>JAQQSE010000072.1:0-1200000 GCA_035772565.1 Antheraea assamensis | reverse complement strand
TTGTCAAATGCCAAACTTACAAAAGATTAACCCCTAGACTGTCCAAAACCATAAAGGTTTTAGTTCCATACAAATGAATGTAGACCTCATGAGGGACAGGATCAACAGACTGTTGGCAGCATAAGATTAAAAAATAAGCGATTTATTATAAAACTTGGAAAAATAATAAATTATGTATTGTGAAATTATAATGTTTATGTAAACTGTATTTTTTTAATTGATTTTTTTTTTTGTAAAATCATTTTATACTAAATCATGAAAATTACAATATACGATGTCGTGAAATAAAAATAAATTAAAAACATAATCTGCCATTTTGAGATCTGGGTCTTAAAAATTGAGCCGAGGTGTTGAAAAATACACTATATCCTATCTATACTAATGACTATTATAAATGTGAATGTGAGTTTATTATTACTCTTTCACATCTAAACGACTCGACCTACCATCAAAAAATCTTTTCATAATATCGTTCAAAAGGACATAAGAGTACCTTCCGTCCAGAAACATGTACCTACTTACTGTTCACGAGAGATAAATCAAATGTACACATGAAACCGCGAGCGAACACTTGTTAATATTATAAAAGAGTAAGTTCCTAAGGATGAATATTAATTACTTGTTAAATGACGGATAAAACTACTCGGCGGATTCTGATGAAACTTTTCAGTAATATAGCTTACCTACACATCAGAATAACACATCAACATCATCATCAGCCCATGAGAGACCCACTGCGGGGCCATAGGCCTCTTCCCGAATGAAGGTATGGGCGTAATCACCACGCAAGCCCACGACGTATTGGCGATTTCAAATTCCAAGTTTTTTTTTAATATAATTTCGGCAAAATGACTGTACAATACCTGATGGTAAGTACGGTACAGTCCACAAACAGCGGCGACTGTCGGTGTTAAATACCAACGGCAATCGTCGCCATCATACCGACTTGCAAAAGTGCCTCTTAACGCCTCGTTTGAAGGACCCGATATCATAAGAGGGAGGGAACACACTAGTCGGGAGGCGATTCCACATCTTCACAGTACGACAAATATAAGAATTTTCGAACTTCTTAGTTCTTGCCGAGATGGTTGCTACTATAATCTGTGGAGACGCGTACAGTTCTAATTTCCCCACGTACGGCGGTGATACAAGAACGTTTCTCAGGTTCAGGTTTCCTCACGATGTTATCCTTCACCGTCAGCCGATAGTCTTACAAATTTAAATGAGTAAATGTACGTGAATTCCGAAAAATTCATTAGTACATGCCACCGGCCAAACTACTAGACTACCACAACTTTTATTAATATATCGGCTATTATTATTTATACAGTGAACCAACAAAAACAACTATTAATATTCAATATTATTAATTATACAGTAAAATAAGCTGGTGCATATTTAGCACTAAGCAAACAATGTAAAAAATTTGGACGAAATGACAGATCGTTTACAACATAACAAGATGTCCGGCCGTCACTCGCGGCGTAATTAAACAAAAGAAAAGAAAGCGAAGGAAAAATGTTGTTGACAATTGTTTGATAAATTATGAAGCGCTGTCGCATTAAAAATTTATTCAGAAAAATGATTTAAAGCTTGCTCTAAAATTCAGAAGTTTCTGGTAATGACGCATGTAAAAATAATTTAGAAGTTAGCTTTTTCTTTTAATGGTTTATTTTTTCCTTTCCTAAGGAAAAAAGGCAAAGGCATCTAAACTACGCAGCCAAGTCAGATATTTATAGCATAGCTACTCGTCAAACATAGCCGAAAACAATATTAAAATCGAAAATAATATTACATTAATCAGAATACGAATACGGCTTATTGTAAAGTTATTATATGCTAGCCAATTAGATGTGAATACAACATGTGAGATAGTTATATAATTTTGCACAAGTATTATTATCCAAGACAACTGTTAAGTCACATAAAACGCTGAACCAGCATCCACATAGAATTAAATCAAATGTACTACGTTATATTAAACTAGATTAACGTTATAATTAAGATTAACACTAATTCTAGAAGTGAATAATTCATATTTCATGATTGTGATTATACATTAAATGAGGGCAAACGTACTACGTGGATTTAATGAAGAATATGCTGGTTTTATAAAGAGAGAAGCTATCGAACCGTACTAGAGTGCAAGAGATGATAGATTGTTATAGAATGAATAAAGAGGATTAAAGAAGATTGGTACTTCATCCTTCCCATCTGCATAACAGCTATAAATAAAATCAGAGCCTGTTTCAGTTGCGGTATTTTCCGCTACGGCTTAACTGATTTTGACGGGACTTTTATTAACAGGTAGAGAACTTTCAGAATAACTTTTCCATAGGGGCTAAGTAGTAATTATAAGATGTAACGGAGAGTTAACTTAAAATCTGTAAAGTGACATGACAGAGTTACACTTGAGAAAATAAAAGACGTGCTCCATCTAGTCTGAAACAGGAAGATATGTGATGAAGCAATGAGAGCCTAGTGATGACGTGTTTACGACATTTCGTCGATCGGCGAAGGTTCCAATTCTGTAATGAGCCGGAACTTTGTTAAGTAAAAGATTGTGATCAAACCATTGGATGGTGGTAGGGTGTTTTGTAACATCTGCCTAACTCATTACTATTATCACATTGAAAATTTGTAATCAATCATTTATACATGTATTCCGGCAGTTAACTTGAGATCCAGTCCTCATCTAGGCTGAACGAGTTATAATCTGAAACTACATTATCATTTAAAACAAGGATAAATTCTGATCAAATGTAAAACCTAATAAAGCATGTCTAAGACCGTCCTTGTAAGAGTGAATTCAAACAAATGCGAAACGTCTAGGCGTCATGTCCGACACGACAGTCCTCTCTCTAATTTGTTACCCAATATAACCACTTTTCCCCCTTTCATGCCCATTTATACCCGTGTCGGCAGATAAAAGGGTCGTCCCGGGTAACTACCCGCTGTCCCCGGTTGATTAGATGGGGGTAATGATGTTTCCCCGGGTATTAAACGGATAAAACCCGTGTAAGGCCTTTCGTGTTTTTATATACAAGTCTAGTTAGTTACGTGGCAAAGTTTTTTGATGCGTGACATTGGTGGAATCGAGTTTCGTGTTTGCGGACTTCATTAGACGTAACTAATTCTCTAATGTAGAAGTTACCTCGGTTCGGGGAAAAAAAAACGTATTAAGTTAGGTTTTGTTGTAACTAGAATAGAGTAAAAAAACTAGACAAAAATGTTAGTGACATTAATCTGAAGGTTGAATACTACTAGTTCTTGCCTACAGGTTCGCTCGCGTTGATATAAACTTTTTTGCAACGTTTTAATATTTTATTCCGGGATACCACAGGTAATTTTATCTATATTTTAGGCAGCATTCGGCAATTTATTTATGTCAGTAGGTCGACTGTAACTACTCGCATAAATATGCTGGACGACCGTTATATTATATATTTTTAATCCCTGGGGAACAGTTTTTTTTTTCTAGATAAAAGTTACCATATGTCCTCTTCTGTACCCCTCACATTCCTGTCTATAATATTAAATAGATTTTCCTAGAGACATAGATAATGGGGTAACTCACATGTGCGGCAAAATGTAATAAAAATTGATCACCTCCCGTGAATTGGTTAGTATCTTAGTTGAAAGATATCTGTATTTTTACTATTCAGATATCAAAAGATAGTTTAGATACATCTGTATTCATCCAGTTACGCATCCCATACTACATCCAGATAAATAAAATTAAAGTGACTTTTATTTATTGGCGCTAAACTTTGAAACGGCTGAATCGATATTGACGGGAATTTTACTAATAGATAGAGAGCTGTTAAGTATTACCTAGGCTACAGACATTACGTGTCTCCATAAGGGCTTAGTAGGAATTATAAAAAAAGAATTATAAAAAAAAACACATTCGACAATAATACTTCTCATAACTGTAAAGAGCATTATACCACAGAAAAAGAATAATAAAACCGGTGTAATACTTTACACCGTTTGTAATAAGCATTGAATTTAAGACACCCATGTGTAAGAGGTTTTAATAAAAAAAAATGTAAATTTGATCAATAACGTAAAAAGATAACCTATAAATTTATAAACCACAAGCCGCCATTTGCAATTGAATTTAATCGTAAACTGTAACAAGCCACTTGTGATAACCAACGGCGGCGGGATAATGTTGGAGATCGATTAGTTACCGACCACCGGACTAGGTACCGGTCGTTAGCACAACTTGATCTACAACTTATGTACCATTTGATACGGGACAGTTACTTTCCTCGTCCGTCTACTCGACTTAGATAGTGTTGCGTTGTTCAATACCTAATGTGATAACATTGTTGTAAGTTAGGACATGTTATTAAGCAAGTTGCTTTAGCATTTAATGTATCAGTTCCTACAATAGAAATATGTCTAAGAGATGATTTGTTTTCTTTGTTTCTACCACGCTAGTAACGAGAATTACCAGTCTGATAAAAAAAATAATTGCATTTTATATCCAGTTTCATGATGAAGGTTATAGGATCTCTAATATAACACTATAACTCTAAGGAGAGGAGCAATTATCATACAAAGTTTAGGTACAAAAGTACAATAATTAATAGTGGAGGGGTTCTTTAAGGACGATACGTGGGCCGTGTACAACAAAGAGTTGTTGCAACGAAGTCGCGGGACACAGCATGTATTATTTTAAATATGTCACCGTATATTTACTGTGTACTGTGTGTATTAAGATTGAAGGTATCAGAGGAAATATGAAAATAGTACCACTCTGTCAGTGGTAGTCGAGGAGTAATATATCATTATAAAGAATGAAAGAATATAAAAGCGGATGGATATAGGAGTAGAGGGGGCAAGAAAGATAAATAGATTAGGAAGGTTTTACTTATAAAAGTTGTGAATACTCATATAAAAAAAGACAGAGGAGGACGTAAGACGAAACAGTATTGTGACTGTCCTACTAACATGGTACGTAGGGCAGAAACATTCGAAACACAATGATTGAAATTTTATACAAACTAGTAGTCGAAATTAGATTCGGTTGTATTAAGTATATAAAACATATAGATAATATTATTATTATTGTATTTATGTTGTAGAGAATAAAGTATGAGGAGAAAAATTATAACTTTTTTCTTGATAAATAAAGATCGTCAATATTTACTAAACAAAACAAAAAATGGAAAATCGGTTGAGAAACAGGAAAAGAATGGAAGGAGAAGAACTTAACTGTTTATATACAGTTTTTTTACATTGGCTTTATTATTAATAAATGTAGCTTGCCATTTAAAAGACGTAACAACATAAAGGGAATAGTAAAAAGATATAATAAATAAGTCCACTGTCTCGAGTGGACAGTTGAACACAAACGAGGCATTACGAGTACGATTTATATTAAGCCTCACTTCGCTAAGTGCGTTGCTACTTTACTAACTACTTGCGTAGAACATCTCTTTGTAAATAATATTCAACGAATATTAAAGCTTTAAACTGGTTTCAAAAATACGTGATACAGTTTAAATCTATAGTTAAGTTAATTAATTAAAAGTTTGCTTTAAAATATTTATTTACTTTTGAAATATTCATTTATTAATTTATTTTATTTGTAATGGACTTTAGAGTGTTTTTTTATAGTAACGACTTTTTTGACGATGAGTATAAGCAAAAAGTTTAAACATGCTGTACCGCGCGGCTTAATTAATACAAAGATTAATTACTTGAGTATCATAATGTGCCCTTAAATTGCACAATACTAGCTGTATTACCTCCAAAACGAATAGTATCCTTCATTTTAAAATATATAGCTAAATATGCGCCACATGCGTATTTGGATAGTTCTGTATACAATATTTATAACTAAACAACGGTTCTAAATTGTCTATACATATGTTATAAAAAGAAGTAATTCGATTTTTTGTTTGTAATAAGTCTTCATAACAATACTTAACCGATTTTAAAAATTCTTTAATCTATACAGAGCTGCATTATCAGCTAGTAACATGGGTTGTATTTTATTCTCAAAATATATATAAACACGAACGACACCTAGAGCAAAATCTAGTATACCAACTGTTCTTTCCTTTTGTTGTTTTCTTTTATGTATAACTGATACCATTAGTTATTTCTTTTTTTTGTAACACGGTATTTTATTTGTTAAGTTAAATTTTAGTTTTAATTATTTTTATTATCTATTTTTCCTACATAACGCCATTTTTGTTTTTGTATTTAGCTTTTATTATCTGCTTTTACAAACAAAGTAAGCTGTGTTTACATCTAGAAGTATAGTTATAGAATATATAGTAACAAATGGTCAGATTGAATCCAGTTTCGTAGACCAAATTTAAAAAAGCAGTAGTAGAATTATCTTGGCAAAAGTAATCGTTGCTCGGCTGAAACAGAAATAGAGATGCAGAGAGACATTCGTATTTTTTATCGGAGCACGACAAAGTATCTACACTGTGCCTGATAGATATAAATAATTTCACTTACCTAGATAACATAGCATCGTTAGCACTGCCAAAGTGATTAGCTGCCAAAGCGGCTTCTAGAACGTTATCTCTCCTTGGTTCAGCACGATTCAGAATAGAACTTATAGAGAAACTGGTGTAGGGCGCGCTACCGGTCGCTTTCTCTTCTTTATCCTTCTTTATCTCGTAAAACGGGCTCTTCTGTTCTTTCCTAGACGGTGATAAGGTAATATCAGGGCTGCTGGCCCCCGACACGACGTTCACCTCAATGTCGCGGTCATCTTGCGACGACAGGGGTGAATCCATGGTCGAGGTCAATGGCTCATTTTTTTTCACCTGGAAACAATAACAGCGTTAGTTGAACTAGCGAAACTGAACCCAGATAATAACTTCCAAAGGAATAATTTTTGGACGAGCGCTCCACTCAGCTGTATGGCAACAAGCACAAGAGTGCCAAAGTGGTCAAACCTCGGCTTAGGCTGTTGCCTTGGATGCAACCTAAGTTAAACGAGATAAAGTTATCATATGCATATAGAATTCGTGATACACACATGTGTAGGTAGGTACCTGTATGTGTTCCTTACGAACTCAGACATGTATTTTGAATCTTACAACTCTGCTAAGTTAAACTAACCAAGTTCGAAAGTTATGGGAAACAAATAAAACCCTTCCAATGTATGCGTACCTACCGGTGTGTCTGCAGGTATGTAGGTCTGTGTTGTATGTGGAGAATTAGGGATTGAATATTTTTAGTGTCACTGTATCGCGTTAGCAGCGTGCTTGATGGCACCACTTCGGGGGATCGAGCCTAGCCTTGAGCCGTTGCCGAGGAGGGTAGTTACACTCTTCTACTTATATGAATTCCTTTCCTTCTAAAGAGCCAACAACGCTAACCTATAACATCTCAATCGCTCTGTCACTAATATTATTTTCATACTTTTTCTGATATACTCATTCTGACGTACCTACTCTTCCTAATTCCTCTTCTTTTAACATTCACAAGTACTTTTCTACCCTATCTGTATTCCGTAACCCAGCACAAAGGTATACAAACAAAGATGAAATAGCCTGTCCTACTCTGACGTTTATCTATGCAATACATTTGTTTCATTTCCTTGAAGTTAGCGATGGTATAGTCGAAATGTGCGACGGTTGAAACTTGTACTATAGTTATCTATACTCTGTGTTTAAATGGGCTTAGACAAAACGATTTAGTACTTCTTTTTTCTCTGTTTATCAACAGATTTTCTTTTGTTTTTTCTGTAGTAGCTATTGAAGAGCTTTCAAATAAAATAAAAAAAAAACGTACACAATTTTTTTTCTTCACCATCGATGAATCTAAGCCTTTATTGATATAAGTGTCTATTCGTTATACATCACGATTCTTACGTCTAATAATTTACAATATTTGTACACTCCTTGGCAGATAAACCTTTAAAATATTTGACCTTTCTATATATTATATATTTCTGTAGGTGGTAGAGCTACGCTGAAGCTATTACTTGTTTCAGCATGAATGGGTCGGCTCGCCCGGGGTAGTACCACCCTCTCACAGAAAACCGACGTGAAGTAACAGTGCTTGCACTGTTGCGTTTCGTTCGGTCAGTGAGAGCGCCGGAGGCCCACATTTTTAAAAGGTCGGCAACGCACTTGCGACTCCCCTGGTGTTGCTAGTGTCTATGGACGGCGGTGATCACTTACCATCAGGTGACCCACCTGTTCGTTTGCCCCCTATAATATAAAAAAAAAAAAAACCTTAAAACTTGACTTCACAACAACATAGTATAGACAAATAGCTAAATAACTTTACTCCAAGTCTCATTTCCAACTTCATTTCACATGAGGATTACATAATTAAAAGTAGAAACTATAAGTAAAAGCATTTCAATTCTTATCGTGTCATGAAATACAATAAATAACTATTAAAGGTAAGGAACAATGAATCTTACTAAACGTATTTATGAATCGTTAAAAAACGGATCCCGCCAAGCAAAAGCATATAACCCAAAAGTTAGCATTACCCAATCCGTAATCCCCAAGCCTCGTCTAAGACGTTTAACGAATTTATTATTCAAAACATTTAAGTGCGTTATTGTTCCCAGCCTTATTTAAGGATGTCCCGCCGGCTTTCGGCTAATATATTGAGGGGCCCTATCCACCCCTCAGCATAGTCTCTCAAGGGGTGCTGAATTATAAATAAATTTCAACAGTCTTGAGATATATACTTTTTTCTTGGTTAATCGTATTTCGAGACGGAGACGAGAGCTTAGTTGAAAATAGGATAAAAATTTCTACATTCTTATAATATTGTGCTTCGTTTATTTTTAAGGTTTTTTACAGCCTTTTAGTTGTTAAAAAAAAAACGAACATTTTTTAATACATAGATAAGCAAAAAGATATATTTTATTTAGCAGAAAGTAACAAATGAGCTTTTCAATAGTCAGATAGACTATATTCGACTAATATACCGACTGTCTGATGTCTTTGCCCCATTAACAACCTGATAATTATTTGTAAAGATACTTTTGATTTGATGATAGATACTACTAAATGAATATTTGTATTTAGATTAAATATTTCTTATTTTTAATAATAATAAAAGAGTAATATAGTTTTGGTAGTATTATACTAAACAATAACTAACCGAACATAACCTCAAATTTGAACTGACACAAATAAAATAGCTACTCTGCCTCACATTTATCCGTCCGATATATTTGTTTTACTTCCTTATAGAATAGAGAGAGATTAGTAGACGTAAATTAGAAATAGGTAAAGATTAATAAATAGACAATTAGTGTACAGATAAACAACTAAACAACATTATCTGTTAGACAATTATTAAATAATACATCTAAGAATAGAAAAAATTAACTAGAGTCTTTAGACACCTTTAGTTAGAAGTATTTTAATCTTTGTCGACACCTTATGTATATAGTATGATGAAATAAATATCAGTTTCTCGTTTGTTATTCGTCGTTAGAAGTGTAAATAAAACACCTATACTTTTTTTAAATTAAAAATAACTGCTATTGCTATAATTAAAATCGATTGCCTAGTTTTTCACGTAGATATAAATAAAGTAAGGAGAATTGTCTTTGTTCCCAAGTTTATTATTTCAATTGACCACTTCACCGCAATATAGAGCTTTATATAACTAGTGTAAGAATCAAAATTAAAAATACTTTATTCAATTAAGGTTATAAGAAGGCACTTATAAGCGTTAAAACACTACCAACTATTCTGAAACCATCCTGATCATCGAGAAGATATAGTAAGAAAATCGGCATTGTTTTTTTTCTATTATGAAAACAATACAAGTATATATTGTTCATAGGCTTTTATTATTAATTTAGCGGATGTATAGAAATGGCGTAATATCCAGACTTCATTGTAGTTCACATAATGTTCTACCATATAAAACCTTTTGACACTAAAACCTACTTGACATAGTGATTGATCTTATTGTCCGACCAATTGGTAATGTGATTTAGAACCTTTCTGTAAAATCTAACACTAGTATCTAAAAAAACTTCTATTGGTCTTACTTAGTCTATAACATGGATTAGCTATGATGTGTTTATTTCTAGTTTTAAAATTGTTTGTAATTGTAAATAATTTTTCAAATATCTAAGAGATCGCAAGAGCATATTTCTTTTGAAACTTATCTGTCAACTTATTTACATTAACATTTTATTATTTTCTTTCAACAGTATATAAACGACACAGTTTATACAACGCAGTAAATTTAATGCAAGCGTTGCAGAGACCCGAAACGGGCAGCCGCCACTAAAAAGCATGTTCACGTCGCGTCGGAAATAATGTTTACACCTCAGTTGTGCGGTTTTGCCGTCGGGCGACCGACACTACCGCGCGTGGACAGACTGCAATATGAGCCAACATTTTTACGGTTACTGTAGACCAAAATCTATACGGATAAAAATAAATTTTCGAATATATGTAAGCGCATCGTTTTAAAGAGGCAACACCAATTTGGGTAATTCATTCTTTGTTGTGTATGCAATTATCAGAACAAGGGGTTATATGGAAGAAAATGTTTGAAAAATTGTAGGGAAAAGTGAGACTTTTGTATTAAAACATCTTCATATAGAAAAGTGCATAAGGGAGTTAGACAGATCACAGCAGAGAGATCTTCCGAGATATTGATCCGTGATGAAAGCTATCACCCTCAAGTTGAAAATCTGTCGCCAAGCTCCTGTTGGTGTGTTCCGGCAGCTGCAGTTGAGAGCCAGTCTCCCTCTCATCTCGCTTGTATTAGTATAGATTCGAACTACCCGTGAGTAACAGTACTTTTTCTGAAAGAAAAGAGTACTCTATGAACTTTTCTGTACCCCTAACAACGTCTATGAAAAATGTAATAATTATTATTGACATATTGAAAGCGCAAGTTTTTAGTTTTTTTTTTAGTTTCATTTGATTTAACATCAATTGTTTCATTTAATCAATCAAACAATTCAATGTTTTTAAATACCGATATGGTTTAAGATGGTAAAGAACCTGGACCTAGAGATACTACTGACTAGTGTTTCTCAAGCGCAAGATCAAGACGAGACTTGGCTTAGTCTTGATATCGGTTTTGCGCCTTCTGTCTTAGTCGTGGTTTTACCCTTGGTCTTGCTAAAATGCAAGAATGCGCCTTAGACCGTTTTTGGACAACACTCGTACTGGCCTTCAAGGGTAATTGATGGATTACACCTTTAGATGCTTGACGATAAATTTTCAGACAGTTAGGCTCAGACAAAATCCCTGTCATCATCCAAAACATTCGTAAAACTGTAGTAAACAAACTTACAATTGTATTTATAGTGTTCGAGATAAGACTATTTAGGAATTCACTAAAAATGAGTATTTATTAAAGTGATAATCTCCAACTATTTCTGAACACCATATTAATTATACGATAAGCGTGAAGGTAACATGTCGTGTTTAAATCGAATTAGGCCGTGTTTACGCCGGCCACGATCACGCGGTCACGCCCTTAGTCTAATGTAATAAAAACTTAATTTTATTATCTCGTTTTAATTGTGTTTTTATGTATATAAAATTGTTTGTCTGTCAGGCGATTATAAAAGACGCTTTCGAATTAACAAAAAAAATCAGACGGAGGCGTAGGATACAAGTAAATCAAAAATAAAGTGTCTGTTTCTAATATTGAAATATCGGCTTTTTTTACTAAATAGATATAAAGGTATCAACGGCACTTATAATAAAAAAAAAACAATTCCGTGTGTCTGTTTGAATGTTCCGGCTAATCTTCAAAACGGTTGAACCAATTTTGATGAGACATTCACTGGTAAATAGCTAATATTATAAGGAATAAATTAGGCTACTTTTATTTTAGAAATAAAAATTGGGTTCCGCGTAAATACAATACGAATACACTATAGAAGCAGTGTCCAGTAGGGCGCGCGCCCCACACGAGAGGTACATTGAACATATTTTTTCTTTTGCTAAATTTGCACGCGAATGAATCCACGGGTAACAGATAGTATAGAATAAACAGGATAGATAGTTAAATGTCATTATTAAATTTAGAATCGGTTGCCCAGTACCTATAATAGGTGGCTGCCGAGTGCTGCACTTGAAGTCCAGTACTCTTCCAAACTTTACCGTTAAGTCACGAAGAAATCGAAAGGATTTTGAGTATTTAATTTAGACCCTGAGAAGATTCTTATGAGCTTCAGAACTCTAACCACCGGTTGGTACTACCAACCCAGTCGTCGAGAAGAACTGACAATAAACTCGATCTGGTTTATCTTTTTTTATACACTTTTTTTTAAATTAAAACTGTACAAGATTCTATTTTAGGAAACGTACAGAGAGTGCTGTCACTTCTATATATTACTATTGTTCACGTATTGATCCATCCTATTATAACCTTTTCACAGTAAAACGACCTTGATGTAGTTCTCACTTAACGTCCGGTGAATTGGTAATGTGATTTAGGACTTTACTTTAAAACCTAACGCTATTAGGTACCTTAAAAAGTCTCGGTTTTACTAAACCTACACCATTAGACGACTAATGTCTAGCTATTTATCACGCCAGTTGTTTGCAAAATCCAATTTATCTGATTTTTTACGAAGACATATTAAACCTAATAACAGCCGCCCGCGATTTCCTCTGCTACCTCTATCTGTAACTTCACTACATAGTATAAAACAAAGTACGTTTCTCTGTCCCTATATCCTTACTATGTATGCTTAAATCTTTAAAACTACGCAACGGATTTTGATGCGGTTTTCTTTAATAGATAGAGTGATTGAAGAGGAAGGTTTATGTGTATAATAACATAAATTTAATTGTGGAGAAATACTGTTATTTTTGAGGTTACTCCAAATTTAACGCGTGCCGGCCACGGGCAGTAACGAATAAATCAAAACTACTGGATCGATTTTAATCATTTTTTCAGTGAATGGCATAGGCTATATATTTTATACCCGTGTGAAGCCGGAGCGGGCCGCTAGTATGTCATAAGATATGGTATTGACTTCGTGTAACTGTTAACGGATTCATGCAGCGCACGCCTAGACATCTCTCAGATGGCAGGATTTTTCCAAGATACTTTAAACATATTATATGTAGTTACATTTCGACTAACTTGAGCGATACCTTTGAGATATGTGAGTTATATTATAATGCCTTTTATTTTGTTATTTTGATGTGTCGTAATTACTCCGCTTCTAAGTTTTTTTTTTTTCGAACTGACCTACACTATTAGCCTGGCCGGGCCACTACAGTTCCACAGGACTACACTCCGCTTCTAAGGGTTATAGTGTGGTTTATAATAACCTTAAACTTTCCATGATAATTAAGCTGTGAAACGCAATAACAATTTTTCAAATCTGAATTATAATTTTAGGGTTAAGCGTGCGCAAACTAAGAAAAAAAAATGTTAGTACAAATAGATACGAACAACTTAAATTCTTTGTGGTAATTGGAAGCTACGTTTGAGATATAACCATTCTTAAAACAATCTTCATTTATGAAGAGCCTGTCAGAACTATTACAATTTTTTTTTACATCATCACATCAGCCAGTAGGATAATAACTATAATAAGACCAGCCGTGTTATATGGATCCGAGTGCTGGGCTACGAAAGAGACGGATGAGAAAAGATTACATGTGGCAGAAATGCGAATGTTAAGATGGATGTATGGTGTAACTAGAATTTATAATATTAAGAATGAGTGAGTGTATTAGAGGAAGTTTGAAAATAGCACCAGGGACAGAGAAGTTGAGGAGTAATAGTTTAGCATGGTACAGGCATATTATGAGAACAGATAAAAGTCATGTAACAAGAACAGTTTTGAATTTGAAAGTGGACGGCTATAGGAGTAAAGGAAGCCCGAAAAAGGTGTGCATAGATTGTGTATAAAAAGTGTGAATACTGAGATGACATCTGACAGGGAAGATTGGAAAAGGAAAACATGTTGTGCCGTCCCTATTTAGGTGGGATAAGTGTAAGATGATGATGACATCAGCCTATAAGAGAGACCCACCGCAAGGAGGGTAAGGACGTAAATACCATGCTAGCTCACGATGTATTGGTGATTTTAAACTCCGAGAATTCCACAGTTCTAAATATTCCCACATGCAGTAGTACTACAAGAACGTTTCTCAGGGTCAGGTTTTCTCACGATGTTTTACTTCACAGTCAACCTATAGTGTTTTACCAATTTAAATTAAAAATGTATTCGAATTTCGAAAAATTCATTGGTACATGGTTTGAACCTGGTCAAACCACTGATCACCACCACTTGAGATTTTACAGATTGCTTAAATTCCCTACTTTTTTATTTTATTAACGTGGGGTAATTATATTCTCTACCTACCTTAAGCTAGTAAAAGCGCGATAATAAAACATTTGCGGTAGGTAGCGACGTAATCTGATAGTCAGAGATGATTACAAACAACGCCCGGTGTTTGTGAATCGATGGAGCGCGGTTAACTCGTAATCGATACCTTTTTCAAATCGATTATATCTTATCGGTACATCTATCGACGTAAAAAAGTTGCTTTCATTTTTAGAGTTCCGAATATCATAATGAACAAAACGGAATCGTCGTAGGGGTACTTTGATTGATTGATATATCTCGTTGTATCTTGATAGAATAAGACCTATAGACCTAAATAAGACCTTGGTCTTATTTCTCGCGGACTGTTTGAGGTGAAAAGTTGAAATAAATGTTCCAAATAAATGAAATGATAGACAGAAGTAAAATTCAATATAAAGTTATTAAAGTTTTAAAAAGATATATTTTGTCCCTGTATATTACATACTAGCGGCCCGCTCCGGCTTCGCACGGGTATAAAATATATAGCCTATGTCATTCACTGAAAAAATGATTAAAATCGATCCAGTAATTTTGATTTATTCATTTCTGCCCGTGGCCCGCACGCGTTAAATTTGGATTAACTTCAAAAATAACAGTACTTCTCCACTATTTAATTTATGTTATTATACATATAAACCTTCCTCTTCAATCACTCTATCTATTAAACATCAAAATCCGTTGCGTAGTTTTAAAGATTTAAGCATACATAGGGATATAGGGACAGAGAAAGCGACTTTGTTTTATACTATGTAGTGATATTGTTAAGATAATCAATTACTCAGACGAAGTCGTGCGTTGATACTAGTTGTAATAAACATTTAAGATGTATGGACTTACACAGCTATACAAAAATTAAACATCTCAGATTGATGTAATAAATAAAACTCGACCTTCTATATTAAACGGCACAGTCTTGACCGATTATCAAAAACTGACAGCTATAGTTACAACAATTGTGAAATTGTTTTAAAGGCATAAGAAAAAAAAAACGAGTGTAGATTAGACCACCCGATTGAAGTAAAACTTAATAATGTTTTGCTTCTACAGTGTGATATAATAGGCAGACAATAAGCCTGCACTGTGTCTTACATATACGAAACGTAACTGGTTATGAGAGAAAGAGAAAAAAAATATGCTCGCACCTCTCTCTCTCTCTTGTCCCTATAGTTATATTTTTTTTTTTTTTTTTTTTTTTTTTCGAACTGACTACACTGTCAACCCGGCAAGGCATCCACAGTTTCACCGGACCACCAAGGGGAGCGCTTAAGGCACTCACCCGATTTTATGTAGGCAACCAGCACAAGGGCGCACGGCACGCCTCGGCTTGGACTGTTACCGAATATCCCGAGTCTAACTAAGCTTAGGCTAACTATTATTTCAAACATATATAAATTCGTGAAACATACACGTGTACCAAGCATGTATGTTTCAGGAACTCATACATGTATCTTGAATCTGACTACTAAGTTAGTATAAGCTAACTCTGTTCGAGAAAAGGGTTCAAAATAAAAATAAAAAAAAACAACCCAACCACTATGTGTACCTACATGTGTGTATGTGCACGTGTGTGGGGTGATCGGTGTTGTGTGTCAAAATTAGTGTTTGAAAATTAATTCAGTGTCACTATTGTCGCGCAAGCAACGTGCTCGAGGGCTCCATTCCGGAGGATCGGACCTCGGCTTGAGCCGCTGCCGAGGGGGGCCTAGATGAGTGTACTGGAGCAAAATTCACAGTCAAGCCGCGGCGGCGTGATCTGTGATTACGCGGACGTGGGCGCGCACACGCTCTGTTTCGAGGGACGGAAGGGTACTGGAAGTTAGCTGCCGTTATTTTGTCGGGAGGATCTGTAAAAATATATCGCGGACGTCTTTTGTAACGCGGCGCATCGGGTACGGTGTTGTAAGTCGCGGCGGATACCACTAACGGACTGGGATGATTCGCGGCTTTCTCAAAATAGCTACTAGTGAGTGTCCTAACGTACTCCCAGATAGACGGCATCTCCAGGTCCCTGTGGAGGTCGACTCTCCGGATATACCAAGGGGCACCTACTGCCCTACGAAGAAAACGATTCTGTAGTTTTTGCAACTTTTCGAAGTTATAACTTGACATATGCGCGAAAACGGGACAACTATATGTCAGAATAGGACGGATACACGTCTTATACAAAGTAAGCTTATGTCTGAAGGACATTTTACTTTTAGGACAAACTAATGGGTGCAAGCGACCCAAGACCATAGCGGCCTTGTTTCGAACTCTATCAGTATGCGCTTTAAAAGTGAGGCGCCTATCTAATGTAACTCCTAGGTATTTGACCTCACGTACCCAAGGAATCTCGGTTTCGTACAGCCTGAGGGGCTTTAGATACTTGGGTTGCGGACGATTTACGGGGTCGAAAAATATCGCGGCGCTTTTTTCGGGATTAACCTCTATTCGCCATTGACGATACCATTCACCGAGTGTGACGATGGCTCGATTGATGCGATTTCTAAGAAAGTCCGGCCGCCAACCGGAAGCGTAGATAACTGTATCGTCAGCATAGCAACCTACCTCGATCCCCGGGGACCGAGGTAGGTCACTGATGAACAGGTTGAAGAGAGAGGGCGCAAGAATAGACCCTTGGGGCACACCTGAGCGTATCGGGTGGGGCGGGGATAGCTCACCTTCCACTCTATAGCGGAAAGTCCTATCAGTGAGATAATCGCGGATTATATGTACTAAGCTATCGGGTATGCGAGACTGAAAAAGTTTATAAACGAGCCCGGCATGCCAGACCTTATCGAAGGCCTTGGCAACATCGAAAAAGACTGCTATCGTGCGTTTCGGTTTAGGTTTATCCGGGTTGACCTTCTTTTGGGGATCTTCGTTAAATTTAGAAAAAATGTACTCCGTGAGGCGGTGTACTTGATTCGTACATGAGTGTTTACCTCGAAATCCAAACTGCTCAGGTGGTAACAAATCTAACTCTGAAATAGAGGTCTGGAGACGGTTCAGAAGGAGCCGCTCGTATAGTTTGCCTAATGTATCGAGGAGACTGATAGGGCGATAACTTGTGGGAAGCGTAGCTTTTTTGCCCGGTTTGTGAATTCCTATCACTACGGCCTTTTTCCAGACGGCTGGAAAGTGACCCTGGGACATGGCCGCATTGAAGATGCAGACCAGGAGAGCTATAATGTGGTCAGGAAGGAGCTTCAATACCTCGTTCCTGATCCCATCGGGACCTGGAGACTTTCTAAGCTTGAGACGCTTGATGGCGGCCGATACTTCATCGAAACTAACCGGGGTTAGGGTATCCGCGCGAGGAGATGCGAGAGAACGCTCTACCGAGGATTCGATCGATCCAATATGGATAGGGTCAGTGTCAGCAGTGTTCGGAGAGCATTGCTCCTCTAAATTCGCGGCGAGACATTCCGCTTTGTCTATACTATCGAACGCGGGAGGCAACCCAGGACCTCTGTCTAATGGGGGCATCGGTGTACTGAGATCTGATTTGAACTTTCGTGCGAGTGTCCAATATGCCACGTGGGATGGCTGGATCTCCTCCAAAAGTTTGTCCCACCTGGCGTCTCGGATTTCCGAAATACGTTTTTTAACTAATTTACGTAACAAACGTAACCGATTGCGATTATCTACGGACGGGTAAGTGTCGTAGGCTCGAGTCGCGGCGTTCTTTTCCGTGATCAACGCTCTCACGTCGTTGGGGAGTATAAAGCGGCGATCATTCACCGCTTGTACTTCTTTCGAGGTCTCCCTAACGGCGGTCTGAAGAAAGTCGACCAGGGAATCGATAGCCTGATCCGCGTCGGTTTTAGACACCAACACGTCCGGGATTCTATTTAAACTAACCGAGGAAGGATTATCTTTAAAATATTTACTAAGCTTCGTGTAGTCAGCTACGCGCGCGGGCTGAAAATCGATGTCGGACCTAGAACCTAACTGTAATACCACAGGACGGTGATCAGAGTCGAGTTCGTGTACGACTTGTATGAGTCGTACCTCAAGCGCGACGTTCTTTAACAGAGCTACATCTAACACTGTCGGCCGACAGCGATCCTGATAGTGAGTGGGTTCCGGCGGGGCTATGACATCAAAAGCGAGATCATTACCTAGCTTGTCGAGAATCACCCCGTTACGAGAAGTACTCGAACTATTCCATATAACGTTCCCGCTGTTGAGGTCCCCGGCTATAATGACCGAATTCCCTAAAGCGAACAACGCCTCTAAGTCGGACTTGAGAAGCTTTTTATTCGGTGAAAGGTACGCGGATACTATTGTAATCGTCTGATGACCGGTCATGCCTAACCTGCACACTGACACTTCCATATTGGAAAGAACGGGCGGCTCTACCGGCATGCAATACAACGAACGTTTATAATAAATCAAAGTGCCGCCCCCGCGGGTGACACGGTCGTTTCTAATTATACTATAATTCGCGATCGCGGGATTGCTCATCTTCGGTTTTAAAAGCGTTTCTTGAACTAAAAATATGTCTATCTGTCTATCACGTAGGAAGGCGGCTACTAACTCTCGTTGTGTTCGAAGATTTCTCGCGTTAAAGAACGAAAGACAAAGAGCACGCGGTTTAATTCTATTTAACGACGCGAAATCTATTTATTACTATTTACTGAGGCGCGGGCAAGGCGTTGTATCGTCGCAGCAACGCCTGGGAATGAAGAGACCGCATTAAGGAGGCCGATGTCCCTATTGCTGTTAACTATTTTATTGAACGCGACGATCTCCTGAATATCGTGTTCGAGCAGTACCTGTGTCAGCCAATCAATTCCAGACTGGGAGAACGAGAAAGCGTGGGTAGCCTGGACAGGCATCGCTCCTTGTGGTTGGGGCTGGGCCTGAGGCTTGAGAGCCTGAGGCTGTGGTTTAGGAGCCCAGGGCGCTACGGGCGCACGCCAGGACTGGGGCACGCGCGGCACAGAGGGTGCCTCACGTGGTGTGGGAACCGGCGCTACCGGGACACGGGAGGTACCCGGCAGGTCAGGGAAGACCTCCACGGACATGAGAGGTGGAGGCGGGGGACGTGCGGAGACAACAGGTGCCCTACGGGCTTGTCTCGCTTGGCGGGGACGTTGTGTGCGTGGCGCGCGAGGACACCCGCGATAGTTCGCGGGGTGACCTGCGTTACCGCAGAGAACGCAGCTCGGGGGCTCGGGAGTGTCGAGAGTGCGTGCGCACTCCTTCGTAGGGTGGTCCCCTAGGCACTTAACGCACCTGGGACGAAGATGGCAATTGCGGGCTGAATGACCATAACTCTGGCAGTTATGGCACTGCGAAGGAGTATGGGACTTGCGAGGGGCCTCAACAGTGATGCCGGTGAGGCCACAGACAGTGGTGAGGCCGAAAATAGCCTTACCCTCTTGTGATCGGTCGAGGACGACCAGGACCATCGGGTAGGGGGCTTTGGTACGGGGGTGGTACATCCTATGTACCTCTCGGACAGGGAAGTCTTGCTCCTTAAGGGAGCCTGAGACGTCATCGGTCGATAACTCGACCGGGACACGCCTAACTACAGCGCGAAGGAGGCGCTCTTCTTCGAGTGCGTAAGTAAAATAAGCGAGCTTCCTCTCTCGGAGAAGAGAGGTAAGCTTGCGGTGATCGGTGGTGGATGAAACTTTTACTTGAATACCTGCAGGCGTATTCAAGGCTGACGTGTAACGGATGTTCTTCTCGTTTAACCGAGTGGATATCATCATCCAGGATGCTTTGTCTTGTATAGTAACTGGGGGCGGAGTGCGGGGCTTCTTAGCCTCGGCTACAGAACCCGTAGCTCGGGCTTGAGATGAAAGAGCGGGACTGGACCTACCTGAGCTAGTCGGCTTGTGATTGGCTGAGACGGATGCACCCTCTACTTGCGGCTTCTTATTTACCGGGTATTCCGTACCCGATTCGGAATCTGAGGCATGCGAGATGACGGGAACGGGCCGTTGCCGCTTTCGGTTTACGGTTGTGAAACCGTCGTTCGTGATTACGGGAGTCGCGCCGGTATCGAGCTCCATGTCGGAATCAGAGCTAGAGCTTGGGATGGGTGCTTTAAGTACTCCACATTCTTCCGGGATTTCCTGAGGCAGAGATGACGCCAATGACGCGAAAGAATTCGCGGTTGCCACACGGGACACTAATACAACATTCTCGGAGGACGCGGTAGGGGGGGCATCGTTGACGAATTCCGTGAATAACGATGGGGCACGAGTAGCGACAAGATGTCGCAGCCTATCGAACTGTTCCTGTATTGATGCCATTCCGTAGCTTGATGGACAAGGTGCGATACAAAATAGCCTCCCTGCCTGAGGGGCAGGGGGGTCCGTGTAAACAAATTGTCGGAACACTCCACTCGCTTGTTGTCACTGTTAACTTTAACACGTGTGCCGCACTAAAAAGTGCGGATTACGATCACAATAACAATCGCACAAAACAAAAACAAAATACTTCACACAGGTGCGTTTCTCGGAAGTAATCGAAGCTCAAAACACAATAGTATCGAGCGATGAATCACTCGACCGTACTGCGCACCTGAACAACAATTAATTAGTTCGCGGAACAACATCTGGCGCGCAACGGACACGTCCGTACACGACGGCTGCTGGGTCGGAACTCCCTATAGTTATATACGAAACGTAACTCTGTGTGTTTCTATGTACACTAACTTATATCTCTCTCTCAACTTTCGTTCGCCTCGCCAGATCACAGTTTTCGTAACGCTCTCGTTAGGCAATTACCAGCTTACACCCCAAGTCCAGCGGGCGTAAAGAAGTTTTACTTCAATAACAAACATCCTCAAGAGGATAGTAAGACATTATGTAGTAGTGTAGTATATTGTAGTAGGATAGGCATATTGGCGCCAATAGGGACCTCAATGGACGGCAGCCAACTTACTACATCCTGACTGTCACCGGTAGTAGGTACCGGGCAACCGGTCCATCGGGATCTGATAGAACTGGACGAGAGAGTGGGTCTGCATCAGCGCATTTGCTTAACCACTTGAATCGAGCCACGCGCAAACCAACTTCGCCGATGACGGTTATATATCCAGTAACCAAGGTGGTAGAATGTCTGTATCTAATCGGTTCCCTGCCACGAGGAGCATGGCGGCAAACCAATCAATGTATATTGGTAGTTTTTTTTTATATTATAGGGGGTAAACGAACAGGTGGGTCAATTGATGGTAAATGATCACCGCCGTCCATAGACACTAGCAACACCAGGGGAGTCGCAAGTACGTTGCCGGCCTTTTAATACATGTGGGCCTCTGGCGCTCTCACTGACCGAACGAAACGCAACAGTGCAAACACTGTTACTTCACGTCAGCTTTCTGTGAGAGGGTGATACAACCCCGGGCGAACCGACCCATTCATTCTGGAACCAGTAATAGTTTCAGCGTAGCTCTACCACCTACTACAGTGCATGTCTAACTTACATCTTTGCATGGTGGTAGGACTTTTTCTAAGTCCGTCTAGCTAGCTACAACCCTCAAGTTGAAAATCTGTCACCAAGCACCAGTTGGTGTGTTCCGGCAGCTACAGTTGAGAGCCAGTCTTAGTTTAACGCGTTACCAACACTTACTGAATCATAATTTAACGTCAGTTTGGTGCCAAATGCTAAATCGACATATATAGGTAGTAGAGCTACGCTGAAGCTATTACTGGTTTCAGCATGAATGGGTCGGCTCGCCCGGGGTAGTACCACCCTCTCACAGAAAACCGACGTGAAGTAACAGTGCTTGCACTGTTGTGTTTCGTTCGGTCAGTGAGAGCACCGGAGGCCCACATATTTCAAAGGCCGGCAACGCATTTGCGACTCCCCTGCTGTTGCTAGTGTCTATGGACGGCGGTGATCACTTACCATTAGGTGACCCACCTGTTCGTTTGCCTCCTATAATATAAAAAAAATCTACAAGAATAAAAAGAAACGGCACGAAAGATCCCACTTAAAATTATGCGTGTTACAGGAGAATATATAAGCGAAGTCGCTGACAGAAACTAGTCAAATGTGCGGTCAAACAGTTAGTTAATGCCCCCGCAAGATTGTCGGCTAGCAGATGGCCACTTAGCGATTGTATCTCAAAGGCCGTAAACTTTACAGTACCGGGAAATGACCTAACCCTTTGCATAATCACCGGGCGTGCATTACACCGACGTCACGCGTCATTTTCAAATTAATTAACCTTCTATATACATAAAATGACAGAGATCTGCCGTTTCGATCAACTTTTCGTTTTACTTCCTAAGCATTTGGTCCCTATATAAAAAAATATATTACGATAGCTTCATTTAGTACACAGTTTCGAGAAACCAAGATTTTTATACACACATCGCGTTCGGCAATATATATTTTCTTACGTGGAGAAATTGAGCAAGTGATGTGTTACTTATGTTTTTCTTCTCTACATAAAATATATTGTTGAGATAAAAGAAACGGCACAGACATAGCCGAAGGTATCAACTAGTTTATAAATAAAAACGTATACAATTTGTTCAGTGATCACGAATATATTAAAATGTACAGCGCCAGTATACAAATTTTAATTAGATACAATTTATATATTAATTTCAATTATATATTAATCAAATTAATTTAGTAAATGTGTGCAAATTGGGAAAAACTCGTTGGTACATACCGGAGTTCGAAATTACATTCCACCGGTCAAACGACTCGTCATTAAACACCACGACTAAATTAGTCAAAAAAAATTAAATTAAGTTATAGAAATTTATTAATATTTAAAAACTCGTATTTAATTAAAACCCTATTTATAAAAAAGAAATCGAGTGTGACGCAATAAGCGTTTAAACATAGAAACTTCATTAGTTCACTGACGTTACGCTTCGGTGTAACAGGCGTTTTACGATACACGAAAGTGCATCTTAATTGTCAAAGGGTTTTGTTACCATTATACTTTGTAATATAATTTTACAATACTACGACATCCGGAATACATTACAAAAATTAAACATAAATGAAAAACTGGACTAATTAATCGCAGTAAAAAGCGTTAATTAACCCCTTTCACGTATCCGACACAACAGATATGATCTGTGATATGCTTTACAGGTTTTGTCACAATGTAACCAGATATGTATTTATTTGGAAATTCAACAGCGTAAATAAATAACAAGCCTCCCGCTATAAAATCATTTACAATAAGTAAACAATCGAAGTCAATTATATTTCTCAATTATAACAACCTTGTGCTTACTTCCTTACTAATATTATAAAATAGCTTTTGACCGTGCGGTTTCGCACGCATTATTGTATCTTTGACCTATATCCGGCGAATAGTAACAGTGTTTCTGGATTAAAGGTGCCCTATGCCTTTTTACCTAGACCCTTGACAATATGTATACGAATAGAAGACAAAAGTGTGTTCGTATGTTACGCTTTCACGTCTTAACAGCTCAAATTGCAGCATGAAATTCTGCATACACGTTCTCAGGCCAACATAAAAAGGCAAAGAATACCTTTTATTCTGAAAAAAATATACCGTTCCCGAAGAATAGGTTACATCTACCAAAAAGCGAGCGAAGCCGCGACCTGCAGCTATTACCTAATAAATAAAAAAAATTGTTTACGACGAGTTACAAATGCATGCACACACACACACATACAAAAGTCAGTAAGAAAGAAAGTCAGAGTAGAGTTCTCTTCCACTTGACCAGTTATTAGGTAATAGCTTCAGCTCGCACATACACATGTTAAATGAAAATTTGTTCTAAGGAAAACTGTCTCACAACCACGACTGCTGGGACACACCTATATAGGCTGAGACGCAGATTTTCAACTTGAGAGCGGTAGCTAGTCAGTTGTACTTAGAAAAAGCCATACCACCATTCCCCATGGCTTAAACACTATAATGAAAAATTCAACCCTACGTCGATACCGACTCAGTCTACGCGTGTTTCAAGTCAGGTAACAAGCAGAGATATGATAGACTATTTATTAATAGTGGAAGCGATAATTATTCAATCGTGGTGTAATTTTATAATGACCGTAGGTGCATCATGATCTTTCGTAACGGTATGATTAATCAAAGCAGTTTATCAAATGTTTGGTATTTTGGATATAATTTAAAATTAGCAATCTTAAAACAGAAGTGTAAACATATGGTCGATCAACAGTCTTGAGAAGCAAGATGGAATGGATCGAAAATGATAAGACTCTTTCTAAGCTTGCTATCTTTTTTTTTTATGTTATAGGGGGCAAAAGAACAGGTGGGTCACCTGATGGTAAGTGATCACAGCCGTCCATAGACACTAGCAACACCAGGGGAGTCGCAAGTGCGTTGCCGGCCTTTTAAATATGTGGGCCTCCGGCGCTCTCACTGACCGAACGAAACGCAACAGTGCAAGCACTGTTAATTCGCGTCGGCTTTCTGTGTGTCGGGTGGTACTACCCCGCGCGTCGGGCGATCCGACCCATTCATGCTGAAACCAGTCATAGCTTCAGCGTAGCTCTACCACCTACAACTCCACCTACCACTCGTCAAGTTCAAAATCTGACGCCAAGCAGCACCTATTGGAGTGTTTCGGCAGCTGTACTTGAGAGCCAGTCATCCTCGTTAGCTTAGCGTGTTTATCATCTTAGACCACAACATCATTTCATAACCAGGGATATTGTAATCAAATCAAAATAGTTTATTCAATTTAGGCCCTAAGAATGCGCTTACGAACGTCAAAAATACCACCGGTTCGGAATACATCCCAGTCATCGAGAAGAACCGGCAAGAAACTCGATCGGGTTTATCTTTTTAACATATACTTATATATTTAAAATACATTACAATCGATTTTAGTGGATGCACAGAGAGGAATCAATTCCAGACATTACCATCGTTCACATATTGATTCACTCTATAATAGGCCCTTTGACACTAAAACCCGTTTAACATGGCACTTAAAGTTGTAGTCTGGCAAATCGGTAATATGTTTTGGGACTTTGTTATAAAATCTAACACTATTACCTAAAAAACTGTTACTGGTTTTACTGAATGTAAAACATGGAACGACCAGTTTGTCACAGTTTCTAATCTTTAGATCATGCCTGTGTTTTACGAACTCTAGCTTTTCAAAGTTTTTGCGAACATACATTAAATTATCCAGAATGTATTGGGAAGGCAGAGTTAAGATACCGAATTCTTGAAACTTAGTTTATAATGATTCGCGAGGTCCCGTATTGTATATTGCTCGAACTGCTACTTTTTTCCAATAAAAATCAAACACGAAAGCTTATGAAGTACAAAGAACAATCGGAATGCTTCTGTTACCTTTAAAATTCACGTATGACAAACCAACAGACATAATGGTGTGGCATATTGAAAACAAATAGGTAGGTACTTAGTTTATTAAATGGAATTATGAAATGTTATATCAGCAGTGTGCTTACGCTGACCCTCGAGCGGCTTATTAGTCGTGAAGGTAAAGTTGATTCGCGTCCTGGGGATTAATTAGTTAATGCCACTCATAACGCTATGTTATGAGGACACAAGCGAGACAGTTTTGTATTATTTTAATATATATATTTATTTATTTTTATTTCCCCGTGAGAAATATACATTTTTATAAATTGGTATTCTAAGTGTATTTATGCATGTCGCGATAATTGTTTTTCACTTAGCTCTTTGTTATTTATATCGTATAGTTTTTAATTATTGAAGTGTTAGCTTACATTATTACTACGCTGTTATTTTGCTATTTCACGCCACTAGTGCTCGTTCAATCGTTGAAATTGATGACATTTAATTTTTCATTTTATTTTCTACATTACTGTTGTTTGTTTTTTTTCAAAATAGTGTACATACCGTTATAACCTTTATGTATATATATATACATATTTATTTTGTTATACTACGTCAGGTGTAAGCGTACTACGTAAATACATCGTTATGAATATAATATAGACGGATGGTATGAAAAAAGTAATTATTTTCAAATTTTGTTTTTATTACTATATATAAGAATGTAAAACTAAATATAAGCTACTAAAAAAAAAGTACACAAACAGAGAAGAAAAAGGTATCCTGAACTATTTTATTGTATCCCATTAGTATACAGATATTAACCGTCCGGTCACATTAACGCGAGTGAACGTGCAAAATCTACTAATGAAATAATTCTATTCGTGTTCCGATAGTTCCACGATATTATAGGTGTCTCGTTAGAATCTCACAAAGATTCCGCTCCACTCGACATAATTAACTACGGCGCCAGGATAAAAGGATCCTGAAGTTTCTAGCTTTTGTGAATATACCTCTTAGAGGTTGCTGCCATCAGATCGTGACTAAATCCCCTAATTTATCCATTAGCCAGTATTGTATTGTAAAGCCAAACGATTGCAACGATAAATGAAACTTTGAAAAAATTATATTAAACTAACTTTTACCCGCGGTTTCGCCCGTGTTAATATAGATTTAATAAACTCCTCGGAAACAATACCGTTTTTTAGATGAAATTACCCTATATCCTTTTCTGTATCCATGCCAACGAACATCTAAATTCTATGACGATCATATAAATAGTTAGGTGTGAAAGCGTAACAAACAGACAAACTCAATTCGCATTTATGTTTTAATTTAAACCCTTAGGAAGACACACAGCTAAACAAAAATTTAAATGAAGTATTCAGACATAAACTAAGGCCATTTATAAGTTTAAGATAGGATTAACATTGCAGAAAGAACAGCCACTGTACGAGAGACGAGAGTCCCGATATATTCTTCATATATATGGATAAATGCTATGGCAAAGGCCTGTTATATGTACACATGTAACTTATTTGATGCTATTCTTAAGCACGCCCTCCACAAAGTGTCTGTTTTTGAAAAATAACCTATGAAGCCGTTGAACCGATTTTGATAAAACTTTTACTGACAAATAGAGCGATTTTCAGACTGATTGTGTATTCTAAATTATAGCGCTTATTATAGGAATTAAGCAGTATTGCTCAAATTCTCATATAAGAATTAATAAAGACAAAATTACAACTAAAATAACAACTCACAATTATCAACAGTTGCTAAAAAAGAGACTTATTATGGCGTGTTTATTACATGTGTCTGGTGGTAATAATTCAGTTGGGTAGTGACTCCCACTCCGCTTGTACCTATAGTGAATATATAACGGCTTATAACAGAGTTAATTATCTTTACAATTTCAATTATATTATGGTGACGTCCGTGCGAATTATCACTAAGGTTTAATAACTTTAAAACTGATTTTAATATGAAAAAATATATAATACCTGTTTACCGAAGAACAATTTATATTAAGTACAGTCACATACACAAATTTCTATTAAAAATCTGTCACACATCACTTATGCACAAGTCCATTGATTTCTTCAAGTCTGTTTCTCAATACTAGTTTAAAATATATATATGCTTTTTTTTATGTCGTTCGTACCTCCAATAACTGAAGCGCGACCCTACGTATTTACTCTCCAACTTTGCCCAAGTAACTGACATCTACCCTTAGATTTTGGGGCGTCACTCTACGACAGAACCACCCCTCGGTGTTCCAGCCAACCGTCTACCCCTAGTCCACCCTCTCTACCCATCCTTTTCGTGCAGAAATGCAAATATAAAGCGCCCTGTTACGTATGCGATATTAGGTTTTGCAGCGCGGAGATAGAGCTCGTAGGATTGGCAGAGGTATTGCCGGTTAGGGGTAGGCAATCGATTGTAAAAGTGAGACCACACGGGGCTAAAGTATAACGCAATTAAGCGGCGAAAATCGTCGAAACTACTTTCGTATAGTGTGTTTATGCTAAATTCTGCGGCCAGTTATTACGGTTTACCCGTTTAATGGCCGATGCGGGACGCGGATTGATAGAGCTGTCCCGAAATATTACATAAGACGTTACAATTTTTTCGCATATTACAGTTATATTCTCTTTATTAATCTATATAAATGAAAATCATTGGACATATTTTATATAAGCGCATCACTTCACAACGACTGCACTAATTTGGGTAATTCTTTTTTTGCGTTGTGTTTATAACTGTCACGAAAATGTTTGAAAAATCGTACGGAATATTGGAAATATTGGGTTAAAATTACTTCATATAAAAAGTTAGAGAGACAGTAGACATTACGGTACAGTACAGTACATTAATTCAAAATTATTAACTGAATTGACAGATTCGGCTTTAAGTTGTTCATTTACAATTTCATTTAATTACATGATCGTATTGTAATTTCCTTCGTTAATACACTACAGTTCGAGGCCGGGCGAGACAGCTAGTATGTTAATACTCTTGAAACAATTCGTACATTTCAATGGAACTACATAACTCGTCTGGATTAATTATTCGCTGTAATTTTGTTCTACTAAACATCTATGAAAAATCGACGTTTATCGGCCTGTAGAAGTCTCGATAAAATCGGTTAGGCTCTTTTTTAAAGATTACCTCGGGTAAACAACAAGACAATTTAATTTTATTTATATATACTTATGGTTGTTAATGACATGATATACATGCTATTGGTAGTCGAGTGGTCGATCGTAATAAGGGGTATAAATGTTTTTCCTCGTATTTGATGTATTTTTAGGCATACAAATAAATAAAAATATTTAAAAAAAACCTGTTTATTCCACTAATTGTGAGTTTCTTGCTATTATATTATTATACAGTTTACTAACATTACTCTTTGTGAACTTCTCTTCGGGTAAATGTCTCCTCTACAGAAAGCCGCGCTTCGCGACTCCTTGCAACGTCCATCCAGCTCTTACCTGTTACCCGTCTTGCCTGTGGTCTATCTCTATTACTGTATCCGTGAGGCACGTTCCACAGTGTATCGCTATATACGTAATATAAGTAGGCGTAAATAGAACAGTTTTGTATTTTTGTCTCATCTCTTTGTTTATCGATTTTTTTATTATAATTTAAATATAAGAAGCGTGAACTATAAAGTATAGAGACTTATAAATAAAAGCCTCGACTCGTGGAAGGTATGGAAAGAAACAACTATTTCACAAATATTATTGATTGATGACACTAATGCCATCCATATTCTTCATTATAACATATCAGAACATTAAACTATTAGAACTATTACCTTAGCGGCATTCGTTGCTGTAGTCCGGTGGAACTGTAGCGGCCTTGCCAGGCTAACAGTGTGGGTCAGTTCGAAAAAAAATAAAAAGCGGCATTCGTTGATATTGTAAAAAGCACATTTTCAAATAACCTTTTTGAATTAAAAAGTGTGTAAAAGTAAAATAGTTGTGTGTTTCGATTTTCGTCCACAATATATTTATAATACATAGGTACATACATCATTATCTGCTGTAATATAAAAACGAATCGCTGAATGTGTTGCTATGCGCAAATCTCGACAGCAGCTGAACCGATTTCGCTAATTTCTTTTTTTTTAGAATATTCCATGAAGTACGAGGATGGTTCTTACGGAGAGGAAAATTTGAAAAATTGCCTGAAAAAGTCTAAAACCAACAATTTTCTATACTCGCATACAAACGATTCGTAATAATACTTAAAAGTCAATATGAACTTTAATACCATAGCATAAAGTTTAAGTGTTAGTGGAGAGGTTCCTGGAAGGCAAAACAACAGCTAGTATATATATATAGTTCTTTGTTTTTATAGATATGTGACAATAATAGATACTATATAATATTACAGTGTATAATCTATTAGTATACAAAATTTGATTCAAATTCGGTGAGTAGTTTCAGTGTGACAAATGAAACGACAGAAGAACGAAAAGTCCAAAAACTATGGAAATGTATTGTGTCGTCTATTATAGGTTCCCAGAGAAAATGCTTTCAAATATTTTTAATATATCTATAAATTTTCTATTTTTACTGTTTTCTTCTAATTAAGATAATATATGATATAATATACGTTACTTTAGTGTGTAAGCAATTACTTCTTCAAATTTCATGAAAATCAGTCCAGTAGTTTTGCTTTATGCGCGTTACAAATATAAATACAGACAGACGAAAAATACAAAAATGTCGAAAGTTTCGTGGACCTCTATAACTCTCCTAAAATATTTTCTTTTCTGAAATAATTTAATGTTTCGATTTTTTCTCTTTTATTATAACTACTATATAAATAAGTAATTAAATACACATTAAATTACAATATAAAACATAATAACAATAGAACACAACCTCACGCCACCTAGTGGTAAGTTAAAAAATACTTTCGTGAAAAAACACTTACGATATGTTAACATTCATAATGACCGACAAATATAGCAACATCCATTTTAATATAGTACTAGCTGATACCCGCGACATCGTCCGTGTTATTTATTACCTTTACAATATTTTTTTAAACAAAGGAGTGTATGTTACGCCATCGCAACACACCATAAGTGCTGACCAAAAGTGACGTCCCACGGTACGCCAGGTGCACGAGACATCGAGTCAGCAATTTCAGTGGATACGTTCGGCAACCTGGTTCCTCCGTGCCCACAATGCTTTGGTATGAATTATTAAACCAAATTGTAATTTGTCAGTGTTAACCTAACATCGGTAGCATTCATATATTTCGTTTTATTTTGTAATAAATTAAGTTAAAGTAATCTGTTTTTATTTTTTGATCCTCCGGCGCTGACCTTCGTAATTAGTACATAAGCACCAAGCCGACTTCCCCACGACAAGAGCACACATTTCTGAACACATAATACCTACTTATAAAAATCGTAGTTACTTAAGATTTTAATAAATTCATACGAAATAAAGCTATCGTGATATTTTTTTTTATTTAGGATCAAGTGCGTTGGAAGTGAAACTAAAAAAAATCTAAATCTATTTAGTAGTTTCAGCGTGACGCGCGCACAACGTCAGACCTCTGGCAATTTTATATTTATATAGAAGTTATAATATAGAAAATAAATCCAATGAATATCTTAATACTTTAACGTAGATATGTTAAAACTATTCACCCTATATTTTTCTCGGTGTACCTACCAGTACATGACACTCCGTCCGCGTCACTTACTCGCCCCCATTCCTGAAGGCTACATCCGTCAAATTAGTATTGTATCCTTAGGCGATTCCGGTGCCTCTTCGGATTTCAATGTGGAGGGATCTTAATGACTAATTTAGAGTACAGTTAACCTAATATATCATTTAATCTTTGATTTTGATTCTTTAGATTATCCGCAATGTTTATGAATATTATAGAACAAAGTCGCATTTTCTGTCCATCTGTGTCTCGTTATTCTTGTAAACTACGCCACCGATTTTGATGCAATTTTCACTATTGTTTAGGCAATTTATTCCGGATAGTTTGAATGTACAGTACTTGTGTTTTACATTTATAAAAAGTAAGGAAAAGTTGATGTATTCTAATGAAGTCTTAAGAATAAGTTTTCGGCCGTTAATATTGATAAGGCTAGCTATGTATGGGAGATATATAAAAATGACGTACGAAAAAAATGGACATCACAAAAATGCCTGCGGAAAAGTCTGCAATGGTACATGTCTATCTCCTAAGAATAAACCACAGTAACCATTTTTGTCTTTGGCATATCAATAAAAAATAATTGATTACTTGGAATACTATTCAAACCAATACTTCATTATCTTGCACATTTAATACAGATAAAAAATATTGTTTAAATTATATCAGTTCAATGAACATCTTAGAACATATCACAGATTAAAAATTAAATGTAACGAAAAAAAGTGGTGTGTACCTCTGTGCACGCGTTAGAAGTTATACGAGTACTTCTTTAGCGCAACAAGATAAAAATGTTTTTACCAAAAATTTTAGTTTAAAATTTTATTTTGTAGAAAAAAACGACACTAACAATAGAAAAAAGGTATTTAATACATACATACTTTTTTGAACAAAATATTGACTATAGCTAACTTCAGGGTGTCGGTTTTCCGTGACGATGTGCGCGCGCATCGTAAAAATTTACTCTCATCATTTTTCCCTAACGCGCCATAAGAAATATAACTTCAAAAATATGTCCGTATAAAGATTCTCAGACTTTGATTAACTGTAAACATCAAAGCGACGAAAATGGATCTAAACTGTTTAAACACTGATGACGTCACATTAATAAATAGTGTTGCCAACTGTTTTGAAAAAAAGAAAATAACGTGTTAAGCAAGAAAAAAAGTATTTTTTATGTTTAAATCTTTATTTCCTTCAATATATTTTTACTGGTCTTTTAGAAGATAACACGCTAAATATTGACTGTCTTTTACAAGTTCTTATAACTACTTTTACAAGTTTGGATTCAAATATATTAATAATTGACGTTTTATTAAATATATCGGGAAACACTCAGTAAAAGCGGAGGTCGCGGGCATAGATAGTAAACAAGAAATATTTCCCAAAAATCTCAAATAAAATTATATCGTATATTTTATTTTTAAAGCAAAAGTATAAAGTATGTTTTTACAAAAATAAAGTATAAGACGTTATTATAAACTACGGTTCGCAATTCTATTAGTACATCGCACCCATACCAATCTTGGGCTGGGTCGCTATATAAGTACCTATACATTTGACCATAAAAGTTGGATCGACCAAGTGTTTTTTTCATGTAAAATGTTTTATGCTGTCTGTATTACTATAAGTCTCTACTAGGTGGTGCTGCAACACCAACCTTACCTTACCCTTCAACCAATCGCCATGAAAATCTGTATATGTAGATATTTAGATGCAGAGAATATTTACACGATAGGCAATTGAATATAACTCAAATATTTATTGAAAACAGATAATAGTAAGAAGTAATACAAACATACGTGAAACCGTGGCATAGACAATTATTATATAGATATAACATTTATGGTTATAAAGTCACGTTCATACAAAGTTCTTACCTTATTAGAGTAGGTAACAGTACTGCTAAATTGTTTAGCGATCTGAGTGTTCGATTCAGAACTGAATATCTGAATGTTTGTTGCAACACAAGCTCAGTACAGAAGCTCAAATGTCTTCTAAATTCTACTTTATTTTGAATTTCCTTCTTTGTCCTCTATATTTTCTTATAGTTACATGCGAAAACTTATAGTAAATGGCCTCCATTTACGTCTAAATACTTTACTTAAATATTTTGTTTAGCTTTAAAATATAATAAAGGTTACTGGAAAGATTAAAGCGTGAAAAACCCACACAACCAAACTGAAATTCGTATTTACAATATCAGTCGGGCTAACATTATCATCGTGTAACTCTGTGCAGCGCACGACGAGATAACGCTCAGATGGCAGGATATTTTCCAACTTACATTACTTTTATTATTATATTTTTGTCAATTTATACAATATCTATACATATATTTTAGTATCTGTGGTATTATGATGTATAAGCTACATTATAGCAAAGTTTCATACAAATCGGTTTAGTAGATTTTACGTGAAAGACTAACAATCGTCCAAACAAACTTCGATGATATCGATAATATTAATGGTATTAGCATTCGAATTGTCACATTAATTTGTTATTATATTAATTGCTACTTATAGCTAAAAATAATTGAAACTTAATCATGTACTTGTGAAAGTAACTCTTATGCAAGTCCGATACCTGCGCGACGAAGCTTCGGTCATTTGAGACGCTAAAAAGTAACCTCAAAATTAATTCCGATAAAGGCGTAGAATAACGTTTGCACACCATTCTCATTAGTAACATCAAAAGTAACATAAAATTAGCGTCTCCAAGTTCCTCTGATGTGTGTAGAAACCGCGGACCCAGTTATCGTGCTGCGTGTATCGTCACGCAATCCGATAGTTCGTAACGCATAACGATAATATCTTCTCACTTCTGCATTTAGTCTGACCATAGACAAAACTTCGTGCCGATACACGTAGGTATAGAAGTAGCATTATATGTATGTGACCTTCTCGATCGCAATAGTATTTGTTATAGAGATACCCTGGAACCATAGAGAATTACATAGAATACTTTTTACACAGAATATCCCAAAAAACGTGCAAAATCGCGTGGAGAAGTTAATTCGTTTTTTTTTTTTTATAACAAGCAGTCTTTGATTGGTTAACGAGGTATCTAAATAACAGCATCCTAATAATATATATAGGATGTAGGATTTTTAAAGATGGCAGTAGTTCAAAGTTTGAAATATCGCTCAAAACCATGGAGTGTAGAGGTAAGGAGAACCATCTCATATGGGGAGCGTGTTGAAAAAGTGTCCATATCAAAGCACTAAATAACAGTTTCAAAACTCTCCGAAATGTCGTTAGCATTGGCAAAGGGTATGGTTAGTCCGAAGTAATTTTCTAAATATAACTTAAAATAACTGCCGTGAGAAAACTTGGAGAGTTACAGAATTTTTGTAAACGTTTTATGATATACCGATAGAACGTTTAGTGATTTTAGAGTGTATACTGTTATAAAGCTTTATAAAATAATTGAACAATAATGAATTCTTTTACTACTGACGCGCCATCTTAGTTTAGTACATTTTGACGGACATATTTTCATGCAGATAGATAGTTCTCCTTACCTCTACACTCCATACTTAAAACGAATTGAAAACATTGCGGTGTTGCCATTAATAACGCATAAGCATACTCTATGTTTTAGAAGTAGTAATCCAATATTGGAATATGTTTCTGTCTCTTCGATTATTTGTACAAACGGGGGCCAGATTGTAGTGAAGTACTTTCAGCATAGGCCAAATTGGTTCTCCCAGTATTATCCCATAAATCTAAAATACTTCAAAATGTGCAGAAACAAGTTCTACGTTCTGTTTTCTCTACCTAATGTAATTATTTACCAAAAAGAATGAATCGCCGATTAATAAATTGGTTTTGCCTTTGTTATTAAACTTTACAGGTTTCCGAGTTTTACCATAATCTCGTCTGATGTTAAATGACGATGTGGTCTAAATGGTAAACACGCTAAGCATAGAGAGACTCTCAGGTACGGCAGCTGGAGCACACCCATAAATGCTTGGCGACAGGTTTTCAACCTGAGGACAGTAGTCAGCCAGGCGGGCTTTGAAAAAGCCCCATCATCATGCTTTGGTTTCACCACGATGTTTTTATCCAGTGAAAGCTCTGGCACATTCGCAAGGATTCGAACCTACATCAATGGAGGCGGCGTCCAAATACACTAACAATGGACGATACATATAAATGTATCAATGTTTTCGGCCGCTCTGAATATAGTTGGAAGTTCGGGCATTATATAATCAAAGGTTTACTACAAAACAAAGAAATATACATATATAGACATATAGTATATATTTACAATATAGTATATATTTACACGTAAATTTTTCTTTCGCAACTACACGAGTGCACTCATGGCGTGTAGACGAAAGGTTAGTATAAACAAGTTACGCTATCTATTTTTTAAACAATCAACTAGTCGAGGTACGAGTCTAGGTTCCTATGCTAAAATTTTAAAACAGTGACATCTATCCTCCACGTACGAAGCTATATGTAGAGACATGTAACATGTACGCGTATTATTCACTTTGGAGCTAGTATTCTATAAAAATCAAACAAATAGTCCATGCAACGATTTTATTTAGAATCATAGACTTTGGTTGACAAACATGGTCATTTTTAATTGAGAAATCAAACAAAATGTATGATCAAAACACTTTATTTTCAACAGCAATATGTATAAAACATTCTCACTATGTACTATAGGTATCGACACTACTACATTGGACTTTCAGCATGTACTATGAGGATCAGAGTCACCGTAAGCGCGCGTGTGGGAGGTTGAATACAAGGTGCGTAGCTAGGCACAGATATTGGGGTACGGCCCCCTAAAAACCACATAAGCAAATTATCTGCTACTGGGACATAGCACATGACATCGACATTTATTTTTAAATTGTCTAGTCTAATGCCTAATTTATTTGACGGGTGATGCGGCATTTACTTTGACAGACCTACTTTGTATCCTTAAGTATTATAGTATTAAATCCATAATCTTCATAAAAATTAACATCCGTGCGATTCCCGAGCTCTATTTACATGTATACCTGCTTCGCTAATTGCCAAGTTCACTAAATACAAAATTATAAAAATCTTAGATATGAAATTGATGGAAGAGGTATATTAGGTACTATTGAGGGCTTTTCGGTGACACTGATCAATTTAATTTACATTTAAAATCTAGCTTATTCCTTAATATTTAATAAATTTTAACGATTCAATTTCATTGAAGCATTCCTAATAACCCAAGTCTTTCCAGTAAATTCGTATGACCTTTATCAATTTTAAAAGCGTTTGCACGAGTTTTTTTTTTTTTTTAGGTAAAATTTGATCAGTATAATTTACGCTCATTACGAAAAAATAGTAGCACCTTTGACACTTTTGATCATATACCGCTATGCTGTCGAACGATGGAAAAGCTAATCAACTGACGGCTACAAACTGTCAGTGACGCTTTAATCTTATCCCTATCCACCGTCAACCTTAACTATTTTGTTCAAACATTATAATTTTTATAAATTGCTAGCTGTTACTCGCCCGCTTCGATCGTCGTAAATTATAACTGCAATAATGATTCGTCATTTCTTATCGACTTCTATGCCAAATTTCATTTAATATTATGTCCAACCGATCAAGCGAGCGTGTTCAAAAGGGCAACCATACAAACAAAAATACTTTTATATTTTACAATATTAATAAGATAAATCGAGTATTTAAATATCCTAGTGACTTCAAACGATTACAATGTACTTATAATTATTGCTTAAATAAAAACTTAATTGTTTCAAATGATGCACGAAACGGAACGCAGCTTAATGAGTACTGTCAAAACTGTCTTAAAATTTTCACGTTATAACCTAATTTATATTTTGTTAATCATTTTACCTTTTTAACTTTATTACCAATTCCCTCTTTCTTATGTACATCAAATAACATACATAGTCAATACTACAACAATAATTATAACTATCTATATCTTAGACATACATATTTATGGGTAATAATAATAATAATAATAAATAATCATAATATAATACGAAAATATCATCTAGTAACTGTGACTAGGCTTTCGATAAATCGATATAAACACGCCCCATACGAAGGGCGTTGCCAGAATGTTTTATAAGTATGATGTCAAGTAAGAACGTATCCAGGATTTACTAGGCTGGGGAGAGCAGTGAAGTTAGAAATAAAAAGCATCTATATTTTTTGGAATAGTAATGCTCTGTAATCATAGTCCAAGGTGGGGTACCTGCCCCCATTGTCTTACGGTGATTACATCTCTGTTTCAAATTAGCAATGCTCGGCTATTTAAATGAAAAAAAGACACAAGATTCATCTGTATCACAGTGAATGCTAATGTTAGTACATACTCGTATTACGTACATTTATTTAATACTGCCAATAAAAATGATGTATACCTTTTTTATTTTATCGTAAGCAACCAATTTTCTAATAGTTGATTACCGCCATGTCCAACAGGTTGATAATGACATTACAAAAGTTTCTTGCGTTAATTTCAATTAACTTACAAGATGGTGGCCGTCTTGTTGAATCTTTCCAGGGAGTTTTTATTGCAAGTCAGAATATATACTCCGTGGAATTATTTCCCATACACGTCACTTGTGCAGAATAACCGAGCTATATTACGTAAAACGCCACCAATATTACAAAATATAGGGGGCAAATAACACAAGATTATGAATAAAATATAAAATCCACTACATGACATTCCAAGATCCCGCCAAAAACCTATGTATACCTTAAATCTTTTGTACTTAACTTTTTTTTTCGAACTGACTACACTGTTGACGCGGCAAGGCGTCTACAGTTTCACCGGACTACTAAGGGGAGCGCTTAAGGCACTCACCCGATTTTATACAGGCAATTGAACTTAACAATTCATAGACAATTTTTTACGCGATCTTGCGTCTGTCATGAACTGTCTTTTTTTTTACTTTCGTTTTTTTTCTATATATAAAACAAAACCTTAGGTTATTCTGCCACAGGTAGTGAAATTAATTACAAATGATAACACGGGACACGAATTCTGTGATATTTACAAAGTACTCACAAGAGGGCCACCATTTTGTTGGAACATTGAAGTCACCAAGAGAAATCAAATGTATAATACAAAACAATTAACCCTATATAATAATGGTAGTAATCATCCTTAAGAACGAATATTCGTGGCTGAAATAAAAATAACATAAAACTTATAAATTTATCATTTATTCTCCGAACTCAAGAACTGAAGGAAGTTTTTACTGTTTTTCTAATCCTCAAAGAGCGTCTTAACAAAATGGCGGCTCCCTTGCTACAACTTTTGGTTGACGTTATATTATGATGACAAATCCTCATTGATTCATGTTCCTTATTATTCTTTCTAATCCAGTTCGCTTGTGTACAGTAACCAATTTTCTACGTAAAATTCCACGAATATATTAATATAGGGATAAATAAAATTAGATAATTTATAGAACGATTAAAATTCGATGACACGTCAAGTTCCCGCCAAAAACTATACATTTCTGCAAGCTAACTAATCAGATTTGAAACAATAACCATGTAACAGGTCTAAAGCAGCGATTATGTACCTTTTTTTTGCGAATCAGGCCAAATTTTGTTCGTTACTATTTTTGTCATTAAGTCAGTGACGTCTCATGTACAATGTTTTATTTGGCAATCACTTTCAAAATGCCTCTAAATTTGAATTAAAAATAATATACTTAATAAATAAATAATTGTATAAAGCTAATGATTTTCTTTATAAAATATTATATACCTTTTTTATATTATTTTCGATCGTGTGTTCTCCCTTTTATGGTATACGGAATATTTCTATATACAAATCAACACGTGGCTCATTTATGCAATTTCTATCCCATGCATCACAGGTTTACCGTACCAGTATAGGGCGATGTTAACCTAGGTATCATCGGCCATGTTTGCTGACGTCCTTATTCGATTCAATTGACACAAACACTGTCAAGGTCATTTATAGTAAATATGAGAAAAGAACTGGTTATTATATTTTTATTTTCAATAAGAGTAATAAATATATATTCTTCATATATTATATATAATACATTCTATATAATAAATATAGTTTGTTGCCGTTTCTTCTCGATGACTGGATTGTTTGTCCGAACCGGTGGTAACTTTGACGTAAATAAGCGCCTTCTCAGGGCCCAAACTGAATAAAGTAATTTACAATTCTTGACAGTTGATACCAGTTGTTGGCGCATACATAAGATAACATCAGAATCCGAAGAAAATAAAAAGGTCGACACCGATTATTCTCTGATCGACAAAAAGTCTGGAATATAATGCTGGTTTTGATTCTATACGTGTAGAAATATCAATGGTAGAACGAAGCTACCAAATATTATGATAACCATCAGTTAAGGCATTTGGGGAGGGGAGGGCGGGGCTTAGGGGACGGGGGGTGTTGTTGTACCATAGTTGGAAAAATGGAAAAAAGGGGTGCTAAATTCACATTATAAAAACATACACTTGTTTCACTAAAGCGCTTTTTGTCGCGTGTATGTATTGTAGTGTATGTGATGTCTCTGACAAGGGAATTCCCGTTGTATTTAAAAATTACAAATTTAAGAAATGGGGAATTTTCTTATTTTTTTTTCTCTATAGTTCGGAAACACTGTCGATTTGAGAAAATGATTTCACTGTACATAAATCTCTACCGTTTATGTAAAATTACGGATACTATAAATTACTCAACATTCTGGTAATTTCCGACGCAAAGAACATATTATGATATAAAGTGTACGGAAAAATTGCCATAATTATCGAATATTGAATCGTGTATAATTTGGCAATCCGACTTCCTCAATATTTATTAAATAATTTAATTTCTACAACATAGGAACTGCTTAAGTCGGTTTGGCACATCGATGGTTGTGAATGGAAAGCATTTTTTTTTTAAGTGAGAATGTTTTTCTTTTAAGTTAAAAAACAAATGAAACAGGCATTCGGAATAATTACATTTAAGCTTAAACTAAATTATGTTAAAACCATGTCATTTCATCTCTCGATATCTTTGTCGCACATCACTATTAGAACACAAACAATCGATAAAGTTTTTTTTTTTTCCTTAAAAACGACATTACATTGCATCGTATCTTAAAAATAAAGGTAACGTACGTACATCATACCGATTGTTCATTAGCACGTTAATAATTAAAAAAAAAAAAAACAAACAACTATTGCCGAAAAGAGGTAGCGTAAACACTTATTTTTAATCTATGTACAAGCATAATACATTTTACAAACTAAGAAAAAAAAAAAACGTATACACATATACATCTGTAAAGAAACTAAAACTAAGTGAGGATAAAGGAATATTAGTGGATTAAAGGCGTGAGCAGAATAATCACGAAACGTCTTTTCCGATTGCACAACACGCGACCGTTCCGTTGACATCTGTCAGTGTCACGGTGACAGCTGTCAACACCAAACTGACCGCTGTCATTGCACACGCCCGCGAATTTTTATCTATAACTCATAGCTTTGTTTTTATTTCTTACAAATCGTTGCGTGTATAATAAACAATAGATGATTTATATTATTCCAGAGTCGCCAATAAAGGCGCACCGGGATTTTTAAGGCATTATTATTATCTAGAACTAGATTTTTTTTTTATTGTATCACTGTTTTAAGCAAAACAATATTATCATGAAACTAATAATATTATTTAAATCGGAGAATTACATTTCTATTCTTTTTAATTTTTATTTTAAAATAAATAAAAATCAGTTTAAATACATATATTGTAATTTCTACGAATGTATCAACCAAACAATACATGATATCTAATGAATAGTCATCCAAATTTTCAAAAAAAAAATTATATATATAATTCAACCGTTGAAATTAATAAGATTTTACTAATTTCATATACTTGTGCGTAGTTTGTCGTAGTACGAACTACGAATTTGTAGCCTCATAATAATATTAATAAATACATTAAAAGGTTTAATAATAACCTCTGTTTATAGATTAATCTTTAAAAGTAAAACTTTATTGGAAGCGATTAAAATAAAAAAAAAGTAAAACCAAGACGAATTTTTAGTAATGCAAACGTTTTTCAACGAAACGTTACTGATGCGAAATGGACGGAAACAGCCACTAGGCCAAAGAGAGAGAGTAAAAGGGACTAAATTAACAAACTGAAAGAGATAGATGAACGCGATAGAATAAGACGACGAATGGGCGTGCGTTAGTTAAACGATCGTGTGTTGTAATTGTACTTAGTACTCTTTAGATAAACCAACAAAAAATTCAAACATTATTCACAGGAACACTTCTCACACGTATACCGAGTTGCACGCGCTGTTTTTACAAACGTCCCTATTATTAAACTTTCAAAAATGAAGTAATCGCGAAGCAAAAATCTCTATAAGGAAGACTTAAAATTGATAATTGACACGCGAGTAAATCACTACTACACACATTTACACGTAAACTGTCAAACAATTTATCGATAATCGTTCTCACCGCTAAGGCATATCGATAGTGTATCGATTATAATCGATTTCGAAGGCACGACGAGACCGTTCCGATTGAATCAAGCCGGTCATCACCCACTCGCGTCACAGTGCACTCCGGCGAACGGGTACGCGGCGGCGGTAGACTTCATTATAACCCTGCTAGATTGCAGTAATCGTCAAGGTTTACTACCGTCGTCCGTACGTTTTTTATCGTTCTTACGCTGGCTCAGTTTCTTTTTCATGTCGAGGAGCATCTGCTCGAACGACATGTCGTCGGGTCGGCGCGCCGGTATCGCCGCTTGCCCGTGGAAAGCGCTCTCCGTGTATTTAGCCTCCAGACCATCTGGAGCATTGATTAAACCGGTCAGTCGAACCCCGTTCGATCAAAAATTCTTTTTTTCACTTTTATTCTGAGAGGCTTAACGTTTGACCGATAACAAACTAAGATGGTGAACACTCTAAGCCTAGAAGATTCGGTCTCAAATGCAACGCTGCCGAAATGCATTTATTATACCTGTTTCATGATAGATTTTAAACTCAAAAATGACAGCTAACCAGGCGGATTTAGAAAAATACCCCATGAAAATGCTACGGTTTGGTTATTGGAAGGATTCGAACCTTAAATAAGTTCACTCATACATATAGACACTTCATACACCCCCTCGTGCACACAATCTTTAAGGGTTCGGCAAATGATCGAAGGGGGTTCACAACGAATTTTCCCATATGGCCCACTATGTGCACTATCAAGTTAGTTTTTAATGTCAAGGCATTTATATTTCTATACATTTACTAGCTTTTGCCGGCGGTTTCGCTAGCGTAAGTGTAGATTTGACCTAAACCTTGGGGACAGTACTTTTTGCTGGATGAAAGGTATATTATGTAAGGTGTGTGTATGCGAAATTTCCTGATAATCGGTTGAGTAGTTGAAAGCGTAACAGACAAACAAACTCTCATTTGCATTTATAATATTAATTAGAATTATATTCGTATTAACTTTCTCTATAATAATACCTTTTAACATAATACCACTGGTTACTTACAAGATAATAGCTTTGTGCATAAGCTCACTACTATATGAACTAAAAACTCCAGTAATGTATTCATTTTTCAATTGTATCATTTTTTAATTTTTTATATATTTTTTTTTATACTGTAATTTTTTTTAAAATGCATTATACTGTACAACGAAGAGTGAGAGGTAAATTTACGTTAGATATGTGAACCGATACTTTTATCCAGGCTTAGCGTGTTACCATATCATCGCTGATCAAGTAGTGTAATTAATAATAATGGGTAGGTATCAAAATAAACAAAAGTTCATGTGTTCTTCACCTAGATCCGCGTAGCTTTGCCTGCAGAAGGCTCTTCGGCCGCCGAACCCCACATCGTACTGAGGGAAGGTACTCGCCGCTTCGACAGCACTCCAAGCGTCCCGAGCGCGCACGTACGTCACGAACCCGTAGCGTGTACTGGCCGAGAATAAAAAACATCACACTAAACGAATCACGTGAAGTAGCTATTTCTGTGATAAATAAAAAAAATCGCATTTCGTCTACAGATATTACAGAACAAGGTTTCTCAAAGTAGTACGCTACACGAACCCCTAAATGTAGGCGAGTTGATCGTAAGGGGTTCGCAACAAGATTCACGTTATGGTGACTACCTGCTTAGTTAGAACGAGCAAAATGAATGCTTAATTATTCGTTTCTGAATGTATTAAAAAAAAAACACATTTCGGTCATAAAATGGGATTCGCAGTGGTCTCGATAAATGTTTAAGAGTTCGTAAGAGCTATAAATATAGAACATTATTATTTATGCTTTTCTGAAATTACAATATAGTACAAGATGTAATAGACACCATAAATAATATATAATATTTATTTAACTAGAAATCTATAGATTAACTATCGCAGTAATAGAAATGGTAAAAATGACAATAGATACGAAAGCACTTACCCATCTTCCTTGCTGTGTAACCGCACCTCCACGACCTGGCCGAACTTTGAAAATTGACTTTTCAGTGACATTTTCGTTATGTCCTTCTCTAAACGACCGACAAAGACTATCCGTCTCTCTTCCACGGGCGTGTTACTTTCCCTGTAGAGACAGAGACACACCCAGTTTGATTAAAGGGTATATTTCTTAAATTCTCTCTTTTCTATGAAATTGTATCAAGTCAAATTATTTACTCAAGAATAGTACTTACTATATAGTCATAGTAAGCGAATGATAGAGTTATTGCTAAGAATTACCAAAATATTTTTACTTTTTAAATTTTGTTTTTAATTTAGTTGATTAATTGTATAATAAATACTTATAAGTAACTATTCCTTATACTCTATTCTATATACTCATTTACTTTATAGATACATATATACATATAATAAAAATGAAATGATTGGATATGAACGTATACACGATACTGATAACAAAAATACAATTTTAAAATTTTTTGTCTGTTTGTCTGTTTGTTCCGGGTAATCTCCGAAACGGCTGGACCGATTGCGACAGAAATTTCACTGACGGATAGTTAAAATTACAGCGGGCGACATAGGCTACTTTATTTTAGACTAGCTGTCATCAGTGGCTTCGTCTGTAGTACTATCTCCCAAAACGATTGGACCTATTTTCATGGGACTTTCACTGACAGATAGCTAACGTTATAAAAAGTAATTAAAGCTTTCTTATTTTCGACTAGCTTTTACCTATGCCTTCGTTTGCCTATCTCCAAAACGTTTGAACCATTTTTCACGGAACTTTTACTAACAGATAACTGATCTTATAAGAATTAATTTACAATTATAAAAAACTCGCATGCGGATCTGCGGGCAACAGCTAGTAAGACATAAAATTTGAAGGTCATATTTAAAAAGAGACAAGTACACGGAAAGCGTTACATTTTAAAACAGAGATAATTCCAGAAATTTTCACCCACTTTACCAATAAATTACTCCTTACCTATCTTCAGAGCTGAAACTTCTATGCGGCTTTTTCCTGTACGGCTCGTCGCGTTTGTACGGACTGCATGACGTTCGAGACTTCCTGGACGCCGTGGACGAATGGCTCGACGACGATGACGAAGAAGACGTTGACAATGATGAACTGGAACAGTCGGAAGAGAGAGGGTATGTGAATAACTGGAAAGCAATATACTAGTTCATCGTTGACAAACATTTTTGTATTATTTAATGCGAATGACTTCTGTGTTCTAATTTCTTCTACCTCAATAAATTTTTGGCATAATTACAAATCTATATATATAAATAAAATTGGAGTGTCTGTTTGTAATATCAAAATAACGTCTTTTTACTAGTTGGATATTAACGTATACACGATACTGATAACAAAAATTCAATTTTTAAAATGTTTGCCTGTCTGTCTGTATGTTCCGGGCAATCTCCGAAACAGCTGGACCGATTTTGTCAGAAATTTCACTGACGGATAGTTAAAATTACAGCGAGTGACATAGGCTACTGTATTTTAGACTAGCTGTCATCCATGGTTTCGTCTGTAGTTCTATCTCCAAAACGATTGGACCTATTTTCATGGGGCTTTCACTGACAGATAGCTAATCTTATAAGAAGTAATTCACAATTATAAAAGAAAACACATACGGAACTGCGGGCAACAGCTAGTAACCATATAAATTACAAGAAAGGTTTTCATATTATACTGTCATAACCATAATCAATAAAACACTACTGATTTTATTGAATCTCATATAAAAAATAGTGCTTTTATTTAAACGAATGCAACTATAATACATTTTCACGATAATTACTTTGTTACCTTTCCTTTCAGAATAATATTAACAGTGTACATGTAGTATATCTGTCTCGTTTACTCTTTAGTATAATTACGTCAGAGCAAGTAGTGTTGCTAAACTCTATATTACGATGACCGCAATTGCGCTACGAATTGGGATACCATTTTTTTCCACGCAACAAATCTAGTAGATGTCACTGCTTAGTGCATACTCAGTTGATTTCTTTTCTATCAAAAACCCAAGACATGGTTTCTGCTTAGTGTTATTTATAGGTTGGTAACTCTTTTAGATTTTTTAATAACTTTTTAGTATAAATATTGTGCAAATTACAAATATGTCTGTTATCAGGTAACAAAATTTAGAACCATGTATTAGCAAATAAATTTGTGCACATGTAGCCAACAATAGACTAATAATACATATGAAAAAAATGACAGAAACGCCAATATTTAAACATTATTGAATGATTTTAACTGAACTTAATAAAAGTAAGCAGATGATATTGTAATTTCCCTCAGACAAAATGTCAATCGGCATACAAATGTGCATTTGAATTGATTTGAAAGCTGAATAGCTAATTAATAATTCTCAGAGAGAAATTTATGAAATGGTAATTAGGAATTTTAATCACTTTTTAATTTAATAACCAATTCAAATAAAAACATACTAATAGTAACCACTAGTACAAGTAATAGAATCCCTTTAAGTCTTCTATTCTACAAAAAACTATTAGCCATTATAATATTTTCATACCATACCATGTCAAATCCGTCAATGACTTACCTCGTCGATGATTCAGAGCTTTCCGACACAGTCGGTTTTCTTAACGGTGGGGTCATAGACTTTACTGGTTTTTTATCTACAACAGTTCGTTTGAGGATTATTGGCTTTCGTCTTTTTCGCCATCGGACTTTTCGATCTGTCATCAGCTCTCGATCTGGAGCTAGAATGTCGATCCCTTCTCGTTGAAGGAGATCTTCGCTTATGGTACGGCGTCCTTGACCTTCGCTTCTTCTTGTACGGTGAATCGGATCTCCTATAGCGCCTGTATCGGCCGCGTGATCTAGATCTGCTACGGCTGAGAGAATGTCGCCTTCTACGTCCACGTGATAAAGAACGTGATCTTCTTCTGTATTTGGAATCGTAACGATCCTTAGATCTGGACCGATTGTCTTTAGGTTCCACTCGCTTCTCCGTTCTCTCAGCCTTCTGCTTCGAAAGCCTTTCATCAACCTTCATTTGTTTGTTCTTACTCGGACTAGATTCGCTAGAGAAAGACATATCGCTATCGTTCCTTTGCCTCGATTTCTCTTTGGTTATCGAATCACTGGTTTTAGGGATTAATTCAGTTTGTATGTGAATACTAGTCGATTGCGGTTTAGTTCTATCTTTTTCTAGATGTAAAATAACTTTATCTTCGCCGTGTTCCGCTTTCGTATCGTATTCACGCACTATCTTAACATTTTGGACTTTCGATTGCCGCTTCTCTGGGGATCTCTGTTTCATTGATTTTAGCTCACGAGGTTTGTCAACTTCGTCTGGCGCTTTCTTCATAACAACATCCTGTATGCTAGCGAATAATGAGTTACTAGAAATTTTAGTCTCAACTTGTTTCTCCACGCTTTTCAAAGTGGCAGTGATGTCTTTAAATCTCTCTTTATCAATTTTAGCTTCCTGTTTCTTCTCATCCACAGGACTTCTCCTTTCTCGTTTCATATTTTCGAAGACATTTTGTTTTAATACGTGATCGGATTTTCTTATTTTGAAATTGATCAGGGATTTTGAATCCATTTGAGGTGATTTTCGTTTCACTTCTGCGGATTGTGTTTCCAGCTGTTTGAAAACTTTATCATCAGTATTTGTTCCAACACTAACTAAGGTTAATTCTTCGTAATCAACAGGTAATTGTGGTTTCTCTACCACTGGAGTTGGAATGATCTCTGTAGCTGACATCCCGACGATTTTCATCATTTCTGCGTCACTTATTAACGGTTGCAACTGAAGGATTTTCTACCTTTGGTATTTTGCTCATTACAATATCTTCGTCACGTCTTCTCATAGCCTCAGCTTTCTGTTTCTTCGTATTCATGAGGATCTTACGCGAAGCTTCTGTGATTGGATCGAAAATTTTCTTAGGAGTTTCATTGTTCACCTTATCTACATCCTTCGCACTATTCGGAGAAGTTTGTGGCGTCACGAATTTAATTTTAGATAAAATCAAAGGGCTCGCCATGTCAGGGAATATAGCTTCGGGGCTAACCTGGCCTGAACTGTTATTCGAATTTACACCTTTTCTTAACTTATACTCTTGTAGGTTTAATTTTTTCTTTCTTAACGGCGGTTCTAGCTCTTTCTTTATTGCATCTTCCGCAATTTTATTCAGTTCATCTTCGAAAAGTCTTTTCTCCGGTTTAGTTGGCACCGGTTGCGGTAACTGTACATCTTGTTTATTACTAAACAATGTCGTATAGAAGTTTTCATCTTTTATACACGGTTCTTCCTTTACCCTTACAGTCTCAACGTTGTTTACAGTTTTATTTTTATTCACATCTACGTCTTTGCTCTTTTCGTGTTTCACTTTTACACTAGTTAATGTACTATCACTATCAGGTGCACTAACACTAGACTTACACTTTTCTACTGGTTTATGTTTCTGAGAGTCTTTAAGATCACAGTTGTTAAGTATAACTTCAGATTTATTTTTAATAATTAACTTAATGCTACCTATTGTATTTTGACTACTCGGAAGATCAGCTGCTGCTTTGCAAGCACTTTTAATCATCACAGAACTATTGTCATTATCTTTAAATTCATTTAAAACACTATGAGTAGGTGAAAGTTTTTTTCGACAATTCGATTGAGCCGGAGGGCGGACCGGCTCTTTTATTTTCTTTTTTATAACACTTTCATCGACACGATTATTAATTTTTTTATTTTTGTTGTCATTTTTTTCACTTTCGTCGTCGCTACTAAGATGGTAAACGACTCTTTTGTCTTTGCAAGACCTATGACGGGAATTCAGTATTCGACTGTTGCTAGATAAGACCTCGGGTTTAAGAAGGCTCTGTCCACCTTTCAAATTTGGTAGACTATGTCGCTTTTTCGTTGAACAGTAGTCGTGGTCAGAATGTACCGGACTAGGCGATCTCATTGTTGTATTTATTGTCGACGGCATCTGCAATAATGTACTAAAATAGAATGCGTCCCTGTAACATTACCTGTCGTAATTAAAAAACACTACTTACCAGAATCTGTCGCATTTTATTCTTGTTTAACTGGACGCCGGCGTCCTGCAGTCTCATACCGTTTGTTAAACTGTTTTTATTCATTTTTGCTTTCTCTTCAATTTTAATTCCGTGCTTTTTCAAGTTCATTTTCTCTGTAGCTTCGAACTGTTCTAAAAGTGAATTTAAATTGTTAGCTTCTAATACTGGTATCACAGTATCATTGCACATTTCAACATCGACGAAATCGTCTGCATCTAACTTGGGGTCTACTTTTTTCTTTGATGATTTTTCTATGCAAAATTCTAAAACTTTTGAAGTCGGTAATGGTGTAGATGTTAAACTTCTGTCAATTACTTGTGGGCTTTCTATTAAAGATCCTACGGGATTATCTATTTCCATGTCCTGATGGCTCAAATCATCTTCGTCTTTTGCAGGTTCCTTGATTTCAGTCTTGTTTGTAATAAGAAAACTGTTAATGTCTTCGTCTGTTAAAGTACGTGGAATATCGTCGCTTTTATTTGTGCTATCAGACTTATCTTTGTCATTATCAAAAGCAAGGTCTGATAGATCTAAATTAAGATCTTCGAAACTCAAACATGTTTTAGCATCTTCTATATCAAGAAGACTCTGCATTGGAGACTGTGGCACAGAGCAAGACCTTTGGGTATTCTTGAACTTTACACAATATGTCATGTCTTCCAATAAATACCTTTTCAGGTCTTCTATTTTAGGAAGGACTTCTAAATCTGATTCATTTATTGATACATCCACAATATTTTCTGATTCTACAGGTTCTTGTTGAGGCTCTTTTTTTAATTTATCAATATTTTTAATAAGAAAATCGTCTACATTAGGAAGAGATTCTGGCAAGTTGAAATGCCCATTTTCAACAGTCGCCTTCTCTTCTTCTACAGTCTTATCCTTTATGAAGAAATCATCAACATTTGGTATTTCATCCATTTTATCACTTTCCTTAATAAAATACTCATCAACATCTTTAACAACTGGTCCATCTGCGTCTAGAAAGCTTTTATTTTTTAATAAATAGTCATCTACATTTGGCTCTATGGGCCTTGACAATATTTCCATAACTTGCTGTCGTATATCTGGCGCATTTCTGGTTTATAATTAACTCTGTAGTTTTGATTGCTATTAGAATTTATATATTCCACATTATCTATGCCATCTTTTTCATTTATAGAATCTGCTTGATCTTTTTCATCATCTGAGGATGCCTCTATTAGATCAAGGTCAGGATTAACTGTGTACACTGTTATAACGTCATAATCGTGACCTTCAACCAAACTATCATCAATATTAACATCGGCTAACTGCATATTTTGATGGCTGCGTTGAATTCCTTGTACTCCCATTGAATTATCATCTATTTCTACGTCGACGTCATCAAAATTCACTTCTTGCACCACTAAATTATTTTCTTCATCGTCAACATCTTCCTGGGAGCTATCCTCGTCGGACGTAGTATCTTGACTTGATTGTGTTGTGTTCATCTGAAATTACACTACTATTGTAAATTCTTGTTTATTTCGAAATTAAATATACTTGTACTAAATATATACTTCATGACAAAAAACGCAAATAGTACAATTAGTTGTTTAGTTCTACAAAAATTATTAAAATATAATGAAAAATAAGCAAAGGCTTGAATGTCGTGTAAAAGATCAATGTAATTAATTGCATATTGCATGTCGATTAGGTTATTATTATTTCTATCGCCTTAGAATTCTTGTCCATTTCCATTGCCTCTCTCAAAGTGCTATACTTAAAACTTATAAAAAATTGAGCATACCGTCTGATTAATACACCATTCTTCCCCATTACTATCCTCAGACGGAGTCCTTGCAACAAACCCGACATGTTGCCCAGCATCGAGCCGTGCATACTCCGGGCTGTTGTGATTATAACTTTCTGAGGAAGAAAGGGAATCGCTTTTGTCACGCATTATCTTGTGCCCGATCGTCCGATAACGGGCCTGGTGATAAGTGTTCAGAATGTGCGATTCCATATCTGCAACAAAGTGATTTGAATAATTAAATTTCCAAAGTTTACTGTTTTTGACATTTTGACATCCAATATTAAATATTGTAATTTAAAATTGTAAACCAATAGTCACATAATTTCTAAGAAAGTGTGTAAAAACAAATAAAATAATTCTACCCTATTTCTATCCTATTCTTTATGTAATCAAATGTCCTAGACCAGAGGACATATTTGGCTTCCATAATAAAGGCAGTTAATAGTAATAAATAGTACCCTTTAAGCCAAAATAGCACAACAAATATTCAAGTGTAATGTTACTCTATTGCAAATTAAGCCCGCAGTCCCATCTTCTTTAACTACGTTAGTGGTTCACCGAACACCTTACGCATATATGTGCAAGATATATTCAAATGTAAAATTACTCTCTTCCAAATTAAGCTAGAAGTCTCATCTTTTTAAACTTGAGATTAACCCTTGAATTTTCTTTCATGGGAACCTATTTTAACGTGCTGAATATTGAATTAATAATTGAACGATTAAGTTTAAGAAAATGAACCCCATAACGTTTTATTTTCAGTTTGAATAACTTTTGAAAGAGTCGGTTTATCGTAAAATTATTACATATTTTTGGTAGAGCGTTCAATTTCCTACAAAAACATATATATACATCCCTCTAACGTTTATTGGTTTGTAAGCTACAAAATTCTAAAAAAATAAATAAAGAAATCATGGATTGTTAATTTGGAAGTTCGAAATTTAGAAGCTTAGATTTTCACCGACGTCTTTTCTTACTACCCCAAAGATATTACAGACCGGATTAAAAAAAAAAAAGTTGATTTTTTTAAGTCTCATATTAATATACTGGTATCGTCGAATGACACGTTATTATGACCGTGTACGCGATCGTAACATTCTGAACGTAGGAACGCCACCTGTAGCCACGTGTCATGACTCCACAGATCGGTCGTCACTCCGATAACGTCACAGCGATGCCGCGATGATAGAAGCTATGACGCGATAGCGACATAACACATATTAATTTCCTTCTAGAATCGCCCATAAACTACGTCGCATTTTGGTTATCTGACATCACTTTTTTATCATATGCCTACTGTAAAGTTTATCATAAAGCTCAGCGTTGAGTCATGGTAATACATCGACCAGACAAGTCACTACCGTACCGCGTACTATTTAACCCAACGGAATGGCTTCGCTTAAGCTAAAACCGACAAACCTTACAATAATATTATTGAAAACGGAACGCAATCTATTTTAGTTATGTTTTTGAAGTGATAACTTCTTATGGGAGGGTAAAACGCTTCGTTACGTAACGCGTTACGGCGCCAGTCTGTTTGGTTCCTCTTTCTCTTATGCATAGGGTAGCAATAGGTGTACGTACATATTCAAGAATTGTAGCTAAGAATTAAATATACTTTATAATCAATAAAAGATTTTATTAATAAAAAACCTTTCCTTACATTATCATATGAACATACAATTTAAATAATAACCTAAGCTTTTCTCAAGTGAAACAATTTCAATATTAAATAGTTCAACTTAGATTAGTTTAAGTTATCACTTCTGTCGGGTGTCTCGAGATGCACACGTGTTGTTTTTTTTTCTAATGGCGCTTGTGTGCGTTACTGTCACTTCCTCTCTTGTACAATTAGGGTCGTAATAAACCTGTGTTCATTTATTTGGTACTTATTGTTATATACCCACATTAGCGTAAAATCCGATACGATTCACTATTTCCGATGAATTCGATTCTAGATAAGTTCCATTATCTCTATGTATATAATGAAAATGGAGTCGCTTTGAGGCTCAACTACATAAAAACTACTGAACATATTGGCATAGGACTAAGACCATTCGATGCAGAATTTTCGTAGAATGTTCTAGGGCATTTTTTTTTTCGATGAAACCTTTGCTATAGTTAATGTCCAACGTAGCGGACTGAAATGAGCTAGTAGATATAAGAATGACTATGTAATAACATATAAGTAGTAAATATAATAATTAAATGGCTAAGAATAAAAAGAAGACGATTGTTTTATCGAAATACAGATTAGATTAACAAAAATACATGTATACATTTTATTTAAATTTTAATTAAATAGGCCGACTTATAGAAATATCTATACATATAATAAAAATATAACGTTAATATATCTGTACTGTCAACTTTTTGTGGAAAATAGTACTGTGAGTGATTAATAACAAATACTGAAATACATTGAAATAATTTTTAAAAAAGTCTGTTTGTTTGTGTAGGCGTCGTCACTGCTAAAGCACAACGTTTATAATAAAACGTCATCAAGAAAGTCATAAAGCATATATATTTTGGAGTAACATTTAGTGTTTGTTCCCTTAACATCGGTTCATTCTCAAAGGTTTAATATAATTATAATATAACTTTTAAGTAACTACGATTTTTATAAGCACCACACGATGAGCAATGTCAGAAGAGGGGCAAGCGGTGTGGTGCGCAAGCGCAGGTGAGAAGTATGTTATTGTTTTCAATTTTCTTTATGTTTTTTTCATCAAAATATATTGTTAAGATAATAAACTACACGGACGAAGTCGCGTGTATCGGATAGAATATAAATAAAATAAGTGGTCTGTCGTTGTTCACCTTTCACTCTAAAACTACTGGATAGATTTTGTTCAAATATTTTTGTTTCACTTCTTAAATACCTATATTTACTATAAAGTTATTAAGAGTTTTAAGAAAATACAATTTTTATAAGCACTACGCGTTCAGCTATATATGTTTTCTTGCCGTGGAGAAAGTAGCGACAACGGTTATAGTGCTTACAAACAAAGTCCACGAGTACCAGCTAGTATAAAATATCTTTTAGACTATTTTGTGAAGATATTTAGACATACGGTTTTAGATTGTTCCAGAATCGGGTTCGAACTTTGCACGCCTTGTGAACGCTAAACTTAATAATCTGATGAGTCAACCTCTTAGTCATGCACATTACATGCAATCAATAAGATATTATGTTTTGGTTTTGGCGTGAACATATACCGTCATTCAGCGACTTTTACTATTTACCTATAACCTTGCTATACTTGACTATATATTGTGCAATAGTGGAGTCGTTTGGCGTAATACACTTTGGTTATTGTTCACATGTGAAGTTGATCAAAATAATAGCACTAAACGTTATCTAATGTTGCAAAAACAACCTGTGTGTTCTATCAAGCAGTTCTCGCCATCTTGTAAGAAGCTCAAAAACACTTGATAATGGCAAAATTACTATTCAAGAGTAAGAATTAGTCGCCGAAGCAGAAAAAAGAAGAAATAGACGAATGAATCTATATATAAATAAAAATCTATTGGCGATAAATGTAAGCGCATCACTACTGAACAATTGCGCACTAGTTATTCCGCTAATTCTTTTTTTCTTATGTTTATAATAAAATTGTGAGGTCAAGATTTGTATGAAAATGTATGAAAATCGTACGTCAAAGTGAATAACACTGGTTAAATAATCTCCCTATAAAAAAAATGAAAAAGTGAGTGAGACAGTAGACAGTCGGATATCTTCAAAAATACTAACAGAATTGATAGATTGACATTTAGTTGCCATTTTATTTCATTACATATCTCGTACTGTAAAGAGAAGATTTGATTTCATTTACTTCGCCACTACACCCGTGCGAAGTCGGGGCGAGCAGCTAGTCTTTAATAAATTCACAGTTTTTAATATTTTCAAACGTATATTACTACGTGACATACAATATGAGTCCAGTGTGAATAGAATACATAAGAGTGTCGTCTCTTTCCGGATAACAAAATTCTGTCCAATACTTTGGCTGCAGTTAATCCTTAATAACCTAGAGTTTCAATTTTGATACCAATCTTTTAAACCGAATGTTCACATTACTATTAGTTTTTTTTTATAGGTTGGCTGTACGTATTTTACTGTTGTATAATATTCTTTCCGACGAAATAAAAAAAAAAAAAACATTTTTCTAAATAAATATGGTGACTTTTTTAGCTATTTTTCCCTTCATCTAGACCCTCAAGCAAACACAGTAATATTAAAAATAAATCACTTTCGTAAATCAGGCTACTAAGGGTTAAACGATCCTTAACATATTATAGAATATATCACTTCTAGATTCTTCAGCCCTTGTATATACATTTAAATAGAAATTACAACAACAACTAAAAAAAACAATACATTTTTCAGTTAGAATCACAAATACGTGACAAATGTAGGAACGAAAACAAATGTAACCAGCGCCACGTTTTGTAACATGTACAATAGTGTAATATTGTGAAAAAATAGATAAACTAATAAAGCAACAATAGATGTAATAAGTTTACATAATTTTTGTAAAACCTCTAACCCCTTTCCTATACAAAAGACGGCATACCGACCGGAATTTGCGAAATTCGTGTGCAACGCTCACGCGTAGCAACACGACAATAGCCCTACCATAGACGAGAAGAGATTTCTACTATAATATAGGTATTCAATTAATAAATCTGAAAGTCGTGATGGTCGAGTGATTTGACGCGCGGAATATCGATTCGACGTCCGCAGGTTTGGGCCTCGATTATATACCAAACCAAAACTATCAACGAATTCAACCGGGACGGTAGTAAAAACTATGAAGAGACCAGAACCGGAGAGATGTTCTTATGACACCAGTGTATAGGGAAACAATACCAGACTTTTCGGTGTTAGAAATGGCCGCATTGAAATGAGCGGTGCAATATTATTTTGTACTGCAGAATGTTTGCAGAATAGGGTTGTCAGATGTAGTTGAATATGTTAATTCTTCTATATATTAGTAATTTAATTGTATATCATTTGGTTCCAGATATAAAAAACTATTAATTATTATATTTTTATATTTCAATTTTCGTCTAGTGAATTGTTCAAATCTTCCATATGGTAGAAACCTTTTACCCAGTAGCGGGACTCTTACAGGCTAGTATAATACTTATTACATTAACAGATCATAAGAGAACTTCAAATCATTTACCTCGTAATTAGATATGGTACTTATTGAATGAATATAATACCTTATTATAAAGCAATTGGGAAACAAAATACCCCGGACAATTGTTCTGCTGCCGCCCGTTATTACTATACTTCCAGCGGTCGATATTCTCAACCTTAACTAATTCATTCTCAAGTTTCAATAATAATGAGGATTTTTTGAAAAATTATTTACAAACATTGTAGATTACTAAACTGTACATTGAGCCTTAAAGGAACTATATTCTCTTTATGTATGTACAGTTGACTCTCGATAATTAGACACTTCAGAAACCAGAGAATAAATTAAAATTACAGGAGTTTCAATAACCAAAAGAAAGGCAGGAAAAGATCAAGCAAACAAGAAAAATTAAGTAAGCAAAGCTAAGGTGATTTGCTATTATAAATATTTGTACAATTACTCAAAATATGTTATTTTTAAAAGAAGTTGTCTAAACATTTTTGTTAAGTGAGCGACTTCAATCTATCATTATCCAATGAATTGACAAACGTGGCGGTGAGAGCCGAGATGAAATCTTCGCTTGTGTCGGTTCCGTGGCTTCAATCGACAAGTCTGTACATGTATATAAACAAACGACAGGTATATTTATCTGCACAACAAATGCTTCAAATTATAGAGAGTATGGAAGCCTGAAGTTCAAATTATTACGTGTTGACGAGTGAAATAGTATTCCTCCAATAGCAAATTACCGAATTCGCCAATTGATATCGGTTTTATTTTGTCCATCGAGTATTCTCCAAGGGACCGTGAAAAAAATCCAAAGTATCAAGAGATTCAAATTACCGAGTGTCAAATTATCGAGAGTGTACTGTATACAGATTTATAGCAATGAGCAACAGTTAACCCGTGGGACTGACGGCTCCACTCGTATTTCTTCCACTTCGGACAACTCATGAAAGCTTTCAAAATGTTGCGCGCAATAAAGTAATTCGCGCATTTGAGAGCACATACCACCTAGCTTAGTTACACTCGGGATATTTGGTGACAGTCCAAGCAGAGGCGCGCCGTGCGCCCTTGTGCTGGTTGCCTATATAAATTCGAGTGAGTGCCTTAAGCGTTCCCCTTAGTAGTCCGGTGAAACTGTAGAGGCCTTGCCAGGTCAACAGTGTAATCAGTTCGAAAAAAAAAAAGTACATAGCATGTAGACTGTGTATTTTCTTTTCTATCATGAAAACTAACCACCGAGGCAAGGTTACTGATGATAATTTAAATTGGAACGGATCCCAACATTATCTCTTGTTTTTTCAAGTTCGAGGTCTTGCGATAACGACATTATTCCGATTGATGTAACTTTACTATTTACTATACTTGATAAATGTAAAATTAAGCCCATATTTTCACAACGATTATAGCCACCTTCGGACCCCCCCCCAACTAATATTAGAAATACGAAAGCGAGTTTGTTTGTTTATGATGCATTGATGCATTAACTAGTCAACCAATCATCATAAAATTTTGTTTACACGTTGTCAGGATTACAAGTAGTAGGTAGGTGGTAGAGCTACGCTGAAGCTATTACTGGTTTCAGCATGAATGGGTCGGCTCGCCCGGGGTAGTACCATCCTCTCACAGAAAACCGACGTGAAGTAACAGTGCTTGCACTGTTGCGTTTCGTTCGGTCAGTGAGAGCGCCGGAGGCCCACTTATTTAAAAGGCCGGCAACGCACTTGCGACTCCCCTGGTGTTGCTAGTGTCTATGGACGGCGGTGATCACTTACCATCAGGTGACCCACCTGTTCGTTTGCCCCCTATGATATAAAAAAATAAAAAATAAAAATAAGGACATAGGGTATCATCAGAACAAAAGCAACGGTCAAAAATCTATATTAAAGCGAACGAAGCCGCAGGCAAAAGCTAGTCGTTAATAATCTTAGAATCTTACAGTTTGACCCGGAGCATTCTAAAGGTCGCCCATATGTATGTTCATAACAACAATTATTGTAAAATTACACAACAGTTTAATTTATTATTAATAATTCCTCTGCTGATTTTTTAAGACCACGATCTCAAAATGGCGGATTATGTTTTTAGTTTCACGAATCGTACGTTGTTTAGTGAAAAAAAAGTTCGTACAAATGAAAAATTAATTTCAAAATCCATTTTACACAAAAAATATGATTTTATAATATACCATTTATTATTTTTTAAAGTTTTATTATAGATCAGGTACTTTTTTCAGGTTCTGCTGACAACAGTCTGTTGACCTGTATTACGCCTCATGAGACCTACATTCGTTTGTATGGAACTTAAACCTTTATAATTTTGAACAGTGCAGGGGTTAAAATATAGCCCTTATTTTTCCATTCATCGTGACTTCTAAAAACGCAGCTACCAATCAAATTATGTTTTTTTTTTTTTTAATATATATAATAGGTGGGAAACGAACAGGTGGGTCACCTGATGATAAGTGATCACCGCCGTCCATAGACACTAGCAACACCAGGGGAGTCGCAAGTGCGTTGCCGGCCTTTTAAATATGTGGGCCTCCGGCGCTCTCACTGGCCGAACGAAACGCAACAGTGTCACCACTGTTACTTCACGTCGGCTTTCTGTGAGAGGGTGGTACTACCCCGGGCGAGCCGACCCATTCATGCTGAAACCAGTAATAGCTTCAGCGTAGCTCTACCACCTACAAAAATTTCTTATGTCCCTTTTACTTACGCACTCTGTTATATCTACTATCTCTTTTGCACTTCATTCATTGATACTCGAGGTAGATAACGAGAATTAATTCGATGTAACGGATCGAACATAGAATTAACATTTAAATACCGAAAAATAACGACCGAATTTCACCTCTCATGACAATATAACGAAATAGTTCATTGAAACCATAAAAAGGACATCTACCTTTCGGTAAGGAGCTCCGATTTTTGCATCGATATTTGGCATTATTTCGCCATTCGATAGCCGGTCCCACATGTTTACCGGTCATTTGAAATATAAAAGCGAAACAAACGGGTGAATCAAACCGTATTAAAAAACAGAAAGTGTAAAATAATAGATACATTGTCTGTGTAGCTATAAATAATAAAATATTATTTTATATCCTCTATAATATGGAATTGAACCGCTGAATGTGTTGCTAAGCGCATATCTCGAGAGCAGCTGAACTGATTTCGCTAATTCTTCTCTTAGAATACTCGTATATTCCTTGAAATACGAGGATGGTTCTTACAGAATTTTTTTTTTTTTTTGTAGAGGCTTGAAAAAGTCTAAGAACAACACTTTTCTATACTCCCATACAAACAATTCGTAAAAATACTTAAAAGTCATTTTAAACTTTAATACCATACCATAAAGTTTAAGTGTTAGTGGTGAGGTTCCGGGAAGGCGAGATAATTGAGTAACGTTAGTATCGTATAAATATTAATGTCAATATTTGCACGATGGTAACATTTAACATTATATAGCGTCCCAAATAGCAGAATAAGTATTAAAAAAATAAATAATTAAAGAATCGACTGTTAGGCGGTACGAAGTTCGCCGAGTTAGCTAGATATCCGAATAAATTCACTATCGCTCACGAACAGTGATCGTTCAAGAGACGAATATCAATTTGTTTGTATCATTCTCATTAAATAATTACAAACACAACGTTTTCATAATCTATAAACATATCTATATAAATAGAAATTAATTCCCGACGATGTGTAAGCGAATCGCTTCCGAACAAGTAACTGCACCTTATTTGGTTTCATTTATTTTTTATTGTGTTTCTAATTGACAGGACAAGGTTCGTGTGAAAGAGAATACGAGTATTTAAAAAAATGTAAGGGTAAAGTGAAAAATTTGGGTTTTAAAACTCTATATAGAACAGTGAGTGAGGGAGACAGAAGACAGTATCTTCTTCTTCTTCATTATTTTTTTGGCTCCGTCACGGTTTGTGCACTAGCCAGCGTCAAGTGACAAGATTTTGCCAAGTGTCTTGCGATAAGTATAATGTTCTAACAAGATAGTGGTTTCCTTGTTAGAACTTTCCATGGAGTTTTGGTGGTATCTCAGAATGCATGCTCCGAGGTATTATATCCTATCCACTTCACTTGTGCATAATAACCGAACTATATTACGTAAAACACCCCCAATATTACAAAATATAGAGTCTAATAACACAAGATTATGAATAAAATATAAAAACCACTACATGACAGACTAAGGTCCCGCCAAAAACTCCAGAAGACAGTATCTTCAAAAATGTTATCAAAATTGACAGATTGTGAACGTGGACTGAAGCTGTTATATTATTTCGTTAATCAGATAGTGTCTTTTTTTTATATCATAGGGGGCAAACGAACAGGTGAGTCACCTGATGGTAAGTGATCACCGCCGTCCATAGACACTAGCGACACCAGGAGAGTCGCAAGTGCGTTGCCGGCCTTTTAAATATGTGGGCCTCCGGCGCTCTCACTGACCGAACGAAACGCGACAGTGCAAGCACTGTTACTTCACGTCGGTTTTCTGTGAGAGGGTGGTACTACCCCGGACGAGCCGACCCATTCATGCTGAAGCCAGTAATAGCTTCAGCGTAGCTCTACCACCTACAAAAATATTGTCAAATTGTGAGATTGATATTCAGCTGTCACCTTTTTTCATTAATCTCGTCATTAGTAGTTGTGTAAAATAGGGGGCAAAAACTCCTTATATATATTAAATGAACTGTACAATTCTTTGTCAAGGCTAAAATCAGTAACGCCTCAATCGATTTTGACGAAACTCTATCTATTATTATTATAGATAGACCTATTTGACAACAATATCACCTTATTTTAAATAAGAATGATAAAGAAGCCTAACCTAGCGGCAGAACGGCCCTTGAAGTACAAGCTGCAGGAACACCTATAGATCCTTAGCAACAGATTTTCAACTTAAAGATGGCAATTAGACCAGACAGGTTTAGAAAAAAAAAACCCTACCACCTTGCTATGGTTTCATCACGATGGTTTCCTTAATCGAAAGCTCCGGCTCCTTCATATGAATACGAATTTACGTGGGTCGACACGGTGTCCGAACACGTTAAACACTGAGGTCTGTTTCAGTGTGCAGGCGGGTGGCGGGTGCTTGCGCAGGTGCGTGTAGTTCAAACGTACGTAGATACCGCGCGCGCCGTTAGCATTCAGTGATGTTGCTATGCCTAAGACATCATCGTTACCGGGGGGGATACAGCACTTTTCACAGTATATCTATCTAGGCTTTTCCATATCGTCTAGATTGCAATGATATAATTTAACAGAATTAAGTTAATACTGGTAATAGGATTATAAGGGTAAAGTGAAGTATTTCATATTAATACTATAGACGCGAGTTTGTTTGTTACATTTTTACGTATTAAATACTCAAACGATCGCCGTAAAATACAAACACGTTATTAGACCTACAGAAAAGAACATACGGCGGTATTTTCCACCCAGAAAAATGTGCTATTCCCTAGGGATAAATAAAATCTACAATAACGCGAGCGAAGTTTAAAGACTAGTCATTATTAAATAATATTAAAAAAGACCAAGCCCATAATAACTCCAGACAGAGCTCAATAAAACAGCAAAAATAGTTCCACGAGAGCGAAGTCACGGGCAGTAATATGTTTCCAATATTGACTTTAGACCTCCGCCGCGCCGCGTGGTATAACTGAGGCCATATCGAATTTATTATAAGAAAAAGCAAGTACCATTTTATTCAATAAAAGATATCGAAAAATAGAAGACTAGGTATTTGTGAAATTGCGAACATTTGTTCAGGTGTACATCTCTCCTCTATACAACACGAATGCTAAATACGCAGGTCACCTACCACTTATATGAATATAGGTAACGCAAAACTTCTCCATGTAACTCATGCCACCTCAATTTATTCCCCAAATAATATATTATGGAGAGACATAGAAATAAATACACCGAAATAACCTGGGCCACTACCTAATAAAAATCGTTCAACTGAATGTATCAAATCGATGATTCTAGAAGCATTACATTTTCCACAGGTGTTAGTTATATAACGTGAATTATTAGAAATTTAACACCTTATTGTTGACCAATGACAAATCTCAATAAGGCAGAGTGCTAGCAATAACTATATATAAAATAATATTTTATGAAGAGATATTAAAATAACAACACCATTCTGACTCTCTCGCTGTGACTAACTGATTGACAACACATAGTTTTAATCGATAGTTCTAGAAGCATTACATTTTGGACAGGCGGTATTTATAATTTATATAACGTGAATTCATAGGGACATTTAACACCTTATTGTTGGCCAATAAGTAACCTTATCAAGCAGAAGGGTATCAGTAATTATATATGGCAACATCGACAACGTATACATAAACAGTGTGTAAATGAATCTAAGTTTACGTAATAGATAGAAATATAGAATTTGTGCTCCGATGTTTAGTCTCTTAGTATAGGTGCAAGGTTTCATTTCTTAAGGGTTTGGTGACAGTAGACAGTATTTATGATAACTGAATCTTGGTATTTGATAATAGTTAGAAATATCGAGCTTGCGCTCAGAGTTTTAGTGTCAGGACAATGTTTGGTTTCTCAAGAAACAAGTGAGTTGCTTCATAGTAACAACTGTGTAAAAAGTTACAGCAGTCTCCTAAAATTTGACTAGGGACCATTTATAAGAAGGTGGTAGAGCTACGCTGAAGCTATTACTGGTTTCAGCATGAATGGGTCGGCTCGCCCGACGCGCGGGGTAGTACCACCCTCTCACAGAAAACCGACGTGAAGTAACAGTGCTTGCACTGTTGCGTTTCGTTCGGTCAGTGAGAGCGCCGGAGGCCCACATATATTAAAAGGCCGGCAACGCACTTGCGACTCCCCTGGTGTTGCTAGTGTCTATGGACGGCGGTGATCACTTACCATCGGGTGACCCACCTGTTCGTCTGCCCCCTATAATATAAAAAAAAAATACTTCGCATTGAAATTTATGATTTTGTTAGAAATTTCAACATGATTACAATACCTCTTACTACCATAAATACAAAATAATAAATGAAACATTGATTACTTTTTTTTAAATGATCAAGAAATATCTGTTATTAAATACGTATAAGTAGAGCGATGTATTTTTCTAAAGCAATCGAATGGAAAGCGATATAAACATCCACTCACATCGGCGCACGAGCACAGGCTGATTTTCTTGTTCAACATTGTTTTCTAAATCGAATTTAAATAAAGAACTAAATTGGACCTAATTCGGTACCATTTAAGATCCATGTAAGTTAATAAAGTGGTGAAATTTTGTTCAAAACCAATTTTTTTTTCTCAGATATAGGTAAAGATAACTCGGATATTATATTCCCTGTATTAAACTTTATTATATGTAGCGTAAGGAGTTTTTTGTTTATTAAGAAAATTGTAAATTTACTGAGATTTTCGAACCGAACATCAGGCTACGTTGTGCGAGAATTATAAGAATTTTTTTATGGGTATCCATATTAAAAAAACAACCATCTCTATATTGTTGTTAAAGGTTTTTGAAAAAAAGATTTACTTCTTTCTTTCTTTCCTTCATAACAGCGGTGACTGTCGATGGATCGTAAAATTCTCGGGAGTCACCGTCGTTTGTGGGTAACATTGTACTTACAATTAGCTACAGTGTCATTGATCGACAATAAAAAAAAAACCCAGGAGCGCCTACACGCGCAAGACCAAGAATAGTAAATATAACATTCGAAATGACTTATTGAGTAGTGAGTCGATAAAAGCTGAAAGCGAAGATAATTCTTCAATTTCTTATTTTTCAAGTTTTTATTTTTCATTTGTACTTTAATTAAAAAGGAGATCTGATCAAAATATAGGCCGCAAAAACTAAAGACTGTTAAAAATAATATGTCAATATAAACTTTGTGAAGAAAGATACGAAATTTAGACATAAAAAAAATTGAGAAAATCAGATAAAAAATACAAAACGAAACGTTACTTGTAATGATTTAAATGGACTGTGAAAGTAAGTAATTTTATACATATTTGGTATAAAGTCTATTGAATTAAGAATATTTTAGACATTTTTTTTATATTCAATTTTTTATTGCATTTAAAACACAAAGGATTTTTTCTTAACCTAAACTCTTTACGGAAGATTATTGCTGTCATTATCACGAGGGTAATATTATAACAAAGTAATTTATGATGACAAAAAAAAAATTGTTTGATACAATCTTGATCCTTTATTTAGTAAACCTCCTACCTTTGACGATCATAAGCGCCTTCTTTGTGCCTAAACTGAAATAAAGTATTGGCGAATTTCTGTGCGCACACATGTCGCCACTTTAAAAGAAGAAAAAGAAAATGATGAGTTTCACATTCCAACAAGAGAATGGCTCACCTATTGAACTATTTAGGCAGTTCTATCCTATCTTATAATTAATGCAACTTCTTATTATTTCCCATAAAGTTAATTCATTCACAAAAACCGGGCTAAGCAAGTTAGTATAATGCCATCAATGTAACAAAATTATCATCATCTTACCCTTATCCCAACTAAATGGGGTCGGCACAACATATTTTCCTTTTCCACTCTCCCCTGTCAGATGTCATCTCAGTACCCACACTTTTTATACACATATCATTTTTCACACAATCCATCCACACCTTTTTCGGTCTTCCTCTACTCTTATATCCGTCCACTTTCAAATTCAAAACTTTTCTTATTACACGACTTTCATCATTCACATAATATGCCTGTCCCATGCTAACCTATTACTCCTCAATGTCTCTGTCACTGGTGCTATTTTCAAATTTCCTCTGATATACTTATTCTTAATCTTAATATATTATTATTATTCTTTATTATCAATATAATAAAATGCTGGTTTTAATAATTCAAAATTATGACCAACAAATTAAAACCTAATATATGAGAGAATAAAGTCCACTTAAATCATGATTAGTTATAATTAAGATATTTTTAAGATCAACCAAAGATTATGTTGTAGTTGAACTTTAAGAAATAAACATATTATACTTATTATTAAATAAAAATATACAACATAAACAATAAGCAACAATAGCTCAGTGATTAGTGTCAATCGATGTAGGTTCGAATCCTTGTGAATCTGACCGAGCTTTCGGTGAAGGAAAACGTCTTGATGAAACCATTCCAGTAGGGCTCTTTTCTAGATACGCCTGGCCAGCTACCACTCTCAAGTTGACAATTCGTCGCCAAACAATTACGGGTGATTCGACGATCACACTTGAAATCCAGTTTACCAGGTTTGACATATTTACACTTTTTAACACCCACATTGTCATTTAATAGCACATGAGATTGTGGTCAAAGAGTAAAACATATAAAGTATTAAAAAAATAACTTAAAAAAGACATTAAATGCAATTGATAATGTTTTAATACAAGAATAAAGTAAAATGAACTATTTACCAAATAATAATAATTTAATCAAGCTGATGGTTATAAGCCAGGGCTGTCCAAACCACTGCCCGCGGGCCGCATGCGGCATGAATTATTGCGGCCCGCGGAATCTTTTTTATCTTCTTTGTTTAAATACATTAAATGAGTAAATTATTTTTCTTGCGACGAAATTCAAATGTTTTGGATATGTATTCGATTATGCCGCACACAACACTATTGATTGATGTTGACAGAATTGTAAAAGACAAATTAATGAAAAAGTAGATAATAAAATAATGATACTTATTATACTTGTATTTTATTTTTATAAATATTTTGCAGCCCCCAATGTATTGAGTCATTTTTGTTGGCCCTGGGTCCCATGTAGTTTGGACAGCCCTGTTATAAGCTATAGACTATTATTATTAAGTTAATTGTACTGAGTTTGGAGCAGTAATTAGTTTACAATAAAATCATCATATTTAAACCTACATATATATCCTGCATCTGTCACCTATTGAACCAATTTCATTGTAATATTCGGATTAATATAGAACTGAACTTAAAGAAAGATCTATATTACATATCCTTACGCTTTTCTATAAAAACTAAGCAGGTATGATAAAATTATTTCATGGGAATGTAATTAGCAGTCTAACTAGTTTTAGGAAACTCAGGATAAATGTGTAAAAATCTCGTGGTGCTCTTGTGGCTTGACTCATGGAATATCAATGTGGTGAATTCTCAGATTCTGTATGTACCAATAAATTTTTAGGAATTCGTGTATATTTACTAATTTAAATTGGTAACATTATTGCCGGGCGGTGATGTCAAACATCGTGAGGAAAGCTGAACCTGAGAAATATTCTTGTAGTACTACTATATATGAGAAGAACATAGAACTAAATTCTTAAGGGTTTGAAATCACCAATACGTCATGGGCTGGCGTGATGTTTATGCCCGTATATTCCTTCAATAAGAGGTATATAACCCTGCAGTGGGTCTCTTACAGACTGATGGTGTTCCTTACTAATAATATATAAATATTATTCCCGAAAGAATGCTATGGGCATAATCACCACACCAGCACATGATGTATTAGTGATTTCAACCCCTGTGAAATTCACAGTTTAATATTTTACTCACATAAATACTCCTAAAAAAACATTTCTCAGGTTTAGGTTTTCTCATAATGTTTTTCCTCCACTGTCAGCCGATAGTGTAACCAATTTAAATTAGTAAATGTACATGAATTGCGAAATATTACATATACTTACCGAGGTTCGAACCAGTGGACATCAGATTGGTATTCCACCGCTCAAACCACTAGACTACCATGACTAATATTATGTCATTGTTTTGTTTTGAATAATAAATGCAACCCAATATATAATACACAGTGTTTTCCTAATTTCATTTGTATGTACTTAAGTATACAAATTAGAGTAATTCATAGGAAACAGGAAAATTAAGAGAATTTATTGCAGTTTTCAATATTTATAGATTTACCAGACAAGCCAAACTGCGTAAAAGCAACTTGTGATTTTTATGGCTCCATACATTTAAGTCAAATATTATATTACTCTACATAATATTATTTTAAACTTTCAAAATTGGATAATACTATCCAGAACTATTTTAAATAAAAAAAAATATATAATTTGCAATATATGTTGTATATAGGTGACATTTTAAATGCCTTTATTTATGTTATTACTTCTTTATTTGTTCTTTTATTAGCTGTAGTAAGATCACTTATTATTCTAAAATAAACAAAAAAATATTTACCATATGATTATAGATGATTCAAGCTATAAGTTGGTTATTGCCCTAAAAATCAGTATAATCACAGATGTTATAAATCAGACTGGATTTGCAATAATGATATGCTCCGAAGAAAATTTGTTCTATTAATGAATCATTCTAATGTGATAACTGTATTTCTACAACACTAACATCTTACGTAGCTAACGTTGTTGAGTTTGAGCTTAAAAACTAATTTTAAGCAAGTTACAAATTTAATATATTTTATGGATTAAATTAAGTCATAACTCTAACCAGAATTTTTAATAAATGATACTTCACTTTCAATTACTCGGACTATAGACAGATAGTTAGGATATGATAAGGTAATTTTTCTCCTAAACAAAAATATACATACAAGAGATTAACTCAAAAAATATACTGAGCATAATGTTTATGGCTCCAGATTAAATTTACTGATGAAGTGTTACAATGACATACAAATCCTATAGAACCAAAGGTAGTAAAGTAGGGATGTAATAAATACTAGACAAATATATTTTTATGCAGAATTTCCTACAATATTTTATTTACTTTTTATTAGTTTATATTTATCCAACAAAATGGAGTACAATTGTTTTCTCAATTACCAAATTATTGTTAAACCCTACTTGGCCACATTTCACATCCTTTTATATTCGAATCAAAATAATTTTATATTAAGATTGTAGTTTATGCATTTTAACAACTATAATATAAAAGTTTATGAGTAAGCGTCAAAATTTGATCATAATTAATTTTTTTAAAAAAAAAATTATATTGAATATTAAGAAAAAAAATCAATAAAACGTAACATAACAGCAACAGTAACAATTAAGCTCATCAATTGTTACTAAACAAAAAATTAAAAAAAATCAATTGAGAAACGGCAGAGAACAATGTTCTTGTTTACCCTCTGCCAAATTACGTACAGATAACAATAAAACAGCCTATTATTATTATATTGAACATAACTTCTATCATTACAAGAACATCAATATTAAATAGATTATCATGAAATTGGTACATTTAGATATGTAAACACATCATGTTTATTTATTGCAATAACTAAAAACAGAAGTATGAAGTGCTAAGAACACTATACTCATTTATGTGTGTGTTTTTTTTAATATATGTACACATAGTACATGTATGTGTTTATATTCATTATAAACTCTCATTTTAAGTTAAGTACATAATTTTAATTCGATGTTAGTTTATAGTGTAAATTTACATTTAGTAATAAAAAAAAGTATACAGAAACAGTACACCATGAATATTTAATGTAAACTTTGCATATTTATGTTTGTTTACAGTTTACAGCGCAAGTAAATATGTCTAGCTCCTAAACTGAACGATTATGATACACAATCGTTTTATCAACGATTTCGACGGTAACGCTGCGATATAGAAACACGAGATAACAACAAAAATAATCCATCATTTTGCCATGTGTGAAAGTCACGTGATATTACGTTATCCGCACCTTCCAGATCAAAATACAGCTATAAAGTTCGTAACGAGACGCTCACCGACCAACTAACGGTTCATTCCAATCGCTATCGCTGCAAAAAACTGCACTCTATTATTCTCAACATTTCTAGGTTAGGTTTTTGTACGCGCATTTTTACGCTTTTCATGGTAGAAACGACGACTCCTTGATGCTTTAATTATCTTCTACGTTTTTTATTTATAGATAATAGACTGTTTTTTTAGCAATCTCGAGACGAACCCTAAATAAACAATTGTAAATTGACGAGATCACCCGCGCAAACCTAACCTTGATTCAGAATGCTCGTTACATTTCTAGTTCAAGGTCCAATGAAAAAACTGAAAAGTCACATGAAGCGGTTACACAAACAAATCTGAAATATCGTTACGACCCGCACAGAAATCTATTTTAAGACAAACAACAGACGAAAAACGCACTAACCTTACAACCTCGAGCGACTCGAGCTTTATCCATGTAATTAATTGTACACCAATTTCACTCTAATAACACTTATCACAAAGCACAGAACACGCACAAGTACGTTTACAATATTTTTAAAACATAGCACTATACATGGGAATATATTTTTCATAAAAAAAAATTAACACTTTTCACTCGAAACATCACATGCGAACTTTTCGACAGCACAGTTTCTGTGTTGCCATTATATAAAAATGAACTGTCAGTCGTTGACATAACAGAATTGTACACTGTACATTACATAAAAATAAATGTTTATAATAATATGCAAAAGAACTGAACATCAAAAAAATTAACAATTGTTCAGGGTATTGAAACTAAGACTGACTACCATATTTTAGGATAATAGCGTGAACACAGTTTTATGATATACTTACAAATTAACCCATGTTTTACAAACAAAACAAGGAATTTAAGTAATGTCATATTGTTTCTAAGGTAAATGATGTATTGTACTTAGTTTATTTAAGGAAATGTTATTATAAATATTAACTTATTTAGCTCTATATGTACACTACCTTTCTTTATTATGGCAGTTTTACTAATTTGTCTTAAATGAAATGGCTTTCAATGAGTATTTTCCATTGAACGGGCGACTTGTACCTTTAATTATTGTTATCATTTGTGGATCCCACTCCCAAGGACATAATTCTCCAAAGAATTTACAAGATGTCCTAAAATGTTTCCTCCGTGACCGCAGACTTTTATCCACAGTAAACAATTAAAACCTGTTTACTTTACATGAAAGAAGAATTTGGCATTGACGTTTCACAAAATAGAGAATCGTTTTTATCCCGTATATATTATTGAGGTGATAACGTTTTATAAATCGATGAACGCTGGCTGCACGCACGAAAAAAGCATGACTTATCGTCACATTCCGCCTGAGTTGAGCGTGCAAGCGAGAGCGCGGAACAAGAGATAGAGAGGCGCGATCAGACTAACACATAATTTTTCATCAATGTTTTTTATGATGTTATAACATAAAATTATCGCCCGAAAAACCGAATTTACATATAACCATTTTTTTGAAATTACGGCACTTATTCAATACATTACGATACAAAACCAGAATTACGTATTTAGTAGCGTACATACAAGTAACAGTTGCAAGGTACTAACTTTAAGATTATATAATTATACACAATAGATTTACTTGTGTTTCATTTCACAGGAATCATATCACGCAGATAAGATACTAACTTTCAAAGAAATGGCAGAAGTTCTAGAAATAATTAAAGAAGAACAAAACATTCCAACATTCTCTCCTTCAGAAATATATGAAAGGCTAAAAATTCTTGATGAAGTAGAACAGAATAAATATGAGACCTGTACATGTAATAAAAAATCACCCAATTTGACAGACGATCCAAACAAAATTGAGAAGTTATTACGACCAGGGGAAGAAGAGCTAAAACATGAATTAGAAAAGCGGTTTGAGAAGGATATTACAATATTAAAGGACAAATTCGATTTTATATTACAGTTGAGTTAATGATGTTTTTTATAAAATTGAAATTTGAAGATAATTAAGAAAGAAAAGGATAATACTAACAAAGTATCTTCTTCTATCTTACATTATATGCAGTACTTACAAGCCATGGGAATTCATAAACGAATCTTGATAGCCTATTAAGAAATTATGAATGAATTAGGAATATTACAAATGATCATATGCACATTAGTTTTTCCTGAAACATACATTCGGAAGCCCTACAGTGGGTTCAAGAAGAATCAAAAACAATACAAAACAATGGGACAGTAAACATTAATTGTCGCAAGAAATTGACTACAATATAAGTGAATCATATCGCTCAACTTCAACTCTGTTGAAGGCATAGAATTTCGAAGAATGCTGCAGCTACTGGCACTACTTTATAGAGTACTAGCTTTGCTTCCTACTTCTCTCGCGTTAATGTAGATTTGTTATATCCCTCGGAAACAGTACAGTTTTTTCTGTATGTAAAGTACCTTGTCTTTTTGTATCTCTGATAATATTTATGAAAATTTCATGACAATTGATTGAGTTGTTAATGCGTGAAAGCGTAATACACAAACAAACTCACTTTGGCATTTGGGTAATTATTTAACTGTAGCTGCTCCTATATATGAGCCACTGATAAATCGTCTTATTGATACAAAAGCCCAATTTAATTTTCTTAAATATAATCTGCCGCTAGGGAAATTTGGTTAGTTAAATGTATACTTTTAATTTTATTGTAACTTATGGTTTTTAAGCCTTTTCTAACTGTTTGCGTTTACATATATCCAAAATAATACACTCGTAACATCTTTGGAATACATCATAATATACATCAGTTAGAAAGCAGGGTAAATTTTGCAATTTATACAAATTTAATAAATGTTCGAATCTTACAGTAAAACCCATTCTCAGTGTCAATAAATAAAGAGTCAGGGACTAAAGTAAATTTCTGTGTTGAATACATTATTATTATAAACAGAAACGAACAAGTACGGGACTTCTTACATGCTTCGTGAAGCGCATAGAGAGAGACAAGAGAAGATCTCGGCACTACAAACTCAATTGGAGTGCAAAAACTTAGCAGGACTTATGTATGTTATGTGTATTGAAAGAAGAAAAAGTAAGCTAGAGAAGCTTAGGATTATTGAAGGTACACAAAGTTTACATTTTGTGAATAATATTTTAGTTATTTAATAGGTTTAATTATTTAGCACATTGTAACTTAACATTCCAACTTGTTTACATAGTTCGAAGCTACAGCATTTTTTATAATTAGTAGATATATATCATCAATCCAAGAATAAGCAGCTCGATATTTATTTACTTCCGTTATGGAAGTCATCTATAAGTAGTCTAATTTATGACTTTGTTCAATAAGCTCTTTAAATGCATATTCAGATCTTTTTTCTTCGAAATAAATACATATAAATACTTGTAATTTGAATTTCATAAAGTTTCAAGTTTAAAAAAATAGATAATAATGTATAAATAATCATTGTCAAGCTTTATAACAAGCGTGGATGTCGTCTTATGGTAATTTTAATGACATTAAAATATAATGGAATTATTAAACAAAACTAAGTACACGATATATTTAAGGTTTCTGTAATCTCGCGTTAGCTGGCAGAAAGCGCGAACCGGTCGCAGTCGTCGCGACTATGCTCTGAAACTGTAACTGGTCTAGCTCCTAAGCATAGTTCCACGCCCTTTATGAAACTTGACAATTATCTATTCACCTTTAATAATTATTAGAAAAAGAACTTATTCGAACTGTATGAAATTAGATTTCCAAAAATCGAAATATTTTATTTTCCATGTTTTTTTTAAATATCTAAATATGCATTTAAAAAGCGCATTAAATAAAGTATAAATTCGGCTACTTTATTTATTTTATTATAACTGTTTTTTGTGTTGGTTAATGGGATTCAAAGTAACACATACGGTATACGTTAGTCAAATTTTAAAAACCCTTTAGTTCGTTAACCAGACTTTAAACTGTAAAAATATTTTGTATGTGGATCGAGGTCAAATAAAGATATAACAAAATCAGACATTGCTAAAATCATCGACATCGACATCGACATCAACATTTTTTTACTTACGTGCTTCGTTTAGAATGTCCCATATATTAAGTAATTTAAAAAATAACTCACCATTTAAACAACATTCCATTTAAATATTTTTACTACTTAGATTTGATTTATAAATATCGTAAGCAATATTATTGGTATAGGAAATTTAACGAATATTGTCCTCCTTACTATTAATTTTATGTTTTAATATTCCACAATGATCTATTTCTTTATTATCTTTATAAATTAATTTAGCGTCAACAACTATTATCTTGAATTGTGTAAATGATAAATAATCGGTAAGCTGAAAGGGTCTTTATTTTTTAATCTATCTCTAGGAATTTATTAGTGCATAATCATTCTCACCTATTTTGTTGTTCTAATATAGCAATATTGCACTGGCAACACTAGAATTAAAAAGTCCGTTCATATAGCGAAAACCTGAAAATTATGTGTTTTAACGTAGCTGGTTTAAAACAACACCTTGATTATCATTACGATTCATATAAGTTATTGATATTCTTAATATCCAGATAACATATATTTATCGTAATATACATTGTAATAAAGTAATTTTCAAAAAAAGAAACGCTCCTTGATTGTAAAAAATGTAATTAATAGTCTGAACAATATTTGATTTTCTTTACCATATGTAACAACTCTTTAAACATGTTGATAGCAGACCATTATTATAAAATTTTAAATTGAGTGCTTTCCGCTCACGTTTCCAAGACCTGCGAAATTGGACGCCGTAAAGGCCTGTCAGACCAACAGTGTATAATTAGTACTAAAAAAGAAGAAGTTCGTTCGACCAAGTGTGCTAGTAAATTCTAAAGAGAAAACATTTTGAAATCTACTTTTTATCTATGTTCACAAACAGGAGCAACATAATTTTTTTTAAGTCTATTTAGAAAAAAACTCTCCCATGGAGAATTATTCAAATAAAAAATATAGTCAAAACTTATTAGTTTAGTTTAGTTTATTACGCCTACTCATAAAACAAATATCGTCGACGCCCAAAACGTCACGAGTCGCTCATCGGAGATTACGTTTTGTTGATACAGATGATAACTTTTTTTTAATTTAGAGCCACGAAATCTTTTAATCCTCCATTATGTCCGATTCTTCGGCATTGTGCCCTCGGCACGCGATACAGTGATACCGCATTAAAATAGCTGACAATACACACAAGATTGCACCTCACATCTGCAAACATATATAGTAGGTATATATTCTGTAAAGGCCGTTTTTTTTATTGGTTAGCTTTTGTCAATCCAACATTTGTACCTATGGCTTCATATTAACGTATATCTATTATTTGGCTGCCAAGCTTAGTAGGAATTTGCGTAATTTGTATGCTCGAGAGGTTCAGAGCTCGAAAGGCTCGAGTTGAGATTCTGCCACTTTGGCACCCTTGAAGCAGTTGCCCCTAAGGCTAGTGAAGCTGTAAAAGTCTTTCAGGTCAACAGCGCTAGTAATTTCGAAACAAAAACACCGAATGTTTTCAATTCTTGCAGTAATTATTTATGTGGGTTTGTGAACATTTACATAGAATGTTGTTAGATATCAAGTGTTGAAAACGAAAATATATCACGCAAGCAAAAGCGAACGCATAAATTCGGTGGCAAAGTCACGATAACTTGTTATATAATATAGTCGATAAATTTATTTAACAAGTTATAATTATTGTTATTTTATTAAAATACTTTGTATAAATGTGTTGGATGATAAATTGTATAAAAACATTAATAAATACAAGCGTAACATTACACAGAATATACGAAATACATACACGCTCTCCAAGACATACTGACGGAAGCTCAAGATCTGATTCTTCATTTATCGAGAGGTTATAAAACGGCATCGAGGGTTGATCACGAATGGCGCGATAAAATGGCCAAAATAATGAAGGAGGTAATAAGTTTCATAGTGAATTTTCTCATTTAAATTTTAATTAATCAGCTCACGAGGCATCCAGAAATTTCCGAGCCATAAGAGTAAACAAGTAACTTGTCTTTCAGTGGTTTTTATCGGTTACACTTTGGAGAGTGTGCACAGAAATTACATGATATAATTCCACCGTCCCTATTCCATCAGAGAACTACTAGACACCATGAGGATTTCCACTCTTATGTGGTTTGATATTCCCGTGGTTCGTACAAAGCGATTTGCTTCCACATCTATTATACGTACGGCTAAGGAGTGTAATTCAATCCCAGTGTCTATCTTCCTGTCCTTCAATAAGTTGGGAGTATTCAAGTGGAGAGTGAATAGGCATCTAGCGGTTAAGCGCGATCCATTGTCGGCCTCAGTTTCACTTACCATCAGGTGAGATCGATGGCAAGCGCGTGCCTGTAGAAATATTAAAAGATAATGCGATACAGAAGCTCAATGAATAGTATTAAGCTATGCACGATTAATCTTTATAAACAAACACGACATAATCTATTAAAACGAATATATAATATGTTCTACACGTCCGTATATGACTATGGTTCCCCATTGAAAATCAGTGCCATAGTGTCACCCAATTATACTACAGCACGCAGTTGAATGGGGATGTTTTTATTGGGCATTTTTAATTAATGTATGTTTTCATTATTTATTCTGTACGACAGTGGAATAGACAAGGACGTGAGGAATAGGATAAATGCAGGGTGGATGAATTGGCGAAAGGTATCTGGGGTGGTTTGTGACCTACGAATGCCGTTGAGACTCAAGGGGAAGGTGTATAAAAGACCAGCCGTGTTATATGGATCCGAGTGCTGGGCTACGAAAGAGACTGATGAGAAAAAATTACATGTGACAGAAATGCGCATTGTTAAGATGGATGTGTGGTGTAACAAGAATGGATACGATTAAGAATGAGTATATCAGAGGAAGTTTGTAAATAGCACCAGTGACAGAGAAGTTGAGGAGTAATACGTTAGCATGGTACGGGCATATTATGAGAAGAGAGGAAAGTCATGTAAGAAGAAAAGTTTTGAGTTTGAAAGTGGATGGATATAGGAGTAGAGGAAGACCGAAGAAGGTGTGGATGGATTGTGTGAAAAATGATATGTGTATAAAAGGTGTGAATACTGAGATGACATCTGACAGAGAAGAGTGGAAAAGGAAAACATGTTGTGCCGACCCTACTTAGGTGGGATAAGGGTAAGATGATGATGATCCTGTGAATGATCCTGATGAGGCCCAACAATAAAAGCTTTTTCTTTCTTCTTATTAACATATCGATATATAAATGCAAATGAATTGGGGGATGTATGTAATCACATCACTTCAGAACGGCAGCACCTATTTGGCTAATTCTTATTTTTGTTATGTTTGTAATTATCAGGACAAGATTTGTATGAAAAAAAATCTTTGAAAAATCGTACAGAAACGTGAAAATTTCAAGGTGCAAAGTGTAAAAAAAAATGTTGACTTCTGTTTTCAGATTACAATGATTATCCTACACCTGATGTTTTTTTTTTGTTTAACCAAAGAGCATCAAACACGCAGACGGCCCATCTGAGGGTAAATGGTTACCATCGCTTATAGCCAACTACAACACCAAGGGTATCACTGTTGCGTTGCTGACCTTGAAGAGCGTCTATCAATTCCGTTCTGAAACGTCCTATGTCATACTACTGACCCAATATCACATAATGCAATTAGAGTAAAATAGAATTGCGCTGATTGGTCTAAGAGAATTGCGCTGATTGGTCTAAGAGAATTGCGCTGATTGGTCTAAGCTCATCTCACATTTCTTCCAGTTCCAAGCGTACGTGTATCACTTTTGTGGCGGTACCCCGGAAACGAATCAATACTTCTTTGACCTCCCAGCATTACTTAAGACGAAGACACCTGTCGTGGGTGACTGTAACGAGGATCCTTGTGAAGTTGACGAGGAAATTGTAGAAGAAGCATCAGGTTGCTTTGTACTTATACAACATTATAAAGTTTATACTTAAGGGTTGTCTAAATTGTAAATACCTCATCGTTATATCAGCCTATAGACGTCCACTGCTGGGCAAAGTCCTCACCAAACTTATACCACAGCGTGCGGCTCTGCGCCGGCTGTAACCAACGGATCACCGCTTCCTTTACAATACCTTTACCGTTACAATACGTTAATGGCTAAGGTAACATAATACCGTCCACAGATAGAGTTGCCTTCCCACTTTATTATAAAGTAATAAGTATCAGGGTAACGTTGAAAGGGCAATATACAAGTATGACGTCAACTTATGTTGAGGTCACCTTAATCATTTAAATGTTCTGTCAATCAAAACCAATGAAGTACCGATAACAAAAGCGTTTACCTACAACAGCACATATATCGCCGCTAAATTTTTCCTTCGAACTGACTAACCTCTGTTAGCCTACGGACCTTCAAAGCTTTGCCTTTTAAGGCGAACGCTTAGGGAACTCAGCCGAATGGAAAATAGCACAAGGGGGTCTAATTGGTCGAAACTCTGCTTAGGCTAGCTATTATTTTCTATGAAGTGTCGAGCTAATCTGTAAATACTTATTACTGTAAATGATGTACGTTTTGAGTTGAGACATTAAATATTATTATTATTATTTAAAAAAAAGGAAAAAATGTATAAACCATGAGAGTTCAATTAAACCTACATGTATATTATAGTGAGACACATATGTGTACTTTTTATGTGGTGCACATATGCGTACATGCAATTTAAATCTGCCAATTTCGGAACGAGGATGGTCAATCAAAAAAGAAAAAAAGGTACTTACAAAAGCTATGTACATACCGTGCATGCGTCGCAATTCTACTTGCCCTAGTGGTTTGAGCTGTGCGTTGAAATAGAAAAGAAAAGAAATAGTTTATTCATAATGTATTACACAATACAAGTATACAAAAGTGGATAAAAACTGCACACCTCGGCATTATGAAAGGGTGGCCAGCTCAGCATATTATGCTAAAGTGTCGGAAAAAAAAACACTCAGCGCTGATTTTCAGCTGGAACCCAGTGCAAGTCACTATGCGCAACCAATAAAATATATATAAAAACTGTTAACTACAGTATTTATAGGGAAAATAGGTGATGTAAAAATAGCAGAGTACATAATATGTATAGATATATTTTGACTGATTACATATGAGTAAAAATTATGTTAAATTTGGATATAACATTCTACAGTGAAGAATGAGACTAATTTATGGTGGGAACGCATCGAAGACGACTGCCCACCCTTCATAATGTTCGGCGATATGGCAGAGTTCGAGCCGCCACAGCGAAGACAAGTACTCAAAACTGTCAAGGCCGCCAAAACGGCTCCTAAGAAGTGGAAGGAATATGGTGAACTACGACACAATTCTCTTTTATCTTATTATTTGATTTTTTTACTACCATTGTCGAGTAGGTAATAATATCACAAATGTCCTGTGAGAATGTAAATGGTCTGACAAGATGGTGGCCCCCTTGTTATAACTTTGTAGAAAGTTTTTGTGGCATCTCAAAATTCATGCTCCGTGGTATTATTTTCCATCCACTTCACTTGTGCATAATAACCGAACTATATTACGTAAAACACCACCAATATTACAAAATATAGAGTCTAATAACACAAGATTATGAATAAAATATAAAATACACAACATGACAGATAAAAAATCCGCTAAAACATTAGATTTTTATCCTTTTTTCGCACCTCCAGCTTTGCACACATGTATTTTGTTTTTAACAGCTCGACTTAATTAAACTAATCCGATTCAAAAATAAGGGAAAATAAAACCCTTCTGCCACATGTATACATACCCGTGAGTGTGGTGTGTGTATGCGTGTGAGTGTGTATGCATGTATGTAGAGTGATAGAGTAATATGTTCGCACAATTAGAGTACCATTTATACGAAGTTTTCTTAGTAAGAAACTAGATTTTAAAAGCGCAGATGATTCTTAATAAGTTTATAAGTACCTTTTTTTAATTAATACTTCTTTTTTTCAGTTTTCAATGAAATGTTCTTAAAATCAGAATGTCCAAATTCCGATTCGATCAAGGATGAATACTCTAAATGTCTTCCCGTCGTAAGTAAAGGGGATTGTCATATTGTACAGAACCAACAACATGTGTCTTCTAAAATGGTGAGTCATAACCTTTATTCTTCATTTCGATAGAATTTTAGGCATTTTTCACCCCCTACTCCTTGTCAATAAAAGTTAGCAAAGCTCCTAGGTCTCTGCTATACTTACATCAACACTGGTATATTTTTTACAAAATCTCCTGTAAGCATCTATATGAAATAAAAAAAAGAAAAAGTAAATAAGTAATTGTTGTTACAGTAATCGCCATTTAAACCCACGCTTCCCTACAAATAAAAAAATTGACTAGTATGTGGCCCCCTCATAATATAGAGAAACGTTGGTATAGTGCCGGGAAATACTTTTCAACACGCTTTTATTAGGTTCTTACATTTAAAATTAGCTGTTTTGTCGAACTGGCCACTTTGATCGTAAATATCTGGTTAGGAATTAGTTGGAATTCTAAATTCAAATTTATTTCATATTTGGGCTTGTGTATTTGTGTTTCGAATTTAGTGACTTCATTTGTTTTCGCACCATTTGGTTTTTCTTTGATATCATTCTTTTCACAAAATGGAAAACTTACAATATGCCGTTATTTACGAATACGAGTTCCACCGTAGCATCAGCGATGCAGTGACTGCTCGAAGAATTATAGATGTGTATAGGGAAACTACTGTAAAAGAAAGCACGGTGTGTTTTTGGTTTTATTGGTTTCGTTCTGGAAACGGCGTCAGTGTTAGCGGCAGACTTGGGTGGCAGCGATAAAACAATTATAATTCTCTTGAAACGAATTGGAAAAGTGAAAAAGCTTGAGAAATTGAAGATCCACATGAATTATCAGAAGCATACCAACAAACAGCATTGTACACAAACGACTACAAATAATTTAGAATTAAATCCCGTTAGCACAGAACTTTAATATTTCAAAGTGGGGTGAGGGTAAAATTTTGAAAACGCCTAAACTTTTTTCACTCTGGGGTTACAAACGAAAATGAAAGCAGTACAAATGAAGCGCTATCAAAAGTATCTTAAATTTTTTTTTAAAGTGGGGTGCCAAGTTCACATAGCTCTACGGTATATTACCCAAAAACTCAATTAAATGTTTAAAAATTATGTCATTCTTTATACTTCAATTATCTAAAAAAGCGTAATTTTCAATTTAATTTTTTTAAGCCATTATATTTTTATCCCTGATCCTCGAAGCAGTCGGCACTCGCAATGAGAACCTTCCACATTATAACCGCCCTAAATCCCTACAAGTTACATCACTGAATTTCGGAATTATATTTTCTACATTACCCTCTTAAGTCATGAGTCGTGTTGTCGTTTTAGGGTAGATATCTACGCTATTTTACTCGTCCTAAACCCTATCGTTACATCACTCTACAAGCGTTTTATTCGCTGCCCTCTTAACCTGGAGTGGAAACCCCTTAGGCCGAAGATGTGTAGTATTTTACACGCACTTCCACCATATTCTCATGCTACATTCTTTCCATCACACGAGTTCATTAACCATTCTATTATATGCAAATAACAAGACAATTGTTTATTAAAATGTATAGTACCATAACATTTTTCTTTATGAAGGTGTTACTTTGCGGAAATCCATCATGAAGTACTTAAATGGACAGTGCTTTGCACTTCCGCCCGGAATGAGATGTTGTAGTGAGTCTTGGCAGAGGTTAATCAATTCCGGGCGGAAGTATAGAGTAGCGTTTACTTAAATGCCATTAAATTCTATTTTTTGGTGTATGTTCATATTGGACCTCTGTTTATTTCAGTCGCTGATCAATGGACGTGCAAGGGGCCAAAGCCAAGAGATCCGCGGCAACATGGGATCTCTGCTTAAAATAATGTAAAATTATGTCAAATCCATACTAACATTGTAAATACTAAAAAGAATTCGGTCTGTTATTTTTTTACGCCTAAACCACTTAATCGATTGTAATGATTTTTGGTATAGAGTTTTTTTTTAATACTTTATAGGTAAACGTTTTGACCACATTCTCATCTGATATTAAATGATGATGTGGTCTAAGGTGGTAAGTCACGCTTAACCTAGAGGGAGACTGGCTCTCAAGTGCAGCTGCCGGAACACATCAACAGGGGCTTGGTGACAGATTTTCAACTTGATGGTGGTCGCTTGACCAAGATTATAAAAAGACCAACCGTGTTGTATGGATCCGAGTGCTGGGCTAAAAAGAGACGGATGAGAAAAGATTACATGTGGCAGAAATGCGAATGTTAAGATGGATGTGTAACAAGAATGGAAAAGATTAAGAATGAGTAAATCAGAGGAAGTTTGTAAATAGCACCAGTGACAGAGAAGTTGAGGAGTAGTAGGTTAGCATGGTACGGGCATATTATAAGAAGAGATGAAAGTCATGTAACAAGAAAAGTTTTGAGTTTGAAAGTGGACGGATATAGGAGCAGAGGAAGACCGAAAAAGGTGTGGATGGATTGTGTGAAACATGATATGTGTATAAAAAGTGTGAATACTGATATGACTTTTGACAGGAGAGAGTGGAAAAGGAAAACATGTTGTGCCGACCCTACTTAGGTGGGATAAGGGTAAGATGATGATGATGATGGTAGTAGCTAGCCAGACGGACTTAGCCTAACCTAGAAAAAGCCCTACCACCATGCTATGGTTTCATCACGATGTTTTCCTTCACCGAAAGCTCCGACTCAGTTGCTTGGATTCGAACCTGCATCCTTCGACGCTGTGTCCGAACACACTACCAACTGAGCCATCATCGCTTCAAAAATTAAATAATAGATTAATCTTTGTCGTGAGAATAGAACTTGAAAAGGATGGTATTGGGGATTTAAGTTTATATGGGAAATAATCTATTCTGATGATAGGCATATAAAAGTAATCATATTTATATACCTTTGATAAAAAATACTAAATCCTTACTTCACTACATAGTATAAAAAAAATCGCTTTCTCTGTCCCTATATCTCTATGTATGCTTAAATCTTTAAAACTACGCAACGGATTTTGATGCGGTTTTTTTAATAGATAGAGTGATTGAAGAGGAAAGTTTATATGTATAATAACATAAATTAAATAGTGCAGAAATACTGTTATTTTCGAGGTTACTCCAAATTGAACGCGTGGGGGCCACGGGCAGTAATGAATAAATCGAAACTACTGGATCGATTTTAATCATTTTTTCAGTGAGTGACATAGCCTATATATTTTATACCCGTGCGAAGCCGCAGCGAGCTGCTAGTATATTATAAATACGAAAAAGAATTTGTTTGCTTCTTACGCTTCGACATTTCAACTACTCAACCAATCATTAGAAAATTTTACTTACTTACTGTCGGGGATATAGGTCACAAAGAAACGAGTGTTGTTTCCTAGGCTTAGGTGAAATCTAGATTAGAGCGAGCGACGCCGCTAATAAAAGCTAGTAAAGAATATTTTTGCGTTTCTAACCAATCGAGGTAAGTAGGGAACAATTTCAATAACAAATCAGCACAAATTGATTATCAGTATAATCTATCGTGAAATTTTAGTTCAAAGAAATCACTGAGCAGTAAATGTTTGGAATATAAAGTATTATGAAACTGGGTACAAATATTAATGAAGTATTCAAAATATATACAAACATGTACAGTGAAGACAAAAGTGACATTATTTTTTTTTTATATTATAGAGGGCAAACGAACAGGTGGGTCACTTGATGGTAAGTGATCACCGCCGTCCATAGACACTAGAAACACCAAGGGAGTCGCAAGTGCGTTGCCGGCCTTTTAATATATGTGGGCCTCCGGCGCTCTCACTGGCCGAACGAAACGCAACAGTGCGGGCGCACTGTTACTTCACGTCGGTTTTCTGTGAGAGGGTGGAACTACCCCGCGCGTCGGGCGAGCTGACCCATTCATGCTGAAACCAATAATAGCTTCAGCGTAGCTCTACCACCTAGATTTTTAGTGCTTAACCACAATCTAACCTGATGTTACATAACGAAGTGGTCTAAGATGGTAAAACGCTAAATTTGCTAGCTCTTATGTACAGGTTCCGGAACACTCTTATAGGTGCCCGGCGACAGATTTTCAATTTTAGCCTGGTAGCTAGCCAGGTGAGCGTAGAAAATACCCTACCACCTTTTTTTTTCTCTATAAAAAGCTTCAATTAATACTCGAACCTATGTCGACCACCACGGTGTTCGAATAAGCTGTCAACTATACCTCCATCACGTCAAAACGTAGGTTTAAATTTTTAAACAAGGGGAGTGTACAATGTGTAAAATATGTCATCAAGCTTATTTGTAGGTTCCAGCAGCTGGGTGTGAGAGCCAGTGGCTTAACGTGTTACAATTTTAGACCATAAGTATAGTAAGTTGAAGAAAATATAGGTACTCTAACAAAGTAAATATACTGTCTCTTATTCATTACAGTACATCTCATGCTATGAACCAACCCGTGACGAACGCGACTTTGCTCGGCGCTAGGGACTCCATGGAAATTGCATCAACCACAAAACTGGTAATGTAGCTTGACCAATGAGATTCAAGTTTATTGCCTTCATAAGCAATTCAAACTATGGCGTTACAGCCTTTGTGGTACAATGGAAATAATAAATGAACTTGTTAACCCAGTCATTGTTGTCAGTCAAAGTGAAAACTTTAGCTCTATTGTAAATTGACACTCGATGGAACGGAAAAGCGATATTAGAAAGAGACAAACATATAAATCTATAGGTCTTAACGTTCGAGAGAATGAGATAGAATACATTATACAGTGTTTCTTATATTCGCGGTCTTCTCATTGCATATTATGCTACTTAATAGTCGCTCTAGGTTCGAGTGTTGTACGCGTGTTTGTTTTTTTTTTTACATAATTTTTACTTTACGTTCTATGTTTTAGCGTGAAAAACACAAAAGTTCGGAGCACAGTAAAGTAGTGATCAACGTTGGAAACAGAAGGGTTAGTTTGCCATTTAATTATATGCTGCATCTATTTTCACAATTCCAAAAGAATATGTGCTGCGTAAAAGTAATTTCTCTTAGCTAATGTTAAAATTATTTCGACTGATTCACAGGCGTCACTGTTCGACCAGCTAAACTATAATTACGATGTTAATGAAAGCTTCGATGAAGGAAAGTAAGTCATTGTAACCTATATCTTATATTATAACGCTATTAGTTGCCAATCCTGTACCGGGTACAGAACAGAACAGTACAGTCGAAGTAGGACTATTATGTAGTGTGTACTTTTCCTGTGCGATATATTAAATCTACATTAAGTAAGCTGCTAGCACAATCTAGTAATTTATAAAGATACAAACGAAGATGAAGTCGCCGGCGAGTGCTAGTTGCTTATAATTGTTATTTACTATAACTTTTCACAGCATCGACAATACCAAGGCAGACGACGCTGAAGATAATAATGACGAGTCGTTATCGGCACTTGGGTATGAAATCTCATTTTCACTCTAACATGTTTAAGGTCCTTTATGTAGATAGATCATCTATCTTTAATTATGTTACTTGATGTTGACGCTCAAAATCAAGATCGCAACACATGGAACGTGACACCGATGCAAACGGGCCAATAGTGACAAAGCGAAAAACATCCGTTAACGGTCACTTTGTAAAACTCGAATTATACCCATCATATCAGATGACTGCACGTACTTTATTTTAATTTTAAGCCGACATACTCGTATGTAGCCTCAAAAGGCGCAAAGACTTGATCTTAAGTAATAATTGAAGTGAATGTAAGTAGAAATCAAATTACCAGCTGGAAGAGGGTAGCTAGTTGTTATAGCTCTAAAAAGTACCCTAAAAGAATGCTATGGTTGAATCAATTTGTTTCTTTACTGATAGGTGAAGAATGGGTTACGAATCATCGTGCAATGTAAGTAAATGATGTCATAAATGTCTCGTACCACTTAAATTACATGTGTAATCGAAATCTTTAAGTTACGCTAAAACTTTATTTACTGTAAAACTATTCAATCCTATGTTTTTTTTTTATGTGGGAAGAAATCCTTCATTGAACACCCACAGCCTTGGGGAGCTGTGGGCTGTGAGACTCTTACTGACTAAAAAACCCACAAGATACCGTCTGCCGCGCTACGGAGTGGCACGGGATCGAACAAGCAAGCACCATGCCACCCCGGCGACAAGGCCCAGCGCGAACGCCCTGACCGCGACGACAGCCCGGTCAAGCTGCCTACCCGTCTACCGAACCAATGTGCAATGGAAAGCCAGGCCCGCAGCCCCATCTCTCTTTAGTCCGGCTTGGCAGTCAAGGGGTCACCCCCTCCAACCACCATCACCTGTAACTTTTAAACGTGGCTTTCTATCACGGTGACTTCTTAACGAGGTTTTCTCCCTCTCCCTCCGCCCGAAGGCCACCCTTCTGTCACTTTTTAACGTAGTTTCCTCTTACGGCATTTAATCCTATCCAACTCGGCCGGAGAGTCGCAATAGAGGTGAAGCCAAGATGGCTGATAATTGCAGTCCTTCAATCAAATTGGCCCATTTTGAAATGCATATTTTTGTTTTATTATATACAATTTTTACCTGTACAATTGATAACCTCGCACTTTTTTATATGATGATGTCTTTGTTAATACCAAATTTGTATAAACTACCCTCTCATCTATATTTGATGCACTTTCACCTTATTCTAATATAGAGTTGATGAATTATGTTACAGTAGCATACATAACGACAGCCTCCAAGTTATACCAGGTCATGTACCAGATCAAGATCACATAATTAATTACGAAAAGGTGAATTTTCGATGTTGTACTATTAATTTGAAAGTATCTAAACATTTGCACAAAGGTCTTGTTTATATATATATATATGGACTAACTATGCCCGCGGTTTCACTCGCATTTATTATATTTTTCCTTATCTTTTATAATTTTTACATCATAATCAAAAACTACTCTATACAATGTAGGCCCTAAGAAGGCGCTTATGAACACCACCGGTTAGGAAAATAACCCAGTCATCGAGAAGAACCGGCAAGAAACTCAATCGGATTTATCTTCACTATATATTATAAAACAAAGTCGTCCGCCACGTCTGTTTGTCTGTCTGGATGTTCACGATAAACTCAAAAAATTACTGAACGTATTGTAATCCGGTCTTATAGTCAATAGATATAGTAATTCACGGGAAAGGTTTAGGTATAATTTGTCAAGGTTTTTTTGTAAATTGGTTGAAATATAATGACAATTGTTGAAAGAATCGGAAAGAGTCAAGCCGCCTTAAGCTTTTCATGCATATAAGTATTTTTTTTATTATCAGGGCAGGACAACGTTCGCCAGCCCTGCTAGCTTAACATAAATAGATGAATATTTCAAATAAATTACAAGTTACAATCGTTATTAGTGGCTGCACAGAGAAGAGTCAATTCCAGACATCACCATCGTTCCCATATTGATCCACTCTATAATAGCCCTTTGACACCAAAACCCGCTTGACATGGCGCTTAAACTTATAGTCCGGCAAATCGAGACTAAATTGTACTCTCTCTATAAATATATTTGAAACTAATTGAATATAGTTTAATTTATTTTTGTCATGAAATCTAAAATTATTGTTATATTTTGTTACCTTTTATAGTCTATTCATTAGAACTAACTTATACCGCCCGTTTACAAAGTATCATGAATTCAGTGAAGCAGTTTTTAAGTTAATCCAAGCATTGTAACGGATTGATAAAGAGACTAAAACGTCTAAATATCTAATACTAATTCTTGCGGGTGGGTTTTACAATGTATCACAAAATTTGTAAACCAAAAATTACGTGTATAGACCACCAAATTTTACAAGTTTCACTATTAAGAAAGACATAAACTTAAAAAAAAAAAAAGTTTGTGAATATTTACAAATAAAAAAAAAGAAAATTGGTCGAGAAACAAAAGAGTTCATGTACTTAACTGTTTTGTCTCTGCCTATATGTATATCTAAATTTAATAATATAAAACCGTTGACACGAGAGGGGTATATTGTACAATTTGCTCAGGTATGCCCGATGGACGAGTGTCAGCGGCTGCAAGTGGACTCCTTCATGAAGGCCCTCCCCCCGTACATGAGAGCGAACCCGTACATCCATTTCGAAAAGACTTTCGAAGAATACGAGACCTGTTCTCCAGGTATATTCCATAAATATGTTTCTGACTCGAAGAAGAAAGGTTTCAAATAAAAAAACATTCTACAGAAAATCAGATGATCTTTATTCTAACTTGATCCAAATTAAGAATTGTAAAAAAATCGGTGAAGTCAGGAAAGAAGTTCCTTATGCTTTTTCTTCAATTAGGAAGCATATACATTGATGAAACACTAGTTTTTGCTGGCTACTTCATTCGAGTTAATGTAAATTTTGAGGGATCCCTCGGAAAAAGTATAATTTTTGTGGACAAAAAATTCCCTGTGGTTTTTGTATACTTGACAACATGTATGTAAAATGTCATAAAAAACGGTTGAATAGTTACGGCGTGAAAACAACACACAAACAAACTTACCTCCTTATTTATATGTTTGGATTGAAAATAAAACATATGCAGATAAATACTTTGATTAAACACAGATGATGTGTATTTTGTGTTTATCAGAAGAACTAAAAAGGTAATTAATTATTGAAGGGTTATTGTGGTATTTTATTGAACAAAAGCTTTGACAAATGTGTACTGAATTGTATTGACTATTAATCAGGTTTTTAACGCTATATAAAACACTTGAGATGTAGGTTTCGATACAACGCTAGTAAATGCTGGAACAATATACCATCGCCAATAAGATCTGCTACTAGTTTAATCTATACATGTAAATGAAATTGGAGTGTCTGTTTGTAATATTGAGATAACCGCTTTTTACTACATGCATATGAATATGTATACGGTACATACACCAAAATAACACTTTTTACAATTTTTGTCTGTCGGTCTGTCTGTCTGTTCGTTCCGGGTAAACTCGGAAACGGCTGCACCGATTTTCACAGAAATTTCTCTGACGGATAGCTAAAACTACAGCGGGTGACATAGGCTATTTTATTTTAAACTAGTTGTCACCCGTCGCTTCGTCTGTAGTACTATCTCCAAAACGGTTGAACTTATTTTCACGGGCCTTTCACTGACAGATAGTTAGCTTTTTTCCCAAATAATTTAGCTTCTACTAATCTTCGGCGTATCAGTCTTGACGAGATGTTTCTCGGGTCATCAGGCGGAAAAACTTCATTTTTAATCTGGTTCGAACCTTTAATTGGGGCTTTTTTTAGCAAGCGGCCAGTAACAGAAAATAAACTCCTACATGTTTAAGACTCATTTTGTAATTAAAAAAAGTAAGATATGTTTTTATATTTTATGCATTTAATGAGTTTTTTTTTAATTTGAATGGCTATATTATTGCATGATCATTCATGTTTATATGTGTATATTTTTACGAACATTTGTACGTTGTAGTTATTCTTTCTTGATTCTTTAGAAGTGTCTCTAATTATATGACCACCACTGTATATAATTATCCATCAACTCCCAATGCCTCTTTGAAAATCATCACAAAACAAATATCCTGAACAAGTTTTGTCGTAAGTTATGTAGGCAAAATGGGCTATAAATTTAACTGTACCCATGAACCTGTCAAGTACAATAGTTGCAATTATCTGTAAGGTGTGTGGCCTTCACAAGGCACTCAAATGGTTTTATGTTACAGAACTCATTTTATGCTTTGTCTAACACCTATAAAATCTTTGATGTTTGTAATTACGACGTGTTGAATGGTATTGTATTCCTGAAGAATAAATTCGAACGATTTGATTTTAATACGAATTGCTAGAGCGAGCATGTTATTGTTTAGCGAAATTGGTCAGACTCAGACATATGTAAATCTATCATGGAATGAAGAAAGTTTACTAAAACGTCTCCATAGTACCTACACATTATCGTAGCGGTACGCTGTGATGGCCGCTTTGAAGTTTGAACGCTTAAGAAGTTTCGTATAAATTAATAACTACGTTTGAAGAGGAGCAAATTAGTGTGTTTTATTGTCAATCTGCACCAAACGTGCAATTAGTCATAAAATTTATTGAATGTATAATTTTTGGTTACAAAATTAAATAGTACAATGATTTCTAAACGATATATATCATACTACTATATCTATCGAAATCTTCTTATTTTTCATATTTTCATTAACAAAAAACAGCGCCATTTAATGTAATCCTTAATTAATTATATTTATTACAGTCTATTATACTAATTTACAACAGAACTAGACACTTATGTTTTTCAATATTTGAAATTATATATACTATGTATGTCCTATATGGGATCGCTGGCCACTACAACTAGTATCTAGTATGCAGTATGAACTAGTATAAACTAATGTGCGGCAAACTCGCGTCAATGCTCAATGCAAAACAAAGTAGATTCGAAATGTTGAGCAATTCGTTTATTAAAATGTTTCGTTAGCTACTACTTACAATATTTATTATAAGTCCAAACACTTACAGATTCTACTCGCATACCATTAGGTATATTTTTCTACAAATAAAATGACATTTAACGTCATTATTGTAATATGTCAAAACAGCCATCATAGCGTGGCGCTACTTTATTAAAATTTACAATGTATCCTTACTAATATTATAAATTGTGAATGTGAGTTTGTTTGATTCTTACACTTTCACGCCTTAACTATGCAAATGATCATAGTAAAAATCTGCATACGCGTTATCAGGGGTACAAAAAACGTATAGGGTACTTTTCATCTAATAAAAAGGACTGCTATAGAGCACATCAACATTAGTGCGACCGAATACGCGAGCAAAAACTAGTCTTATATATAATATTCCGGTATGCGTGTGTTCGGAATTCTTCTTTCTCTATACCAGAGGTTCCTAGACTTTTTCTCATAGACCACTTTCAAAACTTAGCTGGTTCCAGTGGACCCCCTGCAGCTGTATTTCTACCAAATTGCAAAAACTCGATAAAAAATGTGAAGATCCGATAGAGATTGCGTTGTACTGGATATGGAATATGCCAGTATTTATAAGTAACAGTCACCGAGCTTCTTAAAATATTATCTGCCCACATTGATAGGAGAAATCAGGGCAACATTTTAGTTCTTCACTATCGAAAGCAGATAAATGCTCGTTCGTTCGTTAGGAATTGTGTTACCCCATTTTACTCCTCTTCGTTTCTCCTGTGGACCCCTGGAGATCCACCTGGACCACTTTGGGAACTAAGGCTCTTAACCGATAGACCGATTTTGATGTTTTTTTTTTTTTTGTGTAATTTGCAATAATTTGAGTACTATTCTGTGAAAGAATTTATAATAAATTGGTTTGTAGTTTTTAAATTCTATAAATAATCTGTATTATATCACAGAGCAATTAGAAATCTTGAAGCAACGTATAGAAGAGAAGAGAAAGAAGGAGAAAAGAGATTTGGAAGAGCCGGAGGAGTCACCTCTGAAGGAGTGGACACCGAGCGTCGAGGGTGTAGCCATTCAGACTTCAGAGTTGTCGATGTCTCTGCCACCTTGCACTTGCAATACTCCTAGTCCAACTCCCGTTCCCAGTGTCGGTGGAGTATTTAGAGGTATTTACTCCTTAACACTACAGAAACTGGTACATGGTACATGAATTTAGCATACCTGGTTAGCTACATGTGAGTGTATTCGGACAGTTACACTTGAGAGCCTGTCACCCTCTAGGTTTAACGTGTTTACCATCTTGGACCACATCGACAGTTAAGATTATCAGATGAGATTGTAGCCAAAGATTAAAACCTATAAAGTAATAAAAAAAAACAGTAAAAAGAAAGAAAAACAAACATTTCCCTGGTGGTAGTATGGGACCGGTTAAGTATTACGTAAGCAGAATTTTTATAATTTCTGACCGCCCCCTCTCCCTCAACAGCAAAAGTAAGCAATGCTCTTACCCCTCTCCTATGCTTAGGTAAAAATTTATATAAGTATTTTTTAATATTCTCTTGTTTTCTTATTGAATCATAGGCATCAGATAACAAGTCTAGAGATGACGAATGTGTAGTCTATACAGGAATTAAGTTATAGTAGTTCGCTACTAGGACGATAGTAGTCCAGTGGATAAAACCGCGCGCCTCACACATCAGACCTACATATTTAGATCTCCCCATCTCTTATGTCATCAAAAATAAGCAAATCAAAGAACCCGGGGCTCCCCTTTAATGTTTACGCAATACTTGAATGAACCCTATAACAGTAATTCCGACTACGTAAGCAAAAGTAAGCCAAGCGCATCTAACTAAAACACATATCAGAGAAAAGTTGTAATAGTCTGTAGCCTTCCGACCTTTAGTGTAGTATAGGGAAAAGCTCATAAATTAACAAAACTTTCGTTTTCATTCCACGTAAGACAATGTGATCCTCGTACATTTCTACAAGTTGTAACAGGAACCAAATTTCTCTAACTAATACTTTCTGATTAATATCTTCATTTGCTCCGATGTCCAGTTGACGATCTGCTTCCGATAAAGATTGCTCTGGATAGGCATCAACAAGGAGTGCCTGCACGACGACAGAATAGATTTCAACAGGTTTAAATTGGTTGGAATGCAGAGTAACAGCAGTATGTAAGTTCATAACGCAACGATTCTCTCCACGTTTCTTTCTAGAATCTTTACATGAATGTATTTCAATATTTGAAGCTTAAATTATTTACAAATTTGGATACACCATCTTGAAATGCGAAATATTCTTGCGCACGATGTAATTAAAATAAACTGAGGATACGTTTAAACCTCTATATGTTAGAAGGTCTAACTTGTCTGAAATTCCGTAAAATATTGCTTATTCTAGAATAGTCTTACGCCTTCCTTACGAAATATTTAAATTGTAATCTTAGGATTTTTTGTCATCTCCATTATGAACATACTTTAATTTTATTTTACGGAAAAAGTCTTTGAGAATTCCAAAAACGAATGGATTATGCATGCCTTAATAGGGACAGAAAATTTGCAACCTCCCATATATAAAAGTTAAAGATAGTTTTTCACTACTTACACCTATTTGCATTCTGCTAAAATTAATACTTAATAAAGACGCTGTACACCAAAAGTTTATGAAAGACCAAATTTTGTACGGACTTATAGGTTAGTATTTTAACAAATATTAATAATTCATGATGTTAGTTCTGGGTAAAAATGAAACTCTGTGTTCAATTAAACAGTTCACACTAAGAACAAGTAACCCACGAGAATTACTTTTATTAATTCGGTACATGTTTATCACCCGTTTTGATAAAGAATATTAATAAACATGTTATCCATTTTTCCAGACGATATGAATCTAAAGCTGACTTCATGCAAACCCGGTTACAGGAGATAACGAAAATCCTGAAACAACATCCGAGTTTATTAGATATTTTCCAAGCAAACACACGATGTTAAAACCATAATATATTATAAACTGCCCCTGACAAGCGAGTGCTTTTAATTTTCCAACTCCTAAGCAATAAATTTGTGAACAATAAAAAAGATTTTGATGGCGCTTCACTTCGTGATGGTCCAGATGTCTGCAGGATCGAACCGCGACATGTAACACTATTAGCTAACGGTGAAGGAAAACATCTTAAGTAAACCTGAATACCTTAGAAATGTTCTTATAGTATCACTGTATGTGGGGAAAATATAGAACGGTGGATTTTTCGGAATTGAAATTAGCAATACGTTGTGGGTTGACGCAGATAATTACGCCCATACCTTCCTTCTGGAAGAGGTCTATGACCCTGCAGCCACTTACAGAGGCTGCTCGGATGATGATGATGGTTTCATAATATTCTTGGATTTTTTTTTTGTCAACATTGTTTTTAAAATTAAGTTAAAATATACTCAAGTTCACATCATTGCATCATTTGATGCAGTGTCATTATTTTGATCAAGCTTCATTCCTATATTTTTTTTTTTTTTTTTTTTTCCCCTTTGTTCCTCAGACATGATCCGAGCCCTTGTCATTTTGCAAGCGTCCTTTCTCTACACAGTTTATTTTTTATGTTCATTCCTATATTGATGATCACCTATGATACAAAAGTTACCTGAATTAAACTAGGAAATCCCTATAAGTTCCCCTTCATTTATTCTCTTTCCTTTACTTATTCCCCTTCATCTATATGAAGGCCCGAGTTGAAGCAAATAGTTTTCTCCTTGTATATCTTTATTTCTAAATAATAATTCAACACGAAGTAACTAAAAATTATTAAAAGTAAGATCACATGGTGATGTTCTTTAAATATTATGTATCAGTTATGTAAAATAATAGAAAATGTAGGTCTTTAAAATATTTCCTAAAGAAACTATTGTTCTATTATATAGCCCTTAAGACACAATTCTTTAAAAGCAATTCTAATTAACGTAATTAAAGTCCTGTACGTATTCGATTGGATTTGTAATATCTTTTGACTCGTTTTCAATTATCTCTTTTACAGTAACAACAGCAGTGTCTTGCACGCTGTCTTTGAATTCTTCGACGTCATTAAAAAACCATTCAGATTTCTGCTCGACAATTTCAATTTCTTTAAAAATATCAGACTTTATTTTCTCCACCGATTTTCTCTGATCTTCCGTGACAGTGACTTCTGTTATGCTAGGTTTTGAAGTTATTTTCATTAGATCAACAATCGGTATGGGGATTTTTGACTCTTCAAATTTGAATATCTTACTATTTGACTCGTCAAGCTTCATTACTTTACAGTTAAATTCATCCGACTTCACATGATTTCATTTTTATTTCTTCTGATTTATGTTCTTTAGAATCAAACTGCGGTAGTACTATTTTAGTGTTGACCTCTTCTGGTCTCGGTAATTTACTGTTAGATTCTATCATTTTAACAGAATTTGATTTCACTTGAGAAATTACCTTATCATCGTATAAATTAACAGTAGGCGTAGGTGGCTCAGAGTCAAAAGGTATTGCAAGACTGTTCTGAAAGGCTTCCACTTCTCTACGTCTGGTTTGTTTTCTATCGAGTTGCTTTTGTAATTCTTCTATTCGTTCATCTTTTAGTTTCAATAAAGTATCTAGATGCTCCACCTGATTAAACAAATATGTAGAGCTATAATAAACTTGCATGTGCTCACAGAAAACCGACGTGAAGTAACAGTGCTTGCACTGTTGCGTTTCGTTCGGTCAGTGAGAGCGCCGGAGGCCCACATATTTAAAAGGCCGGCAACGCACTTGCGACTCCCCTGCTGTTGCTAGTGTCTATGGACGGCGGTGATCACTTACCATCAGGTGACCCACCTGTTCGTTTGCCCCCTATGATATAAAAAAAGAAAAAAAAATATATGTATAAAATATATCAGGTGAACAGGAAACTAAAAGGTGTACTTTACATAACACTTATGTAATTCTTTAATTTCAAAGTTTACTGTAACTTAACCAAAAACACGCTCCTGATTGTCACTAATTAAATGTCATTAATCTCACAAAAGCATTATAAGATTGACAAACGGAGTTCGTCCAAACAAGAATGATTGTCCTTTAATCAACTGCTAACCTTTTGTTTTAAAATTTCTGTAGTATCTTTAGCGTCTTTGAGTTCTTCTTTTACAGTCAAATAAGATTCATAATTCACAACCTTTTGCTGAATAGTTTCCAAGACACCGTTGACGCGCAATTTCACAGGTACAACCAGTACATGTTCTGAGAAGTTCAAATAACAACTCTTAGAGTGAGATCCCTGTAGATGCTATAATTGCAATTATTATATAAGTTTAGTTTACCCATCGTACTATTATGTTGTAGAAATCAATGTGTACACATATAAGCTAACTCTTTAGATGCTATGATATATTCTAAAGCTATATAAGTGAACAGTTATGCATTTACGACTATCTTTGTAGAGACAGAACATATTTGTCCTAGCAAGGATGCAGCGATTTTCAAACACACCTTAGGAGTTCGTATTTAGACAAGAAAAACCCTAATACAGTATTCACAAATTTTTGTGGAGGCTCATCATGTAAATCTCTTTCGATATAATTTTCATTTTTATTAATACACCAACTTTTGCCCGCGACTTTGCTCGCGTTAGTGTAATTTAAGATACATTACTATCCCTCAGGGACATTGGCTATTTTTCTGAATGAATGGTACCCTATGTCCTTTTCTATGACAGTGTTTATGCAAAATTTTAAAATGATCGATTGAGAAGTTAAGGTGTGAAAGCGTAACAAAAGGACAGAGAGTACGTTCCAACCAGTAAAAAATGTACTGATCCCGAGGGAGAAATCAAATTTACAATAACGCGAGCGAACCTGTGGGCTAAAGCTAATTTACAATGATAAGAAATATGCAAAAGTAATATACCACGAATGCTCCATCATTGCATGGAACAATGATTTCGCGATACCATTAGCCATACCATTAACTGTGGAGCAATCTTTCACCCAGCATGATCCTTGATATTAGACCCTAGAAAAGTTATTTGCCCAGACCGGTGTGACAATGTCAATTAGCAATGGATTTTCTGTCTCTCTGCAGTTTCCGTTGTTTTTAAATTCTGCCGTGCTTACCACCAGGCAGAGCGCCTTAACTTCACTTGTACTATTATAAAAGACACGACTTTAGAACCGCATTTTTTGAAGTATTACCATCATCGCCGCAAGCCTCATAGTAACTTCCACCGCTAGAGACGTTCTGTTCAGCGTCCTTTACAGTCTTATTCGCTTCTTCATCACGATTGATCTTGTCTCGAACTGATTGATAAGAAGATCTTTTATATTCTGTTATAAGTTAGTGTTGCACTAAATTATGTTAAATAAGCAATTTCCTGCGTCTTCGCCTGCGTCTTCGCCTGCGTTTTCTACGTAGTAACTATTGTCAATCCTTGTTTTATATCTATATGTATAAATAAATAACTAACAAACTGACTTACTAACGAAAAGATTCATTTTCATTTTCATACAAATTTTGATCCCTTTTAGGGATTAAATTGCCAAAAAATCCTTCCTTAGTTGCTCACCTATAGTGTAAAAGGAATCCTCGTGCAAATTTTCACAACCCTAGTAGTTTGCGTTGTGCGTTGATACGACAGATAGTCAGCCACGTTGTACTTTTTTATACATATATTATAACAATAACTATATGCTCGAAGATAAAAGTAGCTAGGTAGGTAGCAAGCATCTGTTCTAGTAGTGTAATAGCTGAAAAGGGCATACACATGCTTCTGGAATCCTTCACATTATTAATTCTGACACACAACTGTCCAAAAACTTCGAGTAATTTTGATTAGGTATGCAATCTTATGTGTATCAATTTCTGATATTTTTAAGAGACTCTCCAAAACGATGCATACAAAATAAGTTTGCATAAAACTTGCAAAAATATTTATAACCGTACCCATAACGAGGACTCGTTCTATAACACCTGGAGCACTGTTCGCAAGCTGTTCCATAGTGTTGCAGCACAGGCTTAACTTGAGTTTCTTGAGTACTTTTCTGTTTAAGGTCATCCAGTTGTTCAATTTTAGCGACTGACTGTTCCGTGGCGGATAGTTGTGCATCTCTACCAATTTTGGATAATGCACGCTTAGGATTTCGGCTAGTAGCACTGTAGGAAATACTGCATTTATAGGTAAACTATAAATAATAACTTCACAATCCACGAACTTTTTTTTATATCGGTGTCTACTTACCAGCATCAGAGAAATCCCTGTTTATTTTCTTCGTTTGTCGCGACAATTTATACGTGTCCACCCAACCCAGCACCGATTCCATATCCGACAACGGTATAGGTGACTCCAACGATGCCCTACTCATTATTTATTTCCAATTTTTTACGTAATCTATTCTTAGATAATAATATTGTGTTACACTGATAATAAAAATTTCGCTTGTGTATTTTTGAAGGTCGTTTTTCTTTTTTGTGACATGTTTTACTTTTTTTTAATTATAAAAAATATAAAGAGCTCCGATCATAAATAGTAAACTCCTTAGTGATTATTTTGAATTTATAGCAAACCAACCCGAGTCTTTATTGCCTGCCGTATCGCGCTTCTCGTGGCTGTTTGCTCGCGCGCCTATGCGAATGAGAGAGCAAAACGACTCTGCGCATGCGCGTGCGTTTGTAGACGCCACGTCCTCACGCCACCGCCAGTCTGCCTAGAGAGCCCACAATGGCTTCCACGCTCGCTATGTACAAACCGACTCGCGCCGCCGACGTACACCCACACGTTCCATCTTTTGTTTCCCGTATACGAGGTAGCGAGACTATAACAAAAACTCCTTAACTTGCGACATAAATAAATTACGTAACCGTTTCAACTAACACATACGGTGTGATAGACGGAATTGTTTGTAACAGACTCGTAAGCCATGCGATGATAATCCTCTTGGTCAATCCATGTATTAACACAACGCGACTTTCTACTTATGCGTTTCGGCAGAGTAAATCTTATGTACAGTCACGAATAAAAGTGTTGTTGAAATTTGTTTCAATTACAAAGTGTATGAGGAAGAAAGTATTCATAATTTGCCCAATTGGGCACTTGCTTACGTTTGTAATTACAAAACCTGTCAGGTTTGGGTAAATCGGAGCAATAACACTTATATTGGAAATACCTCTTTTATAAATATAACATTCCTCACACAACCAACCATTTTAAATCATTCTCTACTCTTATATTCATCCACCTTCATAATTGACACTCTTCTACTTACATGACTTTCATCACTCCTCATGACATGCTCATACCATGCTAATCCGTGACTCCTCAACGTCTTTGTCCCTGGTAATATTTTCATAGTTGATATATTATTCTGGTGGATTGCTATTGGCCTGGGTTGTTTCTCAACCGATGAGCTGAATAAATAAAGCTCAATAAAAATACCTTGGTAACAGTTTTTCCATTCCACTAAATCACTCGAAACCTACATAAGTTTCTATTCTTACAAAGTCACCATCCTTATGTGTGCTAATCTACATTCTTTGACAAGAAACTTAAAAATAATGAAATTTTAAATCTTATGAATGTTGGTTGAATTTTAACCATTGGACAACCACTACACCACCCACGCGGTAGTCCTACAGGGCGCAAAACATTGGTGGAGTCAAGGTGCTTTAGATGTTGTTAGAAGGTGTTAGCGGTACAAAGTTCAATGCGTAGCCGGTGTAACGTCCGGGCGAAGGAAGGGTGGCGAGGCAGTCTTTGGCGTAACGCAGGTCAGACGCACAACTAATCAATAGCATGATTTTGATTAAATTCTTATACCGTCCTTCACTTACAGAAGAGAAAACGCTGCGCGTTGTGCTTCCTCACCCTCACTAACTTCTGCCGTTTGATGTTAACAGGGGAGGATGATGTAATAGGGAATAGAAAACAATCGGAAAACGAAAATTCACCTCGCCTACGTCTGTTGCAACTTAAGAAGAGTCGCACACAAACTTGACTATCTAATTAAGTAATATATATAAATACATTTTTGTATCTAACTGTATATTTTATTTGAACGGTGAACCAGCGACAATATAACAGTAATTTGCGATAATAAAATTCGTAAAACACCCATAGATTTTATTTGAAATCGTACAGCGATGTCGAAGAATAAGACTTTATTGCTACTTCGTGACGAGAAATATATTTATTTTTATAGCAGTAAAAATTCTGAGATAGTATGTTTAGACACCGTCTGCTGGATGTGAGGTGGAGTCCTACCTAAGCCCGAGCTTCCGATGAAGGAATATATCGTGATGAAACCATTTTTTTATTGCATTAAGCACAGTACAATCTAAAAACAAGAACGACCAACGAGAAGCAAACTATCCATCGCCATTCGCCGGTAAACGTGTCATCACATTACGTTTGAAAGACCTCATGTCACAGGAAGAAGGAACACGCTGGCCGAGAAATTGTTTCACAGCTTCACGGTACGGCGAAGATAAGACGTCGCGAACTGTTTACATCGTGCCCAAATGGAATTGACCGTAAACTGTGGATTCGATGACCAGCCTGCGTGATTTGATAATGGAAAGCATATGAAAGAATTATATTGAATAGCTCTACAATCAAATTCAATCTACAATCAATTCATATCACGCCGACATGGCACCTTCTAACACCCTCCTCACAAACTAAAACTATCAATTCGATCAATTTAAAAATATGTTGTGTGTACCCTTTAAATTGTTATATTTATAATTCATAATTACTACAAATGCATCTAGGTAAGCACGGTACTTTGATAACATAGGCATTCATAGTTCAGCCCTTCTTAGTAATACTCACGTCTCTTTGGTCGGCCGACCCGTTGCACGATTTCTACATTATCGCTTCGTGTACATATAAAAATAAAATGGTATGGTAACATTAATTAACAATATATAAGCGTTCAAACGTTAATGTAAATCAACGAATAATAAGAATAATTGTTTTAAGCAAACATAATAACAGAATTAAGTCGTGGAACGGAATCCACGAAGCGCGAATCCAAATCGCGCTTGACCGATTTTCCTCGTGTCTACACGTCGCCGAAGTGCTAAAGTTGAAAGTGTATGAAAGACGAATACAATAGTAAATAGTATTTAGTTAAAGCTAACGATTTCATTTCTTTCCGTCGCTCAGTAAGCGTTTGGACGTCGTAGCGGAGAGACGTGGCGACTGTGTATTGGTGCAATTAAACTAAATATTTCTAAGTGTTAATATATTCTGTGTTTTTTCAATTTATTAATAATACGGTAAGGTTTTTTTTATACCCGATATATGAAAGTCGTAGTGGTGTCCGGTTCGAACCCCGATATACACCAACGAATTTTTGGGAATTCGCTTACATTTACTAATTTTAATTGGTAACAGTATCGGCTGATGGTGAAGGAAAATATCGTGACTGGAACCTGACCGTGAGAAATATTCTTGTAGTACCCTCTGTATGTGGGAAATGATAGAACTTTGAATTTCTTTGCGTTTTAAATCGCCAATAAGTCGTGGGCTGTGGTTGCGATTAGGCACATACTTTCCTTCAGGGATACGCTGATACCTGACACAAAGCTATCAGTAACAACTTTCAGCTATTTGTGTTCATTATGCGGGGTGGTAGAGATCTGTAGTCGAGTGGATAGCGACTACCACACATCAGCAATAATACCCGTTAAAGTAGCATGCTTCGAACCCATCTATGTCGTAGTCACCTTGTAGTATCTCCAGTCACAGTGTCTCTTTTTTAATTGGTTGCCTTACAGGATTAATCCGCGTATATGCGGAAAGCCGGCATGATTAAAAATACAATTTCAAATAGGACCCTAGACCTGTATGTAGGTCAACTACTGCTATACGACTACATATGTGTGCCAGCGTCTTCACTTGAAAGCCATTCCAATTTAAATGGTCACTTATACTTGCCCATTTATTTTCTTGCTCACTTAAGCTTTGTATTCAAGCTGCACCAGATTTAAAATGATTTAGGTTTAAAACTATTTTACAAAATTTTTATTTTACAAAGGATTCTGCAGGAAAAATAAATAAACTATAAAAAAGCACTTTTTCATATTACAAGTTGCTAACCTATGTTTTGTCATATTCGACAATTAATATTACCCTGATAGTGTTAATCTGTGTACATATTCCCACGTACCTTTATAAAATTCCCCAGAACATGGTGAACCCCATTTTAAAAATAACATGACAGATGAGGTGTTTTATCTGCTTATATAAATACCTATTTAATAACCTACTTGCTAATTATTTTTTTATTGTGGTCATAATAGTCAGAACAAGGGATTTTATAAAGGTAAATATTCAGAAAAATCGTACAGAGAAATGAAAATTTTTGGGTTAAAAAAAACCTCCAATATGGAAAGTGAGTGAGTTAGAGAGACAAAAGACAGTATGGAGACCTTCAAAAATATTGGCAGAATTGATAGATTGACGTTTATTTTCTTCGTTACTATAACAGTGAGAAGCGAAACTGCAGCGATCGGTCAGTAGGTAATAATAATAACCCTCTTTAGGTAATATCCTCACAAATTACGTACCCTCGTACTACGTAGATGGATAGATGGTATTCCATACGACATGTTTATTAACACGTCTGACAAAATCGAGCGTCACAGAACGTGTGTCCCACAGACTATTAGTATGGTGTGTCCGTACATCAACGCCTCGGACACAGCGTTACATAAAATTGCTGACATATTACAAAATAATATAAAACCCTACACACCTCAGTTTGTTCACAATCGTTGTCCGTGTCATATTAATCGCCATCTACAACAATTATTGTGTGACGTCGATAATTTTGTATCCGTCAGCTGATATCGGATATTAATTAGGTGCATAGCTTAACGTGTCGAAAACCAAACGAGTCATCGATACAACCGGACCAGTTGACATTTCCGCATTGGACGTCCACCCAACACGTCCAACGATTTATAATGTATAATACGTTTTGCATAATTAGATGAGATGTTGTGATCGTGTATAAAATTCAAATGCGCGACACGATCACGTATAGCCCTGGACAATTTCGTTTGACAACGCCATAGAATATAAATGAATAGGCGCGGTCTATGACGTCGACGGTTCGAGATAACGGTACAAACAGATGAACTACCTACATTTCTATCTATAACTAAAGTGTACTACAAGTTCTCGGCAAACTTTTATAGCCGTAAGTTCGAGCTGCCGCGTAAATTAGTCGAGAAAAACAGAGTCAAAAAATTATTATAGGAATCTAAAATTGGCATTTTATTTTTCCTTAATTTTATCCATGTAACAACATCTTTAAGAGAAACTGTGTAACTTGAAATTTTCATTACTTTCTTATACATTGTAAGTGAACACTGAGGGGATTCGATAGTAAGTTAGTATTTAACAAATTTAATGTACGTGATATGTTCAAGTAGATGGCGTGCGTGTCGTACTTACAAATGATTTTAAAAGAGCCTTTCTGTAATTCTACGTCTTCTTACTATTTTATATTACATTAATACAATTTTAAAAACGCGTGCGAAGCTGCGGGTATCAGCTAGTGTAATATAATGCGTAGTTACATCTACATTTGTGTTCTACGCAATTACCTTCAGACCGATCAAAAACATTTGCTGAGCTCAGTAACTTTAATTGTGTAGATATGCGTGTTCATAAACATATCTATATATAAATACTAGCTGATACCCACGACTTCGTCATTATCGTACCATCATATTTTATACACACAGAAAAAAAACCGTACAAAAATTGAAAGCACAAATATGCTTTACTTACAATATTTATTTTTAAACAATGTTATCCATTTACTTCCGCTCTCCGCGCGTGCACGCCACACAGCTTGCCCCACTTCACACATCGCTGATCGCGCAAAGAGCTTAAAATCGTGGTTTCTTGAAACATTCGTTTATTTTAAATGTAGATATCGCGATATATATATTTTTATATAAGAACGTAGTGTCTAAGATCGAATCTAAAAAAAAAATATCGTATCTAGCAAATAGTGTTTACGTGGCATGCGCACAACGGCAGACTTCTATAGTTTTATTTATACAAGATTATAATACTAAGTCACTTTTCGTATGTCTCTGTTCTTTAGTTCTTCTACAATGTGCAACGGATTTCGAAACGCTTTTCACTATCAAACAGACAATTAATTCCGAAAGGTGTAGGTATACGCGTATATCGCACCTACATACTAGTCTGTTGAAGCTATGAAGGCCCTTCAGACCAATAACGTGGTCAGTTCGAAAAAAAAAACACATAAATACTTATAGGATAGACAAAAGTCCACGAATTTTAAAGAAGCCCTAAGTAGTTATCGGTCGCTTACATCAATATCGATAGCCAAACATTACGAGATCCATACAAATCATGTATGTATGTACTACAAAATTGTACATCTAAAAATACGTACAGAAAAGTTTTTCATGACATGTCTATCTCTTAAATGTAACCCACAGTAATAATTGTCACCTTTAATATATTATTAGCAAATAATTAGTTATTTACTACACTATTTTTAATAATATAAATAATACTAATCTATTTCCAATTAAATACATTACTTACGTTGAGAATTTAAAATAGATTAAAATTACCATTTGCAGCATATATCATTTCAAAGTATTACTTAGAAGATAGGACAGATTTCAAAAGTTGGGGAACGTAAACAAAAAGTTTGTGTGAAGATTCTTACGTAACTTCTATGATTTAACTTAACTGTAAATACCAAAACGGTAATACATAGTCTGTCGTTTAGACAACTTTAGACACACATGACGTCACATTAGTACATTGCGTCCACGTGAACCCGGTCCGAGTCACTAGTACTAATTAAAATACCCATCTAAAATACAAATCGATTTTCGTTGTATTTTTTTAATGATTATTTTAAAATGGAACTCCATAAGAACGATGGCCATCATTAAATCTAAAAACTCGATCAAATAATTGTACCTATGTTTGGATTGTGACTGTAAAAAATACCATATTTGATAAACTCTTGTGACATTTATAGAATGTAAATTAACAATACGGCCAGTTTTGAATCATATTAATTACCTTGCCTAATAAATATAATCAGGTCATTAACTAACCCAGCATTGCAGTTAACTATTCAAAAACAAATAGGTTAAGTCAATTATTGGGCAAACAAATTGAATGCGTAAATAGTCAACGAAGTATTTATTGTCTTTATTAGAATTGAATTGATTTATGTCTAGTAAAGCTCTCGTCAACCTTTTTGGCCGCTTTGAATATAGTCGTAAATTCGGACTTGCGCGTAACATTGTCAAAGATTAATACAAAACAAAGTTAAAATATTAATATAGAAATCTAAAAAGACATTTATTTACCCTTAAGTTGTCTCGGTGTTATACATATAATATAATACGTATTTGTACCTAAATTAGTATTCTATTATATTCAGAGCGGCATAAAAGTTTGGCACAGACTATAAAATGTAGCCGTTGGACATTTCGTGTGAAGACGCCAACGAAATAAATTGAGGTCATAGCATTCATGCATATTCAGCCTAATTGGAATTCTAGTATTTGAAAGTATGATCATGAACGTACATTAGATTTCCTATGATGCGATGATGAATATAAGCCACGATTTCTTAGAAATATAATAATATAGCTGTTTTAAATATTACATATTACCACATTATTACAAGAAAAAAACACTATAAACACATTTTTTTATGCTCGTAGATAAGACAGTAACCTCAATAAGTTATGTACTAAAACTTCCCCATAGGTAGGAAGTGAAGGCTACACGGTAGTTATAATGTGTTAGATCACCGCGTTAATCAGCACTCAGCATAGTTTGTAACACTTCAATAAACCAGAGCTTTATATAGCTACCTTCGTCCAGTTAAAAATTTGTCAAGCTCCTATAGATGTGTTTAAGCAGGTACACTTGAAAGCAGGTATTACTTTAAGTTTATCGTATTACAGTATCCGGGCTTAGTCCGGTGAAACTGTAGAGGCCTTGCCAGGTCAAAAGTGTAGTCAGTTCGAAAAAAGTATCCGGGATTTGATGTGCCACGCCGAAGAGAAAAGTGAGACGTCCGGATAAAATTGTCTTGCTTCGGTTTTACATGTCAAACCAAAGCCGATACCAAAGATGGTAGTCAATGCTAAAATTAACTAATACACGCTAAAACGTATAAAAAGTGCATAACCCAAGTAATAGAATTTTGTAAAATCGATTATAAGTCTCCGAAAAAAGAATACACTTATACTAAATATTTTTTACTAAAAGCTGTAGTTCAGTTGTAACTATACAGTACTATTATTTATACATAGAAAGATGGTATAGGAAAGAGTTAACTTTTCTTTATTAAAAGATTTATTAATGCCTCCTAAGATGAACGCTAATGGATTTCAATTGGTGTTGCTCTCTGCAAATTTTGAAATCGTGGGAATTCTAGAATGTTTTTTTTTAATTAAGACTTACTATAGGGATAATAGCTAACAGTTATAAGTAATAAAAAGTGGTTAAATAAATTTATCTAATAGAACTTTGAACTTTATGTGACAGTAAACTTTATGAGTCACACGGGGTCGACCGATAAAACATACGCGGACAGTATCGACGCGAAGATTTCAAAGCACATGATCTTACCAGAACTTACGCAAATCCCAGAAGGTTAAAACAACCTATCGAGGACACCCTTAAAACAACTTTTGGGAAAATGGCATGGTTCATAGCACTAAATATTATACAAGACAATTATAAAGTAGACTACTACAATGAATATTCGTATAGTAACATTTTCGGTCACTAAAAATACCTTTTTAATATTCAAATGCACGTGGCATCGTTTCATTTAGCTTCATTTAGTCATCTTTTCGCATGTCCTAAAACACCTACAACAGTATAAAAAAAATAATTTTACCTTTCTTGTTTCAGTCATGACCGAACTTTGGAATGCGAAGTACATTTATTGGATTTTCGCTCCGTCTACATTTTTCATGATTTTCGGCTTCATCGGTCTAATAATCGTGATCAGATTGTACGCTAAGTTATCCTGCGGCGTATACTTGAAAAGTAAAAGAATGGACGGGAAAACCGTCATAGTGACTGGATGCACGAGCGGCATCGGGAAGGAGACAGCACTTGAACTCGCAAAAAGAGGCGCAAGAGTCATAATGGCTTGCAGGAATTTGGAGTTAGCTGAAATAATCAAAGGTGGTGTGATGTGAATTTGTCAGTTTATTATAAACCTTCTCTTAAGGTTCATATTTGGCATATAAAGTACAGCTACATTATTATAACTAAATCAAAAAATCAAAATCAAAATATACTTTATTCAATTTAGACCCTAAGAAGGCGCTTATGAACGTCAAAATTACCACCGGTTCGGAAAACAACCCAGTCATCGAGAAGAACGGGCAAGAAACTCGATCGAGTTTATCTTTTGACATAAATAGATGAATATTTCAAATAAATTACACGTTACAATCGTTATTAGTGGCTGCACAGCGAAGAGTCAATTCCAAACATTACCATTGTTCACATATTGATCCACTCTATAATAGCCCTTTGACACCAAAACCCGCTTGACATGGCGCTTAAATTTATAGTCCGGCAAATCGGTAACATGCTTTGGGACTTTATTATAAAATCTAATACTATTACCTAAGAAACTATTATTGGTTTTACTGAGTCGGAACCATGGGACGACCAGTCTGTCACCGTTTGTAGTATTTAATCATCATCAAATCATCTTGAAGTTGCTTTAATCAAATTTTATCACGAGTGATATGATATATTCTACATAACGATAACACTGAGTCGCGGCGAGAGAATAGAAATAACAGCTGAAATAATTTCTCAAATACACGAAGTTATTTCAAGTTGTTAAAATTTAGATAAGTGAAATCAAAAGTAGCTCTTATGAAACGATATCTTACTAGTGCAACATTTAACTAAGTTATCCGATCCGATGCAAATAAGTAATGTGGTACGTGAAATATTTTACACAAGGTAAATAACTAGTGAAATATTACATGACTTTAATGATAATACTCTCTCACAGAGTCTCTTTAAATACTCTAATGTACACATTAACCGAAATAATAACTACAAAATCATTTTAGATACAAAAGTTGGATACGTGTAGTTAACCAATATTTATACTCTGACGTTCCTGTATCGATTTATACTACCTACGTAAGATGAATTATTACTGATATCAAAATATGGCGTCCGATCCACCCATATAACATGTAATTATTTATTTTCAGATGATATCATCGAGACGACCAACAACACAAAGGTTCTCGTCAAGAAACTTGACCTCAGCTCGTTCCAGTCTATCAGGGATTTTGCCGAAGATATAATAAAGACAGAAGAGCGACTAGACGTCCTTATCCACAACGCCGGTTACGCGAACACATTCAAAAAGAGCATATCAGTCGACAATATAGAAATGACCATGGCTACCAATCATTACGGCCCGTTTTTACTTACACATCTCCTCATAAACTTATTGAAAAAGAGTGCTCCTTCTAGGATCGTAGTCGTCGCCTCCTCACTTTACCGTCTCGCGTCAGTCAACATGAACAATCCAAACCCAATTAATACATTACCAGGTTATTTATATTACGTCTCCAAGGAAGCAAACATTTTATTCACCAGAGAATTAGCACGGAGACTGGAAGGTACCGGGGTAACAGCGAACTGTTTACATCCCGGCGTGATAGATACAGGTATTTGGAGGTCCGTGCCTGCACCTTTAAGTTGGGGTCTTGGTTTACTAAACAAGTGCTTTTTTAAAACGCCTCAACTAGGTTGTCATACCTCGGTATTGTTGGCCGTAGATGAGAAATTAGAGAAGGTAAACGGAAAATACTTTTCGGATTGTACGGAAAGTACACTGTCCAGATTTACTTAGCGATATGGGACGAGCGAGAAAATTGTGGCAGATATCAGAAGACATGGTGCATTTGGGTGAAAGTGAACCCAAAATTGCTGTTTAAATGGAGACATGATGACCAAAACTCCATTTATTACATAGATTATTTGCAAAGTTATAAATACCTACTTTATTTACCTTAGATCCATTTGAACGATATTATCAGCGGTTTTGAAAACGTACCAGTCATCGCGAAACGCCGACAAGAAACTCGAACGAGTTCCTTTTTGTGTATATTTTTATTGAAACAATTTAGAGGATGTATAAATAGACGATCATTTCCAGACACAACTATCCAACTTTTAATAAAAGTTCGGCAGTAAAACTCACTTGACATAATACGTGGACTTACTATCTTGCAAAGCGGTAATGTGTCTCAAGTCCTTAAGGTACCCATACTACGTGACCCATTTTTGAAAATTTTTCACTCCCTTCCCTCCCCTTGGTGACCATCCGCAGTACATGAGAAGGACCCATTCCCCCTGTAGCTTTCATGTAATAATGTATAATCGTACGATATAATTGTATCGTTCCCTTATTGTAAAAGCTAGCACAATTACCTAAAAATATATATCTCAGAGTTTTCTTTGGATAAGTGTGATTTATCATAGGCTTCATCTTATTTTATCATCAGGTGAGATTGAGATATACCATGATTACCAAGATAAACTTTTCTGAATGAATATATTTTTTAATAAAACGTTTGTGATTTTTTTTTTTTGAATTTTTATTCTCATACATCATGCAATCTTAAGTTAATATATTTCTTAATATAATTATGTAATAATCAGTGTTTTAGTAAAGGTAAATATGAAATAATTTATTAAAACCTATAATGAAAGGAATCAAATATTATATACAAATCTCTATAAGGCAGTGCTTTGATACGGAACAAATAAAAGGACATTAATCTATCAAATCAAACTGATCTAAGAAAGTGTCGTCAACACCGAGTGCTGTACCCAGACTCTCTCTAGGTTTCTTATTAACCTTTTCATCTAATTCATAACATATCTGATCCAAAAAATCTGTTGAATCATGAGACAGTCTACTGAAACTTGGACTTAATAAATCGGGCAGTAAATTTCGATTCACAGTAAACATATCAACATTTTCTTCTCTCGTCTTTAAGTCTTCTTTCTCCTCTACAATTGTTTTGAATGTCTTGCTACATTCGCCAATATCATGAGTATGTACTCTAGTATTATCTGTATTTAAGGTATTGGCTTTAATTCTCTTAAATCTATTTATTATCTTCTCTAAAGAAGTTGTTTTTCTTATTAACTGTGCATTATTTTTTGGAGTTTCAGTCTTATCATTCTCATCTTTGATTAGATTTATTTCACTAATTGCAATATCTTCATTTACACTATTTTCAGTATCTTTAAAATTGTCACATAATTCCTTTTCCGGTTCTGGTGTTACTATTATAATTGGGAGACTTGTAGCATTTAAATTAGTAAAATTCACGAGAGACTGTGGTGCACCATATTCGTTTTCATTCTCCAAAGCTACTATTCCAGAAACTTCCAGATGCTCTTGCTCTTGCATGATTGAAAGACTTCTTCCTTCCAATTTAGGAAAAGACCGTTTTAGCCTATTTTCAAATAGATTTGGTGATGAATGACTACGAACCATCCCAACATTTTCATTATGTGTGATTGATTCATTGAACAGACCACCTTGTACTATATGTTTCTTAGGTCTTTTAAAATTCAATTTTGATTTCTTTGTAGTACTTTTCTTTTTTACAGTGGACAGTAATCTTTGAATTTGTTCTTTTGTAAACCCCGTGCCACATTCAGAGATTGTTTCATTAATTCTGTTCAATTGAGGCACAATAGATATATTGTGAAAATTTTGGCTTATATTTTGCCGATTATCTGAATTCGTCCTACATGTCACGAGACTCTTGAAGGTCTCTTCTCTCAGGAATTGATGAGACGGCGTTGTTAACATACTCTGTCGCCTTATAAAAGAAATGTTCTTTCTTTTACACAAATTGAATTGGTGTTTCAATGTATTTAATGGTGTAAAGGTATCAAACAACACTTGATTGTGATTATTTCTATTGCTCCGTAAATCAGTGAGATCTGGAATTGGTGGTATAGATAAAATTTGATAAGGTTTATATGACTCACTTACTGCTGGTATAGACTGCTGAAACAAATAAATAATAGTTATCTTTTTTCTATCCAATCCTTTTCAATGTCAATTTTAATACTAGGAAAATATCAGTATTGTGTATGTCAAAACTCAAAAATTGATTTCATGGTTATTATTCAAATTCATTTAAATTTGTGTTAGGACAAATGTGTTCCTAATCCTACCAATTTGTTTGTAAAATATTTGATTTTCTATCAGTTCATTATGAAAAAAATATATATATATATTTTTTTTTTTCAGCTTCACTGTCTACAGAGAATATACTTCATCTGTTACCTGTGCACATACCGTGTCATCCAAATAATGAATAACCCCAAAGAATGCATATAAATAAGACATAAACAAAATTATATAAGCCCTCATTTTTAATGTTTTACAAACTTGAAGTAAAAACTGGGTTGTAACTTCCCGGAGCTTTGGTTTGAATCTCTCCTTATAACCTCCTTTTTAACCGACATAACAAAAGCAGGAGCTTCTCAGTGGGGTTGTATTTTTTAAATGTTTGTAAACCAGAACATCTTTGTGATTTGGAAAATTCTTTAACTGTTCGAAAGGGGATTTTCTCAAGGAAGTTTATTTTAATTTCATTAGCATTGGATGAACCCTGGATTTCAAAGATACAAAAGAGTACTCCTCAAAATCGAATAGGAAATGTATAGTGATACTTGATCACTATGGTTTATGACTATCCAAGACTAAATCGATAACTAACAATGGTTAAGGACACTGATATTTTTTTGATAGTGAGTTTTTTTTAAACTTTTTTTTTATTCAAATTTTATTATATGTGATGAATATAGCCAGGTTTTAAATATCTATACTACTATCAAAAAAGGAAGGGCACATCTGTCACTTTTTGCAGTATTAAGTTTTACATATATTTCGATTTAGGGAAAGCGTATATCCGAAATCTTGTCTCTGCCTAGAAGCATTTGTTTCCAAATTAGAATTATTCTAAAAATTAAATATAAAAGAGTATACTACAGCTTTTCTTTTTTCCAGTTTGCGTTTTGATTTGCTATAATAGTTTTCCTTAAAATAACAAAGGTGAGATTACAGTAGGCAAAATTTAATATTATTACAAGCTTTTGCCTATGGCTTCACTCACGTTAATGTATTTTTTACATATCGCTTGGGAACAGTACATTTTTTCTGGAAAAATGGTACTTATGCCCTTAACTGTATCGTTATGAAATAACAATGTATGTGCAAAATCTTATGATGATTAGTTGAGCAGTTAAGGTATGAAAGTGTAACAAAACAAACAAACTCACAAACACATTTATAATATTAGTAAGGATAATACAAAATATGCTTACTTTAGTAGCCTTATATGACTCTATGCCCTTATATTACATTATAATGAATATTGAAAATAATATTTACCTGCAATCTTAATTCATTATTAACAATTCTATCAATCAATATCCTCAATGAAGAAACCAGCTCCACGTAATTACTCTTACCGTTGTCTAAATACTCGTTAAATTTATGTATTTCTTCTTCAACTCCAGCATTTTTTAAAATATAACATATTGCAACAAGAAACCCACGGATTAGATACGGAAAATTCAGACTTCCGTCTCTAACTATATTTTTTAAAACATACTTCTGCTCCATATTGACATGACTTTCTAAATCTTTTGTACAAATTTGATCTGTTCTCGGATTGTATTCAATCATGTACATATTTCTATCCATTTCCCCAACGTGACGTGCTATCAAATCTTGTGTACACTGTTGTGTTTTTTGACAAAGGTTCTGAAACGGCTCCATTTTGTCGTGCCATTTATGCTCCATCTCATCTAATTGAGTATCTACATCAGCGAGCCACATATCTAAAACTGTTGATGGTTTTGATATATCTTTGATTTTTTGTACCTCAATTTTCATGGCTTCATCTAAACTTTGCTTCTTGATGAATTCATTTATGATACCATCAATATACATCTGAGCATTACATGTAGACAATGTTTCATCCATTTGAACAATTTTGTTATGCATAATCTTGACAATATGTACCAAAGCTTTATGTTTAGATATATATTTTGAAAATTTACGCAAAATTTGATCAGTTTCCTCATTTACCTCTTCCATGAAATCATCATTATTAATATTAGAAGTGTATTTTTCAGTTACTCTCTCATATACAGTCTTTTGTCGATCTTTAGACAAATTCTTTAGTAATAGCTTTTGCACAGAAAGAGTCGACATTTGATACAAGAGTTTAATAACTTTAAATGAGCCAAGATTAACTAAATATGCAGATGTCACTGGAGATAACATATCCGTGTTACTGTTGTTTATAAACTTGCATAGTTCTTCTCTGTACAGTTTTTCGATCTTACTATCATATAGGGGCCATGGCATGGAAGCTAAAGCTTCACTGTCTATTATTGACATGAAATAATAAGAAAGATGATTAAATACATATCGTGATGGTTTTTCCAAGCCATTATTTTTTAATATATTGTTCGATAGTTCCGTAGCCATCGGCTTCAACTTGATCAGCAAACCAATATTTGAGCATAGTTCCTTTTTAAGATCACAAACTAGGTCTTTCTGCAAAGCTAACGTTGTCATCATTTTTGTAATTATCAACACTTGACACGCGTTATATGCACAATCGAAGCTTTATTGTTATTCATAACTAGATATCTATGTTACTAAAATAACTAAATGGATAGATATGGATCTCCCACGTAGAAATTAAAATATATTTAGCAAGTATAACTAGATAAGAATTTCTTCTATGATCTTCTAGAAATAAGAACATAGGAATGCCAAATATTTCGACCGTTGACGGTTGAATATTGAAAACCACAGACAGTAATAACATTCGTCCAACAGGACAGGCGAAGGAGTTCATCCTTACTGCCAATTCTGAAGTTGTCAATTTAAGTAATTGTTAAGTATTCTTTAGCTAGTTTTTTTTTGTGTCTAATTTAATATAAAAGCATAAGCGCCAAATCTTTTATGTCAACTTTCGTACGTTCTTTTATAATTTCCTTTTTATCTTTTTAGTCTTCGAGTATTCATATAACTAAGTTGTTCAAATATCTCCAAGCGTAGAGTTGATAAAATCAAAGATAGGTATAAAATTATCAGAAGAAGTTAGGAGATCCTGTAGAGAAGGCGGAATGTTTTGATATTTTTCCAGTAATTGATTTATGAGTAACAATCGTTGTATATTAAAAGCAGGGCATATGAAGAAGATATGTTCTAATGTCTGATCTTCTTGAATACTGCATTCAGTGCACTTAGGTGAAGAAATTATATTCATGCGATATAAATGAGCATTAAAACGACAATGTCCAAATCTCAATCTCATAATTTGTGTATAAAATTTTCTCGATAGATATTTATTATTGTAAGTTGCAAACCAAGGTTTTTTGCCCACCACCTTATTAATACTGGCATACCACGTTCCTTTTGTCTGAATTACTTCATTTCTCTCTTTAAACCATGTTTTATTCATTTCAATACGATATTCAGGTACCAAATCTTGCCACACACATGATATATTTTGAATGCTACCACCAACAGTATTCGTTAATTTGACAAGATAATCTGCATTCTCGTTACCTGTCACACCTATGTGCGCTGGAGTCCAAGTGATTTTAATTTGTTTAAATGCTGATACATTTACTAGGATCTCTTTTATTTCAAAAAGGAGATGATTTGCATTATTGAAGCCGCGACGTTTCAAAGCCTTCAAGACAGACATGCTATCGGACGCAATAATAAAACGTGAATTATTCGAACACATTACATCATTTTTAATGTATTTCAAGGCTTGCAAAATCGCTATGGCCTCTGCCGAGTATACTGTATATATATCGGGTAAACGAAACCCTCGACCATACTTTTTGTCTGTATGATAATATGCTGCTGATACTCCATCACCACTCTTCGATCCATCCGTGTATATAATCTGGTATTCTTTCCAACATGAGAGTTTTCATAAACATCCTGTTTTGTTTTTAGATTATGGTCTATTTCTATTACATCTGTTGCAAGAAATTTGCTTTCAAAGGTTCCACAATAACAGGCCCAATTGTCAGCATGATGAATATTATTTCTTTTAATGTATGTTGATGTTTCAGTATAATCAATGAGAATGTAAGCATATTTGGAGGATAGTGGGGATGAAGGCAAAAATCTGGCATTATTTAATTTAGTCAAAAGAGGATGATTATCATAGGAATGAAGTTTTAAAATGAATTTGAACTTTAAGTATTTAAATGTAATATGTAATGGAGGGATGTTGCATTCAACCTGCATTGAAATGATAGGAGTGGTCTTCATAGCCCCTGTGATTAAACGAAGATTTCTATTTTGAATTTTCTCCAGTTTATTTATTAAGACAGAATTTGAAGCATAACAATAAAAGCTGTATTCAAAATGAGAACGAACAATGGATTTATACAACATAAATAATATTTTTGGATCAGCTCCCCAATGAATTCTGGAAATGGAATTCAATATATTAAAAGCTCGTAAGGCTTTGTCTGATAAATCATAAACATGTCTCTGCCATGATAGATTTCTAGTAAAAATAACTCCCAAAAATTTGACCTCATTGCTAACAGGAAGTAGATTACCATCATAAACTAAATTGGTGTGCAATGATCTAGATCGGCTAAATGCTACAACTGTAGATTTATTTGGATTAACATTTAATTTTAAGTGACTAAAGTAAGTTTTTAATTCCTTTAAAGAGTTATTTAACTTAGACTCTACTAAATTAATATTAACACCAATGCAATAAACTGCTAGGTCATCTGCATATTGCAGATTATTAACATCGGTACCTAATATGCTACTTAATCTATGTATATACAAAATAAATAATAATGGACTTAATATTCCTCCCTGACAGACGCCCTTGAATGATAACTGGGGCCCATACAAACGATTTTTTCTTTTGACATATACAGATCTACCACTCAAAAAATTAAAAATCCATGAAAACCACAGACAAAGAAAAATGTCGACTACATAAGTAAGATGAACTAGAGTTGTCTCGCTGGACTCATGTATTAAAGAAATTGATATAAACAAAGGATACAAAATTTATTCGAAATTATTACAGTATTGTAAAAAATAAACGTTTATTTTAAAAGTTCTTATTACAATATCGTTTAAGAGAAATGTATAAGTTTTAACCGCATAAGTCTTAGAAAACGAATATATATTCAATATTTTATTACAATTATCTAATTACATTATCCGAAAATGAAATATAAAGCTACATGGTATGTGTAAACTACAATCATTTGCAGTAGAAAGAAGAATTTTATAAGGCGCAGAATCATTCTTTAGCCATAATGGTAGTGTGGGTACCACGTAGCTATTATCAGAATGTTGAAGGAGAGAAATAAAATATCTGACTCTGATTGTGTTGACTTATAAACGCTTTGACTGCTTGTTTACGAATCTCTTTTGTTGAGCTGAGATGAGCCGAGCTTTATTGAACTGATACACCAATCTTAGTTAAAGTGTACTAACTGTAGTACATTTCGTGTAAACGATTGAATTTACATAAAAAGCAGAAGCGGTACTTTAAAAATCCAAAATCAATCAAGTTAAGAGCGCTGCTACTAAAGACTTACAGCTCAGGTGTCGGCCACATGTTACATGGGTGTCGTTATCAGCTTATCAGTAAATACCATTCATAATACGGCGCGGTATTAATGATAAGTATTACCTTATATTTTTATACTTATTTATATTGTCCATTCTTAAACAATACCTCGCTTCAAGAACGATTCATTTAAGTAGTATACGAACTTGACTATGATTATCGACCGGTTATACTACAGTTAGGTTATGCGAATGACACCAGCCTTCTCTCTATCAGAGTGGCTTACTATGTGAAGTTCGACAGATATCTTGGAGATAACTCGTCCTCGCTCTCAGTCTTGATAGGATCCCGGACATGCTAATGTCCAAAACTGACATCGACTTGGCTATCGACTCCTTGGTCGACCACCTTATGATCGATATCAAGGAGACCTCAAGAGAAGTGTAACTGGCGAATGATCGCCTTTTATACTCCCAGATGACGTGAGAGCATTGATCACAGAATAAAGAGCCCACGATTCTATCTGTCAGAGAAAAACGTGTCCGGTCACGGACGTTGCGCAAAGTGGTAAAACCCTGTATTTTTGAGATGCGTAACGAAAAGTGGGATTGGCTCTTAGAGGACATCCAACCGCTTCATTTGGTGTACAGGAAGCTAGCAATTCTATAAGCCTGGTGAAGCTGTGAAGACCCACCAGGCAAACAGCAATTAACAAGTTCAAAAAAAAATGCTACCAAAGCATTTATTAGTCTATACAAAAGAAGCCAGATCTTTTATTTCATTCCATATATCTGATAGTAGTAACGTGGTAGTGCTTCTGTCACGTCCTGCTAAAGTAGTTACGCGATAACGTTCCGCGTCCTACAATTCTATTATTTATATTTAATTTTCTTTTATTATTGTAATATAATTAATATTTTTATCACTGGCTAATTTTTGAAGTTATACTTCTTTTGGCGCGTTAGGGAAAAATGATGAGAGTAAATTTTTACAATGCGCGAAACTCCTAAAATGAGTAAAAATATATTTTTTAATTGTACAATTATTTACCTTTGCATTATAGATATATTTTGTCTATGAAAATTTTATAATGTGTTCGATCCTGGCAACTTGTTTTATAACCTAAAAACTAAAATATCAGAGGAACAAACAAATTGCACGTGCTTATCTTTTTCAAAATGAAATTAGTATAATAATAATATATAAGATGGTGTGTTATTACATTAAATTTGCATGTATACATTTTTGTTTGGAATGAGTTTATAAGTTTATTTATTTTCAGAGTAAGTTATACGTATTATATGAGCATAGCGCGGGGTTTGCTCTATTCCGGGTGGCCGAGTTCGAAGAATTGGCAGCGTTTTTACCTCAAGTGGAAGAATCTGTGACTGATTTACAGCGTTTTAACTCGGTTGTAACGCTAATTGCATTTCAACCTTTCAAATCTGCTGTCGTTGCGTTGGAGAACATAAATGCAATATCGGAAGGTTAGTTTTGCACGCTTATAATCACACGATTCTTTTTACTTTTAATTGGGATGAAACCAAACCAACGATTCTTTGTCTTATCTATATTAATTAATTTCTTTCCCTATCGCTTTTTGTAAGTATTTTTGTGTGATAATACTTTTTTTTTAATATTCAATTTTAATGAAATGTTTTATACTATATAAGGAATAGAGAAATTGTGATTAAACCATAGCATGGTTTGGTGTCATTTTCTGAGGTAGCCTAGTTAAATACCGTCCCCAAGTTGTAAATCTGCCACCAAGCACCTACAGCTTGAAAGCCAGTTTGAATACATACATAAAAAGGAAGGATTGTTATTTAAATTATTTACTCAATGTCTTATCTTTTGTTGTGCTAGTGAGCTTTAATTTAGTTAAAGTCAAGGTAAAAACAAATATTTTTTGTATGGTAATACCAATAAATGTTATTCCTCGCAGGTATAATACCCGAAGACCTGAATCTGTTTCTTGATAGTGCATTACCTAAACGCAAGAAGAGGGGAAAATGCAGTCTCGGTGTGCTGGATCCCAAGTTAGGAGCTGCCATCAGCGAGGCGTTAGAAATACAATGCTCTCACATTGGTGCTGTTCCAGAAATTTTACGAGGTAAGTTTTAACATTATTTTTTTTACTATGAAATCACTTATATCTGTACTTTTTTAATTACCTAATAGATTTCAGTGTTTTATGGTAAATTATGTAGTCTAAAATGGTAAATACACTACACTTAGAAGAAGACTGGCTCTCAAGTGCAACTAACAGAATACACCTATATACGCTTGCCGATAGATCTTCAACTTAAGAGTGGTAGCTATCTAGAAAGGCTTAGAAAAAATGCTGCTATATTTCATCACAATGTTGTTGTTCAGTATAAAGTGTAGCTCATTCGCAAGGATTTGAACCTACATTGACCAATGTGATGTCTGAACACATTAACCATTGAGCTTTTATTATTTGTGTTCTGTTATTTCAGTCGATTTTTATTTTAAATTTGGGAATAATAGAGAATGTATAATTTATTTTTAATGTAGTTGTCCTATGTATTATGTTTTAAATCCACAATTATTTGATCATTAAAATATTATTTCTCTTTTCTAAATACTTTGTTGTGTTCAACAAATTCAAACACCCATTATATTGTTTAAAATCCTGAAAAATATACATAGGGAAAAATACTTTAAAAAGTGTAATAAATTACGACTATTTTACGGCATTAAATCTGACTGAGGAGATTTTTTAAAGATTAATAGGTATCATTTCAACAAGAGAAATGATAGTTCACATTTGGTTTTACAATTAGTTTTCATTGATGGCATACTTTTTTTAAAAGACTATGGATGAAAACAGGTTGTAGGTAATTTATTTGAATTATAATTCAAATACATAATTTAATACTTGTAATTATTTTGAATAAAGATCATTTTTAGAAATTTTTTTTTCTTTGTTTCTGTATCCTATTTCTGACGCATACAAAATTTACTGGATATTATAATTGTATCTTTTCTATTTTGTTTATAGATGAGGAACATTTTCATGAACTTTATACTGTAAATTTATGTTTATCCAGGTATCCGGCATCATTTCCATGCGTTGATCAAAGGACTGACGTTGAAGGCGTGCAGTGTCGCGCAGCTGGGCCTCGGACACTCGTACTCTCGGGCGCGCGTCAAGTTCAATGTTCCACCGGGTGGATAACATGATAATACAGTCCATTGCGCTCCTTGACCAGCTGGATAAGGACGTCAACACATTCTCCATGAGAATAAGGTATAAAACCCATTCCAGCTCATCCTTTAACTATATGCCAATAAAATGATAAAAAAGTGTAACTCAATAATTGGAAATATAAAACTGATTGATCCAGGGTGTTTAGATAAACACAATATACTGTATGTTTAAGTAAACATAATATACAGCATGTTCAAATAAACACAATTAAAAATGGAATATGGAGGAAAAGTATATTAAAAATCGAATATTCGAAACTTTACCTTGCTGCTTGGGCTCTTTATGAAATATAGAGAACCTTTTTATTGTTCAAATCTGTTAATAAATGAAAATTATGTGATTAAATGTTTTTTTACTTCAACTCCATAGAGAATGGTATTCCTACCACTTCCCAGAGCTGATAAGCATAGTCCCAGAGAACCATCTTTACACGAAATGTGCAGAGTACATCAAGGACAGGAAGACCCTCTCTGAGGAGTCATTGGAGCCGCTGACTGAGATCCTCGGAGATTCGGAGAAAGCTCAGGCGATTATCGACGCTTCGAAGATGTCGATGGGTATGGACATATCACCAGTGGATCTTATCAACATACAAATGTTTGCTGGACGTGTTGTTGCTTTAAGTAATTACAGGTATGCTTATAGTCCTTCATATCTATATATCTTAGCAAATAACAGCACTCGACTTCGACTATGTTTGTTTTTTATAAAAGAAGAACTTTTTTCTTGTAACTGAATTGCTCAATACCAATTTTCATACATCTAAGTTCAAAAATGTCAAATTTTCATAAAAACTTTCAGCCCCTTTTTCTTTATCTTAGGTCCTGAAATTACAAAAATCCTTCTTTAGTGCTGACCTACAGTGTAGATGGAATTATTCTTTTATATGTACATATATAGAAGATTAAGGAGTTATTTGATATAATTAGAGTGATACAAAATATTATATTAATGGGGATCCAGAGATTTTAAAATAGAAGTTACCAGTCTTACTCCCGATTTCTCAAAGGCTTATCAAAATGTTGATCAATGAATGTAGTTATTAACTTAAGATTGTTCTCAAATTGATTCCAGTTTCTGAAACATTGATTAGTGTAAAATTTACTAATCTGTGAACATTTTGATTTGGCATAAATATAATTTTTAAGTATGGTCATTTTGCATATATCTTTTAGCTTATCATTCATAACTTATTAATTATGGACAAGAATAGTGTATTATGTACAGTAAACGCAATTTATTCAAGGCTTATTCACTGATCCAAAATTAGCAAAATGTACCGAATTAATTTTCATAATAGACAATTGATATATCTGCCTAGGTTTATTATCTTTAGTTGTATATTTAAAAAATCGGAAGGAAATATATGCTTTGCTTAGAAAAATTGTTTGTTTTTTTTTTTTGTTTCTTATAACTTTGTATTAAATTAAGATGGTTAATTCGATTTAATTAGCCTTTTTTGGATTTAAGATAATTAAATTAGGATGGCCCATTGATATTTTAGTTATTTAAAGAATTTTGATAAACTTTAATTGTATCAATAGATAATAGGGGTAATTATCATATTTGAGTAAATTTAAATCAAAATTTAGATAAAGGAGAAAAAAGGAGAAACTGTGTTACCATATTCTTATCTCATTTTTACCAAATTCTCTTTACATCATACAAGTTGAGATCTAAAGATAAATGTGATAATTTAAAAAAGTTATTTACAGAGGTTTATCATTGTATACTAACTAATATTATATATATGCGAAGGTGAGTTTGTTTGTTATGGTTTCACACCTTCACTGCTCAACCAATAGTCAAAAAATTCATATATGTTTTCAGCGGTACAGAAATGGACACACAGATACATTTCATCCATAAGTCCATCTACATCGATGCAGGCGATTGCGTAGTCAAAAGCCAAATAAGTTTGCTATTAATCTTCAAGGTTTTATAAAATGTTAGATAATTATTTTCTCTGACTTAAGAAATCTACTTAAATAATTGAATCATGAGACCTCATGGCAATAGTTGAGGTTGTTTAAGCCTCGTATTAACCTTTTCTAAATTTCTTAATTTTTTTGTTAATGACAGAAAACAAATAGCTGAGTATCTTCACACAAAGATGAACTCCGTGGCTCCTAATCTAACAACACTGGTGGGAGACCAGGTCGGGGCTCGACTGATATCTAAAGCTGGTTCACTGACCAGTCTCGCTAAGTATCCAGCCTCCACACTGCAGATTCTCGGTTAGTCTATGTTTTTTAATTTGGTATTTGATGAGACATTCTTATATAATCTTTACTGACTTAGCATCTTAGAGTGAATACCACGTTGAATTTAGAAATTAATGGGCTGAAATGGCTAAACTGATTTTCATGAGATTTTTACAGATACATAAAAGGACAGATATGGTGACATTTTACACAAGTTACTTGCTATAGAAAATTAGCCCACAGTTAACTCATCAAACGCTTAGTTACCAGAACCATTTTTATTAAAACAAATCCATAGGCAACAGCTAGTTATTATAATTTCATTTTACAGGTGCAGAGAAAGCTCTATTCAGAGCGCTTAAAACGCGTTCTAATACACCCAAATACGGGCTTCTCTACCATTCCTACTTTCATTGGACGAGCTGGATTAAAGAATAAGGGCCGTATTAGTAGATACTTGGCAAATAAATGTTCCATTGCTTCTAGAATCGACTGTTTCTCTGGTAAGCTTATATTATTGTGACAATATTAATTAAAACTTCCCTTAAATCGATAATTTTTTAAAAGATGTTACTCTCAAAACAATAGTTAAGTTTAAACAAAAACGTTATACAGCATCTTTGTTGTGTTAGGAATCGACTATATGGCGAAACCGCGTGGAATTATACCTCGTCAGCATAGGCATTCACAGTTCGGAACTTCTCGGTAATTTTTGTTCCCATCAGTTGTTCAACCAGTCTTCTGTCCCTGAGGCCTCACAACACACTTTCGGACGTAAAATTTGTATGGTAATTGCTCTGCTCCTAAGGGTCGTAGCGTGAAGTGAAGTTTATTGTCTTCTTCAGTAAGTAGACTAAAAGTACAGAATTATTTTTTTTAAACTTAACTGGTGTTTCCAGGGATGTGCATTCAAAGATAATATCTCTATCTTAAGTGTATTATATTAAGATATGTATGTAAAATAGTTAAAAATGAAGGCTCGCATCATATTGTTACATCAAAATACACGACAAATAATGATTAGAGATTTACTTGAACATATCGGGAATTGATTCCAAAGGCTATGGAAAATAGCAAACGGGCATGTACAGTCAACATTTTGTTAAGTGATCAACACACTCTACAATTGTCTGAATGTAGTATTACACAAGTACTATTAAGATAAATTAAATTCAATGCACGCGTTGATCTATCGCAAAAGTCGTCCATCGATTTGTGGTAATAAAAGCTGTGCTATATAAAATGCTATACATATATACTAAAGGATATGCAATTTAATGTATGTACTTTAGTTTCATTTTTTGCTACAAAATTTTCAAATACCCATTCACAAAATTTTCAAATACCCATTCAGAGAGAGAGAGAGAACTATATGTGGTTTCTGAGACATGTCTTATTTTAATACTCCATGCTTTAGTGTTAATTTTTATTTTCTCTTTGCATTACCCACATTAATATTCTTCCCCTTAATATCGCTGGTTAGCTAAGAGAAAACGTCTTCTGACGTTAAGAATGCTAATACACAAAGTAAAAAGTGCAGTGTAATACTCATTTATTCCTTCTTTAATCACTCTTTCCTTCAATGCAGGCTCAAATCTGGTTATAGATTTTTTTTCGAATAAACAATAAAAAAAAATGTACATATTATTAATGAATTTTTAACAATTACTATTTTTTGCTTATTTGTCTTCAATTAGAATTTATATTAATATATGTATTCATCCAAGTGAGGTATAATATTGTTAAGTACGAAGGTCAACATAATTTCGTGCCATAAATTTCTTCTCAAGCATGGACACAATAACAATATATACATACGCACTCTTGTAAAAACTGTAACGCTGTTCAGAGATTGTTCAATAACGCGGTCGCAGTACTCCCACAGGTGGTTTCCACTTGTCGCTTCGTACTCGATCGCATTAGAACAGGTCTGTCGGTTTATATCAGTGATTCCCAAAGTGGTGACCACTTTCCACGAGAGACTCGATAGGGGTGTACGTTGGCGTAACAAAGACATGGGAGTGCGCAATTAGTAAGGGGGGGTCTATGAAAATTGGTCTATTTTCGATAGTGTGAAGAACTAACAATGTTGCCTTGACTTCATATGGTAGTATTGAACTTGCAGGGGGTCCACCGGAACAAGTAAAATTTTGAAAGGGGTCTATGAGAAAAAAAGTTTGGGAACCTCTGGTTTATATAAAGAAAGTTGAATAGGAATCTAATTGTCTGTTCACTTGCAATGGTTTTATTCGGTGCGTTGTTTGTGTGTAAGTCTGTTAATTACTCCAATATTCCTGCTATTAAAAACCTTAAAGCAACAATCGAACTAAAAATCTTCTAGTTGCATGAAAATTATAACTCTCAGAGCTTCTGCATTGTTTTTAAAGCAACTACTATATGTGACCTTTTCTATTATTGGTTCTCGTAATAATATTGGTTTATGCTATATATTTATTTATCAGCAAATATTATGCAAAACTTGAAAGTATTACAAAATACAGTTAACAAGGCTTAATAGTTATATTGTTACTTCACATTAATATTGTTATTAACTTTAAAATCTATCACACAGAAATCCAATCATCAGTTTTCGGCGAAAAACTTCGCCAGCAGGTGGAAGACCGCCTTAAGTTCTACGAGACTGGTGACATTCCTAAGAAGAACATAGAAGTGATGAAGGAAGCGATGGACGAGCTCCAGCAGGCCGTCGATGCGGAAGCGAGCGCGAAGAAGAAGAAAAAGAAGAAGAAGAAGCAGTCTGAGCCAATGGACGAAGACTAGTGTTGAGTGTTTTGTATTTATCGTCGTTTTGTTTATCGAACACTGTAAATGTAAGGTTTTGTGCAAAGTGTAGTGTACCAGTCATAGTGCCTCGCGTCCCCTGAAGTGAATTAGTGATTGACAGACACAAAGAGAAAATTAATTTTTAACAAAAATGCATTATTTGATAACCGAGTCATACCCGCGACGACTTGATCTGTTTTATTTATTATTTTGATAAATAATTACTATCAAAAATATAAAAAACGACACTAACAATAGGAAAAAAGGTATTTAATACATACATAAGTTTTTTTGAATAAAATGTTGACTATAGCTAACTTCAGGGTGTCGGTTTTTCGTGACGGTGTGCGCGCGCGCATCGTAAAAATTTACTCTTATGATTTTTCCCTAAGGCGCCAAAAGAAGGTATAACTTCAATAATAGTAATATTAATTTTATCAAAGAAATTGAAATTAACTTTGTTTATAACATATTTTTGGTCTTTTTCTATTAATTTTAATAAATTAACTTAATAATTAACTTCAATAATGTTGTATTAAATTAAAAAAATATATTGTGATAAAGAAATGTCTATGAAATAAAAGTATAAAAAAATATTTTTCTATGTCACTATTATGTTTCAGTATTGATTGATAAAAGACGATATGTACAAGAGTATAAGCTGGTTTTTGCATTACCTACTTTATGTAATATAAGTTAGTATATATATATAAGTATATATGGTATACGGATGATGTAAAAATAGACATGAAGGAATGATTTTTATCATTTATAATGTAAAATATATCATTCCTCCTATGTGAATATAGAATTTGATCTTTTATTCAAGTATTCTTTATTATTTTTTACATCAGCCATATACATATATATATTATAATATAAGATAGAATACACTATAATTTTAGAGTGATCCGTCAACTACATATTAAATAGACTCCTAATTTTGATTTGTTTTTTTTTCCCACCATTACTAGTTATGCAATGTCTAGTTTTTTTACACAGTTTCGTTCACGCTAATTTACATTTGATATATCCCACGGGAACAGTACTTTTTTTTCTGGATGGAAGGTCTATGTGCTCTCTTCAGTACATGTGACATTGTATCTGCAAAGCTTAATGATTATCGGTTGAAAATTGCGTGACAAATAATCAAACTTTTACTTTTGCATTTATAACCAATAGGTTGGTATCATCAACTAATAAGTGAGGTCGTAGTTATAACATGAGAAGTAAATTTTGACTCTTCTCAAATTAGTTTCCATGCAAAGTCTTTATAATTAAGCCATTACTGTATTTAGAACATTACTTAACCATGTTATATGTACTTGACTGGAGTAATGGTTTAGGGAATATCAAATGACGTTACGATAAAACACTGCTCGGTAAATATTTTGAACTAAAACATGATAACATTGAAATACTCCAAAAATGATTATAAAATACTTCTATCACAATGTTATTTATCTCTCTTCCCCATACCTCTGCCTAGTTATCAGAATAATATATTTTTAGTATATATATATCTCGCGTTAACATCTCACAATAAAATTACAAAGAGATATACAACAAAAGGTATAATAAAAAAATGATAATTTCGATTTTAGGCGTCTGTTTCAATAAGTTGTCGATGAGAAGATTGCAGCATTAATAGAAGTTACAATAATATTAGATTGTTAAATTTAATACTAGTAAAGTTAAAATTAAAAAAATAAATGTTTTTTCTTTTCCCTGTACAGCTCTTTAATGGAGTGGAAATGGAATGAAGAATAAATATTAAACTTAAGATTCTCACTTTTTTATTTCACAGTTTTTATATCCCATATTAGTTAACACCACAGAGTACCTTTATAAATATAGGTATCACTCGATTTTTCAAATCATCGCCTCTAGAGATACAAGTCAGAACTAATATCTGGGTGATATGTACATATAGATTATACAGTGGCGGATTTACCCTAAGGCCCAGGAGGCCCGGGCCTAGGGCGCTCAGAAATTAGGGGCGACCGATCTTGACAAAAAATTCACTGATGATAATAAGAAATGCAAAAAGAGTGGCTGGTACTTACTACATGGTCTGGGGCCTAGGGCGACCAAAACTGCAAATCCGCCACTGACATTATATCTATCTATGTGTGTACAGAGCTGTAATCCGGTGAATCTGTAGAGGCCTTGCCAAGTCAAATTCGTGATGCGTAGGTTGTATACAAGCTTTTAATCATTCATGTTTGTACTGATTATATGCTAATATGGTTCTAAAATTAACTGTTAATTAGAGAACAGTACTTAAAAAGAAAGAGTAATATAAAAGAAAATAAACAAACTTGACCTTTAGAACAAGATATATATTTATTTTAATGAAATAATACTAGAGTACCCTTTATACGTTTAGTCGCCAAATGTTAGTCGAGAGGAAGTAAAGGACCGAAAATTACATAACAGCGCCATCTAGAAATATATGTCACAAAATAAAATTAATAATAAATTTCGTCGAAATACACATCAAACAAGTAAAAAGGCTGTGGTTAACACTTTTAGTTACATGAGAGAGAACTACAATTGGTAGTACAAATCTGTACATTTTTTTTTATATGTAGACATAATTTTACTCGCTACCTTTTAATTCTGAACTAAACATCTGATCGTTTGACTGATTTTGAGTCGAAATCGTGTAGAATATAGCATTAGCTGCAACTATTGAGACGGGCGGCAAAGTCACTCGCGTACTTTCAATTATATCAAGAAAAATAAACATGAAGGGTAATTTTGACACAAACTTAATGACGCCGGATTTAATATTCCTGCTTAGATGCCCGGGATCTGTCATGGCGTTGAATGACGTCACACAATTGACAAACTAACTCTAGTATGAATATGTCAAAATATAAACATCAGACAATGTTTTGGAAGGTGTGACGTCACGCGTTGTGATTGATTATGTTCACACGATAGTAAGAACGTTTTAATTCATTATTAAAAATATACCTTGAAAATAAAAATTAAACAGATGATATGTTATTTTGGATATTAAAGGTATTGCAGAAAAAGGCAAATGTAATTATTTCATTTATTATCTAAAATTATATCTCAATATGATTCCAAAGCCATAGTGTTTGTACATTCAATCTTGCAATTTATATTGACGCAAGCGAGCTGAGTCACAAAGAACTTGAAGATGTAAGGAACAGCGATGGAGACCAGGTTGCCTTCACCGCAGAGCCTGCAGCTATCCTTCGAATCCGCTTTACCCACAACTGGACCGAGCAGAGTCCCACATTTCGTACAGAGGATTGCCTGAAATCACGGATATACAACTGTATAGTTTTATCTGTATATGTCTATCGTTCATGAGTGTGTTCACAAATATGATATTTTTTTCTGTATGAATTTGAATTTACTTCAGACATTCAGTTTGTCAATTTTATTTCATTTCTTAATTAATATATATATATACTATTATTAGTGTTAATTATAAATTAATTTATAAAGTATAAATTTAAAAATGGTGTAACAAAAATAGTGCTTATTTACACTTATTTTTCTGAAATTTTAGAATGTATGTAAGTGCAACTACATCCATTTGGGTGATTCTTTTTTTTTGTTGTGTTAGTAATTGTTAGGAAAAGGTTTGTATGGATGAAAATGTTTGGAACAATTGTACAGAAAAGTGAGAAATTTTGGATAAAAAATCTTCATATAAAAAGTGAGTGAGACAGAAGATAGTGAGGAGATCTTTAAACGTCTTGACAAATTGAAGTATTATTTCATTAGATGGTTGTACTGTGAAGGGAAGATTCGGTATCATTATCTATGTCGGTACTCTTCTGTGAAGCCGGGGCGGGTACCTAGTTTATAATATTGATTAGGATATCGATATCCTATTATCATGAGGGACATTACTTCGGTCTTGTGAATAGACGTGGGGGGGGGGGGGGCATTACCTCAGATTTGTCGATAGGTGGGGTGGGAGAGCTTACCTCGCTCTTGTCGGAGCAGTGGAAGAGGCGGTCGTGCAGCAGGAAGGCGGCTCCGTGCGAGACCAGCGCGTCGCGCTCCATCTCCCCCAAGCGCACGCCGCCCCCGCGCCGCCGCCCCTTCACCGGCTGCCGCGTCAGCGCGTCCACGGCGCCCGTCGTACGCACCTGCACACATACAAGTACACACCTGCACACAACTCGACTCCTCTATACACAAAACCATATAGAGATTGGAATTCTTTATTCTTCTATATATTCGTCACGTAAGGAAGCTCCTTATGCTCCTTGAATGTGACTATTTCTGTATTTTTTTCTACCTATGTTTAATGCCAATAACGTAAAGTAAGGAATCTAATCAATAAGTTTCATTTAATATTTGAGGAAGAACATACATTAATTAAAAATTACTAAATTATATTAAAAAAGAGTAAAGAGACAAGAGATACAGATATGAAGATTATATAACCGGCAGTACACAATTCTCGTCTGCTCAAACGTCGATACTCACATGCACACAAACACACACTCGCATACAACAGAGGGAGAGGAATTCGCATAACGCATTTTTCTTACGTGACGATTTCAACCAGTTAACTCCTGTTGGAAACCGCATTAAGAAACGTCACTACAAAAATCACGGACAATTCACTCTATATTTATTCAATTAAACCATAATTTAGCAAATTTCACTAACAAAAAAAACATTGATGTAATTGAAAATGAGAGTGGTGGAGGTGGGAGCAGACATACCTGCCACTTGTCGGAGACCATGTGCCGGAGCCGCTGGTAGTGAATGACGCCGAAGAATATATCGGCTGTCATCTCGCGGCCGTCGACGCCGCTGTACATGCGCTCCGTGCCGTAGTAGTTGTAGCCGCCCGCTTCGAGGAGACGCCCGAAGTAGTTGATCGCGGTGTCCTTCTCGTTGAAACGGAACGGGGACGCGTCGTGGACCTTCACATCGATACAATTTAGTCTAGCATAAGGAACAAGATACTTCAAAACCGGTGTAAACCATGAAACACCTGACACTACATTTATTATCTAACACTAGTGATAAAACATTTTGAAATAACATCAGTTGTCAATATATTCCTTAAATAAAATATTTAAAAGGTAAAATAAATTAGTACTATTAGAAATGATTCACGTTTGACAAGTGATAACTAAATATATATATATAAAGAATGTTGTACTGACGTGTCCGTGCAGACTGGCCGCCTTCCCGGCCATGCACTCTATCATCATGGCGATGGTCATCCGGCTCGGGAACCCGTGAGGGTTGAACAGGATGTCGGGGATCAGCCCAGACTCCGTGAACGGCAGGTCCTCCGCCGCCCACTTCTGGGAGCAAATACCCTTCTGTCCGGCTCGGGACGCGAACTTGTCGCCCACCGTTGGGTTGCGCTGGGATCGATATCAAACTTCTTAATATTGCTCAAAGTATATCTGTTATTGTTTTAATTACTTAAAAGACCAGGTCTAGATAACTTGTATTAGAACATAAAATACCCAAAAGGCTAACAAATCCAAAATTATATATCTTCTTATCATGAGGAACTTTTCGACTATCGAACTGAATAACGACTTTTACTTACGTGACTATTTCATATATTTATGCTGTATATATATATTTGTATGTATATTTTTGCTTACAATGTTTTTTCCTCTGTACATAAAACATATGGCCACGTGAAACATCCCAAACGAAGTCGCGGGTATCAGCTATAGATCACATACCTGTATCCGAAACATGATGCAAGCTTTCTTGAGTGGCTTGGAGCCGAAGTCACCGCAGAGCCTGACGCTGTCCACGAACACCTCCTCCTTCCCGTGGTACCGCGACACCACGTACTGACTCTTTCCCCATCGAAGAAGCTACAAGACAGAAGATTTAGAGAGTTCTTCTTATACCTCTTCCCATTCTGGCAGCCAATCCTCAATACCAATTTTGCCATTATCGAGTATGTCCATTTGGGTTTTTGTCGGGATCTCAGTCTGTCATGTAAATTTATTCATTTTGCGAAATGATGGTAACCGATTTTAAGAAATATCGACAAAATGATTTTTGTTGACTTGACTTGACAAAATAAAATTCCAATTGGATGTAGGTATAAGTGGAGGCAGTTAGTTACCAGTAGAAGGGATCGTCGGGTTTGATTCTGGCGCCGACGGCAGGCAAGCCGTCCTCGTCGATGTGCTGAGCGAGGTTGGGCTTGGAGCTGTCCCTGCTGAAGTACGAGGCGGGGTGTTTCAGCTCTATGAAGTCCGCTTTGTAGACGGAGCCGGCTGCGAAGCCGCGTTCGTACGCCGACTTGTTGATGATCATCGCGTCTTCCATGTCGTAGCCCTGGTTGTCAGATAATTTCATGGCTCGGTTATTACAAAAACTTTTTTTTTCCTGTTTTGTACGTTCTAATTTTTTTGACAACTAATGTAAGTTCAAACTTGACACTTTATTGTGTAACCATAAAGATTTACTACAAAAAAAACATAACTTATAAGCTATAATGACTTCTCAAAACATACATAATTTTTTTTTCATAAATCATACTACTTCATTTTGACAACATTTTTTTTCTGTTTTGTACGTTTTCATTTTTCTTGACAACCAATGGATTTTCAAATTTGAAGCTTAATGGTACTTTTTTTTTTTTCTTGATTTACTTAACACAAATAAATGGCTTATTATAAAAAAGAAAACGGCAAAAAATGTGGCCATAATAAAATAAGTTTATTTAAAAAAAAAAGTACATATTTTGAGAACCCATTATAGTTTATAAGTTATAAAATATTTTCTCATGTGACTATAACAGACAAAAGTATTTAAAAAAAAATGGTTTGATTTCTATTTGTATTTTAGTTCATAAGTTGGTAAAAGTTGGCTAGTCAACAAGTTTTCAAAGAAAAAGAATGAATTGACCATATTGACAGCTTTCAATAAGAGTAGAGTGAGAGAGAAATGGAGAGGAGAGAGCTAAGACGTCAGACGAGTTTGTAGTTAAACATTAAATCTAAAAAATATGTAAAATAATATTTTCTATATTCTAGGCAACGAGCCTTTGATGAGATAGTCAATGGATTACACTGACCGTTTCTGATAGGACTTGAAAAAGAAACGGAGAGTGGGAGGGAAGGGGAGAAAGAGTTAATAAGAGAAGACGGGGCAATATGTGAACGATACTGCTAGCTAGAATCGATACCTTTTTGTGCACCAACTAAAAACTATTGTAAGTATGTCTTTACAAAAATATGTATATACTAGCTGACCCGGCGAACTTCGTACCGCTTAACAGTCGATTCTTAAATTATTATTTTTTAATACTTATTCTGCTATTCGGGCTGCTATATAATGTTAAATGTTACCATCGTATAAATATTGAGATTAATATTTATACGATACTAACGTCACTCAATTGTTTTGCCTTTCCGGAACCTCTCCACTAACACTTGAACTTTATGCTATCGTATTAAAGTTCAAATTGACGTTTAAGTATTATTACGAATCGTTTGTATGGGAGTATAGAAAAGTGTTTTTTTTTTAGACTTTTTCAGGAAATTTTTTAATTTTTCCTCCCCCTAAGAACCATCCTCGTACTTCAAGGAATATTCGAAAAAAATAAAATAATAATTAGCGAAATCGGTTCAGCTGCTGCTCTCGAGATTTGCGCTTAGCAACACATTCAGCGATTCATTTTTATATTATAGGATAAACCAGATCGATGGGCTGTTTGTCCGAACCGGTGGTAGTTTCGACGTTCATAATCGCCATCTCAGGAGCTAAATAGAATAGAGTGTTAGTGATTTCCATAGAGACTGACTGTGTAGGAGATGACGGCGACGATCCCGTTGGTGCCGCACGGGTAGTCGTCGAGGCCGATGTGGTCGTAGTGCAGGGGCCGGAACAGCGGGGTCGCGGGGCTCTGCAGCCGGTACAGCTTCGTCTCGGCGTTGGTGCCCCACGTGTGTATCGGCGTGCCCATTGTCTGCTTACCCATCTGACACTGGTACATGTTACTGGAATTGTCATTAATTAAAAAAAAATAATTAAAACGTTTTTCACCTCGTTGTGTTTTGAAACTCCGTGAATCGAAAAAAGGACATTGAAAAGGGACAAACAAATACATCTACAGCATTTAACGTACGAAAGAATGAGATAGAATACATTGTACAGTGTTTCTTATATTCTCGGTCTCCTCATTGTATTTTGCACTACCTAATACTGCCTCTAGTGATCAGTGCGTTGAATGTATGTATGCACCTGCATCTTACGAAATTTTTGGAAAAGTTTTTGGAGAAATTAAATAATACCCTAAAAAAATCCTATATCGCTGCATATCTACCAAAACCAAGTAATATGATTTATGTCGTTAAAGTCTTTTCTTTTGCATTTACACAGTATATTCATTACTTTTTTTTGTCACTTGTATGGTGTTCAATTTTTTTCCCACATCATTTAATTATGCTTCTAATCACCTTATCACCTTAATCTTTAAATTCAGCCTGGTTACAATACATATCTCCTAAGCAAGAAGGTATAATAGAAATGTACAACATATACTTTTAACTCACCGAGGTGACTGATTGCAGTCTGGCATCGGCACCAACTGGGCCAGATTGCTCATGAACGCTGACTTTGACAGTTCCAAATGAGTTGTTTTACCTGGAAATATTTTTTTATATATATATATACGGATATTTTTTATATAGGTACGAACACCGTCTCACCTGATGTTCTAAGCATAACATAAGTAAGGACTGACGACAGATTGTCACCCCATTCAATCATAGCGACTAATTATTGCCAAACATATTATTTTAATCTGTGAATTACCCGAAAGAATTTATACATCTCCAGATCGTACGAGAAATTTCGATCATACTGCAAATCGTGGGATAACAAGTTAATAGCGTAGCGTACCTTTATGCATTTCCTCGGGAGTTACGGCTATGTCCAGGTAGAGTTGCTCCATCGTTCCTATCAGCTCGAGTTGGGAGGTGGCGAGATTGATAACAGGCCTCATCATCCTGGCTTCGTTCGTCATCAAGAACACTCCCGGGAATTGACCGCAGATCTAAGACCCAGTTCACAAACTTAAACTTAGTCATGTAATACATCTAGTGGTTTCATTCGATAATAGGACAATTGCCTGGAAAAGTTCAGAAATCAGGCCTGATAAACAAGAGACACTTGAATTATTTTTGTATATATATATATATATATGTCGGAGAGGTCATTAGTACGAGAGCATGTTTTGACAAGGAGGAGCAAGCGTTGCGCCGGCAGCGCTTCGACAGAGTCTGGACTAAAGTTCGTGCGAGTCAATGAAAGGACTGCTGAGCGCCCAGAGTGCATTCCTCTGCTGACTGCCTTACGACTCGTTACATTTGTTTGTTTATTAATCGTACCGAATATGTCCTCTGACGAATACCCCACTTGGGTCATCCTAATCCTCCTATTCCTATTATTATTTTTCGACATATATATATATATTTAAACGTCGCATGTACTTAATATAACAAGCATAGTTTTCAACTAATTAGGGTTAAAAAATGTACAGATGTATGGATATTAGAAGATTAAAAAAATATACGTGAAACTACGGGCACGTTTTATTCTAGGCAAATAATTGCTTGCCATCACAAAAATAGACTTGATATACGATAATACAATACTAGGGGGCGACATGGTGATAGCCTCGGCTCGGTCCCATGCCGCCCCAATCAACAGCAGCGACCGGTACAGCCTGGGGTTTTAGTCCGTGCGAGTGGGACATAACCCACGCTCTCTCCCCCCGGGGGACGAGTGGGTATCCATAAGGGATTTCCCCACGTTAATAAAAATAAAAAAAAAATACTAGTTATTACTAATCGGGAAAGCCCTCGCGGTGAAGTAAAACCGGCGCAAACGTAAAACCATGAGCAGATTACAAAACTGTTTGTAAATTATGACACGTTTTTTTCTGATTATGATTAAAGACAAAGACAGTTCGTGTGTCGGTGTAATAGAAAGTTCTAGAATAATTAGTAATTGATAGCTCGTTTCATTCGTGCTGTAATAAAATACATCGTTTGATATGACAAAACGAGATTCGTTTTCTTTTTTTGTTTTCATTTAATACGATAATAATGATTTACAAGTAATTGACATAGTTCTAGCGAGCGATAAAGAAGTAACAAAGTTAGGACTATAAGACGTATGGGTTATAAAACAATTCGTAAATAATTTCATATTTTATTCTCGCTATAATACAAAAAAACATCATTTAGTATAATAAAAACATATCTGGGTTTTTATTTACAACGATAACAATTATTTACAATTAGCTTATATAGTTCTGACGGAGCAAGAAAGAAGTAACATAGTGCTATAAATAGGTTATAAACAGTTCGTAAATAATGGCAAGTTTTATTCTCGCTATAATACAAAACATCATTTGATATGACAAAATGAGATCTGACTTTAATTGAATACGATAATAATTATTTACAACTAACTGACATAGTTCTGGCGGAGTGATAAAGTTACATAAATAGGGCTATAAATAGGTTATAAAACAGATCGTACGTAATGGCACGTTTTATCCTGACTATAAAATACTATATACACATTATATCAAAACAGACCTGTATTTTTGGCACAACGACGATCTCCGTAGTGATGGGCACTTCCTCGCCTTTCACCTTCAAAGTCCTCAGGTTCGCTGTCGACTTTTCTATAATATCCTCAGACAGATAACCGACCAGTCTACCGTCTAGGAACACTGGATACTTGTACACACTGTGAACTAGAGGTGCTCGAGACAACGATGCTATAGGTTCCATTCCTGTGTTGAGAACAAATAAAATAATCTTCTATTGCCCATTTACCAGCTATTTTAGTATTCATTGCTCCAGTCCTGAGTGTCAGAGCGCGATGTTACACAGTCTGTAACCTTCAGAGTATATTTTTGTGGAACGAAGTTCCTTTCTACTTGTGATAAAAGTTGACTGGTAAACTCGTCACGTAAGAAAAAAGCGTTATGCCCACTCCACGCGACTTTCTCTTTCTTTCTCTGTCTGTTTCTATTGTAGACGAATATCGTGCGTTACCGCTTGTGTTAACTAATATGGTGGATGGCTTTGAAATTGTGATCGGCAAAATTTTTGTGTTACGAAAAGTGGTGGAGGTAAACACTGTGTCCCTAGTGTGTTGCAAACAGCGGTTCTCGACATCATCGAAGTTAAGCAACGCCAGGTGCGATCAGTATTTGGATGGGTGGCTTTTGTTGTATTTTTTTTAGACCAGACTAATGTTTTCTCTACAATCTCGTCACATAAATGACTCAGGTGTTAAATCAGAAATGTATGTCTGTCTGTGGCAACTTCTCGTATATGTATATAGTAGTACTTACCAAATCTTTCCAAGACAAACGGTAAATTGGCGACCAGTTTCGGGTCCGGGCGTTGTGTTATCTGTAACAATAGCAAAGTTTAGCTTCTATTCTAACTTATGATATAAATACGACAGTGAGTTTGATTGTTATTCCTTATATACCTTAATAATCATGACATTTTGATGATTTTAAGGGATACAGAAATTCCCGAGAAAACAAATCTTCATCGGGGGCCATTCAAGTATTACGTTAACAGAATTTTTGGGAATTTGTGATCGCCTCCTCCCTCTTCTCATTAATATTAAGCAATGCTCCTCCTCCCATGCTTATGTATACAATTATGTAAGTATTTTTTAATCTGTCCTGGTTTCCTTATTGATTCATGGGTCGCAGTTAATAAGTCTACCAATAAGCTTCATGCATTAGCCTTTTAAGCTTTAAGCTTCTAGCTTATTAAACAATGTAACAAGTCTAGAATATACAGTTCAATACTAGTACAGATATCGACGATAACAATTACTGGTACCTAATATATGTTATGCCTTACCTGATATTATTAAGTTTATATATAGCATTATTATTTGTAATCTTATAGATTAAGAACCTGTGTCATTTTTGTCTTGTTTTTAATAAAATATTATTATTATTAAAATACCAGCATCCCACAGCTTCATAACGCTATTAATTTTTCTTAAACGAAAGTTGAGGTCAACCGCAGGATTCCTAGACTGAAAAGCTCGAATAAGTACAGCTATCGAAGTACACTTGACAATAGATTTTTAACTTACACATAATAGCAAATCAGAAGAATATTAAAAGAGCTCTATTAGCATGTTAGGGCTTCATAACGCTGTTGTTCTTAATCAAAAGCTGTTCAGTTGGCTGCGGGATTCTTTAACTGAAAAAGTCAAGGCGAGGTTAGGTTTTTTAAAAATACCTGTGCAGACATGGTGAGGTGGTTGAGGAGGCCACAGGGTGCCCCGTCAGGAGTGTGGACGGGGCACACGAACCCCCAGGCGTCCGGCAGCAGCTGCCGAGCCTCAGTCGTCCTCATCTCCATGAAGAACGACCCTCGATGTATAGACCTGACACATAATATATCACATAAGGTAAGTGCCAAGTTCATTTTTCTTCTTCGAAATTTTATGATTAACTACCTGTTACCCGCGAGTTCGTCCGAGCGGAGTTTACCAAAAAAAAAAAAAAGTTGTTGAGTACAAATGTGCACGACACTCGATACTGCTCCTTTACTTTATTAGATTTGTACAGAACGCTATTTTTTTTAGGCTAAATAACTCCTTATATCATTAGCTAGCTGTCAGTCAAAGTCGATCAGTAAAATCGGTCCAGCTGTTTTGGTGATTAACCGAAACAGACAGACAGACAGACAGACAAACAAACAAAAGATTTAAGAATTGCGTTTTTGTTATAAATACCGTTTACACTTTCAGATCCATTTAGTAAAAAGTTATTATTTTGATATTACAAACGGCCACTTCAATTTTATATATATATATTTATCTTCTTTTCTCTTACGAATTCTGATGATGTTAAAAGAAATGAAAAACTTATCTGCGTGTCTGTAATTAATATTCGATGTATTTAGTATAAATTAATGACTTATCCACACATAAATAAATAAAATGAAAATGTCTGTTACAAACTTGACATTTTTTTTAATCTTTGAATATAAAACTAACTTTTACTCACGGCTTCGCTCGCCTTACTGTTGATTTGATATATCAGGAGCGATAAATAAGTCCTCACGAAAGGTGCCCTAGTCCTTGTCTGAACCCTTCACAACGTGTATGCAAGATGTCATGATGACCGATTAAATAGTTAAGTAATAAAGATTGAAAACGAACGAAGTCGCAGCCGATTGCTAGTAGAGTATAATAAAACAGGACTTACTTAAAATGCGACATGTAACGCATCCGGTTTATGTTTTCAGCGACTATTGTGAGACCTTTGTACTGTGTAAGATTTACGTTGGTGGACGGGGCATTCCCTGTGGCCAAGAAAGTCTCCATCTTTTGTTCGAGGCTGCCGGAAGCCCTAAGTATTTGTTGCAGCTCATTCTGTTATAAGGACATAAATCATTCATATCAAAATCAAAAATACGTTATACTCAGTTTAGGTCCGGATAAAACGCTTCTGAACATCAAAGCTACTACCGGTTCGGTAAACAAGCATGTCATCAAGAAGAACCGGCAAGAAACTTGATCGGGTTTACTTTTTCACCAAACATAATATAGCACATATTTTTAAGAACATATTTAGTTATAAGACATAGATAATTACATTAATTTCTGGTGGATAAACCAGTATTATATCCCGTTATGTCATATGTTATGATTCGTTATATCAAATGTTATGTTAAATGTTACTATATATGATGTTACATTTTACGTACCAAACTTTATCAAAAAATTGTTACAGGTCATTAGGTAAAATGTTACGTGTTGTTATGTAACATAGGCTACGTTTTTAACTTAAATGTTATGCACTATTATATAAAGTTATTAAATGTTACTTTTCATTATTTAACATATTGCATATCATATTAAATATTACATTCTCTTTTTTGTAATATTACATGTTTTAAGATTCATTTATTCATTTGTGAATTCGACCTTGACTAGGTATTGTATTTTATTTCGGTTCAGAACTTTAATAATATTTACTAAGTTGTTGTTTTTTCACACTGTATTCACATATATTACAGTTCGATTGTGACGCATACAACTTGACATATATACTTTTAAATATGTAATTTAGGGATTTAGGTTTTTGTAAGTTCAGTACATATGGTCACTTAACCCATATAACAACCACGACCTAATAGAGAACTATTAGAAAATCAAATTATTATAATTTAAAAACAACTTAGCACACATATTTAGGTTTCAATTCTATACAACATGATTAACGATGTGTCATTGCATGTGAAACGTCAAAAGTAAACAATGTCAGTTTGACATTTGCAATGTGGTAGAAAATTGTAACTCGAACATTATTTTGTAGCGCTTTTAGTACAGACGTTTTTAATATATTTTAATATACTCACATGACCGATCATCATCTTTTGCGTCGTCTTCGCCCGCTTCAGCAGCTGTATTCGGACATTGTTCAGAATGTTCTGGAGACGTTCTTTTAAGACCTGGAGGTACAAGTAACCTCCGACCATTACCTCTTGCATCATGACCGCGTCAGCGCCTTCGACCTGAAACGAATTGTTTTGAATAATACTTGAATACATGCCACCCATAAATAATGTCATACAAATTTAATGTACCCTGTTCCTATCACGAATAGTCACACTCCTGTGATATCACATATATATTGCAAATTTTAATGAAAAATTAATTAAATTTAAACAACACTTTTATTATATTTGTTTATTTGTATTCTAAATGTATATTTTTATATTCTTTCTTCATAAAATGCAAGCAATAACACAATAAATAAAACACCATTAACTTTTATTATAGTTAAAGTTAATAGTTTTAATTCTTTATGTGTAAAACAACATATATAGTCAAGAAGTGTATGATTCGTCCTTCCCTTGTTCTAAGATGTCGCACTTTTTTGAACACCTGTCTCCTCTTTTTTTATGACGTAATTTATGGACAGTCCTTAACAAAAAATAAATAGTTAGGCCTAGATGTTTTCTGAATGGGTGATAATATTCTGACTTTATTCGGCTTTTAATTTAAAAGTAATTAGTAAGTAATTTACATGAAGGTAGGGATTTTACTAAATCCTCCTGGCTAGCTACTATTCTCGTGTCCATGATCTGTAGCCAAGTAACTATTGGTGTTCCGGCAGCTCCACTCAAGAACCAGACCCTCTCTAGGTTTAGAATGTTCACCATCTGAGACTATATTATCATTAACATCAGACGGGATTGTGGTCAAATGCCAAAACCTGTAAGATACAAAACGATTGATACCTTGCATTTATTCTGGACCAGGTCGAAGAGTTTCTGTGCCATGAACACCAGTCCGTAGAACTTGTCCGTGTGATTTTCAAGATGGATCATCACGCAGCGATTGAGCAGGAAGTCTGCGGCGTCCAAATCAGTGCTCCAGGGTGGTAGTTCGTACAGCTTCGGCCTGAACATCCGTCCTAAGTAGAGGCGGCAGTCTTCCGAAGTATGCAGACCTTCCTCGTGAAGCTCACGCAGCATGTTCTGTATGCAGCTACATATGGAAAGCAATGTAACGTTAGGAAACCATACACCTGATCAAACTTTTTGGCCGCTCTGAATACAGCCTTAAGTTCGGACTTTATTACAAGACAAAATTAAAATATTATTATAGGAATTTAAGCATTAGTATTTATTTACCCTTATGTTGTCTTGATATTATTCATATAATATAAGTCATATTTAGACCTAAAGTTGTGTTCTGTGCACCTATATTCGTAACGGTCAAAAAGATTGTCGAAGACTTTAGTATTATTACAACACAGCGAGATGAAAAATTCGTAGGATGCCACCAAATCCTATCTAAATTTTCCAAAAAGCACTAATATGTTGTTTAAAACAAATTGGCGGATACCATGATAAATATGAAACATTTAAAACACTACAATCTAAATATATTACGAAGAATGCCTGGATAGATGGGGTAGAAAGTTATCTAACGGTGACTGTATTCATAACAGGCGTTAACCCCAGCAGCATAATTAGATGTTTCCCATACATACATAACAAAGTGTCTGTTAATTGTCCAGGCTAATAGACAATTGTTTTATAATCGATAAACACAGTTTAGGGGTTAAGTAGTCCTGACATTATTTGAATTAAATAAATACAAAATAGATCACAATGAATCCAAATAAATGGATAGTTCTTATGAAATGATATAACCATTTTCACAAGAAAGTCACGGACATAAAATTGTGAAAAACATAATTTAATGACAATTATACAACTAAAACTACCAACTCACTTGACATAGTACAGGTCATTCTTGTTGTGTTGAAGTAACACTTTGTATATGTAGTGATCCGGCCAGTCAACAAGACATTTCATGATAAGCAGAAGCGGTGCGTAGTACATCATTTTGCGGTATGAAAACATCAGCTTGCATGTACCGTTTGTTAAAAAATGAACAACGTTGTTCTGTAGGTGAATTATAAAATATCACTTAAAATATATATTACTATATGTATTTATATACTATAGGTTTACGCCATTATTTGGTTATAGATTTTCAATTTGAGAGTGGTAGCTAGCCAGACGAGCACCAACAAAACTCTATCATCATTTTATGGTTTCAATGCAATGTTTCGTTTCACTGAAAAATACAGACCGTTCTTAAGGATTCTAACCTATATGGATCAGAGTGATGTCTGAACAGTTTTAATGTTAAATAAATATTAAGCTCATAAAGAAATATAGTGTTAGTTTTAATTACAATGAAAACAAAGACTTTAGATCTCATATAGTATTTTATAATACGAAAAAAATAACCCCCATTAGAACTATCTTAACAGTACAAATAATCAAACGTAATGGAGTTTTTGTAGGATAGATACTGCTTTTGTCTTAATTGTGCATTGTAACTGTATAAAAGAGGATTATTTTTAATAAATTCTATTTCTTACACAGTATATATAACGTGGCTGTAATACAAAAGTTTTATTTCTGTTGTGTGTTTAGCCACATGCTAGTTATTTTTATATCATTATTACTAATGTATGCACAGATAATGTTCACTAAAGTAAATTTATTTTGTTGAAAAATATTAATAAGAGATATGCAGTTAACTAACTTTTGCAATATATGTCGTAGAGATCTCGATACAAGGTGGCCAATAGAAATTTATTTAAAGGATATGATAGTACTTACTGTACTAGTTTGGTCCGGGGTGACACAACGAATGAGAATACCATAATCTGAGAACAGATTCCCTCTCATCCTCCAGCCAGAACGCTTGATGGCAACTGGATAGTTGCGACGTGTAACCAGTAGCATACGGGCGAGACGCTCGTGACCCTGTTACAAATTTGCAAACTGTAAATGCTTATGGTACACTTCAATAAAATAAAATATTTAAATATTTTTATCTGGTACATAAACGTATGTGGTAATATATGGTAAATAATCTTTGTTATGAAGCAAAGTAAAATTGGTTTGTTTGTCATAAGCAGAAATCCAAAGTTTATCTTTGGAAATCACAAGGCTAATGTAACGAAAGTGCTGATGGACAATGAACCAAAGGTGTTTAAGAGTGGTAGCTCGAACAGAGAAATTTAATACCTGGCAGATCATACACTAGATGGTTCAAGAACATTTCGAAAGTGGCCAATAAATACTAGATGAGAGCTGTGCCAGACCGTAACCAGGTGACAAATTATCAACTCGAACACGATAACTAACCAGGCAGACTTAGAAAAAGCCCTACCCTCATAATATGGTTCAGCACTGTTTCCCTTCACCGAGAGCTTCATCTCAGTAGTAAGGATTCAAACCTACATAAATTAACAGGGTGTCCTAACAGTCTCAACTGAGCCACAATCATATGAATCTTACAGAAGCCAAAGCTCCAATATATTATTTTATAATTACGGATTATAAAAGTAAGTTAACTACCTTTAGTTTTATGACTATCAAGTTTTTTATTTTTTTCAGCAATTCTATTAAGTAGTGTGCCATCTACTCATGTGTCATGTGTCACTTATTTGTACGTACATCTATTAACACATTTGTATATATACCTTTTTCAATTTAGTAGAGACTGCTGTATGTATGTATACATGAATCACTTATTTGAGAGTATTAAAGTACTTTAATAATTTAAATACAAATATAAGACCAATACTTACTTTAATAACAAAATAACCACCCCATTCATCGGCATGTTCATTGTGTTCCACTAGCTCTTCAGGTGATAAATCAGCTAAATGACAGATTTTTGACTGGAAAAGAACATTTTTAAAGTGGTAGACTATACATATGTAAGGAAGAAACAGCACCACAATTTTTTTACCAACTTAATAGAACAAAGGCTAAAATATTACTACGTGACAATTGAATGGTGTTGTTGATAATTCATAGTAATTTTAACTTAGTCTGCAAGTCCATTGGTTGACAACTGAAGTCAATGTGTATTATCTCAACAATGGAAATCTAGCAATATTTGTTCTCATCATCATCATCAGCCTGTAAGAGACCCACTGCATGGCCATGGGCCTCTTCCCAGATGAAGGTATGGGCATAATCACACCATGCCAGCCCACAACATATTGAAGATGTCAAACTCTGAGAAACCCACAGTTCTATATTTTTCTCTCATACGGTGATACTACAACAATATTTCTTAGGTTAAGGTTACCTCAAGACATTTTCCTTGACTGTCAGCTGTTAATGTTAACAATGAAAATTAGTAAATGTACACGAATTCCGAAAAATTGTTTGGTACATGCTGGGGTTCAAACCTGCGGACATCAGATAGATATTCCACCTGTCAAACCACTAGACCACCGCAACCTCTATTTGTTATATATTAAAGCTATTTACGTTTTGACTTTCTCAATGTCAACCACCCATACTAGATTGTTACTATTTATATCTTGTTCAAAGACTATATATTTTATTTAAATACTTCATATATATTATTGGTAAACGCACTTCAATCTGTAAACAAACTTAACCAAAGAGAAGTTTAAAACCCTCGGGAAGTTGTCACTGTCATACCAAACTGTAAATCTCTCTCAGCAGCTAGATATATACTACATGACCATTAAACATGGCAAACTAAAAGTGAGGCACTGTGACACGGTGGTAGCAATACAGCCAGGTCCATATAAACTACGATGAGGCCTTATCTACAGCACTATATATACTAACTGATACCAAAACAGACTAAAATGGAGTCACTTTGATGGGTTTGCCACCAAGTTATCATAGCATTGAATCTGTAGACTACAGATACTCTAGAACTCCACAAACTAACTCTGTAATTATATTAAGCTGGCTACTTCACGAGTGTGGACTATGAAGAAAATGAAAATGAGACCAAATCTTCCCCATGTAGTATGACCATGTAATGAAATAAAATGGAAACTGAACAACAGAATCTTAATCTATTAATTATATCACTATTTTTTAGTTTATTAACTCCAATTTTTACTTGTTCTTTCTTCTGATAATTGAAAATATAATAAAACATAACTAGCCAAATATACGCAGTTGTTCTGAAGGGATACACTTACATACATTCAGCAAATGATTTTGATGTATACAGTATACCCTTTTATATATATCACAATTCGAAAATAGAACATTTAGTTAATTGAAATGGTTAAGTAATCATACCTTTATCATAACAGGAAGAAAACCGAGTGATCTATCTACTGTCACTGTTCGTCCATCAATGGATAATGTCACCCTTATCTTAAAATCTCCTTTGTATGTTGCAGCTCTTTGTCTACATTCTGTCGGTAACACCCTCTGATGCTTAACACCGAGCGTGTCCATCGGAACATTTGGTTTCGCGAATCCCGCTGCATCTATTGTCACTTTTACCCTTTCTCCCCCCGGTAGTTCAAACTCAGTCGGCACAAGATTTTCTATAGCCAGTTTAATACCATCTTCTACCATATAGTTAAATGAATCAATATGTGGAGCTCCAAGGCTTTGTAAATACTGAAATTTTGATTAGAATGGCTTATATTACATAAAATAACACTTTCGTATCGACATTTTTTACGTAAAGGTTACATACCGGATTAGCGATTTTTGGCGGTTTCCTATAGTCAGGATGGCTCGTGTAGGACAAGGATGGGTTTTTAATAAGCTTTTTTGGATTCATGATCACGTATTATAATTTTTTCCAAGCTTTAAACATCAGTAAATACTACACAGTGCAAGCACATGTTTATATTATGACAGTTGACACAAGGTTGACACCTATATACAAATGTACTCTGTGGTTGACACTGTCAGTTTGAGAATGTCATTAGGTAGGTATTTGAAAAGTTTGATTCGTTCGTAATTCGAAAATCAATAACCTATACATAGGTAACGTATATCTATGCTTGTATAACTTCATAATAAATATATTGATATTTTTAATAACAGTGATAATTTTTACTTATTTATCTAATTAAGTAATAAAATATGTATGTACACATATATATGAATGTTTTTTTCACATTATAGCATCTGCCTATCTTAACTTAATTGCCAAATATTTAGTGTAACGCAGAATAACCTAAAAAAAGGCACATAACAATCATAAAATACATAACATTGAATTACGCGTACCACAGAGATAATATATAATGAAATGTTAAAAATCTAGATACATACACAATGCATAATTATACACATACAAACATAGAAGACAGTATAATTTTAAATTATTACGATAAATGGAGACAGTATATATTTTAATAAACAGAGTAGAGACATGTAACTAATGGTATTAATAGGACGGGGAATATTAGCAGGGAGGATATCATATAGGGAACAAGATAAATTACGACAATTGAAAAATATATGATCTACAAATCCCCCAAACAGCCCACACTCACATAGAGAATAGGTAAATATAAATATTATTTCTATTAAACTGAATTATAAGTAGGAACAAAATTGCGTGTATCAGTGTGTACACGCGGAGGCAGTAAAAATTCTAAGGCTTATATATATTAAATTCCATATTAAAGTTTTATTTTCAATTAAGGTTAAGTATAAGTAACACATGTATCACATTATCAGTAATGTTTTAAACTGTACATAAAAAATATTGGTCTATTTGCTTATGCTTATGTGTGCTTCATATGATTACTTGCTTTTGGGAGTTTCAGTGCATACATTTGTTATCTAATGCTTGTGGTAACTAAAATAAGAATGTCAATGTCATCTAAAAATATTGAAAACACTTTACCAATTGATGAAATGAAATTAAAATACTTATTGGGATTTTTTCCCAATGGATTTATTAGTTTATATTAGTTTTTTCATATTTATTTATATGAATATTGCCTTTATATTTGATATAAGTTATTCGATATAAACATTCGTTTATTGAATAGTAAAATACAATTTCACTCAAAATATAACTAACATTTCATTTACTTAAGTACTAACAATTTTTATTTGTATTAGATAAATTAGTCTCTCAGTGTATATATAAGAAATATAATATGTAAATATAATTATTTAGATATACTTACAGTAGATGAACGGATTAAGATAGGTAACCTATAATTAAATATTTCATGCACTAGTTTTCTTTTCACTATATATGTATTTTAATTGCCTATTAACTATAACTTTTTTTCTTTTTTTTTTCGAACTGTCTACACTGTTGACCTGGCAAGGCCTCTACAGTTTCACGGACTTCTAAGGGGAGCGGTTAAGGCACTCACCCGATTTTATTTAGGTAACCAGCACAAGAGCGCGCGGCGCACCTCGGCTTGGATTGTCACCAAATATCCCGAGTCTAACTAAGTTAAGCTAACTGTTATTTCATACATATATGAATTCGAGAATCATCCACGTGTACCAAGCATGTATGTTTCACGAACTTATACATGTATCTTGAATCTGACTGCTAAGTTAATCTTAACTAGCTCCGTTCGAAAAAGGGATTAAACAAACCCAACCACTATGTGTACCTACATGGGACTAATAACTTGCATTTTCAACGTTTATAGTTTATGAATCGAAAATGACAAAATAATTTTAATTTGAAAACTTACCATGTCACCATGGCAACGGTTAACATATTTAATGATTACTATGGCAAAGGTAAAGCGTACCGCATAAGAATAAATGTTTTTTTAAGATGATAATTTATACAATATTTTAAAATAAACTGTTCACCTTTACTTGCGTTACGCGCATAAACACACGCATAACTCCCGTTTCAAACTAAAAATTCACTCTTAACAATTTCTCGCGAAACAAGTAAATATAATCAAAGACTTTACTGCAGTTGTATCTACATACATTTTGGAAATTAATAGCAAACGTTTCTGTCACGGGTTATTAAGTACGCAATAATGAAGCTATGCATGGGCGAAGATATCGCCGTATCAGTCATATTAATTATTAGTTAATGCTCGCGTGTTCGTTCGCGTCAATATGGATTTGACCTAATCCTCAGAACCATTTCTTTTTCTGGATGAATGATACCCTGACAACGTGTAGGTATACAAATTTTGTTGATGATCGGCCTAGTAGTTGAGGCATGAAAGCGTAACAAACAAATAAACTTATATTGGTATTTATAATGTTGGTAAGGATACGGGGATTCCGTTCTATAGGGTCCCTAAAGTGTGTAATTAAAAATTCGTAAAATGTTACCTATAACCTCAAATTTCAGTTTTTGGCGGGATCTTAGTCTGTCATGTAGTGGTTTTTATATTTTATTCATAATCTTGTGTTATTAAACTGTATATATTGTAAAATTGGTGGCGTTTTACGTAATATAGTTCGGTTATTGTGCACAAGTGAAGTGGATGGGAAATAATACCACGGAGCATGCATTCTGAGATGCCACCAAAACTCCATGGAAAGTTCTAAGAAGGGAGCCACCACCTTGTTAGAACATTAAAATTATCACAAGACACTTACTTGGTAAAATCTTGTTACTTGACGCTGGCTAGTGCACAAACCGTGCCGGAGCCAAAAAATAAAGAAGAACCTCAAATTTTTATATTAATAAGAATTTGAGGTTATAGGTAACACTTTACCGCAATGAATTCATGATACAATTATTAATATAATGACGTATGAGAGTCATAAGTCGTGGTAGTGGTAAGCACGATATAAAACAGCACTAAACAGCATCCCCTTCTTGATAAATGTTAATACCCACCGAAATCCTTCAAGACTTGTTGCGTCACTGATGCTAAGTATACACGGGTGTGTACGTACCTACTTTGTTAGTTAGTGATAATATGCTCTAGTAACTTGTCGCCGCAGGAACTATTTACGTCATCCCGTTATGTATAAAAAAAAGTTGTGGTAGAAATATTTCCCAATGAGTAATAAACCACCAGTTTGTTGTGAAAACTTATGTTAGATTACAACAAAAGAAAATTACTAACGTTTTACTTATTTCTGTATTTGTTCTTAGAAACGTTTTTTTTAAATACTCTATAGGTAAACGTTCTGACCACAATCTCATCTGATATTAAATGATGATGTGGTCTAAGATGGTAAGTCACGCTTAACCTAGAGGGAGACTGGCTCTCAAGTGCAGCTGCCGGAACACACCAACAGGTTCTTGGCGACTGATTTTCAACTTGAGGGTGGTAGCTAGCCAGACGGACTTAGGAAAAGCCCTACCACCATGCAAACGTAACGTCTTAGAAACGTACAGCCCATATAATTATTTGTAATTCATGTTATTTGTTAACAACAACTAAATACATGTAAAATTTGCAAAAAGGATGTTAAAACATTATTTAACAAAATGTTCTCTCGGAAATTAAAGTGCAAAAATTAATTACTCTTTGCAAATTCATATCCCACAAAAGCTAATAGTTGTTTAAATGTATAAATAATAGCAAAAATATTTCCTCCATCATTTGCCGCCACCGCATTAGTCCGGTGGAACTGTAGAGGCCTTACGAAGCCAACAGTGTAGGTCAGTTCGAAAAAAAAAAACCGCCTCCGCCTTGATCACACCTGCATACCCGCACATCTGACTAGATTAGGGATCACTCTATTTGTGAAAGTGGCTTAGAGGATAGATCTCATAATCCCATATATTTTAATTGTGCTTCGAATAGTTTCTCTATGGATTTTTACCTTCTTTTATTCCTCGTTCTATTTATATTATAATATGTCTCTTAACTCTTGTTATGGATAATCATTTAATTGAAGAATGCTTGACGAAATTTATTAAAACTAACAATAACTTTAGATTTTAGTGTCATATTATGTATGTTTGTTACCTAATGATATGTTTTATGTGTGTTTTGTTTGTGTTATATGTGTGTAGATAGATTACTCTCGATAGTCAAAAAAAAGAAAGTTAAATTGTTTAATTGTATGATACAATCTCCATCGTTTATGGTTCAATTCACGTGACATTGGCGGAATTGTGTGCGCATACATGTTTTTAAAAGAAGAAGAAAAAGTACTACTAATAAATTAATCGTAACTAAACCAAAAAGAACACAATATGGTATTCAAAACATAAAATTTAAGGCAACATGAATTACGAAAAGACCTAAGGGAAACTGAATCCTGAACTTAAATTTGTTTGAAGCTAGATAATAAATGTTAGATAATCACTACCACTGACCACTTTGATGTGGGTGACTACAGGATACTTGGAAAGCACCACAGATTCACAGTTTTTATTTTATTTTATTGCAATGATTGTAGGTGGCAGCAATCGTATAGGTGTGCGCGCGAGAGTCGTTGGTAAAATTAAGAGAAAAGTGATGCGGACTGAGAGCGGTACCAAAACGGTCAACAAAATGACTATCCAATAAAATTGGCTCATTGGTGGAATGTATGCGTTAGCGTTTCTTTGTACGCATAGTTTTACTTAGCAATAAATATTTTCTGATATCATTTTATCCTTCCTTCTGAAGTGAAACTATTCATGAGAGACTTTGAAATTTTGTTCCGCAACCTTTTTGTGTAACAAAAAGTGGTGGAAGTAAGCACTGTGTCGTGCAGACTGTTGAAGCCACCGGATCTCGTCAGATCACTGAAGTTAAACTACGTTGGCGGGGTGAATACTTGGATGGGTGACTGCCTGGCCACCGTGAATGACGCGTGACGTTGGCTTTTTGTTGTACTTTTATAAAGAAGTTTTCACTTTATTCTTGCGGTCTTAAGCACACACACACTTTTTTTCATTATGCTTAGATTTTTTACTGTGATTACTATTTCCCAAATGAGTTTTATTTTTCTGGCAGTTGACAAAAACTGTGAAATTGAATTAATATTTTTTATGTAATTCTAATTAACTGAGTTAGATTTTAAAATTAATACATTTCTTTAAGCCGAAAATGCCATCAAACTACAGAATATGTATAGGTGCCTACATATGGTTTATTTTTTTCACCAAAGAACAGCAAACTTCGGCCCATCTAGTGGTAAATGGAACCGTCACCTATGGGTAAATGGAACATCACGGATATCATTATTGTGTTGCCGACCTTTTTTTTTCGAACCGACATACCCTGTTGGCTCTTTTGGCCTCTACAGATTCACCGGACTACAGTTGCCGACCTAATGAGTATGAAATAATAGGTATATATAAGAAAATAGCATTTTAGCCAATATCTCAACAGGGTATTTACAATCGTATCGCAAGCTTGCTGCACTGTCACTGCACTACCACATATTTATTAAATGACTGAGACACTCGTGTCTGAATATGTCCTGACTACCATACACACAATGAAAAATCTGTCCAATTGTTACACTCCAGCTTTGTGGTGCTTTGTGTTTAATGAACGAGCGGGTTATAATATATCTGATTACTTAGTCTCATTTGCTGTTATTTGTAAACCATTCCGAAGAGAGGTTCGAGAAATCTTTTGTACCCTTACATGGGGGTAGGAGGGGTCAAAAATCGTCATAATCATCCTTACGTAATTAATTACCCTCAGATATATTTTTTTATGTTATAGGGGGCAACCGAACAGGTGGGTCACCTGATGGTAAGTGATCACCGCCGTCCATAGACACTAGCAACACCAGGAGATTCGCAAGTTCGTTGCCGGCTTTTTGAAGTTGGGTGCCTCCGGCGCTCTCACTGGCCGAACGAAACGCAACAGTGCAAGCACTATTACTTTACGTCGGTTTTCTGTGAGAGGGTGGTACTACCCCGGGCGAGCCGACCCATTCATGCTGAAATCAGTAATAGCTTCAGCGTAGCTCTACCACCTACCAATAAAGATGTTTCGTCTCATAGTGTAGAATCAAAGTTTCATTTGAAATGATTTGCTGTATAGAACAACCTTGATTTATATTCAATTCCAAAGGTAATTAATGTATTTTTTTCTCTTTATTTTTATCGAGGGTCTGTTAAAAAAGAACACTCCACCTTTATCCATACAACAAACAACAATCAAACAAACATATTATTAAATAAAAGAATAGTAAAAAAGAAATTAAAAAACATAAACTTGCAATCACTTTCTTGCCTTTATACCGACGCCCACCAAATTGTAGATTAATTTGGCTTCTTCCGATCTGGGCGTGACAATATTTCGTTACAAATGCCTATTTTATAATCCTTCTTAAGTATCTGTCTTCTTTGAAATTCGTTCCGGACACATTCCATTAAAAAATTATACACATCTTCTTGGTGGCAAATGCACATTCTTCTTGGTGACAAATGCGCATTTACTTCTTTCGCTTCTTTTCATTAAAATGTTAAACTTATTCAATGGAATATGCTCGTAACGAATTCTTAAATTTTTAATTTGATAAATATTAGTAAAACACTAGTTAAAATAATTTCGTAAATATCTCATTATATTATGATAATGCGCACAAAAAAAAGAGATAAAAATTGTGACTGTAGGTTATCCAGCCGGAGATGATAGACATATAGCATTTTATACGCCATTTTAAAATATATAATTTTATAGTAAACTAGCGGCCCGCTCCGGCTTCGCACGGGTATAAAATATATAGCCTATGTCACTCACTGAAATAATGATTAAAATCGATCCAGTAGTTTTGATTTATTCATTACTGCCCGTGGCCTCAAAAGCCGTGGCCGAGTAACCTCAAAAATAACAGTATTTGACCACTATTTAATTAATGTTATTATACGTATAAACCTTCCTCTTCAATTACTCTATCTTTAAAAAAAAACCGCATCAAAATTCGTTGCGTAGTTTTAAAGATTTAAGCATACATAGGGATATAGGGACAGAGAAAGCGACTTTGTTTTATACTTTGTAGTGATAATTTGATCTAACTCTTTACATCCTAACTTTTTTTTAATTTTGTTGTTTTTGCACGTATTCGGAATTAGCAATTTAAAGGGAGTCAGGGGTCACTTCCCTTCTGCTCGACGCGTTGCACAATATCACACAAGATTCCTCGGTCATGATTTAGGTACAAGTCAGAGAGAGTCGTGGTAATTTCAAAGTCCGTTAAATGCCTTGAGATTAATGATCACATGCTGTACAAAATTATCTAACGATTTAATAGCAGACTCTTTCTCCATCAAGCCCGAAAGACCGAAGGGGCATATGTGAAGATTGTTACAGAGTATTATATGCCGTCATAGAATTATGAAACGGCTTATACTTTAATGAACGCCCTAAGCTTTGTTAATCTATGCTTAAAACTGATTTCGCACTCTCTACAGCTTTGTTACTCTATGTATGTATGCCGTAGTTTCTTCGTACTAAATCTGTGTCATTCTTGAAGCAGATGTTCAAAGTTATTAATTGATATACTCGTATATATAAATACGAAAGTGCCTTTGCTTATTACACTTTCATTCAACCGAGCTTTATGTAATTCTACATAGATATTATTCAGAAAAAGTTACAGTTCCTGAATGATAGCTTAAATGTACATTATCACAAGAGAAACCCGGACCAAAAGGTAGTATAAACATAGATAAACATCCTGGAAGAAATTCTCTGCGTGATAGATATAATCGTATTAAAATTCGTTCGTAGTCAGTTTGCATGAAGATAATAATTTTAAACTAATTCTAGGTAGCAAGAATGCTTTACAGACTAGTTATGTCTAATATTAAAAACAGCTAAAATGTAAATGTAAAATTATGAATGGTATATACACTTAATTTTAGTGGTAATCATCGGAATCACATAGTCAATATGTGACCAAAACCAAATTACGAATAAACAAAAAAAAAGTCCATTCTACAAATTACTGACTACAAAAAGTGTATAAAATACAATTTACATCATCATGTAGGTAATTCTGCTTGTATTGATAAGTTGCTATGGGATGTTTACTTCGTTACAAAAAACATTAACTGATCTTTACTTTTACACGTTACAAAATCTATATGTACCTATATAATGACGTTCCTACCCTAGTGTATATAAATAAGGCAACATAATTAATTCAATAAAACATTTCTATGCCTATGTGACAAAGTTCATGTGCCTACATGACACACCTACATAAATGCGTCAACAAACAAGTAATATATGACGAAAATAATTAGCTTTATTCATTCGCATCCGTTATTTAAGCGCGGTTTGAATGTTGAATCTGCCTGTGTTCGAATGCAGAAACCCGTGTCGTGTTCAAAACTATTTGCAGAAAACGGATTGAACAAAACGCAAATCGTAATTCTGTGTTATTTGGCCAGTCTTACAAAATCCGCGGTGGACGTTGTGCGTGTTTCGGACGCTCAAAGCCCCCTCGGCTATTATTTATCGAAAGCGCCAGAGCCAAGTGTTATATAATTTAAAAAAAAACAACTATCAATCTATTTCTTATCATTTTACGTGAAGTGTTTTTTTACTACATTTGTTAATTGAACGAGAGATAATTGAATTTTATTGGTGAGTATTTTTTAGTATGATCAATTTTTGTCAAAAATAATATTTTTTTAATTTTTTTTACCTTTTTAATGAATCAGTAGCCATGATCGTATCATTTTAAGTGATACAGATAGTTATGTAATTTTAAAAGCACATACAAATATATTTTTTTCTTATGGGTAAGTAAGTACCTCTTATTTATTAAGAATAGTCGTTATAATTGTAAATTATAAATTAAAATTTTCCTCATTTGAACAGACTTGTAGACATATTTATATTGTAATTAAATAATTATTATGATGTTATGTACCATTTACATCGAGATGCTTTAATATATTGAAATTTATGAATGAATTTATCAAAGGTTAATCTGTTTAATACTCCGAGACGGTACTTTTCATGTTAGTATAATGAGTTGTACAGTTATCATATATGTATTTTTTATAAATAATGGCTTTCGGAAGATTATATGCCAATATATAGTGTCTCCAGATATACAAGGCAATCTGGCGTGCATGTTGGTTACTTTCTTAGCAGTAAAACTCAGAAGTGGCGGGAGATGCATAACTTTTTGTAGACTCTATCGTAATTATTACAAACACGAGAGAATACTCGACACAGTGACTTGCTTCTGTGTGTCTCATATCAGAACTAGTCAGTGTATGTGTTTTTAACTGCGTAATGGGTTTACCCGTTGTATGCTAAACTCTAGGTGGTTGTCTGTTCTAAGAACTAAATACCGTCATTTGACTAAGCTTTAGTAAAAATATCAATTCAATCAATTTATATATTTAACTAGCGGACACTTGTGACTTCGTCTGCTTTTATGTAAATGATGATACCATAGATTATTTTCGTGTAACAGTTTATCATCCAGCCCATGTCAAGATAACTTTCAGGTGGCAGGATTTTTTTCTGATTTTATACAGATACCTATCGCTATATTTAGGACAATTTGAACAGTATGTTATAAATTATTAGCTGATAAACGAAATTTTGCTGCGTTGCGTATTATCTTAACAATATATTTTACGTGCAAAGAAAAAAAATAAGCACTACACCGTCTGTCCACTTCTCCCTATACTATTTTGTTTATATAAATTATAAACCGTACTTTCCTAAAACTTTAATAACTTTATGTTAAATTAACCTATCGTGATATTTTCTTTAATCAAGGTCCAATTGTCTAAAGAAGTAAGAGTAAAATGATTTAATAGAAGCCTGTCGAGTATTTATTACACAATGGTAGGCATCTGCCATTTTATTTAAGCCTACGTTTAAGTCTACGTTTTTTACAGGGAAGAGAAAAATTCTCACAAACTCTCTCATTTGTTATAGGTATTAATACGATACTTTAAGTAGATGTTATGTATTTAATAAAAACAGAGATTTTTATTGTATTTATAACAGTATAACATTAAAGTTGATGGACGTCGTAAAATCTGTATTATGTATTGATACGTTCGAAGCTTACTATCAGTATTATCTAAGTTCAGACAACGGCAGGTTGATAAAAATAATTTGACGTAAGTACTTATACGTGTCGCTTTTTTATTTATCAATTTATTTACTACTAGTAGCCGCCCGCGACTACTTCTGTGTTTGCATCTCTGTAAAGAACTAGCGTCTAATTAATTATTCGGCTGTTTGTTTTAAGACTGAAATCTCAAAATGGCGGATTATGTTTTTAATTTTCTTTTAATTTCAGGACATTGTACATTGTAAACTTCACGGTTTAGTCAAAAAAGTTCTTACAAGTGAAAAAATAATTTAAAAATACATTTTACATAAGATTATAATTTAACAATACTTAATTTATTGTCTTTCAAAGTTTTGTAATAAATCAGGTACTTTTTTAAGTTTATGCTGCCACCACTCTGTTGACCTGTGCCTCATGAAATCTACATTCGTTTGGATGGAACTTACACCTTTATGGTATTGCACAGTCCAAGGGTAAATATAGATTTGACTAATCCCAATGGGAAAGTACTGTTTTTCGGAATGAACGGTGTCTTTTTCTGTACTTCTGGCAACATGTACACAAAATTTCATCGTGATTGGATGAGTTTTTAATACTTGAAAGCGTTCATATTTATTATGATTATTGTAAACTACTTTTTTTCTAAAATTAATAATTAATAGTACTCTTAGAGTTATCTGCCAGTGAAAGTTCCGTCAAAATCGTTCCAGTCTTTCGAAAATTTACGAAAAATAAACAGACAGAAAACAAATTGTTTTTTGTTATAAATACCTTATATACATTCATATTCGTTTAGTAAAAAGCTGTTGTTTTGACATTACAAAAAGACACTTCAATTTTATTTATTTGTACAGACAAACAATAGACTGGGTCTTCATTCGCCTTAACATGTACGCATGTACCTGACTTGGTACCGCCCAACATATACATAGCAATTAATCCTGTTTTAGTTTGTCGTGTGACGTGATCTGTCATCGTATGTCCAACTTCCGACAGGATTGTAGTGCGGTAAGACGGCGAAGCTCAACAACGGATTACCTACCTATTAGCGGCTGTCGCTTTTTTTAAATTGCAGTATGTTTGCCATCAGCCACAGAGACAACACTTTACTGTGTTGTAAGTAGTAGATATCTGTTTCATCATTGTCTGCATGGACAGATCTTATCAATCCACTGCAAGCTTTAAGCCTCCTTTCTTTTACACGACATTCTTTTTTGTTCTGTGCCAGTTGACTTGACTTGAGTTTACTTAACACTGGTTTTCCCACTCTTCCCCTGCCTCGTTTAGGGACCTACTCCACCTTTAATCATCTGTCTAAGTGATTTGCCCAACACCATTTGTGTTGAGCAATACACTTATTGAGGCCCTACTCTTTAGTGTTTTATCGGATACACCTACTTTTAACTGTATCACTCAAGGTGATGCCTAACACGTTCCACAGCTCGCTTTGCACAGTTTCCATTTTGAACATCCACGTTCCAGTACCGTATGTCATTATGGGCAGAAATTGGTTAAAGAAAGACTAAAACTATTTTAGTCACATAAATTAACTAGTTGTTGTTTTAGTGTGGTATTGATAAGTAAAATAATTACAAGTGGAACTTTTTTCAGATTGTAAGTAAAAAATTATTCGATTTAAGGTATTAAATTCTCGTTTTTAATCATAACTTAATTTCGATCTGCGTATTAGAGTACGGAGTACAAAATAAATACAATCATTCAGATGATAGACGCATTTAAAAAACTTAACACAGTGTATATATATTTAAATAATTGAATCATTTTGAATTGAGCCATGGGCGCCGCCGTATCGAGCCTGTCGAGCGCCTCTTTCTTTACGCCTACTCCGCAGCCGGCTGTACCGATAGATGGACGAAAAAATTAGAGGTGACGTGAAAAAAGATCCACTTTAAGTACGGGGTCTTCAGACTTCGCGGAATTTTCCGATACCGGAATACGTCATCAAGTTGGGTGTCTGAGATATTCTTCAAAATAGCTGAATCGATTTTAACGAGATTACAGATAGAGTGTTTTTTTAGAGTAGTATTATCTAGGCTATATTATAATTACAGTTATCCATAGAAACGACATTAAAGTATAAAACGTAACAACCGATCATAAACATATGATAAACGAAAGTACTATAAATTTCTTATCGCCATTTTTATCCAGTAGCTGACAGCCGTAATCTCGTATTTTATGCTCCCTATATATATAGACAGGATTTACAGCATTGTATAAAGGTGCGTACAGATTAGCGCAAATGCTTAACGTTCCATTCTGATTGCCAAATTTATCCAACGGTCTTGTGTTATGGGAATATAAACATTGCCATTAAAAATGTTACTTGTCTGGTTTAACATATTCTACTCATCGAATTAACGAAGTCTTTGAAATTCTGATCTGCAACCTGTTTGTATGACAAAAGGTGTTGTATGGTGGGGGTAAGCACTGTCGAGTAGAGTGTTGAAACACTGTACATGGTACTGTACATGGATGGGTGAACTCCTAGGATCACCGCGTTGCGGTGGCTTTTTGTTATACTTTTTATAAAGAAGTTTTCACTTCTTTCGTTTGGTTATAAGCACACACACTTTTTAATTTCGAACTGACTTTACGCTATTGCCCTGATGAACCTTCAAAGATTCACCGGACTAATAGTTTCTTAAAACTTTATTAACTTTATATGAAATGAAGCTAATGTTATAATCTTTTTTCATAGATAAGGACCAAGTATCTAATAAGGGAATCAAAAAAATCTGATAGAAATCTATCCAATAGTTTTAGAGTGACGTTCACATAACGGCAGAACTCTATCATTTTCACTTACGTAGATTTCATATAAAAATTAGCAGTGACGCACGAAATTGCAAATTAGAAGTGAATAATATATATGCTCCTTTACATGAATACCGTGATATTTGTAGGCAATACGTGTGGTTATTGTATTTCAGCACAGTAGCACAATACGCATCTTATCTAAATCCCTTAAATCAGTAGATATCGTGTGTAATTCAAACTCGTGGTTGTCAATATATACGACGTGATGTAATATATATATTTTTTAATGTTTTAAAGTTTTTTAATGAATGACAACGTCACGATATAGGTATTGTACGCCTGTATTGGTGCAATCACATTGGTGAGTTCAGGGCCACGTATCTAAATTTCACAACTCGAGACACTCTTTAATAGTCACATCGATAAAATAGTCCTAATGAAACGAACCGTCCCAACTTATGTTTTCAAAACGAAACGGTGACAAATACGCTTATCAAGCCTTGTCAAAATAAAGGGGGAAAAAACTTAATATGTTTTACGTTGTTTACACTAGATGGCGATTTTTTAAAGTTTATATAAACAGTCGATAGAGTAGCTAGATAAACTTGCACTAACAACACTGAATACGGTTTTAGTAGTCAATATTGATGGCGTAACTCCTCGGCTGATTATTTAAGACTCGGATCTCAAAATGGCGGATTTTGTTTTTAATTTCACTGTTCGTGAATCGTACGTTGTAAATTTCATGGTTTACTAAAAAAATTCGTCCAAATGAAAAAATAATTTTACAATACATAATTAGTTATTTTTCAAAGTTTTGTAATAAATCCGGATTTTTTTAACTTATGTTGCCAACAGCTTGGTGATCTGTGCCTCATGAGGTCTACATTCATTTGTATGGACCTTAAACCTTTAGGGTTTTGGACATCATGCACTGAAATTAAAAACATAATCCGCCATTTTGAGATTCGAGTCTAAAAAATCAGTCGAAGGGTTAACAGAATTTACATTCAGTTGATCATTTGCCATTTTATTTTATTACACCATCGTACTGTAAAAGAAAGTTTTGTGAAGGCCGAAACCTGGGTCCTCAGCTAGTGTTTATTCATTGCGTAGTGATAAAGCGTTATAATTATTCTTGTATCAATACCGTCTTGCATCTTAAATAGGCGAAATTGTTGGACATAAATTTGTAAGGAAATACTCTGTTCTGCAGTACGCTTAAATACATCAATAAAGATATATGGTCACGCGACCTCCAGCTGTTATCAAAAAACCTCACGGCTTTGGATACTCGATGATGAGTTAAAAAAACACTTTAAAAGAAGTCTTTTATCACAGCTCTTATCGTAAGATATGTTGCGAGTCGATTTGGCACCGATTCCTAGATAAAGAGAATCAAATATGTATTTTTTTTCTGAATTTCTATAGATATCTTATGGTATCATAAAACATCTATACTAATATTTTTTTTTTTAATTAAACTTCTTATAGGGCTTTGAAATTCTTATCGGCAATTTTTTGTATGATGAAAAGTGGTGGGAGAAAACACTGTGTCAGGTAGAGTGTTGAAAACACCAACTATCGTCCGATCACTGATGAGCGAAATAAGGCGACGTCCGACGCGGTCAGCACTTGGATGGATGACTGCGCGGGAACACCGCGTGACATTGACTTTTTGTTGTATTTTCTTTTCAAGTTTCACTTCTATTGTGTGTCTTACAATATACCATGTTTTTCTTCAAATTTACGATACATATCTGTTATAATGGATTTGATATAACATTTTTGGTGAGTGTCTGCTTGTATGTATAGATTTAATTCTATAATTGGTTAGCGGATGAAATTCTAGCTTAGTGACAGAGCTAATTCTAATGCCTGTTTGGCTAATTGCCATCGTCAAGTGGAAAGTCTGCAGCTAAGCATCTTTAGATATTTTGTTATGTCAGACTTACTTTTCATCGCCTCAAATTATTTCGTCCATCTATCGCATGCCGCATTATAGCCCCATTATATATATTATAGAGTAGGGGTAAAGGGAAAGGCGCTCGACAGAGCAGTCAAGGCCAATATGGCGGCGCCCATGGCTCAATTCGAAACGATTCAATGATTTCAACAAATATTATGCTCAGTTTTTGAAAAGATTAAAAACGCGTTTTTAATACCCTAAATCGAATAATTTTCCGGAAATGTAGAGTTAAATGCCTACGATCCGAAAAATAGTTTCACTTTCATCGTGGTTTCTTTAAAGACAAACGATATTTTTTCTGTTGCAGCTGCACTTGAGTGTCAGTTCCTCAAAAAAGTGATAGAAGTTCTGCCGTTGTGCGCGCATCACTTAAAAACTACTGGATAAACTTCGATGAAATTAATTTTATTTTACTTCTAAGACGCTTGCTCTTAATCTAGAAAAAAGAAATATCACGATATACTCTCTTAATATAAAGTTATTAAAGTTTAAAGAATGTACGATTTGTATAAGCACTACGTGTTCAGACTTATGTGTGGTCTTTCCTTAGAGAAGTGGAGTAAACGATGTAGTGCTTATATTTTTCCCTCTGTACATAAAATATAGATAATAAACGACGAATCCGCGGGTATCAGCTAATCATATCTTCTTTAATCGATTTAGGCTCTGAGAAAACGCTTATGAAGGTCAAAACACTTCCACCGGCTCGGGTGAGTGTCTTAAACGCTCCCCATAGTAGTCCGGTGAAACTGTAAAGGCCTTGCCAGGTCAACAGTGTAAACAGTTCAAAAAAAAAACTTCCACCGGTTCAGAAAACAACCCACTTTTTGAGAAGAACCAACAGGATACTGGACCTGCTTTTGCCCGCGGTCTCGCCTGCGTTTATGAATATTTGACGTACAGCTCACATACGTTTTGCACAGACAGAAAAATACATATAAACTTTCAGGAAGATTTTAAACGACATTAAAAACGAAATAAGTGAACACACCGACAAATACGATAAATAACTTTGTTTTGTTATATGTATAACTACATAAATAGATAATAAAACGCAATGCTAATTGTCAACAAACCGCGTAGAGAATTTACCTTAACCTGTTTAATTATTATGCTACAATGTACTTACTTATGTTACTATTATCTGTAATTGTATACACTGTGGTACGCTATAGTATTAATTTGATATGATCATGCGGTTAAAATCTGGTACCGGATTGGTTGGCTCAAATATATATTATATGAACGTACCCTTTTAGTCTTCAATCACAAATCACGTATATGGTCAGCATGATCATGACTGTAAACTGTTTGGTGGTTGCTGTCAAAATCGTTTCTTTCCAATTAGAAAAAGAGGATGTGTCGTAAAGACACACGACAGAAGTGAAACTTTTATACTACAAGGAAACATTTTCCTACGTTAATGCGTGCGAAATCGCGGGCAAAAGTTAGTCTATAAATCCTAATAGAACGATATTGTGAAATTAATTAATAAAGTCGTGGATTCATTCGAAGTCGCTTATAAGCAGGACAAATATATTTTCCCTGTTATTCATTGTTTTGTAACTCATGGGAAGCCCATTTTAAAATACACATGCAAGCTCGTAAACGTCACCGATTTTTAATAAATCATTCAACCAATCAAATGCGAGGTATTATTTTTCCACCAATCGAAACCGTTTTATTACTTTCCGTGTAGTCTACGCACAGTGTCGTATTTAACACTAATAATAATAATAATAACGCAGCGATTATAAACATAACTATTATTTGAACGTTAATGAAATAAAAAATAACAGAATTATCTCTGTTTTTTAACTAGTGGTCCAACTTGACATCTGTGTTTGCAAGCGATAAGATTTGTTTTCCTAAGAGATTATGTAAACATTCGTTTTTTCGTTGTATAATTAATGTAAAACAAAACTTATCTCGTGGGCTTGGTCCGGTTCCTCGGCTTATCAGTCCGTGGAAAAAATAATTTTAAATTAGAAATATGTTTAAAGAACTATTGTTTTTTATCAACTACTTGATTGCCGCCCCGGCTTCGCACGGATTTAGTAACGAAGAAAATCTTTCCTGTGCGAAATGGCAAATTGCAATATTTTTAAAGATCGCCCCGCCCTACTGTCTTCTATATCACTCATTAACTGACATTTTTGTATGTAGATTTTTTAACTTAAGTTTTTCTCTTATCCTTACGATTTTTCAAACAATTTCCGTCATACAAACCTTATCCGGACAATTACAAAGACAACACAAAACAAAAAAATTGCTAGATAACTGTAACCGATTCTAAAGTGATGCGCTTATATCGGGGTAATTGGTTTTTTTGTTATATCTGTGTATAAAATAAGCATGGCGGTCCAAGAACGATGAGTAGTGGAATATACATCGTATTCGATTGTTCAAGTACCAAAGAGGTTTGTCTAAATTGTATACATTTATTAAATTTAAATCAAACTAGTTGTTTTTTTTATATTATAGGGAACAAACGAACAGGTGGGTCACCTGATGGTAAGTGATCACCGCCGTCCATAGACACTAGCAACACCAGGGCAGTCGCAAGCGCGTTGCCGGCCTTTTAAATATGTGGGCCTCCGGCGCTCTCACTGGCCGAACGAAACGCAACAGTGCAAGCACTGTTACTTCACGTCAGTTGTCTGTGAGAGGGTGGTACTACCCAGGGCGAGCCGACCCATTCATGCTGAAACCAGTAATAGCTTCACTTTCACAGTTTCACTCACGTTTTAATTTTACCGCCTACGGGCTTTGATACGCCGCGTCATGCCGCCACACGGATCACTTCTCACTCTCATTCACTTAGCGTACATTCGGAGATAACTGTTTAAGTTGAGACAGCCCTGATTGTATATTGCGAATGACGTATTTAATTCAGTTTCTATACAATCGCGGAAGGACAATTATGTTATTACTCTGAGGTATATTCATAATAACCTTTGTAATTTAAATGTCGCATGCCCTAATCTCGATGCCGCGGTTGTTTTCCAAACCGGTGGTAATTCTGACCAGTTCTGACGCCCATAAGTGGCTTATCAGAGCCTGAATTAAAGTATTATTGGTTTTGGTTACGCTTTCACGCCTTAAATACTCTACTGATTATCATGCACGTTGTGAACGGTACAGAAAAGATATAGGATGTTTTTTTTTTGTTAGAAATAATGTACTGTTCCCGAGGGATGGATCAAATATGAAAATCAAATCAAAACGTGAGCCTAGATAGAAGCAAAAGCTAGTTAAGTATAAAGTTGTGATGGTTCAATGGTTGGCTTGTTCGGACACCTCATCGCTAGACGTCGGTTACAATTCTTGTGAATGTGTCTGAGTTTTCGGTGAAGGAAAAAATCGTGATGAAGCTATAGCCTGTCTGGCTAGTTACAATCCTCAAGTTGAAAATCTGTCGCCAAACATCTATAGTTGTGTTCTGGCTGCTGCACTTGAAAGTTAGTCTCCTTCTAGGTTTGATGTGTTTATCATCTAAAACCCCATCGTCATTTAACATCTGATGAGGTTGTGGTCAAATGTTAAAATCTATAAAAAATACATTTAATAAAGGACAATTGTTTTAACTTCAACTGATTACTGGCACACATACACAACAGATATTCCATATATGTTCTATCATTTGTGAATCACGGTGCAAAGTATTCAAGTACGAATGAGATTGTATGTTGTCTGCTGTTATTACTGCCGAGTCATTATTGAAAAGTGTAATGTATGACAATAATCTAAGTCCTCTATTTAACAATAAAAGTTTCGTCAAAATCAGTTTAACCGTTTCGGAGATTAGCAGGGACGAACAATTGTCACTTCCAGGTGAAGCGTGAACACCTATGTCTACGAGGTACCATGCACTCATACTTCCTACACAACTGTCACATTCTATGCAGAATTTGTTCCTCTAAAAATGAATCCTCTAAAAACGTATTTGAAAGTGACTGATACCTCCGAATTCGCTTGTGTTGCTTATTATCCTAAAAATATATTTTTCATGTACAGAGGAAAAAGTATAAAAGAAATTGAAAGCAATATTTTTTTTTTTTTTGTAAACAATGTTACCCGTTAACTTCCCTTCTCCTGTGCATGCGGACCACACTTCTTGTCCTAATTCACACAACGCTAAACGCGTGATAATGCTTTTAAAAATCATACTTCCTTTAAACTTCATTTCAAATGAAGATATTGCCATAATTTCTTAAATAGGGACTGAGGAGTTCCTAAGATATAAAAATAAAAGAAATTGATAGGAATCTATGCAGTAATTTTTGAGTGATGCGTCACACACAGCCGACTTCTATAATTTTTTCTATATAGCTTAACTTCTATAAGACACCCTCGGTGAGTTATTTAAATGTTTTAAAATAAAGCTGTACTGTTTTCACTATCTCTAAGAAATCGAAGCAAATTAACACAAGCAGTCAGATACACATAACTTGTATAGGCTTAAAGTGTTAGCACATTTACTATAGCATTAGCACTAATTAGCACTTCGACTTTGTCATGATGATCTAATCATACCTATTTGTAATGTACATAATATCGTCTAATATCTAGAAGTACGAAATTCTGTACTGGAGTTTCTTATGTAACGTAGGAAGGATTTTTCAAAATTAATTCCTGAAGAGGATTATATAGTGTGTTAAAATTCCTGAGATATCGCCGATGGGAAATCTCGTCGAAGTACTGCTCATCTATATGACATTCATATCAGCCTGTAAGGGACCCAGCAGGGTCTTTTCCCGAAGGAAGGTATGGGTATAACCACCACGCCAGTACACGATGTGTTAGTGATTTCAAATTCCAAGAAATCCATATGTTTTTCTTTCTCATACGGCGGTATTACAAGAACGTTTCCCGAGTTCTGGTTTCCTCATGATATTCTCCTTCACCGTCATTCGATAGTGTTACCAATTTAAATTAGTAAATATACGAGAAATTAAAAAAATTCGTTGGTACACATCGCGGTTGGACACCGCGGTATACGTCTTCTTTGCAATTAAAATAGTCCGATGGAACTGTAGAGGCCTGATGAAGCCAACAGTGTAGGTCAGTTCGAAAAAAAAAAAATTGCAATTAAATATAAACAAAGGCAAGGCAGTTGTTTACGACCTCAGGAATCTTTCTAATTGGGGTACCTAAACGATTTAATCGGAGGGCTTTGTAAACTGATGCCATAAACAATCATGTTGATAATACTTATTAGGACTTCTTGGCGGGATGTTAACCTGTCATGTAGTGGTTTTTATATTTCATTCACAATCTTGTGTTATTAGACTCTATATTTTGTAATATTTGTGGAATTTTATGTAATATAGTTCGGTTATTATGCATAAGTGAAGTGGATGGGAAATAATACCACGGAGCATACATTCTGAGATGCCACCAAAACTCCATGGAAAGTTCTAACAAGGGCACCACCATCTTGTTAGAGCATTATAATTATCACAAGACACTTACTTGGAAAAATCTTATTACTTGACGCTGGCTAGTGCACAAACCGTGCCGGAGTCAAAAAATAAAGAACAAGAAGATATAATTATTGAATTATATAATATTTCTTCATAACAGAGAATGGGTGTTGTGTCCCACCCAAAGGGTGTGTAAATGCATGATTTTAATCTAACCAAATAGAATGAAAATCTACATCATTAGAAATTCTCCGTTGTAACACACGACGTTATAAAGAGTTAATACACTGTAATACTAATAGAATTATGTTAATATGTACAAATGTCTCTTTACAGAATGCAGTAACAACTACAGAATAAACCAAAAACATGGATAAGCCAACGATACATATGCTCTCCGTGCAGGAGAAAGGTGGACAAACGCAGAGAAAAAACCAATATATAGCTGCTATTGCAGGTAATTCATCTTTCTTCTAACGTGAAGTGCATCTTTAACAGATCCGACTGCAGTGGCAACACCAATTGCACCTATTACTTATGTGAAACATTAATGCGAACTAAAGAATCTAGACGTAAATGACGCACTGTCATACGAGGTTCTCCAAGTGAGTCGCGAAGGCTAGCTAACAATTTATCATTTCCTGATCTCAAAAAGTTTAACTGATAATTTTGAAAGCGCCCTTCGCGTTTTTCTTTATCACGACCATCTTCAATATTACCAGATTGGAGTTGGATAACCAATATTTAAACGTGGTAAAAAGTTGCTTCAAAATAGTTCATAGGTTTCCATTAGACTTTATAATCAAAATTCTTATAATGTTCTTTTATATTTAGCCTATATTTTCTTGTAATCTAAGGGTGAAATCTTTAGAGCGCTCTCAGACTTATCTCAGTGTAGATTTCAAAATTTAATTTTATAGTCGCCGGCTTCGGTTGAGCTAGCTTCAAGTAATTCGTCACCAGAGTGAGGAGCATGCAGATCGTGAACCCTCATTGCTCTGGTTTACATACGCGCTGAGAGGCAGTGGAGTTTTTAGTCGGCATAACCCTCACGCTATCCCCCGGCAGTATGAGGGTCTCCGATGCAAGATTTTCTCCACTTAAAAAAAAAGCTTTTAGTAATGAAATTCGATTACTTACGAAAGACTTGGGTATTATGCGAATACGAAAAGGGTGGCAAAATAATTAGCTGACAATGGCATTTCTATTCTATTCAAATTATTAGTGTTACTTGATTGTCATTGGTCTGATCTTTTATTGTAGAAATTTCTAGTAGATTTTGCAATAATCTTTCAACATGCGTGATTCAACTTATTTCTTACAATTAAAGATATTTAACAGCGTCGATGCGGTATTGAAACTAATCTAAGCACAGGCTTCGCGTAATCTATACACATATAAATAAAATTGGAATGTCTGTTTGTACCATCAAAATAACGACTTTTTACTGATTGGATATGAACGTATACACGATACTGATAACAAAATACTATTTTTAAATTTTTGTCTGTCTGTCGGTATGTTCCGGGTAATCTCCAAAACGGCTGGACTGATTTTGACAGAAACTTCACTGACGGATAGTTAAAATTACAGCGGGTGGCGTAGGCTACTTTATTTTAGACTAGCTGTCATCTATGGCTTCGTCTGTAGTACTATCTCCAAAACGATTGGACCTATTTTCATGGGACTTTCACTGACAGATAGCTAACGTTATAAAAAGTAATGAAAGCTTTTTTATTTTGGACTAGCTTTTACCCATGGTTTTGTTCGCAGTACTATCTCCAAAACGTTTGAACCATTTTTCACTGAACTTTCACTAACAGATAGCTGATCTTATAAGAAGGAATTCACAATTATAAAAAAAAACGCATGCGGAGCTGCGGGCAATAGCTAGTTAGACTATACAATTCGAAACAATTACTGACATTTACAGTTATAAAACAAAGCGCATATATAAAACTGTCGAATTGGTGTTACATTCTCTAGTCTCGTATGATGTGGTACATATTATGTAAATGAAATTAACTTGGGATGTTAATATACCTATTGATATGCTACGTTCGAAACTTGGCAGCGAATCGTTTGTAAATCTATAAATAGATCAGCTACCACGTGTCATTTAGCAAATGTCCCACTGTATTAGATGAAGTATAGGAATATTTAAAACTAGCTGTGCCTGCGATTTTGTACGTTAACTATAAAGGGTTTGCTTACTTTACTTATAAGGGTGTAAGCGCGTACATTGTGGTTCGGTGTACACAACATGCAGCATCGAAAAACGAACTGTTTATGCGCTATCTTTCGGCTTTATTACCGAACTTGTACCAAGGGAGCAGTCGTAGAAAACTTTCAATTAAGTTGTATTTCTTCCGTGATCCGATTTTGATGAGATATATTCTATAAGTTGTCGCAAGCTCCGCTCAAGAAATCAGTGAATACCCGATAAAAATTCGTCTAAAAATTTTGAACATTAACATTCTCGGAGAGACTAGCAAACGGACAAGTATTTCAAAAATAGTTAATGCTCCTCCTTCTACTTATAACACCCGTTTTTCATTTTTAGTAAATATTTTAATACATACTACAATTTTATCATAAGATGAAAATAGGAAAGTTTTCTTTTATTGCCAATCACGTGGCAAGTTGTTATTTTAATTATAGAGCTTTGGATTTACAACCATGTAATAATATAATTCACTTCTAAATGTTGCGATACAGAAGTAAAAATAGTCGAGTTGGATCTTTTTTGTATCAATAAATGAATGCAATTTTAAATATTATAGCCGTTGAGCTAGCAGTACACATAATGTTAACTGGTAAATGGTAATCATCAAATATGTCCAGGTACTGCATACATCATGCACCAGGTGTAACACACTATAAACGCTTAGCCGCGACGCGTTCCAGCCTCAGGCGGTATATTTTTTTCTAGTAATTAAGTGGGTTATATATCGCATTGACAGTGACGATTTAGGCAGGGGTTTGAAGGCGCCTAAATGACAGCGACAAATGATGATGGACTGTACAATCCTCATTAGTCTTTTTGGGCAATCTGAATATAGCCGTAAGTTCAGACTTGCGCATAATATTTTGCATATTATTTAATACAAAACAATGGTAAAATATTATTATAAGAATGTAAAATTGTCATTTATTTATCCTTAAGCTGTCTCGATGTTATACATATAATATAATAGGTATCTATACCTACATTCATATTTCGCGCAACTACAACTATATTCAGATCGGTCAAATAGCTTGGTGCGGGCTGTAGATCTTTGTGTGGTTGCCGTTGTTTTTAAATTGTACCATGTTTATTACCAGGTACATTGCTGTCACTTTGTTGAACCAACATAAAAAAAGATAATGTATATGCGAAACCAGAGATAATTTTAATCAACCTCTATCAGAATAAACACGTATCGGCTGCTACTTTTTGAGCCTTCAAATGGCAATAAAGCTTTAGTACTTTTGTTTTACAGCAGAAATAAGTCTATGAATGCTGCTTCTTAGATTGTAACAGATGAATCTATCTTTTATTAGAATTTGTCAAAAATGCGACCAGGTAAAGCAATTCTTTATTTCCTTAATAATTGTTTCAGCCGCTATTGGAGCTGTGATCGCTGGAACCATCCTAGCCTGGTCATCACCAGCGTTCCCTCAATTGCAACCCTACGATAATACGACATCAACCAACAACACAGTGCCAGTTAACACTACTCTCGGAACTAATGGAACCAACAACACACTGCCAGTGAAAACTATTCTTGCAGCTTATGAATCGAGCATAGAAGTCAACAAAACTGATGCACTCGTGGGTAATGGTACAAACTCTCCACTTCTGAACAAACTTGGACAACCAGCTGATTTCCTTTTGGATACCAAGTCAAGTAAGTTCCCAAATATTTAAGTTTCAAAAAGAGGTAAAATGGTATAAGATGAAATTAAACGATGTATGGTGTAGTGATTTAAGTTAGGGTTTCACTGTTGCCGCAATACTGAGTGTTATTAGTTCGAATCCCAAATTAAGTGATTCACACAGTGATGATGTTTAGAAGCTGAGTGTACTTTGTGCCCCTTAATTGTCCCATTGTAAAATTAGTCGTGACACAGGGTACAGGGCTGGATCTCTAGTGCGAGAGTTTTTTTAATCTCATTAATGAGATTTGTTATCTTTCTTTCTTGAAAGTCGTTTTCAAAATACCCATTTCCTTTTTCATTATCATTCACAAAGATGTAACAGGTTATAGGACTCTCCCCGACGTGGACAGTAAACCAGTTCGTGGTCGTTTGCATCAAATGGTAGTGATCAACTGACGCAAAAATGTATATACCTGATATTACTAATTAACCCAAATATAGTATAGATTATTACCTGCGTCGCTTGCAAAAAGCGGTCATTGTTTTAAAAGTGAACTTCTTCATAATGTCTATTTTAAGTAGTTATCTGATGAATGATATAGGTTTTAAAAAAGTAATCGGTAGTTTGCCTTTACGTTATTGCTCGCAAATTTGCATCGCCATTTGAATAATGATTGAAGACGTTTTTTCAGTGGGAATGTAAAATGGGCTATATTTTACATACATACCGTTGGTTTCAATTATATTACTTGCCGTCAGATTTGGCAAGCTGCAGCATTTATTTTTGGTACATAATGAAATTGCAAGTCCACATTCAAGACTAGAATAAAGTCGGGAATTCCGAGCTCTTTAATTGTCTATAAAAGCGAGAGTTATGTTGGTGTTATTAATTGAATAATATATTAATATATTGTATCAATTGAAGGGAACGTACCCATACTACTGGGGGAAGGAGCTAATGGAGGGTTATCTTCAAAGTACCATGCATGTTTACAGAGTTACAGAGAAGACGGGTTGGAGCTTAGGTTTTTGAGAAGTAGTCGATATCCTGTAAAGGAAATGTCGTGCTTTTTCGAAATTTATTTTCTTTTTACTTTCTGTTTACAAAAATATATTATAAACCATATTTATTCATTAGTACGTGAAAACTATAGGAGTGGTGGTTAGAGGTCATCTCATATATACCACCCGTAAGTGATCATCATGGTTGGAAAGGGACCTGGCAAAATTGTGGCAAATATGGGTTACGTACTATGGATACGTTCCTTAAGATAGATGTTTGAGATGAATCATAAAGTAAGTGAAGACTAGATTTATTCTGCATACTAGTTAGTAAATTAGCAATTGACCGTATATCTGCTCGACAAATGGTAATATATTTATTCAACCTTCAGGACAGACGTTCGCTAAGGATATATATAAATTATAGGAGAGGAAATAAGGAAACTTTTATACAATGAAAAAAAAAATCAACGCAAAGGCTTAAGAGATGAGGCTTTTTAGAGTATTATTATTATTATTACAGGAAAAATATACAAATATGTACACTGCATAAAAGTTAAGTTTTAATACTGAAGGAACCAATTAAACTATTCCATTATTTACCAACTTAGTCGGCATACGACCTAATTAAATATTATTTTATCTACAACATAAATGCAGTTACAACGCATTACGTCGTTGAGAGCAAACACCGCGTATTTTATCTATGACCTGTGTAAACAATTCGGTCTATCAAGTGTATTTATAAATTCCTTTTGATTCGTATTTCCTTGGTACGTTTTTAACTCCGGTTTTACTAATATATCTAATGCAGCAAGTGGGATCCGTTGCAGATGATTTGTTGAATCGCTTTTTTTTTTGCATCCTTCAATACCCACTCTTGAGGCGGGAAATCTAAACATTTTCCTTGGGTCCCATAATTGTTTTCAATGGAATTTTGGCTGTCCGACCATAAAAGAGTTATATGGTTAATAATTTGTGGTTAAGCTATTTCTCCAATGTTTTCTACTGTTACATGTTTCTTTCAAATCGTGTGCTTTTAATTTAATTTTATTTGTGTGTTTTTAATTTGCTTTTAATTTTATTTGTGTGTTTTTTATTTGCTATTCTTTTAAATTTTTGAACGAACACATTATTAAGACACGTAGAAACTTTTGATCCTCACTAATAGTATAAATGCTAATGTGAGTTTGTTTGATACACTTTCATGCATTAATTACTCATTCGGTTATTATGAAATTTTACATATGTCGGATCTAGCAATGAATCTATAAACAACACGTGCACCTCCAACCTCACAGAGCGCGTTATTGAAATACTCTCACTCTCCCTACTACTCGTCGTTTCGGTATAAAAGGAACGGAGAGACCGTAGTTCGGAATTAAGAACCGATTTTCAGAACCGATATCTTCGTAGGGCGGTCGGTGCCTCTTGGTACGTTCGGGGAGTCGACCTCCACAAGGACCTGGAAATGCCGTCTATCTGGGCGTACGTTAAGCCCCTGACTAGTAATTATTTTGAGAGAGCAAAGAATCATCCCAGTCCGTTAGTGGTATCCGCGGTAACTTACGATGCTGTACCGAATGCGCCGCGTTATAAAAGACGTCCGTGACATATTTTTTCCGATCCTCGCAGCATCCTCCTTCGCGAACGCAGATTACCCTCCCGTTCCACGAAACAAAGCGTGTGCGCGCCCACGCCTGCGTATTCACAGATCACGCCGCCGCGGTTTGACTGTGAATTTTGCTTCAGCACACATCCCTAGGCCCCTCTCGGCAGCTGCTCAAGCCGAGGTACGATCCTCCGGAAAGGAGCCCTCGAGCATGCTGATCGCGCGGTTACAGTGACACTGTTAATCAAACACGCGACTTTACAACACAACACCGATCACCCCACACACGTGCACACACACACACTCGTAGGTACACATAGTGGTGGGCTGTTTTTGTTTGTTTTTTTGCCCTTTCGAACTGAAATAGTTTAGAACACAGATAGTCAGATACAAAATACATGTACGGGTTCGTGAAACATACATGCTTGGTAACCATGATACGGATAGGTTTAGCTTAGTTTAGCTTAGCTAGTCAGATTCGGGTTTTCGACGACAGCCCAAGCCGAGGTGTGCCGTGCGCCCTTGTGCTAGTCGTCTATACAAATCGGCTGAGTACCTTAAGCGCTCCCCTTAGTAGTCCGGTAAATCTGTAGAGGCCTCCGGGTCAACAGTGTTGTCAGTTCGAAAAAAAAAAAAAAAAAACCGAGTTCGGGCAGTCTTGGCTCTGGCGTTGTACGGTACACTTGTTGTGCTATGCTAGTAGCTTATCCTTGACTCCTGATAATTAATTTATGTTGTCACGATGAATTCATTAGTTACCCACAGTCTTAAATAGAACGGAATTAATAATAATTGATTATTATTCAGTTTTGATTAGATTACTTGAAATATAAAGACCCGTTATATCGCCATATTGGTACTTCTTTAATTCACTACATCGACACCCCGACCTACTCATTCTACACATACATATTGTCAAGAGTAATAAAAGGACATAGACTACCTGCCCTTCTTCCAGAAAAAATACTGTTCCCGAGGGATATGTAAAGTCTACATTCACTCGGGCGAAGTCGCGAGCACACGCTAGTTAAAAGTCTTATATTTACTACTAGCGGCCCGCTCCGGCTTCGCACGGGTATAAAATATATATAACCTATCTCATTCACTGAAAAAATGATTAAAATCGATCCAGTAGTTTTGATTTATTCATTACTGCCCGTGGCCCGCACACATTATTTTGATAAATCTCGTAGGGTTCAGCCTGCGTTTGTTGCAATGTAAGCGGAAAAATAGGTAATTATTTACATCACATTAGAAACCTCAATAATAACAGTATTTCTCCACTATTTAATGGATGTTATTATACATATAAACCTTCCTCTTCAATCACTCTATCTATTAAAAAAAACCGTAGCAAAATCAGTTGCGTAGTTTTAAAGATTTAAGCATACATAGGGATATAGGGATAGAGAAAGCGACTTTGTTTTATACTATGTAGTGATTGATTACTTTCGCTCGAACGAAGAACAATTTCAAATATATCGTTATATTTGTTACAAGAATACACACGGAACGCTGTGTGTTACCACGAGTAATGTGTAAAACGTGTTACAATGAAAATAGGCGATAGTGTTATGGCGTCACCAGAAGACTGGCTAACAGCCAAGCGCCTCATTTGTAAGTCCTATGTAATAGTTCCAAAGCTTTGTAAACGCTAAACGAAAATACCAAAGCTTTGTAGACGCTACCGAAAACAATGGTATATTTTTGTCGATAGTAGACAGATAATCAAAACTTATATAATATTTATTTATACATTGAAAATATATTTTTAAATTAATTATATACATAATACTTCATTATTGTTATTGCGTCAACGGAAACACCAATCATAGCGTATAACGTCACAACTTCCGAAACATTGTACTGACATTTACACTTTGGCATGTTCGTATAGAAGAGCAAGTAGTGTTGTTTACAACGGTGTGACGTCAGCCCATCGCCATGATCGGTTATGAGCGTTTTAGTGGAAATATTTATAAATCATATCATAATTAAAAAAAATCTGAAGCTGAAAATTAAGTGAAAGGATAGCACTTATTGATGTGTTCCAGCAGCTGCACTTAAGGGCCAATTCCCTCTAGGTTTATCGTGTTTACCGTCTTAGACGACATCAGCATCATTTAATATTAGATAAAATTGTGGTCAAATGCTAGTAAAAAAAACTTAGGCGCATTGACCAGTTAGGTAGTTGAACAAAATTGACCATCATGCTTGATGCGGTGACGCACTGTATTTAAAAATGATCTTTGGTCATTAGAATTAATGATAATTTCCATTGATTAGTATTTCAGTATAAATAGTAATATTAGTGTTCAGTATAAATGATTAAATAGTTCGTTACATGATTAGTCTATAAAAGCCGGTGCGTCACATTGTTTGAGATGAATCGTGTCGTAACCACCGTCAAGTTCAGTTGTATGGGGAAACTCTGCCCGATTGTATTGACATTATTATAAGAGTGGAATCGTATTCTATATTGTCGCTATCCTGACTATCTCCTGTTGCTTACAAGATACAAATCAAAAAATAATTTTCAATCGTCACACGTCGTAGCGCATCAAATCTGTCATAAAAACGCGTGAACAAGCGTATGCACATTTTTTTGGGCCCCTCATTAGCACCTCGATCTATATTCCTTAACAGCTACCTTTTTAGATTACACCGCACTGAAGTGCTTAGGTCCAATGCCGATACTCTATCGTAGAATAATATCAAAAAATCAGTAAGGTATATGCCCCATTTTATTGAATAATTTAAGTAAGACTACATACAGTTTACATATCTGACAACTATGTATTTATGTAGACAGATTAGCGAAAGGTTATACGTAAACTGGTCCGACTCGTGGATTATTAAATCGCGGAAACAATAACGGGTTAGAAAAACTGGTAGAAAAAAGTTGGTAGAATGCCAAGCGCCGCGAGTGGGTGTGTCGTACAAGTAAAGGTCAAAATGAAGGGCGTTGGGAAATTTAAAAATACATCGTACGGTTTTGCAAACCCTGACCAGACAATAAACAACGATTACTTTTATTTTAAATAGTAATCTTTATTTAACTTTGTTTATTATGCAAATAAGTTGCAAATGCAAAAATGTAAATCAATCAAATAAATCAATTCTGAAAGAACTAATACAAAAACTATGTAGGCTCATTATTTCAGAACGACTGCACCTATTCGATTGCTGTTTTTCTGTGTTTGTAATATTCAGGACGAGATTTGTATGAAAGAAAATCGTACGGAAATATGAGAAATGTTGGTTGTAAAATCTTCATATATAAAAATAACTCGACGAGTGAGACAGTAGAGATATTTTCAAAAATATTGACAGAATAGTCGGGTTGATGTTTGGTTGTTCAGTTGGCATTTTATTTAATTGCATAGTCATATTGCAAAGCAAAGCCGAGGCGGGTAACTATTTTATGCTAGAAGTAACTGATGACTACGATTCCATTGTCATGGAAATGATTTGTTATTTAATGCTACTCCCATACCTGCGTGACGAAGCTTCGGTTACTTGTTACATTAAAATTAACCTCAAAAGGTACCTAAAGGCGTAAATTAAACCTCAGATCTATGTCGTTTCAAAAACTGTAGCATCAAAAAACTCCCTTGATCTGCTTCAAAACCGCGGTACCAATTACTGTGTTGCGTCTGTCATTACTTTAGCTTGATAGTTCGTAACGCATGACGGTAATGTCTTCTCATACCCGCCTTTACTGCTACCATGGATAACAATTCACTGTGATAAGTGTTTGGAAGTAGCATCATGGCAACTAAGTATGTCATCTCGATAAATGGAGCATCTTTTATTTTATTATTTTTTAAGTGAAACTTATTATGGGTATACTATACTATAGGGCTTTGAAATTCTGATCCTCCACCTTTTGGTCAGTATTTCGATGGGTGGCCGTCTGAGAACAACGTATGACGTTGGATTTTTGTTGTATTTTTTTTTCATTAAAATATTTTCCTGTAATACAAACATTTCCCAGCCTGTTTTGTTATACTGATTTTAAGTTATCTTTGTAAAGTTGTATCATTAACGCTTTAAGGTGGTGCCTATTTATGAAGACTCTATAATACTTATTATATATGTGCATGTAAAAGTCAAATTCACTTAATTCGTACAAACCATAGACTTCAATTTCAAATGTAAAGTCTATTCAAATTCTTTGTGGTCTCTTTCTAATAATATGGTTATTTTCTTGGCCTTTATAGACATGTTTGAATACTTAAATGTCTCTTGAAATCATTAGATTTACAAATCGTCCGAAAAAAAATATCCGAACGCAAAAACCTTGAACTTTTTTATAGTTATGTTAATGAATGGATTATTAATTCAGTTGAGTATTGATAATTAAAAGAGTTATTTTTATTCTTTCTCTCTTTTTTGTTTCCCACACAATATAGCCTACTAGCAGCTGCCCGTGACTTCCTATATGTTGGTATCTTTGTAAATAATTACACGCTACACATAATAGTAACTGCAACGGTTAATGCAACGCGCGCCGAGAAAACTCCCAGATGGCAGGTGTAGCTTTCGCACCGTAGCTTGGTGGCCTGGCTACTCTGGGTAAAATAGCGTTGCGATGGTTGTTGTTCAATACTCAATTTGGGCTGTAACAAATACAATGCACCACGTACCTTGGACTGCTCCAGCACCTGTTGTGATCCACCGATAGAGATTCAGGTTGCCACTTTGAGGAAATAACGCGATGAGAATCGATTTTGCGTTTTAACGGTTTCTTACACACACAAGATATTGTCGCTCCAATTCTTTTTTTAGTATGTGACGCATGACAGTTTATGTCAGCTGCGTTTCGCTACTGCATTAAGCATTGAACATTGTGGTAATGAAACAGCAGGATTTTTTTAAACTTACTTGTCATTAATCGATATATTTTAACCAATTTAAACGATAACTTTGTAAGTTATAGCGTATATGTAAGTTAGCCATTTGTTATAGGCTATGTTGCTGTGAAATTTCATCAAAATCCGTTGAGTAGTTTTTGCTTGAAAGAGTGAGAAACATATCTCTATCTTCATAAACTTACTCCTTTAAAGAAACTTTAAAAAGAGGTTTTGAATTCAGTTGTGTTTTTTTTACGTTAGTTTAACTCAGGAGTTTGTCTTCTATAAATAGGTTTAGAAATATTTCTTTTATTTGAAAGGTGATATTTTCAAGGAGGTCGCATTTTTTTCAATTTAATTTCCATTTGATCTTGATTTTCGGAGAAAGACACACCTGGGAATTTCTTGAAATCGAATAGTATAGAGATAGAAATATTAGTTATGGCTATCGAAGTTTGGATAGATACCAAACAATTGTCAAAGACGTTCTGGTGCATTTTTAGAGTGGATTTTATTCGAACTCGGTTTTAATATCAACAGGACCCGAAAGTAAATATAATATTTTCTACCGTCGGACGGAAGTTATTCGAGAGTATGTTCGTACGGTGAGATTACATAACTTTGAACCAGCTTGTAAACAGATCCACGCCCTCGCCGCCCACTCAGACACATGACTGCGATGCGGTTATTCCGTTATCAGATGTAGTGACGTCACAAAGATCTGGCTACCAGCCAGCCGGTTAGTGTGGGTGTGGTTGGATAATATGTTATCATATTGATCGGTGCCGAAATTTTCTGACGTCATTGGATTCGGATCGTATATTTTTGGGTTACTCTCGATTGTAGGTAGCATTCACCTTTATTGCATACCGGGGAGACATTGCTTATGCTACTCCCATACCTGCGTGTACTGGCACGAAGTTTTGTCTATGGTCGGACTAAATGCAGATATGGGAAGATTTTATCGTTATGCGTTACGAACTATCGGATTGCGTGACGATACACGCAGCAGCATAACTGGGGCCGCGGTTTCTACACACATCAAAGGAACTTGGAGACTCTAATTTCGAGTTACTATTGAAATGACAATGGTGTGTAAACGTTATTCTACGCCTTTATCGGAATTCATTTTGCGGTTATTTTTTAGCGACACAAGTGACCGAAGCTTCGTCGCGCAGGTATGGGACTAGCATTACGGTAAGATTTTACAATGCAATGGACAATGATTTAGCTAAAATACAGACAAATATATTTATAGTAATCTTTGTAATTGCCAGTGGTAAGACAAGTAACTATTGAAACAGTGATCAAAATTCCAGCGTATTTCTTTTTTTTAAAGTGATACTTACATCGTCTCAAATTTTATCGTCCACCTATCGCATCTTGCATTATTGTTGGCCGTGTTGACAATGTTTATCTTTTAATATATTTTTATTTTACATTAAATGTATTACAATGGAATAATTTGAATTTGTATTTTTGCTTTTAACAAAAAAAAACCTTTCTAAGACTGAATTATATAGTGTTATCTTCTGCTCGCGGTTTTGCTTGCGTTAATGTAAATTTAACCTATTTCTTTCTATTCTGTACCACCCCTAACAACGGGAATACAAACTGTCACAATGATCGATTGAATGGTTAAGGCGTAGCAAAAAAAAAATATAAACAAAAGAAACTCGCATTCACATTTATAACATTAGCTGGGATACCTTATATATTAACTAATTTACATTTTCTTCATCAGTTTCACTAGTTTCATCGGTTCTCGCCGTCGGAGCGGCCATCAGCGCTTTGCCTGTAGGATTCCTCGCGCAGAGGATCGGCAGGCGACCAACGATTCTTCTCCTAGCCGTTCCCTTCACTATCAATTGGCTGCTCACGATTTTCGCCAACGGGGCGGGAATGCTTATAGCTGCGAGATTCTTCGCTGGATTGGGAACTGGTGAGGAATTATCTAAGTTTCTTCGTACGTAATCTTTTATATAGATGGATATATGTACACATATACCCAAACTCAATGGTTCAATCAAGCTAAAGTCGTGGAAATTTGCATGCAATTTGCGTGAGCATTAATGATTTTTTAATTCGACCCCGAAGGTGATGTGAAAGGGGGTGAAAGTTTGTATGAACTCCGTCATTTTTCCGTCAATCGCTTGTTCTTTTATATGCTATATAGATACAAAATATAGAGTCGAAAACAATTACTGCACAGAAAAAGCGAGCGAAGCCTCTGGAAATTGCTAGCAACAATTAAAAATGATAATCTTAATTCTACCTTTGTCTGATTAAAATGATTGCGTGCAATAACATAAATCGCTATTATGAAGTACTACAATCTGTAAATACTATATTTAACGACATCTATTGGTATTTATCAATCATGTAGCTATTTATAGGATTCAAACACTTTAATTATATTAATAAGGATATCGTAATATAGATGGCGCTCGCTTGGTAGTCTAATTTCTTAAAATATGATAATACACGGAACTCATGTCAACTACTCTACAATGTTTTTTTTTTTAATAAAGCCCTCGTAATGGTAATTGTATATTATTATAAAATAAATTGCGGAATGTATGTGCGCACATCACTTTAGAATGGCTTCACCTATTTCGCTATTTTTTTTTTGTATTCCTAATTGTCAGGACAAGGTTTGCGAGAATGAAAATTTTTGAAAAATCGTATGGAAAAGTGGAATAATGGGGTTAAAACGTCTGCATATTTTTTTTTATTTTGTGTATTTAGTACCATAAAGGACTTTAGTAACATAAAGATTACATTTAGGTGACATTATATATAGTTAATTCCAACATAAAATCACAGACATGCATGACACATATACGTAACGATAATTATTTTGTAATATATTTAAATACCATAGGAAAAAACAATCGCAATTCTTGTTTATCTATATTTTATTTAAAACTCATAATAATAACTTGATTACACTTTTATTCAGAAATAATTATAATATATACATATAGGAAAGAAAAAAATATATGCCGCTACTGTCACTTGACATTTTTTTTTTGTGTTGCCAACCACAAAGTGTGGCCATTATTTTATGTAAAATTAGCTTACAATTCTAATTAAGTGCTATATAGGTAGTAATCAAAAGTAATGTATGGTTTACACACGATCAAGTCTCATTTTTAAGTAACGAGTGCTTCTCTGCACCGAATTCATAAAAAATATATATCGATGTTTTAAATTGTGTATTAAAGGGCTATTATATACAGTTATTAAGTGTTGCAGTTGGAATGGCAAAAGCATGTGAATTTCGTAACGCTTGGCAATTAGGTCTCGAGTAGAATATAAAGAGTGTCTGCGCGAGACAGAAGACAGTAGGCAAATCTTCAAAAATTTACAAAAGCCATAGATGTTGTTTTCTTCCTTAGTGCGAAATATGTGCGAAGCCGGGGTGGGCAGCTATTTATTTATATTTTGTGTACTTCCAGGTGGAATATGCGTAGCAGCTCCTATGTACATTGGTGAAATAGCTGAAACGGCTATCAGAGGGTCCCTCGGTGCGTTCTTCCAACTGTTCCTTACTGTTGGAATTCTGTTCACATACGTAGTGGGCGGTTGGACTCATTGGAGAACTCTGTCCATTGTATGCGCTGTACTACCGCCGTTACTGGTTGCTATCTTCTGGTAAGTTTATTCTCGCTTCTTTTTGTACGTCCTTGTTTACAATTTATTTAGTTTTAGCATTTGACCACAACAATTCAACCTATGTGGTCTAAAATGGTAAATACGGTAATCCTAAAGGGAAATAACTCTCAAGTGCAGCTTACAGAACACACCAATATCTACATTTTTCTACAAAACGTTTTCTTTTATTCACTTTGATTATCAGAATAAAGAAATATATATTGTTCTTTGTGAAGGTCTGAACAAATTACATTGGTGACTCGGACACGAACCGCGTTCCGCAACATGATGGTCCTTGGTTTAGATACTTATGTAGCCACATTAGTACATTGCATCCGTGCGAACCAGAACGGATTACTAGTGAATATAAAAAAATAGAATGTCGATTTTTAAAGAAGTTGACAATTTCGTAAAAATATATCTTCTACACTATTTCGGTAAATTGACTGCATATTGTTACTAGAAAGTCGGGTACAATTGAGAGCAAAGGTGACCGTAGATGATAAATGTAACGACATAACTTCATAAATTATGGATTGTATATAGGTATTACTGGGTCGTATATTATAGCATTCTTACACCTATATTAATTTGAAATTGTAGTGTAAGTTCGTCCATGTATTTCTGTGAATACAGCAGATCTTGTCTGAGAATCGGCGCCGCAACGTTTGCACTTGCAAGCATACAGCCTTATGCTGAAACAAATCCTTTTTGACTCCATGCAACACTTATATCTAATTTGAAATATTTTATGTGTGTACTTGTAAACATGTGTCTGTCTATCCATGGTAAAGTTTTAACTGACTTGATGAATTCCAGGTGGATGCCCGACACTCCTCAATACCTCCTGAGCAAGAACAGGCGCCACGACGCTGAGAAGTCGTTGCGCTGGTTGCGCGGACCTGATGCTGATATCACCGCTGAACTTGAAGATATGCAGAAAGATGTAAGTATTTTCTGATAATCTTATCTATACACGTGAATAAAATCGAAATTTCTGTTTGCAATATCGAATATTACAGCTTTTTACTACATAGATTTAAAAAATAATACGGTACTTGATAACAAAAAAAAAAACTTTGTCCCGATAATTTTCGTAACAGTTAAAAGAATTTTGACGTTATATGTCAGGGGTAGATAGCTTACGTTATAAGGAGTAACATGGCTACTTTAAAAAAAAAAGAAATACCAAAGGTTCCAAACCTTTTTTTTTACATGAATATTATACTAGTAACCACTAGCGTCTTTGTGCGCGGTAATTATAATACATAACTTTATAACTATATAATTTATTACATCATTTAGGGTTAAAATTTATTTTCCTATAACTGGGAAATTTTTGAAATCAGATTAGTAGTTCCCGACATTATCTCTTACAAAACTATTTACAAATTTTTATAGTTTAGTACAAATAGCTTTAGTATTTGACCTCAATATGTTGTGATTTTAAATGACATGACGCTGGACACATTTGTAGCGACACACATACCTACATCAAACGTGGTATGTGTGTACTACAACAACTTAGGCGAAAAACCAGCGGCACTATAATTTCTCAAGCTTAGTCGGTTTAAGACAGCGATATTAAAGACTCACCGCCCAGGTGGCGACCACATGCTACCTGGGTGTAATTACCATCTTGCCGACAAATCCCAGTTACAATACAGCACATTGTTATTGTTTAGTTTTATTGTATACTTATATTGTTTCTATTCATTGTTACTCATTTGTATTGTTAATTCCTTGTTTCTCATTTATTTTACGACTTTAAAATTATTTGTATTTTCTCTGTAATTCTTGCACGTGTTCTGTTTTGGTTTCCTTTAAATATAACCTGCTTAGCTCAATAAAGGGAGATTCGTAATCCAGCTGCCAAAGCGATTACTAGTCTGCACAAACGGAGTCAGTTATTTCATTTCAACCTTCTGAAGTTAGCAAGTGGTAAGCACACTACCACTTCCGCTAAACATTATTAAGCCTAAAAAGAAACTAGGTAAATTGGTTAGCTTAGCTATTCTATCTTTTGAAAATTCTATGGCCCGATCTTTAAATTTTGCTGATGTTATTGATACGTTTACTAAACATAATCTTAGAGAAAAGAAGTTATTTTATTATAAACTAGCAGGCCCGGCGGACATTGTCCTGCCCTGATAATAAAAATATATATACTTATGTGCATGAAACGGTTAAGGCGGCTTGACTTTTCCGATTCTTTCAACAATTATCATTATATTTCAACAAATTTACAAAAAAAAAACCTTTACAAATTATATACCTAAACCTTCCCCGTGAATTACTCTATCTATTGCTGAAGATCGCTTTACAATATGTTCAGTAGTTTTTGAGTTTATCGCGAACATCCAGACAGACAGACAGACGTGGCGGACGACTTTGTTTTATAATATATATAGAATATGTAATACTTATGCTTTTGATAATTACATTTATTCGATATTTAACTAAAATGCACACAAAATGAGTAATATTTTTAGGCGACTACGTCAATGATTTACTAAAATTAAATTAAAATGTGGCGAATTTTACTGGGGTCCATCCAATGAATTTACTAAAGCCCTCAGTCGGTATAATTACACCACTCGCTGAGATGTTGGTAGGAAGAATAGTTTCAAACTCATGGAATAAAATAACTATGTATCACATAAAAGACAGTGCCAATCATGAAATTGAAACTGATTGTTAAATTCTAATTATATGTTGTTACAGGTCGACGACGCATCTCGTCAACGGACCGGAATTTTAAGTATGCTCACAAACCGTGCCCCGCGTATGGCTTTCATTTGCAGTATGGGACTCATGTTCTTCCAGCAGTTCAGCGGCATCAACGCCGTCATCTTCTACTCGACGGACATTTTCAGATCCGCCGGGTCTAACATTCCTGCCGTTATCGCAACTATTATTCTTGGTGTGGTTCAAACCATCGCAACTTACATTTCTTCAGTCCTCATCGAAAAAGCTGGTAGGAGACTCCTCCTCCTTCAAAGCTGCATCATAATGGGTCTCTGTCTCATCATCCTCGGTGTTTACTTCAAGCTTCAGAACGATAAATACAACGTTGTTGCCTTCGGTTGGGTTCCTTTGATTTGCATGGTCTTATTCATTATTTCCTTCTCCATGGGCTACGGGCCGATCCCTTGGATGATGATGGCTGAGTTATTCCCCGTCGAATTCAGAGGTGCGGCGACAGGCGTCACTGTTATCACCAACTGGGTTCTGGTATTCGTGGTCACTCTTTGTTTCCCAATAATGGTGGTCGCGATCGGGATACATAATTGCTTCTGGTTCTTCGCCGCTTTCATGGTTGCTTCTGTGTTCTTCGTCTTCTTTTTGGTACCTGAGACAAAGGGCAAAACAGTTTCACAGATCCAGTCCATATTGGCTGGGAAAAGAGCTTAATAGTTTATAAGTATGTTTGGTGTTTGATTTTTTGGAAATTGTGGGTAGTTGAAATAAAAATAAATCGCGGAAAAAATTCTGATCTCCATCTTCAAGTGAAGTCCGTCTTAATGTAATTCCCAGAAAATGGGAAAGGAAACGTAGAATTACCAGCGCCTGTTTCTTAATATCTACTGACCTGAGTTTCTTTAAAACTTTGTTTTACCGATGGCATATTAATTCATTGTTATCGTAGTCATAGCAGATTAATAAGAGATATTGGGATAAAATTAGGCCACAGACATATATTTCAAAAACTTTTTAAATCTTATATATACTGTAACTGAAACTTTGCCTTATTTCAGTATGTCTTTAAACAGCCGAGTATTAGATGTATTTAATTCATTTTTTTTCTTTTAATTTCACTCTCCCAGTAATTAATTGTATTTGTAATTTTCCACTGTCGTAAATGGGATCAGTAATTTGGTAATGTATTTTTGTATATTTTTTAATCGTACCTAGTTCATAAGATGCAATATGGCAATTGGTTAAAGTAGCCAGTCTTATGTAAATAATAATTACAATGGATATGTAAACTATTTTTTAAGTTTTATTAGTTATTAGTTGCAACAAATAGTTCCGCGTCTATTTGAAGGGTGTCTCATAAAGTGAGTTTACAAACGAGAAGCGGTTAACAAATGAAATGTGATTTGTACTATAGTTTAATATATTTCGATATTTTTTCCCCCAATTTGGTGATTGTTACTCATCGCTAACAGTTGTTTTACAGAACGTTGTTTCGCATTTAGCTTTAATATCGTTGGAACTATTAAGTCATTGCAAAATTCTATACGACATTCTGTATCCTTATCAAATATTTTTCATTAAGTCACAATGTTCTCGAATGTAAAGAGTATTTTATTACACACGCCGTCTCACCTAACGCGTAACAATCGAAAGCAACTAACAAAGAATTAAGACTGTAGTTTACAACAAATCAAATAGTTTTTGAACAATCTATTCCGTCCTTGAATGGACATGTGCAGAGTTAACTCTATGTGGTTGAAATTATTTCAACCTTGAAAATGAAATCGATATTAAGTTTTGTTTGAAATTCATTTTCGCATCCCTACTAGGTGCATGCAGTAAACATATAGGTGAGACCCATCGTATAGTGGTGACAAACTATAGTAACTTACAATTGAGAACTGTATTATATATATCGCTAATAAAGTGCAGTAAGTTACAATTGAGAACTACCTTATAGCGCTGAAAAAGTACGGTAACATACTATTAAGATATATCGTATAGCGCTGGCAAAGTTTGATAAATTACAATTGAGAATTATCGTATAGCGCTGGCAAAGTGCGATAAATTACAATTGAGAATTATCGTATAGCGCTGATAAAGTGTAGTAACTTACTATTGAGAACTGACGTATAGCTCTGATAAAGTGCAGTATCTTACTATTAAAATCTATAGTGTAGCGCTGGCAAAGTGCGGTAACTGTTGAGAACCATCGTACAGCGCTAATAAAATGCAATAAGTTAAAACAATATTTTCTAAAAGCAATAATTAGAAATATAATTAATATTTTTTATAGTTTTAACATATATTATTATTAAATTTAAATGTGTGTAAATAGTTCATAGTTTTTAAACATTTATAAATTAGGTAATCCTATTCGATATAGTTTATCGTAAACTAATGTATGTATGGGATAAGCTTAACTATTTATTTCTATATATGCTACTGATGTTTTGTGATACAAAATAGTGTAGTGGTAATAATTTTATGTTATGTTACTTGTGTAAAAATATTCAACTGCAATATACAATATTATTTTAACGAAACGCATTGTGTTTATATTAATAATGTTAAAATACTCAATGTAATTTAAGGATATTGAATAAAAGAGCTCCAAGTACAAGTGATAACATACACGAATATATAATATAGCATAACAGATGTATTTACGGCACTAGAATTCAAATTATATAGTAATTAGTTTTCCTAAAACATTTAGAAATAATTAGCTTTTTTTACAGCTAAGGAAGATCTATAATAATATGGTTGCAGAGACGAAATGAAAATAATTAAATTGCATATATATTTATTTATATGTAATTCATTCTCGCTATCACGTGAACAGAAGCACCAATCGTAGAGCGTGACGTCACAGCTTCCGAAACATTGTTCTGACATTAAAACTTTGCCATTACAAATACTTTTGTTTATAACGACGTGACGTCATCTAGCGCCATGACAGGTGTGTTCTCAGTGGGAATATTAAAATTGAATATATACTTTTGGAATGACAGTAAAATTATGAATTATTTTATATAGACATATAGCTATAAATTAAAAGTGTTTATAAAAAGTATCAACATCTCTCTCAAGTTATCTTCTTTGATAGTATTTGTACACGTTACCGACTGCCTACATATCGTCCAATTAGAAATGGATTAAGGAATTGTGGGGCCTTGTAGTAAATAATTCTAGAAGGTTCTTAGCTTTTGTATGAGTATAAAATAGAACATTGCTTTTACAAACAAATTTTTCTCAATATGTGAAGTCTAGGCGTGTAACCTAAATAGCATTTATCGTATAACTGTAATCTGGCTTTGTTTCCAATCTTAATAAATCTTTATTAGGAAATATATAATATGAATAGTGAATGCCAGAAATTAATTGAAGATATAAAATATTTAGTTATGTTTTTTCATAACAACGAAACGCTTGTAGGACGACAGAATACGATTTGCGTCGTGTACTGCAATTATTGTCTTTTAAACCAGTAATATGGACATAACTGCCAAATTAATTTCTCGCTGTTATAACTTTATAAATATCTAAAATATTATACCAATGATTGATTAAGTAGGATTTATTTAATTTTTTGATAATATATTGTGCCAAATTTTTGTTTTTTTTTTTTCGTTTTTTAGAATTTACTATAAATGGTTGGAATTTGTGTTAATACTTATGATTATTAATTGGTTTTATTGATGGCAATAAATTTTTTAATTACATGTTTCTTGTTTTTATTTTTTGAACGAGTGTTTGATGCTAACTTTTACATTATCATATTATGATGTGAAATGACGATGTGGTACAAAGCAGTAGTATAGCCAGAGGAGGTTGTGTCTCAAGTGCAACTGCTGGAACACACCAACATGTGCTTGGCAACAGTTTTCAACTTGAAGGGTACCACCTTTGAAGGCGAGCTTAATCCCTACCGCCATGCTAAGGTTTCATCACGATATTTGCCTTTACCGAAAGCTTCGACTCGAGCGACGCGGTGTCCGAATAAACTTTCAACTGAGCCATCATCATTTTTTAGAAGTTACAAACAGCCCGAAGCGAACTCTCGCCTAAAAATACGAGAGTTAGTTTAGGGCGACACGATCGCTTAACATAGAGCTGTCTTGACCCGCGGATGTAATAGGTACAAGGCATAAGGGCGCAGTTCTGAGGGACGCATGCGAACTTTTTTGGGTAGGTAAAAAAAGTCTTTTTCAAAATGTAAATAATAAAAGAAACTATGATAACCTAACCATTTTAATTACAAAATTAAAATTTAATGCTACAATAACTGTCGAAATTAAAAAAAAATCGAAAGTCCTAAATATTGAGTTTGTTTCTATTTTAGGGAAATAAATAAATAAAACGGAAAATACATTACGTTTCTCATATTATTAGAGTGATGAATTGGCGTTACTTTGCAGAAATCTATCATTCAATATTATTGTTGCTCTTCCGCTTGGAACTGATTAACCGCTGTCACGCTTCACTGCAACAGAAAACATTTGTAAAACAACAAAAAATTCATTAAAAAAACTATCGTTAGTCGATCGTTGGACCTGTCGTCAGATTGACAGTGTTGCTATGTGACTGTAAAAACTAAAAAAAGGTAAAAAATATGAATATGGAAATAATGAAAATACATATGTATACAGTATAAACATGGAATGTAGCACTAGATGGTGATGTTTATTTTAAATATATTGTTTTAACCCTAGGTAATATTTAAACAAATTGTAGAAATAAAAACAAATACTTATTCTCTCTATTTAAACTGTGTGTAAAAAAAATACTTTTGTAATTACTTATCTATACATATAATAAAAATGAAGTGTCTGTATGTAATATCAAAATAACGACTTTTTACTGATTAGATATCAACGTATACACGATACTGATAACAAAATACAATTTTTAATTTTTTTGTCTGTCTGTCTGTCTGTTTGTTCCAGGTAATTTCCGAAACGGTTGGACCGATTTGATAGAATCTTCACTGACGGATAGTTAAAATTACAGCGGGTGACATAGACTACTTTATTTTAGAATAGCTGTCATCCGTGGCTTCGTCTGTAGTACTATCTCCAAAACGATTGGACCTATTTTCATGGGACTTTCACTGACAGATAGCTAACGTTATAATAAGTAATTAAAGTTTTTTTATTTTGGACTAGCTTTTACCCATGGCTTCGTTTGCAGTACTATCTCCAAAATGTTTGAACCATTTTTCACGGAACTTTCACTAACAGATAGCGGATCTTATAAGAAGTAATTTACAATTATAAAAAAAACGCATGCGGAGCTGCGGGCAACAGCTAGTAGTTATATATGTTTTATATCATTCCCTTTTCAATTTTATGCCCGTTGTTAAGCGAACTCCAAAATCACTGTTTGTTTTCTTTGTCAACATTAATAATAGAACTTCCATTACATTATGAAGTTTATAATACAAATATGAAAACCGTTTGGTTTGACATAAATGAGATTTTACAGCCAATTATAACATTAGATTTACGGGACATTGTAAAACGCTAAACAAAGAGGCTATAATAACATGCACAAAATATAGAATAAACATTATTTATCATTGACAATAGTCGCTTACAGTTTATTTCCAGGTTATAACACATCCTTTAAAGGTGTTGACAGAGACCGTTAACCAAGGATATCTAGACGGTAAATCACAATAACAACATATATAGCAATTTGGGGCAATAGATCAAATAAACGAAACCGATAAAGTTTATTGCACTTTGCGTGACATCGGTATTGACTTGCCGATATAGCGGTTTGTTTGTTTGTCACGTCGTTGCGATATAAACATATCGATGGCAGAAAGAATCGAAGTAAACGTTGGCAGACTAGGAAACCACGGCAGAAACCTTGTGACACGTGTAAATAGCGTAAGTTTCGTCTTTGTATAGAGACCGACGAGACACGTATTTATAGCCCCGTGCATGTCAGAAGTAAACAAGTTCGAAAAACTCCTCTCAATGGTATAAACGAGAAACTTTGTGAGGATGTATTGATGTTTGTTGCTTCTTCACGCAAAAATTTACTAAACGGATTTTGATTAACCTTTACAGTAATATAGCTTATTACACCAGAAATATACATAATTAATTAAAATATTGTTATAAGTGGTTAAAATACGATAAGTGTCAAGTAAGTTACAAAAAACCTTGTCATCCGAGAGCTGTCTCGGCGTGAGTTGTATAATACAAGTTGTTAGTTCAGATGAAATCCCCGACAACCGTTAGTTATAAATGAAATTATTTATTTAGAAAAAAAAAAAACATAAGATATTACAAAAATAAGGCATGAACAGTGTTAGGTACCTCGAACTCGCGTAACTCCAATACGCCAATCCAATACTCCAATGTTCTAGGTGGTAGATCTACGCTGAAACTATTACTGGTTTCAGAATGAATGGGTCTGCTCACCCGGGGTAGTACCACCCTCTCGCAGAAAGCAGACGTGAAGTAACAGTGCTTGCACTGTTGCGTTTCGTTCGGTCAGTGAGAGCGCCAGAGGCCCACATATATTAAAAGGCCGGCAACGCACTTGCGACTCCCCTGGTGTTGCTAGTGTCTATGGATGGCGGTGATCACTTACCATCAGGTGACCCACCTGTTCGTTTGCACCCTATAATATATAAAAAAAAACGCGTAAGTCGGAGTACAATTTGTCATAGAAATAAGTATAAATTGGTTTTAGGTGGGACGGGAGACGAAACAAAATACTAATTTAGAAACAATAAAGGTTTAGTAAAGTTTTAACGCAAATACAGAATCGCATAGACGTTGTTTGATGTAGAATTTTCTATAAAATCTAATACAGTAGTCGGCTCAAAGACTTTTGTCTCCTCCAAAATTTCCTCGTAGTAAGCTAATAGCAATAATTTTTTATTCCCCGTTTTATTGAACAATACAGTTTACGTTTTCTAAAATTAGTAACCCATTTTCAAATTAAACTGAGGCTTTCTGTTAAATCCCCAAATGTCATTCGATGTTCTATTTCAACTGTGAGTAAAGACTCAAGTTCTTCAATAGTCTGCTCTTGCTGATACATTTCCATGAGCTCAGTGATTCTCAACTCCTGACTGTGGGAATCCATTACATCTAGAACGTTATCATTATTAACTTGTAAATTTATTTTGCCTGGCAAGACCGACAACTTTTTCAATCACATAAACGATTTCATCAGGCTTTGCATTCCGTTCAAACAAAACACGAATCGACGAACGAGATTTGTAAACCGCATAAATCCGAATTCATGCAATTTGGTCCAGTTCTAACAATGGCATCCGTAAGAAAACCATATAAGTCTTAAATTTGTCATTAACTATGTACGCGCCAAATGGACGAATAACTCAATATCAGGCCAACCGATTTCGATGGTTAATTTTTTATTGGAAAGGATGTACTTCAAGTGTAGTTAGATGAGAGTTTCGTTATTTTTTATTTAATTTGATTAATGTAACAGTTTAGTTATTTTTGCTTTCTGGTGCCTTCTTGTTTCTTTAGTGTTTCTTGATATTGAAGTCGGTTTTCGTTTTTTTTTTAATACTTATTATCTCTGATATAATATTAAAAAATAATTGGGTATTTACGACGTCAAATGTTAATCCTTATCCAATGAAATACTTCAATAATATCGGGAATTTAATGTACATTATAATTACTATTTACTGCATATTACTTCAGTGAATATTTAAAAAGATATTACAGATTTGAAATTACACGCAACAAAAAGAAAATGATGTATGAAGCTTCTTTATCTTTAAGAAATTATAATTCTTCTAAGTGTTAAAAAAATATTTATATAATTTATAACGCCGTATTTTAGTATATTATATGAATGCGAAGCCGGGGCAGAGTTGCTGGCAGTTTAATAACTATGAAACCTTATTTTGATAATGAGTTATAATTAAAAAAAAATCCGTTTGATTCCAAATGAAACACGTCAAAGCAATGAACTATCACACATGATTTGCATTGAAACCAAAATGTTAGTTAACTATTACAATTTAAAATTATTTCGTGTCAATACAAAACCATGAAATTATGGCATGCCCTACCAAATGTTTACACGGTAAGGCAAACGAAGATGGTATATTTTTAAAAGGAACTAATCTCTTAGATCCCGGAGTCGAATCAAAATTCGAAGAGTTGAGATACGACATTCTCCATAAGATAGATAAAGAACTAACCGATTCACAAAACACTAGGGAATTCATTTCACAGAAGTACGATAAAATGTGCAACAAGATACAATATCTGACTGAACTGGAGGCGACAGTCAACGGGTTCCGAAGCGACGTGAGAGCGATAGAGAAGCAGATAGTAGATTTGTCGACGAGAGTGAATGGTATCGAGAAGAAAGCTTTGTGTAAAGAATGCCCTTCTATGACATCATCCGCCTTTTGAAATAATAAATTTATTGTGAATTTAAATAATTGAATTTCATTTTTTATTAGTCTTGTGCCCAATAGGTTTACCCTATGGGTATTTCTTTTTTAATAATTTCTTGGTGCTCACATTGTTTATAAAAGGAAATCTGGTACCAAATTATATACTTGTAGAGTGCGAAAACTATGGCTTGCTCATCAATAAGCTTTAAGATTCTTGTCGAATATATAATAGCAACTAATGAATCATTTGCTTTCTTGCCGTCAATGGTTCCCAATAACCGCAGTATTAATTTTCTTACCGCTAGTGATTCACACCAAATGCACTATTCACTTTCTTGACGCCAGGGGTGCGCAACGAATACGTCCTTTACTATCTTGTCGAGAGTGATTCGACTAACCACGTTCATATAACATTTAAAAAAGCATGCTTCTATCAGAGTAGGATCATCTATACATTTCTACATATAAATAAAATTGGAGTGTCTGTTTGTAATATCAAAATAACGATACTGATAACAAAAATACAATTTTTTAATTTTTTGTCTGTCTGTCTGTCTGTATGTGCCGCGTAATATCCGAAACGGCTGGACCGATTTTGACAGAAACTTCACTGACGGATAGTCAGAATTATAGCGGTTGACATAGCCTCCTTTATTTTAGACTAGCTGTCATCTATGGCTTCGTCTATAGTACTATCTCCAAAACGTTTGAACCATTTTTCACGGAACTTTCACTAACAGATAGCTGATCTTATAAGAAGTAATGTACAATTATAAAAATAAAAAAACGCATGCGGAGCTGCGGACAACAGCTAGTTCATAAAAGAACTAATAAAACAAAATAGATACAAATCACTCCCCTTAGACTTCAACAATATCACATGTGATATTGTTATATATGTGCACGAATGTATCTTCCGTACCGAGCGGCAGCGACGCCTATAGTTGAAACAGTGTGTAATCGACCGAGCTGTCTTTCACTTGTCCTGTCCTTAATATAACAGATATATCCTCACATACATTTTTCTTTTTTTTATACTGTATGTGTTAACATTTGACCGCAATCTCATCTGATGTTAAATGATGATGTGGTCTAAGATGGTAGTTACACTAAACCTAGAGGGAGACTGGCTCTCAAGTGCAGCTGCCGGAACACACCAACAGGTGCTTGGCGACAGATTTTCAACTTGAGGATGGTAGCTAGCCAGACGGACTTATATAAGACGTAGAAAAGAATAAAAAAGTTGTAAGAAGCGAAGTAGTTTTGCAAGGTGTTGGAAATTCGGTTGAGGATAATGATATAGCGTCTTTTCTAACTTCTATTGATGGATAATATAATTAAAATCGCTTGCTGTTACAGTATATTTAGGTCACTGGAAATGTAGGTCAGTTATCTACAATACATTTTTTTTTTTTTTTTCGAACTGACCTACACTGTTAGCCTGGCAAGGCTCTACAGTTCCACCGGACTACTAAGGGGAGCGCTTAAGGCACTCACCCGATTTTATATGGACGACTAGCACAAGGGCGCACGGCACGCCTCGGCTTGGGCTGTCGTCGAAAACCCGAATCTAACTAGCTAAGCTAAGCCTATCCGTATCATACCTGTATGGGTTCGTGAAATATACATGGTTACCAAGCATGTATGTTTTACGATCCCGTACATGTATTTTGTATCTATCTATCTGTGTTCTAAACTATTACAGTTCGAAGGGCAAAAAAACAAACAAAAACAGCCCACCACTATGTGTACCTACGAGTGAGTGTGTGTGCACGTGTGTGGGGTGATCGGTGTTGTGTTGTAGACGAGTGTTTGATCGAATCAGTGGTACTCTGTTCGCGCATGCAAGCTGCTCGAGGGCTCCATTCCGGGGGATCGGACCTCGGCTAGAGCAGTTGCCGAGGGAGGCCTAAGAATGTGTGCTGGGGCAAAATTCACAGCCAAACCGCGGCGGCGTGATCTGTGATTACGCGGGCGTGGGCGCGCACACGCTGTGTTTCGAGGGACGGAAGGGTAGTCTTGATTACCTAGCGAAATTTCTTCGGGAGGGTCGGTGAAAATGTAACGCGGACGTCTTTTGTAACGCGGCGCGCCTGGCACGGTATCGTAAGTCGCGGCGGATACCACTAACGGATTGGGATGATTCATGGCTCTGTCGAAATAACTAGTCGTGAGAGTTTTTACGTACTCCCAGATAGACGGCATCTCCAGGTCCCTATGGAGGTCGACTCTCCGGATGTACCACGGGGCACCGATCGCCTTTCGTAGAAAACGGTTCTGTATTTTTTGTAAAATCTTGAAGTTCGCTTTTGACATATGCGCGAAAACGGGACAGCTATACGTCAAAATCGGACGAATACACATTTTGTAAAGTGTGAGCTTATGTCTGACGGACATTTTGCTCTTAGCACATAACAACGGATGCAGACGACCCAAAACCATAGCGGCTTTGTTTCGTACTCTCACTGCATGCTGCTTAAACGTGAGGCGTCTATCTAACGTGACACCGAGATATTTGACCGTAAGGGCCCAAGGAATCTCGGTGTCATACAATTTAAGGGACTTTATATTTCTCGGACGCGGACGCTGAACCGGGTCGAAAAAGATCGCAGCGCTTTTCTCGGGATTAACCTCTATACGCCATCGAAGAAACCATTCGCCGAGTTCCTCGATGGCCCTATTCATACGGATAGCTAAATGCGACGGCCGCCAATCGGAAGCGTAGATTACTGTATCGTCAGCGTAACAACCTACCTCGAACCCCGGGGACCGAGGTAGGTCACTGATGAACAGGTTGAAGAGGGAGGGCGCGAGGATGGACCCCTGGGGCACTCCTGAACGTATCGGGTGGGGCTGGGATAACTCACCTTCCACTCTATAGCGGAAGGTCCTATCTGTGAGAAATTCGCGGATGATGTGTACTAAACTAATAGGAATACTAGACTTAAACAGTTTATAGACTAGCCCGTCGTGCCAGACCTTGTCGAAGGCCTTGGCGACGTCAAAGAAGACCGCTATTGTACGTTTCGGTTTAGGCTTGGCCGGACTGACCTGGCGCTGGGGGTCTTCATTAAATTTCGAGAATATGTACTCCGTGAGGCGGTGTACTTGGTTCGTGCACGAGTGTTGTGCACGGAAACCGAACTGCTCAGGCGGCAGCAGATTCAACCTTGTTATCGTGGTCTGTAGGCGGTTCAAAAGGAGCCGCTCGTATAGCTTGCCTAGTGTATCTAATAAACTAATAGGGCGATAGCTAGCGGGAAGCGTAGCTTTTTTGCCGGGTTTGTGTATGCCTATCACTATGGCCTTTTTCCAGACGGCTGGAAAGTGACCCTGGGACATGGCAGCATTGAAGATGCATACCAGCAGAGCAATGATGAAGTCAGGAAGGAGCTTCAGTACCTCGTTCCTGATTCCATCGGGACCTGGGGACTTCCTAAGCTTCAGACGCTTGATAGCGGCCGTCACTTCGTCAAAAGTAACCGGGGTTAGGGTATCCGCGCGAGGAGACGCGAGAAAGCTATCTACCGCGGATTTTATCGATTCGATATGGACAGGGTCAGTGTTAGCAGTGTTTGGAGAACATTGCTCCTCTAAACTCGCGGCGAGACACTCCGCTTTGTCTATACTTTCGAACGCGGGAGGCAACCCATGACCTCTGTCTAACGGGGGCATCGATGCACTCTGCTCTGATTTGAACTTACGCGTGAACGTCCAAAACGCCACGTGGGACGGCTGGATATCCTCCAGGAGTTTGTCCCACCTGGCGGCTCGGATTTCTGCGATACTAGTTTTAACTAACTTTTGTAATGAACGTAATCGAACGCGATTGTCTTCGGTCGGGTAAGTGTCGTAGGCTCGGGTCGCGGCGTTCTTTTCCGTGATCAACGCCTTCACGTCGTCAGGGAGTATAAAGCGGCGATCGTTCACCGCTTGTACCTCTCTCGAGGTCACCCTGACGGCGGTCTGGAGGTGGTCGACCAGGGAATCGATAGCCAGATCCGCGTCGGCTTTAGACACCAACACGTCCGGAATTCTATTTAGACTCTCCGAGGACGGATTGTCTTTCAAGTGACTGCGGAGTTTCGCGTAGTCAGCTGCGCGCACGGACTGACAGTCGATATTGAAATCTGAACCTAGTTGCAAGATAACGGGGCGGTGATCTGAGTCTAGTTCGTGTACGACTTGTATGAGTCGCACAGAAAGCTGGACGTTTTTTAAAAGAGCTACGTCTAACACTGTCGGGCGACAGCGATCCTGATAGTGAGTGGGTTCCGGCGGGGCTATGACGTCAAAAGCGAGATCGCCACTTAGTTTGTCGAGTGTCACCCCGTTACGGGAAGTACTCGAACTATTCCAAATGACGCTCCCACTGTTGAGGTCCCCTGCTATGATAACACTGTTACTTAACGCGAACAGCGCCTCCAAGTCAGACTTGAGAAGCTCTTTACTCGGTTTAAGATAAGCAGAAACTATCGTTATGTTCGCATGACCGGTCATTCCTAACCTGCACACTGACACTTCCATATTTGTAAGAACGGGTGGCTCTACTGACATACAATATAACGAACGTTTAAAATAAATCAAAGTGCCGCCCCCGCGGGCGACACGGTCGTTTCTGATAATATCATAATTCGCGATACGCGGATTATTCATTTTCGGCTTAAGGAGCGTTTCCTGTACTAACAATATATCTATCTGCCTATCGTGTAAGTAGTCGGCTATTAAGTCGCGTTGCGTACGGAGATTTCTCGCGTTAAAAAACGAAAGACAAAGAGCGCGCGGTTTAATTTTACTCGGCGGTGTGAATACTATTTATTGTTATTTACTGCGGCGCGGGCGAGGCGTTGTATCGTCGCGGCAACGTTTGGGAATGCAGAGACCGCATTCAAAAGACCGATGTCCCTATTACTATTTAAAATTTTATTGAATGCGACTATTTCGCTAATGTCGTGCTCGAGTAAGACTTGAGACAGCCAATCGATGCCCGAGAGAGAGAATGAAAAAGCATGAGAGGGCTGAGAGGGCTGAGCGGGCAACGCTCTTTGAGGCTGAGGCTGGGGCTGCGCCTGAGGCTTGGAAGCCTGAGGTTGAGGCCTAGGAGCCCAGGGGGCGACAGGGGCCCGCCAGGACTGGGGGGCTTGCGGCACAGAAGGTGCCACGCACGGCATCGGGGCCGGAGTTACCGGGGTACGGGAGGAGCCCGGGAGGCCCGGGAAGGTCTCAACGGACATAAGAGGTGGAGGCGGAGGGCGGGCAGAGACAGCAGGAGCCCAACGGGCTTGTCTCGCCTGGCGTGGGCGTTGCGGGCGGGGCGCACGGGGACACCCGCGATAACTTGCAGGGTGGCCCGCGTTACCGCACAGAACGCAGCTGGGAGGCTCGGGAGTGTCGGGAGTGCGAGCGCACTCCTTCGTGGGATGGTCACCGAGGCACTTGACGCACCTGGGACGGAGATGACAGCCTCTGGCTGTGTGGCCATAACTCTGACAGTTATGACACTGAGACGGGGTATGAGTCTTGCGCGGCGGTTCGGCGGTGATACCGGTGAGGCCGCAGACCGTGGTGAGGCCGAAAATGGCCTTGCCTTCTACGGAACGGTCAAGGATGACCAGAGCCATAGGGTAGGGAGCTTTGGTGCGGGGGTGGTACATCCGGTGTACCTCCCGCACTGGGAAATTTTGCTCCTTAAGGGAGTCTGAGATTTCCTCGGTGGACAACTCCACCGGGACGCGCCTGAGTACGGCTCGGAGAAGGCGCTCTTCTTCGAGCGCGTAAGTGAAATAATTAAGCTTCCTCTCTCGGAGGTGAGAGGTCAGCTTGCGGTGGTCGATGGAGGTGGGGACTTTGACCTGAATGCCTTGAGCGGTATTCAGGGCTGAGGTGTAACGGATACCCGACCCATTCATATAGGTCGAAATCGCGAGCCAGGAGGCCTTGTCCTGAATGGTAACGGGGGGCGGGGGGCGGGGCTTCTTAGCCTCGGCTACGGGACCCGTAGCGTCGGCTTGGGAGGGGGCGGGGCTAGCGTTGCCCGAGTGAGGCGTTCGATTGGCTGCGATCGCGGCTGATTTCGCGGGCACCCGGGCGCCATCTACTTTTAATGTTTTCTGAGCCGGGCGACCGGAGCCTGACTCAGAATCAGAGGCGCGCGACGCGGCGGCAATGGGCGGCGTGCGGACGCGTTTTCTATTTACGACAGTGAAGCCGTCGTTAGCTGGCGCGGAGTTAATAATATCTAACTCCATGTCGGAGCCGGCCTCCGAGCATGGAGTGGGTGCGACTAGGCTTATACGGTCTAACGGATTTTCCGGCGACCTAGGCGAGTCTAGCGCGGCGAACGAGTTCGCGGTCGCCACGCGGGGCGAGACTACATCTATTTGCTCTACAAGCAAGTGCGGGGCTTCGCGCCTAACCCTTTCTTTTAATAACCTGAGTTCAATAACTTCTGTTTCTCTGGCCATCCCGGGGCCTGCGAGGGGGGCGGGGGAGGACATAATTAAACCTCCCTGCCTGAAGGGCAGGGGGGCACGCCAAAATTAAATTTACGGGACTATCCCGAGTCCGGACCAAAAGAGCTGTGGGCGAAGTGCAATGCCGCACAGAGAAGAACCTACAAAGCCTAGGGGGAGGCCCTATCAAGCCCAGGGCAGAGAACGCAGACCGGTAAACCGGGCTACGCCCAAACAGACACCCGGGGATGGAATGAGGGAGTAGGAGGGTGGGAGGGCGATACCTGGACCTGACTAGGCGCACTCGCCAAGGCCAGACAACCCAGGCCCAACTGCCTTTACCGTTTGCCTCGGGGCAACCGGCGAGCGGACAGGGCGCTCTACTCACTCGTTGGCACCGTGACACGTATTCCCGTGAGTAGCCACTAAGCGTGGTCTTCGATTGACAGCGCGGGATGTCGCACCGAAAAGTGCGGTTTTAAATTTGCACTAAAAGTGCGGCTTCGCAGCAGATGTTTTCTCTCTTCGATTTCTCAGGCTCGAACACAATAGAACCGGACGATGATTCACTCGGCAACAATGCGGGTCGGGCAGCGACGAATTCGTAGAAATACCAACACCTGGTGCGCAGGTAGCGCAGGTAGGCGAGCGCGGCGAGCCGGAAATGACCGAAGAAAGCCGAGCGCGGCGAACCGAACGGACCGTCAGAGCTGCGAGAGAGCGCACGTGCGTCCCCGACCGCGGCTCGAATCGGACTCCTTTTTTTTCTCTACAATACACCGTTATCAATCGTTTTTATCCATTTGGCCCATAGTTACGGGCTTCTACGCAGTTTTACCGTAACTAGCTCAGGGGTTCGTATTTGGTAGGACATCTCTGTTTCCATGAGTATTCTTTAACATAATTTCCCTTGGATGCTGTAATAATTGTGGATGGATGCTGGAATGGTTCGGCACAATACCTCCCTGTTGCCTTGTATAGCTTACAGCGACGAGCTATCCGCAATGTGAATGATGCAGACGTTAGTAAGAAGTCAGTACCATTAAAGACTATATACAGATAGGTAGTGATTGTCCAAAGATCGAAAAGTTCTCGTTTCTAATGTTATAAAGATGTGCAATTGCCTCTGTTTCCTCTCTGCTATAATATCCGGTCCTTTAAATAACAAGTGGAGGCGTGAAGAACCATTTCTGAAGGTCCGCATAACAGCGACATCTGTCGATGGAATTTATCACCAACGATCACCTTTGTTGCTCTAAACTTCACAGTGTTTTTCCATCAATCCATCGTAAGTTTGAGACTATGGCGGCTCAGTGATTAGCGTATTTGGACACAGCGTTAATCGACTTAGGTTCGAATCCTTGCGAATGAACCGGAACTAGCTACCAATCTCAGATGCTGTGTAGACGTGTTTCGCCAGGTACATTTGCGAGCTAATGCCAGTATAGATTTAGTGTGTTTATCATCTTAGAATACATTGTCATTAAGCATCGGGTGAGATTATGGTCAAACGTACAATTTTATAACATATAAAAAATGTTGTGTAGTCATTTTGTCGAGCAAATCTTTAAAACCGACCACCTACTCAACTCTTACTCGAACAACAGAAGATACAAACTCTTTACCGACAGCTTTCTGAACAGTCTTCATTTTCTTTTTTAATTCGATAGAACTGACACAGGTAAGAGGTTAATGCAGTCATTTGATTTACTCTCTTCACTGGTCCTTTCAATGAAGGGGGGGGAATACGTTTTGTTCGTGAGGGAGGGATTTGTGTGACGTTCGGGAACGCCTTCCAAGGGAGTAAATCTTTTAAAGAGTCAATATTAATTTTGGAGGGATATTTGAATAATATTATAATCTTTAACAAATCTATACATATATAACATTGTCCTTTACTAAAGGCGTATATGAGGTCATACGAGTTCAGTAACACAGCGTCAGGTCTTGTCCTTTAATAAAAAATACAGTTGCGTACGTTTGGTATTAAAACGTATAAACAAAAGTTTCACGTTAGTATTCAATCAACAATTATCGGAGACGGCACTGTTTTAAAACATACTGTAAGTTTATTTTTGTGAATATACTTTATAAATTAAATTTAATAAAAACTACTCGATTTCGACCATAATATATATTTCAATTTTTTTTCTTCAGATATTATATATAATTTATTAAGGAGCGTGACGAATAGAGAAATAAAGAATAATTATTTCCAATTTTTTTACTGAACTGAACACTAAAGTTCGTCAATAGCTATATATTCTAAATTAAAAACATAAAGAAAATTGGTTGCCAAAGAAAGGAGAAAAAAGTTTTGAACTTATTTATACTGTGCTCGTCTAGTGTTCGAAATTCGACGATAATACATTAATTTTTCGAGTTTTAATATTACGGTGAAAAAACGACCTTCTTTTAAAAAAAGAAATTATAACTAACACTAACGGTAGTTGATAATTACTCAACAGAAAAATTAATAAATATTTTGACATTACCAGGGGAGAAAATTGTACTGAACCGTTTTATGTGTCTATTTATATATAAGACAATTTTTAAATAAGAAAATGGACTGTCATAAAAACATATTTTAGTCCTGACTCTCAAAAATCATATTTTTTGACGAGATTTTTTTAATACAATAAGCATAGAAGATGATTCTATAGAGGTTTCTAGCCAAAAAGAAAAATAAGAAAGATCATAAGTGAAAAATTTAAAACTCAGAAGTTCACACCTATAACTTCGTCATAATTATATTTGCATGTGTTTAAATAAATTTACCCACAGTGTGATTAAAATTAATTAAACCCAATTTTAAAACTGAAAAGTATTATATTATGTGTTTTCTCTTTAAATTATATATGTATATATATATGTTTTGAAAAGTAACTGGACTGGGAAGAATAAAGAACATATTTTTATTCAAAAGCTTAATTAACTCCGTCACTTTTTGACACCAAAGTATTTTTTCGTGGGGAAGGTTTTAGTCTATTGTTATGAAGTTTTCTATTGTAATTTAACATAGACTAAGTTATGAACGCTAGCTAGTTAGTATATTATTTTTTTGCACATTATAGGTGTTTTCCGAAATACCAATTCGATTTAGATTATAACATTGCCACATAATCTCCAAGTACAATCTATTAATGCATTAATATAAATAACAACGAACGTTAGTTACTCTTTTACGCAAAAATTATTTAATGGATTCTCGTAAAACTTTACAGTAATATAACTATACGTCAAAATAATATATAGGCTACATTTTTACAAAATTTTACAAAGAAATTGTTTTAAATATCCAAAATATAATCATAAGTGTTTTGTGATAGAAAAAATATTGCTATCTGAGAGTTATCTCCGCATGTGTTGCTTCAATCGTTAAGAGTTATATGAATATAATGTAGGGTAGTTATTTAATTTCTTACACAGTTCTAAAATATTTCCGAGACAGTATATATTTATCTACCTTGTATACGGACACCGCTATTGCCAAATTACTACAGCGTAAATCAATTTAAACTGGATAACGTATATAAAATGCACGTTCTATAGTATTAATTGAATTCTTATCAAAATCCTGAAACCTTTATCGCTTGTGTCATTTAAAGTAGATAAACTATATTTGCAACTTCACATCTTATTAGACTAACGTCGTTTTTAAAATTATAGCAGATTGTCGGTTTATATTATATTGTTATTAAAGTTTGACTATGTTTAACGCAGACGATATGAATTTGTTATTTGGAATAAATGCATCACATTTAATTGTACATTAAATGGTTTAAGAAATATGGTTTTTATTTCCTTGCACGTGTACTTGTGTAATTATATTTACGTTGTTCACTTGCCTATATAATCATGTTTTATACAGGAAAATGGTATTAATTTATGTACAGTTGTTATAGCAAGTTTATCGCAAACGGTTGTTCGAATTGCGTTATACATCTATATAGATAGATTCTCTTTGTAAGTACCTAATATTAATCAAATATAATCATTGCATGAAAGACGGTGGTTTAGTGTTAGTTCGCTCAGTTAAGGCTATGAAGGCTATTAGATTTCTACTATTCTATATGTTATTCTCTTTAAAGTAATTTACATAAGTAAGTATATCTTTACGTGTATAATGGGATTATAAATACATTTCGTAGCATATAATTGTTTCTATTTTATGGGATTTCTTAAAAAATCCAAGTAGTATCAAATTCAAAAGGTAAAATATTTCTAGACACATATACAACTATACATAAGTGTATAGTAGTATATTCTATAATAGATGTCTATCATAAACATTATTGTCCGTTTGTATCCTTGTCCGGCTAGGTCGATTTCTATGATTTTTTGTAGATAGGAAGTTTATATCACTTTCCAATTTATGGGATATTACAATCGTCAATGATAAATTTTTGAAATTGTGAAATAAAAAATGTTTATGCAACCAATTTAAGTGAAATATTATACACGGGAAGTATGTGTCATCGAGAAACTGATACCCTATAAAAGTGCCAACAATACTTTTCAAAAACCGTAAAAAAAAACATTAAATAATAAATATCAAAATTTAAAATTTTATTTCACCATTTTTCTAAGTCTACTTGGCTAGCTACCATTCTCAAGGTAAAAGTTTGTCATTGTTGGTGTGTTCCAACGGCTACACTTGAGAGCCAGTCCCCCTCTTTTAGTTTAGAGTGTTTAGCATCTTAGACTGCATCGTCATTTAACACCAGGTGAGATTCTGGTCCAAGGTTGTTGTCAAACCTATTAAAATATATAATAAATACTATTTGATAAAATTCAAATTTATTAATATGCTACGACGAATTATTAATGTTATAAAAATAATATTACTTTTTAAATTCTAATAACGGATAAAAGAACGTCGCCGACCGAAAATAAACCGTTTTTCATTATGATTATTTATCAGTAGGTACTGTGTATGTTGGTATAATTGATACGGCGGACCGATACTACATCACTCAGTTGGAAAACATCGTCCACAAGTGAACATTTATATTAAACACTTATATTGTAAACTCGTCGTTACCCGTGCTAGCCCCGATACAAGGAAAAAACCGTAAGTCTTATGTGTTTTAAAACTTATAAGTTTGTAAGAATTCCGTAAGAGGAACAACTCTAACGGAATTATCACAACACAATTTTGTTTCTTTTTTTTTAATTTTTATATAACACATTAAAATACAATTTTAAATGTTCCTTATTTATTATTATTTACTAATAAAATAGTTAACGTAATCAAAGATTTGTTTTAATAGCATTATATAAAAACGTATTATCGAAAAATGTCTCGTAACGTAATAAAATTTAATTGTATTGGTATAATATAATGATGTGATAGATGTAACCAAATCTATGAACACCACAATAAAACCTTATTATCGATTTTAGGTTACCTCTGATAAAGTTTATTATTTGCCGCTTACTTCTTCTGAGATTTATACTAATACATTTATATAGCCCAGGGCACTCTCTAAGCTGCATGTCATTAAGCTTTTCCATGGGAGATTAGTGATAAAGATAACATTTAACAGAGATAACTTAAAATCGATAAAACGGTATAGCGATTAAGTGGTAATAACAACTAAATATAGAACAAAATTAATGCAGACCAAATACGTAGGTCACGTGATATGAAAAACTTTCACTTGAACAAAAGTCACAGACGACAATTCATCGTATTAACTTGAGATAGTCTTTCAAACCGTCGGACTTGAGGGTGATAGGTATTTCCCATAGCATGTTTTCTCGATTCTACTCGGCTCTGTGGAACATTAATCGGGTTGTGTTAGCCGCTGCAATTACGCAAGTCTCCTTTCTGTGAGTGTATTAAAATCTTCGCCCGATATTTGTTGTATTAAAACCATTATTGCTTGGACGATTCTTTGTTATCTATATGGCAGTTTATGCTCGCGGCTTCGCTTGCATTAATGTAAATAATCGGCAATAAAATATAGCCCATGTAACTCGCTGAGAATGTAGCTTTGTGTAGCTGGAGGAATTTTAAAAATTCGATAAAGATAAAATAGTTCAGCACCTTTCCTCCTCTATGTTGTCTACGGGTTTTCTTTATTTTGAAATTAAATGTCTTATAAGAGGGCCTTGAAATTATAATCGGACGCGGTCAATTCTTGGATGTGTGACCGCCTGGGAGCATCGAGTGACGTTAGGTTTTTTGTTATATTTTTTAAATTAAAACATTCCCCTGTAATATAAATTGACTGATTTTCTCGCACTTTTACACTATTTTTTGTCCAAATAAAATTACATGATATTTGCTCCCCTCTCCTCCACGTGATATTTACTGATTCGACTTGACCCCTCATCATTTTTCTTTTCGAACTGACCTACACTGCTAGGCAATAAGGCCTTTACAGTTCCACAGGACTACTTTACAATTCCACCGGATTACTACCGGACCCCTCATCATCCTGACCCGCTCACATAATCAATGGGCGCCCTCTATGGTATGACAACATTCACTATGATCGATCAAAGGCTTTTAGAGTGTATAAATCTGAAATACATAAACCAACATCCCTTTGTATATATACATATTAGCAGTGAACTTAACGGGAACACGGTCAAACTTTTTGCAGTACAAAAAATGAAATATTGCTAGGAGTTGTTACTTAATAAGAATGAACAAAATACATTTGTAGAAGATCATATATATTCAGCATGCAATTATCTATCTACTGTGTTATATAAAAAGAAATATGTCTTAAATTTTAGGTTGTTTTTGGAATTAATTCGCGGCATATCTCTACTAAAAATAAATTCTTTTGCGCCATTTTAAACGGACCAATCACAAGGTGGCTTCGTTTGCCGCGCATCACAAATAATTTATTAAAACTTTGCAAGAATAATTATACACGTGTATACTATCACCGTTAGTTCTTTGCTTGTTTCTATATTATAATTATTAAAATTCATATTCCAATCACTGTGGTCATCGTTATCTTATAATGCGATAAGGAACAGATAACAAATGGCGTTAATATGTGATAGAATTACCACATGAATATTCTTCCTAAAAAAATAAGTTTAACTTGAATTAAATAATCACATTTATCGTTTCTAATCTCTTTTATAATCTAAAATAATTTATGATTGATTCTTTTTTTGTTATATTACATATATATTATAAATCCATTTGATTTGAGATCATTTCGTAATGATAATAATTTATTTGTCAGATTCTGTATGACGCAGCTTAAGATTGCAGCTATTTTTTTTTTTGGCAAACAATCTCCTAGTAGATTCAGTCAACTAACAAGATGGCGACCGTCTTATTGGAACTTTCCAGGGAGTTTTGTCGAAAATCGAAATCCATGCTTCATTACATTAGTTTCCATCCACTTCACTTGTGCACGATATAGTTTGGTTACTATATTACATAAAACGCAACCGATATTGCAAGATATAGAGCTAAATAACACAACATTATAAAATCGTCGACATGACATTTCAAGATCCCGCCAAAAACTCCTAGCGGCTATCTTATAATGTTTGTACATTCGGCTATAAAGATGGCGATTCTTCCAAAATAAAATCGATTTTTAAACCTATTCGAATTAATCTATAATATATCGATTCACAATAAAATTTATGTGTCTAAAATCGATCGTTTTAACGATTTTGAACATTCAGTTATACGGTAAACAAAACAAAATAAAGTATTTTACTGATATATCAAACTTTGATAGGTAGAGACCGGAATCTCTTTTTTGCTTATAAAGGTTTCTTACTAAACAAAGATACAGGAGCGTCTTTTCTTACTTATAGATATTTTGAAAACTACAGCTAATATAATACAGTGATAGATATGTATGCATTGTATAGATATTTATAACTAGAATTAGACATAGTTTATAAAAAGAACCAAAAAACTCTTACACTAAAATTTACTTAAAATCCGTCAATATCTACTTTTTTAAAAGTGAAACGTTGTTTATAACTCGTTTCCACATTTTTCGTCCAACTATCGCATGTCGCATTACAGCCGACCGCGGACCAGGGGTAAAGTGAAAGGCGCTCGGCAATGCCAACATGGTGACGCGATTGAAAAAAGTTTCTCTTTCAAACAAAATACGATAAAAAACAGTATTAGGTACTTAGTTTCACGTAATTTAAGAAGCATTCATAAATGCATAGGTATCTGTTTCTCGCTTATGGTGTTTTTTAAGGGTTAAAATGACGGCATCTGGCAATTACTCTTAATTATAAAAGTTTCCTCGCTTATCCTGTTCTCATTCATTCAGATTTGAATGTAATTTGAAGGGATAGATAGCGTTCAATAGACATAAAATTATCATGTTTTTATATATAAGTAATTCTAAATTATTTCGTAGTTTATTCCCATCTAAAAAAAATAAAAATGAGTCGTTTTTTATGTGACTGACTCTTCAAGTAGATGCATCATTACTTGATTGATGATTCATTGTATCAAAAATATCTTTATGTTCAATAAATTATATATCTACTATATTATAATTATACATCATATTCGACTATTCTAATAAATGAACTAAACAACGCAATTAAAAAAGTTTCCACTTCAATAACTTCTAATGTAGTTAACGGATGTCTCTTGATTCATTCGTAATAGTTCAACGTTGATATATTTAAATTAAAACTAAGAAAGATTTTAGACAAATTTACAATTATACGTAGATTATTTCAAATGAGATAAGTGTTGCATGGAGTCAAATATGTCTTTGTCTCAGCGTAAGGCAAGTGCAAGCGTTACAGCGTTGATTTTCAGACAAGACCTGCTGTATACTCAAACCCATCAACGAAATTTCAAACACACGGACGAAACTTACACTACTATTTTAAATGAATATAATCTAGGTGTATGTAAGCTATAATATGCCCTGTACTGCCCATTACAATTCATAATTTACGAAGTTACGTATTTATTAAATTTCATGAAACTGCGAAGTTAGATATCCCTTTTAAAAGACTACGCAACCTACAACACAACAACAACAATTGATGAAACCAGTTTGTTCAATTTATTTATTTGCTAAGTCTCATGCGACGCTTGCCATGTTAATAAATAGTTTTTTTATTGTATTTTGAAACTAAAACGATGCTCTCGTGTAAGATTACGAATAGGAGGATGTATGTCATTCCAACACTTTGTGACCGCATATCTAAAACATTCTTGTAATAGAAATTATAATTATTAAAACGCGTTCTCCATAGAGCAACACATTAAAGTGATTTTAATTTTAACTAGCAGACCTGGCGGACGTTGTCCTGCCCTGATAATAAAAAAAATATATTTATGTGTATAAAACGCTTAAGGCGGCTTGACTTTTTCCGATTCTTTCAGCAATTATCATTACATTTCGACCAATTTATTAAGAAAACTTTGTCAAATTATATACCTAAACCTTCCCCGTGAAACACTCTATCTATTGTTGAAGATTGAATTATAATCCGTTCAGTAGTTTTTGAGTTTATCGCGAACATCCAGACGGCAGCGGACGACTTTGTTTTATAGTATGTACAAAACTAATCTTATATGCGTACTAGCGAGCCCGGCGGGCGTTGTCCTGCTTTGATAATAAACAAAAATCCTACAATCAGAACAAAGCGCCAGCAACCAGGCCCAATTGTGAATCTAAACCATTTTTAAATCTGAACACACAACATATTTATTCAAATCTGTCCATCCGTTTAGGAGTTCAATCACATACACACATAGAGGATAGTTCTAATATATTTATATATATAAAGATGACGTCAAAATCATGTAATAAGGACTCATGTTCTAACAGCGTTCCGCGTTACGTTATCAGCTAGCATTTGTAAATGTGCCGCAAAATATCGTGTCCCGACACAGACGTATTTAAAAACCCGCCCCTTTCTAATCTTAGTCAACTTATGGGGCCCAGCTTCGCATGAGTCTACTAACAAAGAAATTGAGTCCAACAGTACGACCATATAATTAAATATCAACTGAACGTGTCGATATTTTTGAAGATCTTCCTTCTGTCTTCAGTCTTCTATACTCAGATACTTTTTTAACCCAAATGTCTCATTTCTCCGTGGAATTTTTCAAATATTCTCTTTTATACAAACCGTGTGTACAAAAAAAATGCACTTGCATACATTGGGCAATTTATAATTTAATTTATACTAGCTATTGGTACATATATATAATTTACTTACGTATCTTTAAACAACATTCAATTCCGAGTATTAAATATTTTACGCGTCACAAGATTATCCTTTTTTAAGCTCCAAAAATCGTGGTATAGCAATCATTTTCTTTGTACTTACGTGTATTGCTACGATATTTTAGTAAGGCGTACAAAATATTCGCGCAGTAAGCTATATTAACATTAGTATACTTCAAGAAATTGTATCCACGCACTTATTCCTAAAACTCTACATCGAACACCAACGAACAAATTCAGTATTCTCGTCTGTCTGTGTATTTGCTTAGCACTTTTAAACTCCCAAATGGGTTTCAGTACGATACACACTACCATTTGGAATTTTTAGTTCGGGAAGATAATCGTAACCTACCACAGTAAGTTACCTTATGGTAGGAAATTAGAGAAAAATCGAGGTTTCTAATCAAATCTTTAAAATAGGTATATATTGAAAGCTTGCATTAAAGCTGGCTAAGCATTATGATACATCAAATAATGTACTACGGAATTGTATAGGCTGTAAAAGCTTACTCAAAAATATATAAGTCTATCTCCTAAGGATAACTTATAGTAACCATTTGTATATAAAGTACTAGCAGTTTCACGTGGCTTTCCACGCATCTTCTATGCAGTAATTATTTTCGATTTTTAATTTGATATGTAAGAACAACTACTGACTGACAGACAAATTACGGGTTTTCATATAAAATTTTGTAACCTTTTTCATTGCCTTAGGGGCTGAATTTTCAAAAATCCTTCCGTATTACTCATATACAGTGTAAAGGGAATCCTCATGCAAATTTTCACGAGCCTAGCGCCAGATTTTTAGGCGGTACGTTAATATGTTAGATAGTCAATGTTTTTCTTTCTTTTCCATTACTGGCAACCCAGTCATCTTCAAAGACCATTACCACCATTTTCATGTATTAAATTAGTTTCTTCTGCTGTATGCTGTTCTTTCCCTTACGAAAGTATGTTCCAGGCTGTTAGTAATGACTCTAGTTAGTCAGTTATACTTTTAAAATATAGAGTACAGAATATATATAGAACATAGATTTAATATATTGCGTAATTTGCGAAGTTATTTTACTTAATAATAATTAATCCCCATGCAAGTAAGTATTTTAGGTCTATTAAGCATTTAATTTAGATTAAAATAGCTCTTCACATCATATCCATATTAATAAATATCATAGAGAACTCGTTTAACTTCTTGACAAATCTGAACATATTTGCGTAGAAAAACAATTTAGGTATAAATACGTATTATATTACATGTATAATATCGAGACAACTTAAGGATATATTAATGCGAATTTTAAATTCCTATAATAATATTTTAACTTTGTTTTGTGTAATACAAACGTGACTATATTAAACGAAAACCCGAACTTACATCTAGATTCAGAATGGGCAAAACGATTAACGTGGACCGTAGGAGATATCACAGATTATAAGTTTCGCGCAACAAAAAAAGAGTTCGTTATCCTGTGTAACAGGATTTGCGAACTTTTTTTAAATTTTATTGTTGGCAACAAATCTTCTAGATTATTACTGCCATTATTGGATTTGTGATAATATTTCGATGTTTAATTTAGTAACAAGATGGTAGTTCCCGTGTTAGAAATTTTCAGGGAGTTTGTATGGCAAGTCAGAATTCATACTCCGTAGTATTATTTCCCACTCACTTCAGTTGTACATAATAACCGAACTATATTACGTAAAATACCGCCAATATTACAAAAAATATATTGTCTACTTCTTCTTGTTTTGGCACCGCAGAAACATTTGCCAGTGTCATTGTTTTGTTTCAAGAGGGATTATAATACAATTTTTACAAATAATATAAGTTTATTAAAACGTAGGAAAATATATTGTCAAATATCGCACGATTGTGAATATTATAGACTATAAAAGCCACTACATGACAGATTAAGATCCGTTTAGGAGTCCGGTGGAACTGTAGAGGCCTTACGAAGCCAACAGTGTAGTAGGTCAGTTCGAAAAAAAAAAGAACATTAAAATCCCGCCAAAAAGTCCGACTTGCGAAGTTTCTTTGACTTCCGTGAACTGACAATGTCAAACCACGAAAAATTAGATTAGATAGAACTCTTATCTAAATAGCATGCATCCGTGCGAAATTTTTAATATTTTTTTATATAATAAATGAACAAGTATGCTATAACGTAAGTCGAGTCAGATGTGTAAACAATCGATAAATTAAAATTCTTATAGAGATATTCCAAGGATTTTGCCCTTAAGGAAAATGCAAATAATATTTACAAGAGGTAAAAATAACAAAGGAAGCAAATAACACACGGCTTTCCTCAAGTGTCTGTTCATACGATGGACACGCTCTTGATCTTAACCCAACGGATCTCGTAATAAGAATACTAATTGATCCATTAGTAATCAATTATATGAGACAATACAATATTACAAACCAAGTGTATCATTGTTTCATTATTTTACTGTGCTATTAAAAGGACAGGATGTATATAACGCCGCGTAAAGTTTTTGGTGGGATCTTAGTCTGTCATGTAGTGGTTTTTATATTTTATTCATAATCTTGTGTTATTAGACTCTATATTTTGTAATATTGGTGGTGTTTTACGTAATATAGTTCGGTTATTATGCACAAGTGAAGTGGATGGGAAATAATACCACGGAGCATGCATTCTGAGATGCCACCAAAACTCCATGGAAAGTTCTAACAAGGAAACCACCATCTTGTTAGAACATTATCATTATCATTATAATTATCACAAGACACTTACTTGAAACAAAACATTGACACTGGCAAGTGCTTCTGCGGTGCCAAAACAACAAGAAGAAGAAGAACGCCGCGTAGTTTGCATGAACGTTTCTAGCCAATATAAATGCCAATTTAGTGGAACGTAGCAGAATTGTTACCACGTTGCTATTATCAAATAGTTGTACGGAGGAAAATAAAAAATCTATATTTCCGATTGTGTAGACTAGTAAACTTTTTTTTTCGATCTGTCTAACCGCAGTTGGCCTGACGGTCCTTCACAGCTTCACCGGGATTTTGGGGCGAGCACTTAGGGCATTCGGCCGAAAGGCAACAAGCTCAAGGGTGCCAGAGTGGCCGAACCTCGGCTTGGGATATTGCCTTGGGTACAAAGCAAATCGAACTAAACTAACCATACATGATTTTTTTTTATATTATACGGGGCAAACGAACAGGTGGGTCACCTGATGATAAGTGATCACCGCCGTCCATAGACATTAGCAACACCAGGGGAGTCGCAAGTGCGTTGCCGGCCTTTTAATATGTGTGGCCCTCCGGCGCTCTCACTGACCGAACGAAACGCAACAGTGCAACCACTGTTACTTCACATCGGCTTTCTGTGAGAGGGTGGTACTACTCCGGGCGAGCCGACCCATTCATTCTGACACCAGTAACAGTTTCAGCGTAGCTCTACCACCTAGCAGAACATGTATAATTTAGTGAGACATATACGCCTTGTACACATCTTGTAGCCTTGTGTTGTTGCAGCCTTGTAGACACATATGACTAGTAAACGCTTTGGCAGCTAGTTTATGAATCTCCTTTATTGGGCGGATATTTAGATTAGATAAAATAGAAAACATGCAAAGCTTACAGAGAAATATATACAAGCATATGAAATACAAAGAATATTCGAGTAAAAGAATTGAAAAATAAGCTAGGATAATGATGATTCCGACCGATTTCGGCCATGGCGACCACTTTGACCCCTAGTGTAAGAAATGGTGCTGGTGCGCGCGAATATGACTTATGTAGCCTATCTTCGCGGCATAATTCCGTGCACACTGAGGGCACGTGAGTACGCCGTTGTCATAATGATTTGTTATGGCAGCAGGTGGACGAGCCTTTAACTGGTTGCTAGGATAATAACAATTATATGTACGGTTTGTCGGTGAGATAACAGCTGCACTCGGGTAGCGTGTGGTCACAAACTGGGCGGTTAGTCTTTAGTAGTCGCGTCATTAATCTGACTATTCTCGGGCTTCTTTCTTCTTCTTTATTTTTTTTGGATCCGTCACGGTTTGTGCACTAGCTAGCGTCAAGTAACAAGATTTTGCCAAGTAAGTGTCTTGCGATAATTATAAAGTTCTAACAAGACGGTGGTTTCCTTATTGGAACTTTCCATGAAGTTTTGGTGGCATCTCAGAATACATGCTCCGTGGTATTATTTCCCATCCACTTCACTTGTGCATAATAACCGAACTATATTACGTAAAACACCACCAATATTACAAAATATAGAGTCTAATAACACAAGATTATAAATAAAATATAAAAACCATTACATGACAGACTAAGATCCCGCCAAAAAATCTAATTCTCGGGCTTTTGGAATGCCACTTCTGCTTTTTCGTGTGAATTATTGTAGTACACACATACCATGTTTCATGTAGGTTTTTGTGTCACTACACCGACGTAAGGTACGACAAGCTATACCTACATATACATATAATTAATAAAATGTTAAGGATCTGTCGTTATTCGCACGTGACGCAATAACTACTCAAAAGATTTCGATTTTTTTTTTAAGCTTATATCATATACATTTGGCCCTTATCTAAAATTATCACGGCATCTTGATTTAATGTATTATTATTCGTTTTAAGAATCGAAGACTTTTATACACATTATGTGTTTCGCGATTAGTGAAATGGGGTAAGCGGTGTGGTACGCATGTGACGAAGAGGGGAAGTAAAGGGATAATTTTACGCAAAAAGTTGTTTAAATTTATACAAATCAATTTTGTAATCAAAGTATACTTTTCCTTTATATTTTTTATATGCTTTTTACTCTATACATAAAATGTATTGTTAATATAATCAACAGAGCAGACGACGGCACGGGTATCAACTAGTTGTATATAATTGAATCGTATCCACTAAACATTGATGGCTCGCTTATTTGTGGTAACATGTGGCGCTCTTCGGTGTACGCAAGTGTACAACTTTTATGGACAAAATGATTAACCGGCTACTATTTTGTACAGGGCAATACGAATAATGACAAGTCCAATAGGGCTAGGTGATTGTTATTTATGGACCAGCTAACTAGCTGCCCGCCCCGTTTTCGCATGAAGAGAATGAGACAAAATCTTACCTTTACAGTATGACTATTATTAGTACCTAATGAAATAAAATGCCAACTGAACTACTGAATGTCAATCTGTAAAATTTGACAATATCTTTGAAGATCTTCGACCAGTTTTCTATCTCAATCACTATCTATATGAAAAATATGTACCACATATCATTAACTATTTACGTTAACGTGTAGTTAACTAATTCGACGAACAATCGAGATTCGTCGACTAATATGAAGACGTCCGAGAGTTTTTGGCGGGATCTTGGAATATTTTGTAGTAGATTTTATACTTTATTCATAATCTTTAGTTATTTGCCTCTATATTTTGTAATATTGGTGGCGTTTTCCGTAATACAATTTAGTTATTGTGTATAAGTTAAATGGATGGGAAATAACGCAACGGAGCATGCATTCTGACTAGCCACTCAAACTCACTGGAAAGTTCTAAAAAGACGGCCACCATTTTGATAGTTCATTGAAATGAGCGCAAGAAATTTGTAATATGGTTACCTACTCGACAATGGCGGTAATAATCGACTAGAAGATTGTTTAGCAAAAATAAAAAAAGGAAGGGGTTCACCTAACAAAAAAATTTAGAAGAACTATTGTAGTTATACGAGTAATATTATAAGTATATATTGAAAGAAATCACATTTATTTGCAACACACACCTAAATATGGTTATTAATTACTAAGATACACATATATAAACGAATTACGAAGGTCGGCGCCGGAGGATAAAAAAAAAAACAAATTACTTTAACTTAATTTAATACAAAATAAAACTACAACTAATGAACGCTACCGATGTTAGGTTAACACTGACAAATTACAATTTGGCTTAATAATTTATACCAAAGCAATGTGGGAACGGAGGAACCAACGTTTCCACTGAAATTGCTGACTCGATATCTCGTGCACCTGGCGTACCGTGGGACGTCACTCTTGGTCAGCACTTATGGTATGTTGTGATGGCGTTACAAACGCATAAATATACAAATAAAATGTTGATGTTTTTGTATGTGAAGCAACTGGGTCCCGAGTCAGCATATGTGCTGAATGACTTTAGTCCTCCAGCGCTGATTTTCACTCGAGACCCAGAGAGTTATGTCTGCGGTAAGCGATTGTGTGGATATATTTTGTGTGGTGTACACTTCACTTCTTCGTGTTTCCTCATGACATTTTCCGTCATCGGCAATCGATAGAATTATCAATTTAATTTAGTAAATGTATGCGAATTCTGATGACATCGAATTGACATTCCACCGGGCATATCACTCGAGCACCATGACTAAATAATACTTATATAAATTTTATACTAGCTGCTCGTTCTAGTTGTATTAGCGAAGAAAATGAGACCATATCTTTCCTTTAAACTACGATCATAAAATAAAATGGAATGACAACCAAACAATTGAACGTCAATCTGTTAATATTTTTAAAGATCTCCTACCCTCTGTTCCGCTCACTCACTTTTTATTTGAAGATTTTTATCGTATTTTATTTTTTATTTTTCAGTTTTACGTACGATTTTTCAAAAATTTTTTTGCCTTCCAAACCTTACCTTTACAATTACAAATACAACAAAAAAAAATGGCTACCAAACAAATGAACGTCAATCTGTTAATATTTTTGAAGATCCCCTTAGTGTTTTCTGTCTCGCTCCCGCACTTTTTGAATAAATATTTTTTAACGTCAATTTTACAGTTTTACGTAAGATTTTTCAAACGTTTTCTCTCATACAAACCTTGTCTTTTCAAATACAAATACTACTAAAAAAGATTAGTGTAATAGTTGCAGCCGTTATGAAGTGATGGCGCTTGCATACATTTGACAACAGACTTTTGCTTACACAGATAAATCATGTCATAATATGTATTTTATTAAATATATGTATTAAAATAGCTTAGAGGAAATAAATATGTTATTCGAAGGGTTTTCAAATTTTCGTTTCATATAATCCGTATGTGGTTGTCCATATCGCTCGCTCCTCACAATCTTAATCCTACATTAAGATATTACTTTACATATAGATTATATGCAGAATGCTTATCTTAATTTAAGCTATTGATTATCGTTATCCTTTCATCAGTAATGGGGGGAAAATTAAAATTTACTTAATTATTCTAATTTAAAAGATAACATATAACTAACTTTTTGACAATTGTCTCCGAATTGTCTTGTGAATACTAAGTAAGGTGTAATTTATTTCTGTAATTTAATTATTTACAGTAATTATGACGATATAAAAAAGAAATAAAAATGCTATTGTTACAGGATTAAGAGAAACAAAAAAGTGCTGCGAAAATCCACCCCGTGGAATAGCAACGTAAACAAGACGTGAAAAATAGAAGCACCGTGTGACGTCGCCCGACGTATGGCTGATAATAATTACGCCTACGACCCGGTCTCCACCGGCGAGTCAGTTCAACACCAAGCGTACAGGATGGAGGCAGGACAATTGTGGCGTCAATTCATTTTCGCTGCTTTCGGTGAGTGATTTTTTTAAACACAAAATATATAATTACATAAATTAATACGATTCCAACTTGGCTGTATTATCATACTTCCATTGCTATATTAAGTTTTAAAAAAATTATCACAGTTTTGTAAATATAATTTTAATTTTTTATAAAAGTGTTCGTTTTTATCTGTTTATTTTGTTTTCAAATATTTAAAAATTCCTAACAACGAAAATTGAATTCTTTAATAATAATTGTTAATTATATTATTTCATACGCGATCACAATTATATTTTGTCCTTCGTTCATCATCACCTTTGGAGTTGAAAAAAGAAAATATATGAATATAAATGACGAAGTGGAATTATAATTAGGACAATATAAAATAATTGAGTGTGACTTCAGTGCCATTGTGTTCCAAGCAGACGTTCCTTTATAAAGGTTTATTAACTTTTGTCCGTGGTTTCGCTCGCTTTATTGTCGATTTGGCTTATTCTTTGGGAACTGTACTATTTTTTTTCTTGATGAAAGTTATTATGTGCTCTTTTATGGTACACGTATGAAAAAAATCATAATGATTGGTTGAGCAGGAAGACGTGAAAGCGTAATAAAAAAACAAACAAACATTTCCTTTTATAATATTAATTAGAATCACAAAATGGCTTATCACAGGGTATTTTATATCTCAAAGTGTCTCAAGTTACATCAAATCTTCGTACTTTTGTTGCATTATATTAAATAAAAAAATCGATATTGATTTCGATGAGTCATTCTCTCGTATTTTACCGCCGTTTTTTGACATTTCTAACCCCGACGTTTCGGTCAACGCTGAGGTCAAAAACGGAAAAACGATGTGTTGTAAAACAAAGTTTCGATACAACAATAATAAAATCCTTAGCGATATTTGTAATTTTATTTTTTACCGTGTGTAGAAACTGGTTTAGAAGAGGCGGTAAAGGTTAATATATGCTGTGTTTTTCGTTGTACACCTCTTAAGTTCTTCGTTAGACCGTTTTTGTGTACTTATAATAAACTAACAGCCACCCGCGACTTCTTCTGCGTTTGTATCTTTACAAAGAATTATATTTGCAGGGAACCCTAATTTTTTATTCCAAAATAAAAGTAGCCTAGTACTCTTCTTGTAACATCAAATATCGACCAGTGGAAGTGCCGTCAAAATCGGTTGAACTGTTTCAGAGATTAGCCGGAACACACAGAAGGGCAGATGGCTGGACAAATAAAAAAAAATTTTTTTTTTCTTTTTTGTTGTTGGTACCGTATATACCTTCATATCTATTTAGTATAATAGCTGTTATTGTGACATTACAAACAGACACTTAAATTTTATTTATTTGTATATATACTCCGCCGGTATATTTATTCAAGTTGTTTTATGTTATTTCATAGCAATTATTAAAATTACATTTTGTGTAAAATAACACTATTACGGCTTTACCTTATGTAGGTAGGTTTAAATATTAAACCTTCAAGAATAGAAATTATTATGAGAATGAAAGGTAACCAATCTCCTTTTCTAGTACCCTAGGCTATGTGTAAGGAAAATTTCACGAAGATCGGTTGATTAGTTAAGACGTGAAAACGTAACAAACAAACTCACATTAGCATTGATAATATTAATCGGGATCGGGTAATAAAAAAAAAACAAAAATAAATAATAAGTAGTACAGTAATCCCCAGGAAGGTTGATGTGAGGCGCTCGCGGCCGATTGTAAAAAGTTAAGCCAAATCGTACATCACAACATGAGAAACAAGTTGTGCCGACCCTACTTAGGTGGGATAAGGGTAATAAGAATAAGAAGAAGTTGGGATGGCGTGAAAAGAGAACGTTGCTTCATACGGATTAATCTATTTTATGGCAAATATTTATTTTTAGCTTATTAGTGGGATGAAAACTGAACATTTGTTCTGTGACTTCGGGGGTCCACCATCCAGTTTTTGTCATATTTCCTTAAACGGTGTATTCTTACCAGCCTGCTCCAATTTTCGGTACCTCAGCTAATTGATCCAAAACGACGGTGGAATAGATAAGGCGTGAGGAATAGGATAAACGCAGGGAGGATGAATTGGCGAAAGGTGTCTGAGGTGGTTTGTGACCCACGAATGACGTTGAAACTCAAGGGGAAGGTGTATAAAACTATAATATCACCAGCCGTGTTATATGGATCCGAGTGCTGGGCTAAGAAAGAGACGGATGAGAAAAGATTACATGTGACAGAAATGCGAATGTTAAGATGGATGTGGTGGTGTAACAAGATAAGAGGAATTAGGAATTAATATATCAGACGAAGTTTGAAAATAGCACCAGTGACAGAGAAGTTGAGGAGTAATAGGTTAGCATGGTAAAAGTTTTGACTTTGAAAGTGGACGGATATAGGAGTAGAGGAAGACCGAAAAAGGTGTGGATGGATTGTGTGAAAATGATATGTGTATAAAAAGTTTGAATACTAAGATGACATCTGACAGGGGAGAGTGGAAAAGGAAAATATGTTGTGCCGACCCTACTTAGGTGGAATAAGGGTAAGATGATGATGATGGCAGTCTCACCCTGTTTCTCTACAAATAGGTACACATACATATATTTAAATACTTCTCTCATATAAAGTACATATCTGTTATTTAGACATAGAAATCTACCTCGTACTCTATGCGTTTGCCCTTAGACAATATGTCTGTATATATTTCTCCTTTTAACTCCCCAGTTAACTCTTCAAAACTCCTGCATTTCAGTTTTGTTCTTTTAGACTCACCGGCTTAAATTGTGCATTATCTGTATACATTATTCATTTATCCGCGCTATATATCATCATATAATCTTTACACATCCGCGTAAGTACCAAATGCTGCCTATGCCCAATAATTTTAATAAGCCAATTAGAAGCTAAAAGTCCCATTTTCCGCTTTTTAGTTGTACTCAATTGTCTATACAAATCGTTGTAGTTTATTCGAGTAATCGGTTCTATTTATTCATTACATGTCTGAATGTCCTTTCTGCTTCCGTAATACTTGAGACGAACATTTCCTTAGTCCTTACTTATAAATATGTTATAGACCAGTTGATTAATCAGAACATTATTTAGACTGCGCGGGAAATATAAATATGAGAAATTCGTCCGTAATTAATACTAATTTAAACTTCTTTTTGGAGGTTTTTTCTTTCAATTTTGAGGTTATGTCTATTAATACAATAAACTGTAAAGTATATTTTTTTACTGCTAACTTATATATAGCATTCTATTTTCTTAGTTATAACTTAACCTGATCAATCCAATGCATGATTAAGATCAGTGACTAATAAGAGAAATAACAAAGAAATATAATAGATAATCGAAGATAAAACTGTTTACTATATTTTTCTCCTTTATTTGTTGACTGTTTTGTTTTTTATTATTTAGTAGGTAATGACGAGCTGATGTATTATCAATAGTAAAAACAATAATAATTGTAAACAATTTTTTTTCCATAAATTCAACAAAACCTTTGTCTATAAGTCTCTATTAGTAACATTTCACGAACTCTACAGTCTTCACCAAACTTTATGACCGCTCTGCGCACAACACAAATTTAATTTTAAATACGTTTTATATTATATGTATAACATCGAAACAAATTAAGGATAAATAAATACCAATTTTAGATTCTTAGAATAATATTTTAACTTTGTTTGTATTCAACTTCTGACTATATTATTCCCAAGCCCGAACTTACGGCTATATTCAGACCGACCAAAAAGATTTGTGGGGATTGTACGTCTATCAATGTATAACATTTATACACTCTTTGGTAAAAAAATCTTAATAATATTGAAACGTAAAGGAAATTTTTGGTCGAATTACAACCGCTGGACGATAATGCTAACGCTCTGCTTTTTTTTTTTTCGAACTGACCTACACTGTTGGCCTGGCAGGGCCACTACAGTTTCACCGGACTACTAAGGGGAGCGCTTAAGGCACTTCACTGATTATTATAGGTAACTAGCGTAAGGGCACACGGTGCGCCTCGGCTTGAGCTGTTACCGACTTTCCCGATCTAACTAATCTAAGCTAAGCTATCTCATACATATGTGAATTCATGAAAAATACATGTGAATCCATGTATGTTTCACGAATGCTAACGCTCTGATTAAGTACTTGGCCCATAACACATAAATTGGTAGGTTTAATTTAATTTACGTTAATACTGTATAGGGAATGGGTTGCACAACACGGTTTTCCCTCAGGGCTATGAAATGGGGCTCTTCGAAAAGAGACTGGTTATTTACCATCAGGAGGTCCGTTTACCTGTGTTTGTATAAAAAAAACTATTCTGTCCCACTTTTTCCACAACAAATTAATTTTGTTGACAGATTTGTGAGTGTCCTTTAGAGCATTTCGTTCTATGTGATTTGACTCAATAACCGCCTAGCATCAAAAGCAATGTTTACGAGGCAAGTGTCCGGCCCACTCCCATCTAGCTTTGCAATTCGTTTGATAATAACGTTGACTTTAATCTGTTTTCTTAATCTTGTGTTTGACTTGCGGTCGTGAAGTGTCACTCCCGCCTGTTCTTTCTTCTTTTGTTTTCTTTCACTGCTATTAGACTTACTTGTTAATTTGCGGTGTATACAAGGAATTAAATTTGATTGTAAAAACCGTTGTATATTTACTATAACTCCAAGTTCTATTTGAATTAATTCCTGAGCCGGATGTATAGAGCCATGTTGCTAACAATTGGTGGTTAAGCTGTTTACCTTTAACTGACCTGTGCAATGAGACCGAATAGCCGAATTTTACATTTTAATCCGTCTCTCTACTAATTGTTTTTTTATTCCTTTTTTTCAGCTTACACTTGACACAGGTTATCGAGATGAAATATCTTTACATAAATATCATCACAAAATATTTATTATTCTATTGACTTAGAAGTTATGAGATTATTAATGATGTTAAAGCATTTTGGAGCTTTTACATGGCTTTGTTTAAAGCAGTAAATCTGCCAAGTAACGTTTAAGTAGCATTTTTCACGGTCAAGTAACAGGTCAAGGGGTAGGGAAGTAACTCGTATCAAATTGCGGCCACCTCTCACTCCAAAAATATTGTTAATTCTAAATGTTTTTATGCGAAAATAACAAAATTGGAAAGACGAAGAAATAAACAATGGTCAATTGGCTTAGTCCATTCCAACAAATGGTATGTTTATTACAGACGATAAATACAATTTTTATCTCTCTATCACATTTACTACTGTACTTTATGATAATTTGATACCATGATTACGAATTTATTTCATAGCTAGCCGACACCGCGCGACTTTGCATCGTTTTACATCTTGACAATTTATTTTATGTACGTAAACTAAACAAGAATGTAAACACGCGTAAGCGCCACACCGCACTTGTCCCATCTGTCCACGGCAAAGAAAACAGACATCGCTGAATGCGTGATTTTTATTGCCACAAGCAGAATTACAAGTTCTTTAATAACTCTATATCAAATGAAGATAAAGTGATATTTTTTGGATAGGGTACAAGTATCTATGAAGTAAAAACATGTTGAAAATCTATGCTGTAGTTTTAACGTGATACGCGTGCTTTTTTTCGAACTGACTACACTGTTGGCTTGTTAAGGCCGCTACTATTTCACCGGACTACACGTGATACGCGCGCTTTTTTTTTCGGAACTGACCTACACTGTTCGCTTCGTAAGGCCTCTACAGTTCCACCGGACTGGAACGTCAGATCGATAGTAGTTAACGATTGTTGCTTTGTATATGTGAATTAATATGTCTATTCTTTCTTATGTATGTATAAAATACCGCGGTATGTTAAAGGGCGTATAAACACCAAAAACGTTTGACTGGTCACCATCAAAGATAGTAGTTAAGACGATTACATCCGCTGTCTAAAATGTAAAAGGCAAGTTTTGTAGGAAAATTGTGAAATTTCATAGTACCTAATTCCTTTAGGTCGATATGAAGTGTTCAGAAAATATATTTTGTGATAATTATGAAAGAATTACTTAGTTTTAGTGTAGTTACGATCTATATGGCCTCTGGCTACTTCTTCTGAGTAATGTATCGAATTTGAATACAAGTTACATGTGCGATATATGTATACTTTTCTTAACCCGACAATTGCTAGGAATGCCATTACCCGAACTCACGGGCCATAGCGGTCTTATTTACTTTTAATTTAAATTCTAATTACTGCTTAATTATTCTGCCAAGTCCATTTATTTTTTAATTTACTACTAGTTTTTGCTCGCAGCTCCTCTGCCGTTAATATAAATTTGTCACACGTTAAATCGATCATCGTGAAGTTTAGCAGTAGAGAAAAGGGCACAGAAAAACTTTTTCTCCAGAAAAAATATATTCTTCCGAAAGAATAGGTCAAGTCTACTTTAAGGCGCGGTCAATAGGTAATAGTAATATAAATCGCTACTAGGTGGTGCTAAAGTATTTTAGTGCATATTTTATGAATTATTAAAATTTATTTTGTTTAGAAAACGTCGCGGCCGGTTGATGCATACAATATAAAACTTAAATAACAGAAAAGTTGAGCTAATGTCACTCAGATATCTTTTTTTATTTCTGTATTTTCCATTCTAAGGATGAGGCAAAGGTATCTAGACCATGCAGCCAAGTTATACGTAATTTCTGAATTTCCATTTCTGGAGTGTTTTGTGATAATTTCAATGTTCTAACAAGATAGTGGATCCCTGGTTTGAACTTTCCATGGAGTTTATGTGGCATATTAGAATTCATGCTTCGTGGTATTATTTTTCATTCACTTCACTTGTGCACAATAATAACCGAAGTATTTTAAATATAAAACACCACAAATATAACAGAATATAAAGTCACATAACATAAGATTATTAATAAAATATAAAATTCATTACGTGAGAGACTAAGATTTCACCAAAAACTCCTCAGAAACTCAAATCAAAAACTCCTTCTCTTCAGAGATAATTTAAATTCATGTTAGTGAACTTGTTCTTAGAATCCGATCGTTAGTAATAATAGCATAAACAATAAATACACAAAAAAATGACCGTTTGTTTGCAATTATATATCTATGTTATATTCTTGAGATAATATACACGCAACATAATAAAACAGTTCATAGAAACGAGATAAATATTTATACAAAAAAAAGTAATTTGTGAAACGAACAATTTTTTTATCAAATACAATAACATAACAGTAACAAATCTTATCGTTTTTATAGTGAGGTTATAAAATAACCGCGTCAATAAAATAAGTAAGCGATATAAGACTCAAGTAAAGATATTAAATTTATAATTACACTGTTACAGATGTGATGATTTGAATGAAAGGGGCGTAGTCCTCGTCGAGTTACCAATTGTGAACAATTTGAAAACTATACCTTCTAAATCATTCTATGACGTTCTTGGTTAAACTTATTAAATTATAGAAGGATATCCGAGTTAAATTAAATATCTTGTTGTTAAACGGATCGAAAGCGAACTTCAAAGTTTTTTCATACTCATTTCGATTTTATTTACATGCTTCATTACAATAAAAATAGAACATCTAGACTTGATAACATCATTGTTAAATTTTGTTACCTGTAATACAAAATTTGTTATGAACGAGGTAATGATCCGACACTGAATATGGTTTCACTAACAGAAATGTAAGCACATTTTCAGCAAAAAGTGAAATAAATAATAATTATTAAACTGTTTGCCGTAATTTACGCGAACGTAAACCTTTCACGTTAGAACATGTCCCACTCTAAATGTATTGTACCAATTTAAACGTACTTTCCAGAAAAAGATAGAATTAAACCTAAAGAATGTTGTGGTATATTATATTACGAAGAGATTTTCAAAGCTTTAAAAGATAACGGGCTTAATATGTAACATTCATAAAGTATGTTTTAAAATCATAAACTTATCAGAGACAGTCGCACCATTCACTGCTACTATCCTATTTTTTTAGGAAGATAATGTACTTAAAAATAGTTTAATGTAAAACATCCGATAAAATAACTAACCGAAAATTCCTTTTACGATTGAAATCTAAGCAAGACGCCGTAGGATTGATTCATGACCTCAGAATAATTTAAACTTGATGTGTTGAAGCAAAAATCCGTAAAATGTTACTCATAACCTAAAATTTTTATTTATAATTGGCTGGTAATGTGTGTCCATAATTTTTCTAAGGCTAAGTGGCTCTTAGGTAATCTGTGGCGGCAAGCACGATATAACTTGGTGGTAAGAGGCGCCACTTCTGTCCGCTCCCTCAATCATTTTTTTAAAAAGTTTTGTCTATTGTCGCAATAAATGTACCTGTAAACGTTATCGCCATGCGTTACAAATTACAAACTATCGGAGTGCGTGATAATAGACGCAACACGATAACTCTGTCCAAGGTGTTGTTCACTCGTCTAAGAAACCTAAAAACGCTAATTTCGAGTTATTATTCGAATGGCAAAGGTTTGGAATCTTATTTGCGCTTTTACCGGAATTAATTTTGAGGTTAGATTTTAGCGAGACAAGGAACTGAAGCTTTGTTATGTAGGCATGGGAGTAGTATAAGATTAGTTACGTCATTGGTAAACGATAATTTGATCTTTCCTTTTTTAATAAAAACTATAGAAAAAAGTTGTCATTTTTATTTTAACTTTAGAATATTATTTATATGTTTTATAAAAACCACTTTTGATAATTAATAAACAAAATGATGTTGATTGTAATTAATTGTAAATTACATATACAGCCAGTAAATAAAACAAAATGGCCGCAAAAAGGAGTCTAGCAAAATACTTTTTTTTTTCTAGTATAACATTTAATTGTTTTGATTCAATTTCGTTTTGAATTAATTTATTTTTACATAAATTTCTTACTGAGACGTTATAGATTTCCTGTATATTGTCATTCGTATTTTTTAACAACAGGTGAAAATAATTCCAGCCTCCACGCTGCAAGGAGGGTTTTTAATGTTAATGGTTTCTTAGATAGATTAAATAATTGAAACAAACATAATTTTTAAGCAGGGTTTTATTGTACAGTATAATATTTGCTTCAAACCCCGCAATCTAATACGCACTACACTGATAACAACTTTTAGACTTAATTGGCTGCGTAAATAGTTTGTTTTTTTCGTTACATATTTGCATTTATACTAGGTGTGTTTCGTACGCATCTTTACTAATATTACACAGACGAATGAAAATGTTTGTTTGTTACGGCTTTAACAACTGATTCGATCGTGATGTTGTTTATTATTTGATAGTTTCGCGTATACGTTGTCGGGAAAACATAAAATATTGTAGGTTAACTTTTATCCTAAATGTATTGTTCTCGAGGGTTACCTAAAAACTACGTTAATACGAACGAAGCCACTAGCAAAATCTAGTAAAAGATATACGCATAACATGACGACCGTTTGAACGGTACAAATGTGAATTCGTTGCAACGCCATCTAGTCGCCAGCTGTAGCAATTAGGATAGCATTAAAAAAAATCCATGAGAAAACATGTGTGCTAAGTATCATCGTGATTGGACATAAAAAACAATAAGTAATTATTTAAAATATAATAAATGATTTATTTATTTAGCGTTAGGACTGGTATAATTAATGCTGAGCAGAGAGCATTACGTACAGATATCACTATCGACGAGATAATGATTCACTATATCACATTAATACCTAATCATCACATTATTAATTCGCAATAATCATTAATAAGTTACATAAACATGGGAATGTACAGAATATACTAGTTGGTCGTGTCGTACAAATAAACATAATAAATTATTCAATAACTTCTCTATATGTTTCATAAATGTGCACGACCAAACCTGTGAAGCGATCATAATGAAATTTAAACTCGATAGGTGTTAACGTTTAGCCACAACCCCGTCTGACGACGTTAAAAATATGTGGGCTATGACAGTAAACATGCTAAACCTAGAAGTTCTAGGGCAACTGCCGGAACACACATTTATACCTCGAAGGTGGTAGCTAGTCAGGCTGACTTAGGAAAAGCTCTACCACCGTGCTATGGTTTCACGGGAAGCTAACTCAGTCTCAAGGATTCGAATCTAAGTCGGTCGATGCAGTCTCCGAACACGCTATTAACAGAGTCATCATCGTTTATGAACGTTTGAGACGGTTATATGTGTATTACGAATTTTTCAGTGTTTTAAAATCTCAGGAATACCTATAATATTATATCCATCCAAAACTATGAAGTTTACAGAATAATATATTCACTTATTTACATACTGACATTTAAACTTGATGAAACCATTGCGCTGATAAAGCAGAAACAATGGAAATTTATGTAAACAATACAATTCATTGGACACGTTGAATTAACTAAATTAACTTGTGGACTCGCGACCTCTTTTGTACATCGGATAGTTTAGAATGATAAATCAAAAACGAATTCGTTCGTTCAGTAATCTTACCTGACTAAATACACAGTATTTTGTTTACTCTGTGACCATAGATTGTATTCGTCGTCGATTTTTGACGGGAAGTTGATTGACTTTAGAGTGTTCTTCATTGTTTCTTTTTCATTACTGGCAGCCTAGTCCTCTTCAAAGATTAATACTGCCATTTTGACCATGTAAATTCACCTCCTCTACTTTATGCGATTTCTCCTTATGAAAATATGTTCCATCCTAAGTCTGGATGGGAAGCCTCTCATAATGACTATCGTGTTTTCGTGTTTGTCATTTCTAAAGCAAGTGTCTTGTAATAATTACAATGCTCTAACAAGATGGTGGCTTCCTTGTTAGAACTTTCTATGGTGTTCAAATGGAGAATAAAATATAAAATTCACTACATGACAAACTAAGATCCCGCCAAAAACTTCTTTAGGGTGTTTTTTTATAAACTTATTCTGTAATGTTAAGGCCAGTTTACTTGACATGTTTCGATGCTCAGTATGTGTGAATTAAATTATAAATCACGAAGGAAAGTTATTTTACAGATTTTTCAAATCTGTCTATAAAGAATAAAGATCTAATATTAAACTTCTATGTTGTACAATTTATGTCATAAATAAATAATAGAAAATATTAAAGCTATTATAAACAATTATGGGTTTAACTATTGTAGCCATTGAAATAAAAATGACACTGGCAGATGTGAAAATAGTGCCTTGCAAATAGAAAAAAAATTGAGCATTCGGCGCAAAGTTCTTTTCCGCATCGACCTTTTTTACTGATTAAACTGTCTCAAAATTAAGTAGCGCCCGTGGTTTTTGGACCTACGAAGCTTAGATAATGCAATAAATAAGAATTGGAAATTATGAGTCTATTCCATTTTTTTAGACATGTCGAGAATCGAAAGCATAGATATCACATTTCTGTAAACCCCCTTTTGTTTATCAAAACATTATCCGTTATCAATAATGAGTTGAGAAAATATGAACGTTTGTTATGAAACATTTGAATTATGTACGATGCTAAAATATTTTTATAAGTAAAGGTCTAAGGTTATCAAATCCCCATGACGTAGCTCTTTGTGATTGTCATAATTTGTTTTCAACACAGATAATAAAAGCGTATTATCAAAATGTTATGAAATACGTAAGACAACTTTTTTTAATATATTGACAGAGGTACGTGCCTACGCAATTTTACATAAATACAAAACTTGACTATCTAGTGCTTGCGACTTCGCTGTCGCGAAAAGTCGTGTCTTTTGATTTTTTTTTTGTTACAAACATTTATAACCGTGCGTGGCTCAGCAGTGTAAACTTTACTATAGAATTGTATTTGCACAAGCTATATGTACAGAGCCCTCGCTAAACTTCTTGACCGCTTTAAATATAGTTGCGCAGAACACAAATTTAATTATAAATACGTTTTACATTATATATATAACATCGAGACAACTTAAAGGTGAATCAACACCAATTTTAGATTCCTATAACAATATTTTCATTGTATTTTGTATTAAATTCTTGAGTATATCACGCGTAAGCCCGGACTTACGGCTATATTTAAAGCGGCCAAAAACTGTACACAGGTTCTGTGAAGGAACCGTTTACTTCTCTTTTTTGACCGGTTAGATTTAGCGATATTTAGCAAACAAAATAAATACGTATGCGTATATATGTACAATTAATTAGTTCGAATGGTTGAATAGTTAGTTAGATTCATTTCATACAATTTGTATGCAAAGTGACAACCCAAGCCGAGGTTCGGCCACTTTGATACCCTTGGATTAATTATCATTCTGGTTGTGTTCTCCGCTCGTCGCCAAGTCCAGTGAAGCTGTAAAATGCCTTCGGACCAATAATACTTAGTTACTTCGAAAAATAAAAAGACTTAGCGTATTATTTTTATTGCCCTAGAATAAATTTATACTTAACATTATAAATTGGGGTCATATTAATTGTACGCTAATATTTTCTTCTTATCTAGATAAATAATTAGAATAATAAATACACGGCACTTAGATAGAATACGACATATTGTAAGATTCTATCTATATTTAATGATAACGTGTGTTATCTGATTGATAAACTTATGTCTCACTAGCTGTGCCCCCAGCTTCGTACGCTTTGTCGGCATATTTTTGACTTATAAAACTTTTTCTGTACGTTTGAAGTAGTATGATTGGAGCATTAACAGGAAGTGTGATTGCTTCACTGAATAAGGAGAGCTACGCCAAATTGGTCCGTAACAAAAGCAACTGACTAAAGAATCTGACCTTGTTGAAATCGGTTAAAAATACTATGTAACATGGATTACAGAAGACTAATTTTAATCACATACGTTAAACGTCGATTTTATTACGTTCCAAAGTGTTCCAGGTGGATCCCTAGAGGTCCACGGTAGGCTCTACGGGGGCTATAATGGCGCGACTTTTGGGGGTTCACAATTCGTAAGCGGATAATGGGTCTCATTTAAGCGGGTCGTGAGTTTAATTTTGGCTTTCCATGAACGAAGCGATTTTATATACACATACTATAGACTTAAATAATACCTCCTATTAATATAAAGACATATCTATCTACATCAATGAAAAAGAAAACGTATATTTAAAGATGAGAAATTTGCAAATAAATAATCTCAGTTCAGCAGGAGAGGTCTGCAGATATCGAAAAACATGGAAAATGATCTATGCGAGACAAAAATGTTTGGGGCCTTTGTTCAAAACGATAATTGTATTAATATTTTTTATTAGGCAACGATTACAAACTCATAATGCCTATGTTAGTGGGTCTTAGCGTTCCATAGACTGACCTTACTGATGCTGTATTTATCGTGATGCAGACCGAGGAGCCAGAAACAGTCCCAAGGCCTCCAGAGAAATGTGTAGGTTTAAGATACCCTATCGATGTTTAATAAGACTTACTACCATTTTCCGCACTCCTCTTGACAAGTCTGCTAAGAAGCCATTCATAAAATACGTTCGTGGGCTCTAAGGACAAGTGATATTCGCATCTCATCAAATAATTTTGGAAATGTTTCTCTCGATTTTTTTTTTATATTACAATAGAAAGTCATTTGTTTCATATTTGTTATATATATGCATATATTCATTCTTACATTTTGTATTTGTACATCCACGAGAGGATCTATCATTCATGACGCAATATTGATAGCTGGGGTCGCAGAAAATGTGACAGCGTGATATATAGGTGGAGAGTGTGTCTGAAAAGGTAAAATCTTGCGTGACATATTTCATGAACGGCCTCTATAAATCTGTTAAGCATATTTTAGAGATTCTCTCCAATAACTAGGTAATAGTTGCTCGTGATACGTTTAGATCTTTTAGTAGATTATATAGAGATTTTGATGAATGACCCCCCGCTCCTACTTCTTATTTCTTTTTACTACTTTATAGGTTTTAATTTTAATCACAATTTCACCTAACATTAAATAGGGCGACCGTCACTCAAGCGCAGCTGCCAGAACACACCTATAGGTGTTTGGTAACAGATTTTCAATTCAAGAGTGGTAGGTAGCCAGGCGGTCTTAGATAAAGCCCTACCACTGTCGCTATGATTTCAGCACAACTGTTATCCTTCACCCAAAGCTCCGGCTTTTTCTCAAGGATTCGAACCTACGTAGATCGACGTTGCGTCCGAAAACCCTAACCAGTGAGTCATTTCGATTATAATTATATCCTCAAAAATTGGAGTTGCTTTTACAAACGGAAAAAAAAATTTTGATGAAATAATTTAGTAAATTTGCTTATAACTTCATATGCATAATCAAAAAAAGGCCAACAATCGCTAATGCAAAATAAAATTAATCGTTGATTTATCAAAGAAATAACCTTGAAATGGATCCGATAAATGGGTATTAGCTTGATAATATGACAAATAATATTTATTGCTAATAAAACAATTATACAATATGTAGACCTCGCTGGTAAAGGGGGTTATCGTTGATAAAACACAATAAACCGTACGTCAGAATTATAAATTAATTGAAATGACGCGTCACTACATTTGTCAGTCAGGGTTCATTTGATTAAATAAAAAAACTTCTAACGCATATGTTCCATCATAAACGGGCATAAAATGCATATACTAGAAACGACATATTGTCTACGTTGGCTTATAGCACGCTTTATAATCTATAGTTACATTTTAGAAAGTTCTAGAGATTATCTTTTTTATTTGTACGATGTAATCTCTAAAATTACCAGCCGAATATCAAATCCTTTTGAATTTTAAAGTATATTAATTGTGCAACAAAACTATGAGTTATACAAATCATACTACGAATCTCAGAAATAGAGCAATTCCTAGATAAAATATAGGTTAGAAAATACATTGAAGCAGCAAAAACGCGAAGCGCAAGCGAGGCGTGAAGCGCAGTGTGTCATGTCTAAGCATAATTAAATGCGAATGAATTTACAGAACATAGTTAGTTACATATATCCCTGGCCAATTCTGTGTGGCCATTGTGTGCACTCTGTAGAACGAATTTTAAATTTAATTTAGTTTGAAATAATTATTCTACTGGTAGTGTAATCTATTACATCCTTCCTTCTTTATATATGTATAGATGCAGACAGATGTACCAATTCTTTATGTTATGTATATAGCCTTTGGTCGGTTTTAGTGAATATTTTATTACAGCAGGTGGGCATTTGAATAAATAAAAATGATAAATAGTCAAGCTATTAGTAGAACAAATAGCTGACAGTGAATTCTCTTATAATACGCTATTTAAGCTGTCATATATGAAATGGTAGTTAAAAGAAACGTAAACAACTGCGATATTTATTATCCAACGTTTATATTGAAGTAACAATGACTTCTTTTATATTACTTAGGTTATGAACACTTGGACTTATGACCTATACAATTATAATTCTTATCAAAAGAAACAAGTTGTCCGCCATATTAGTATTCTTTCTAGTGCATATAAACTTGTTTTATACTTCGATTTTTTTTTCTTAATTTCTTTTTTGTTAAGTAGCTTTTTATTATTTCAAAAAAAATCATTTATTTTGCTTTATGATCAATTCTTGATCACTAGTCTATGTATAAATAGGCAGAGATAATACAATTAACAACAACTTCCACCTCTGTTTCTCAACCGAATTACTTTATTCTTTGTTTGCTTAGTAAATATTGGTTAGCTTTAGTATAAGCTGACAAGCTAACATAGCATAAACAAAAAAAAAATCTTTAATAAAGAAAATGAATAAGCTTGTCTTTCCCTCAATAGTGAAGCTTGAAAGATTAAGGAATTATGGACGAATTTCAACTATTGAACTATTATGAATATAATTCTGTGATCGTGTATTATAACAAAAAAAACGGTGATTTTGGAACGTGAAAAATAAGTTGAAGAATAAAATAATAACAATAAGGTGTAGGTAATATATTTCTTCTAGTAAGCGTTAATTCTGTGACGGACAAATCTTACTAGCGTCCTATATAAAAAATACAAGTTACGTTTCCTGAAAAGTGTTGTTCAAATCGCAATAACACATTAGACACTAAAATACAAATGATTAATAGACTGTTATAAATTACATTATATTGCGAGTTCTAAATTTAAATTGAAATGCGTAACAACTATATTTATTATTATTCAATTTCATTCAGTATTTAATACAGAATAAAAAACCTGTACAGATTATGAGAATTGTGATGCGAATTTCGCTTTGTGGTGTATATGAGTTCGCCACAACGTATATTGGCTTCCTTAGCCGTAGTCAAATAATTTGCACGAGGATGCGAATTTCGCTTCGTGGTGCGTATGCGGGAACCACAACGCGACATTCCGCGTACCATCGAATAAAATAACATATCCATGTATCTTATCTATGATTATTATGTTCGATAAGCAAATTTATAATTTGCCAATACTATACAGTTGTTTACTTTAGTAATAACATTCGGGCGACTCTAAATTATTACCAAATGTTATCAGAATACATAGATAAGTGATCGTTAACAAAATTTATTTCGCATTACTATCTTAAATTGACCCGAAATGTACAATTTATCTATTTGATGTATTATGATGGCAAAGATTATCGCGGTTCAGGCGTTATCTATAATGTTTTACAAAACGGTATAGGATTTGGGCGGTCGTTCAAACGTCGTGAGTTTTGGGCACAGAGTACATTTGTATATAGGAGAAGATGAGATGGTTTCGGCTATGGCCACAATCTCATCTGATGTTAAATGACGATGTCGCCTAAGATAGCAAGTACGCTAAACCTAGAAAAGACTTGGCTCTCAAGTACAGCTGCTGGAGTACACCAACACGAGCTTAGCGACAGTTTTTTAATTTCAGGTTGGTAGCGAGTCTGGCGGACTTAGAAAAGGTCTTACCACCATGCAGAAAAATCTCTACTGTTATGAAAATAAAATTATATTCAAAAATGTTACGTCACGCTTTAAGGAGAAGTCGCGGTCTTTTAGCTGCGTCATTAGTGAAGTACACTTAACTAGTTTTTCAGTTAAGTGTAATTTGAGAAAAGAACGTTATAGGTGAACGGAAATATTATTAGGTGCACCTTTTTTTCGGATATATGTGAAACTAAATATCGCAGTAAATGGTAGACGCGCCCTTATCACTTTGCACTGCAGTATTGTGAGTTGAAGTGAAATGTAAGGGACTAACTAAAAAAGGGTATTCTGTAAACCAATCCTAGGCGAGATAAAAAATTAATCACACATTTATAGAACTTCTTAAGTTACGCAGGATATTGCCGCAAGGACATTGCCTCATTGACGAGTCTTCTGAAGAGCTATTTCCCTTCCTTACCTTTGCACAACCGAACTACGCGCGTTGAGCATCGTAGCCACAGTTTACGTTAAATTCCATCAGGACACGAAATAAAAAGTTCGCTACGTCTTTTCTTTGGTGTACCGTAAAGCTGTGGAACAATCTCCAGGCCCGTGTGTTCCTCCTTTCTATGACATGGGGTCCTACGAGTATCTTGTCAAGAGAGCCTAAAAAAGAAGAGCGTAAAAACGCAGGCCTGGTAGCCGCTATTCGTGTATGATGTATAGTTAGTCTCTCTATGGACGCTGTAGTTTTTGGATTGCAAAGTGCTTACCATTAGGCATAGTGCAGTCATTTTGCCACGCTACAATGGAAAGAAAAAGATTCGCGCGACTGAGCCGAAGCGTTTGGTGAAGCTTCTCGTGATGAAACCATAGTATGGTTGTTTTCTAAGCCTTCCTGGCTAATTACCACCCTCGAGTTGAAAATCTGTCGCCAAGCACCTATAGGCGTATTCTAAGAGCTGCACTTGAGAGTAAACCCTCCTCTAGGTTTAGCATACTAGAAAAACATAAAACTCGACATAATTAAAACGATTCGATATAGTTCGTGAATACTTGCCACGTTCAATAAGCGAATTATTGATTTCAATATCGGATATTAGCGGATACATTGGATATTCTGATAGAAGCCCACATGCGGATAATCATTCAAAATTCAATGTAATAATTTACGTTATTTTATCTTATAAACGTGTCCATTTTATCGATTAGATAATAACAAGGTATTATATTTGTCGAGTAGGTAGTGATCACTCGCTTCATTGGCCGTAGAATAAATTATTAAGTCTCTCTATACGTCGTCTGTCTGTTTGTTTTCTTATTACTCGAAAACTAATAAACCGAATCACTTTGATTCTTCTTTTATACTATACGTATATTCTCTTGCCAGGTTTTAGTGTAATTACTCGTAAGTAATATGAGATGAAAAGCAAATTAAACGCACACAAAATAACTTCTAGTATATTTTACTTCATTAAAATGTATTAACTAATATAATACAATAGATATTTGTTTAGAATTTATTAAGACAAGTCAAGACAGTCATAAGGACTGCCGACAGAAGTGAAAACTCAAAACAATAGAATGATAACTGTGTTCTTTTGGAATTATTAAATCAATTATAGTCTTAATAATATAATTTTCGTAATTTGTAAATTGAAGTTATTAACATTAGTCTGGTTCCTACAGGTACTGACATTCCGAGCAATAATTATTTACATTTTTGTACAGTTTATTAATTATTCAAATATATAATGGGATGCACGAGCTCAATAAAAAATATTAATGTTACATGTACACACGCCGCTATACTACGCGTCGCCAGTTTTTTTTTTTTTTTTTATATTATATGGGGCAAACGAACAGGTGGGTCACCTGATGGTAAGTGATCACCGCCGTCCATAGACACTAGCAACACCAGGGGAGTCGCAAGTGTGTTGCCGGCCTTTTAAATATGTGGGCCTCCGGCGCTCTCACTGACCAAACGAAACGCAACAGTGCAAGCACTGTTACTTCACGTCGGTTTTCTGTGAGAGGGTGGTACTACCCCGCGCGTCGGGTGAGCCGACCCATTCATGCTGAAACCAGTAATAGCTTCAGCATAGCTCTACTACCTTTGACGCAAGCGCAATACGCCACGAGTATGTCGAGGTCTTCGGTGACGCGAACCCATAAGTTTTTCCCCTACGAAAAATCACACTAACGCGGCTAAAGAAGTTTTCACTTCAGTAACTTGTCATAATATAAACCTGTCTTGTTTTAAACAGAAACCACGTTTGTTTTTCAGACGAAGTTCCTTACCGCGACTTACGGTTGGAGTCGCCTGATACAAATCGTCACATAAGAATAAAGTGTTAAACCCCGTTCCCAATAACTTACTCTCTCTGTCTGTTTCTATTGTCTACAAGTCTGTGTACTCGTACGTATGAGTACTTAAACAGTTTAATTTTTCATCGTAGTTCGGATAGATTTTATAGGTCCCTCACAGACTAAAAGTACTACTATTCTAGCACCATTGCTTATAACAAATATTAAACAAGGATTATTGAAACTGTTACGATTGACTAAAGTACCATTAAGTCTATTTATCTTATCATCCTCATCTTACACTTATCCCACCTAAGTAGGGTCGGTACAACATATTTCCCTCTTCCACTCTCCCCTGTCAGATGTCATATCAGTATTCACACCATTTATAAACGTATTTTTTTACACAATCAATCCATACCGTTTTCGGTCTTCTTATACTCGTAATCCTGGACCTTTATCGAATAAGGAAATTATTACGATAGTTTCAGCATGAGTGACATGTTGTCAGGGGCAGAGAACAGGACCAGGAAGGAACAGGGGTACACATTATCCAGAAAATGTAATATAATGGTCCTAAAGCATAGATCAAGTGCACATTAATGTTTACTCACGAGAAAAAGTTAGTTGTTTATGAAGATGTAAACATAAAGGAAGAGCGGCTGCTAGTCTTTATTTTTAAGATCTGTATGTTCTATTGTCCATTAAACGTCCTTTTGTAGTAAGATGATTATCTAATAAAGGCAGTTAGAGATCTATCTTGAGTCTACAACCCACTGTCGCAGTATCTGACCTTCATATTTATCGTTTGCGTGGGAGGTGGGAGTGACACTATTATTTATGAACGCAGATGCCTCGTGACTTTACTCGTGTTTGATTAGCACTATTTTAAATTTCTTTGGAAAAAGTTAGCGTAGCCAACTGCGTGGCAAGATATCTAGCTGGCATAAGCGTTCAGACTTCGGGCTCCGTTTTGTTTGGTTGGCCAAACCGCCCTCGCTCCTCTCATACCCCGCGCCGCGCAATACAACCCGCTTGCACTAACATGAGCACAATTTGTAAGGCAGTTGCTCCATTGATAGGGATCCTAGCATTATGTTAATAAATCGTGGTGGTCGAGTATTTTAATCGGTGGAACGTCAATTTGATGGCCCCAAGTTCAACCTCTAGTTTGTAACCAACAAATTTTTCGGACTTCGCGTACATTTTTTAAATCCGTAGCAATATAGGTTGACGGTAAAGAAAAACATCTTGTGGAAATCTGAAGTTGAGAAATGTTCTCGTAGGACTTGATGTGGGAAAAAATAGAAGTGTCGATTTTTCGGAATCTGAAATAGCCAGTGCATCGTTGGCTAACGTGTTGAATATACTCAAATCTTCCTTTGAGATTATATCAAAATCTTCCCTCGAGAAGAAGCCTATGACTGTGCAGTGGTTGTCTTACAGGCTGATGTGATGTGTTTTGTTAATTAGTAGGCTATATAATGCAAGTGAATTTTTCAAATCTCTCTGGTAACGTACAGAGATTAACGCGTTCACAAAATCTAAAAAAAATAAACGTTTCTCAATGTTTTAGTATGGATTTATTTAAACTATTAACTAGAAACAATGACTTAGCAAAAAAGGGGTGTGTAGGTATACTTGTGTACGGATCGGATTTTATTCAAAATGTATGACGGGCAATTTGAAATTCGCCATTTTGTTTTTATTTCATTTTCGTGAGTTGTCGTCAGAGCTGAACAAACGTGTAAAATAAACTCGTAGGGCTAAAGGAACTGGTTCCAATTCATTTGTAAGATTTGACCCAAACAAAGTAACAACTATTACAAGCTAAATAAAAGCTTGTTAAAAGGGACAATTTTTATACCTTTTAACATTTTTGAGCCGAGGCAAAAGATCGAAAGGCGAAACTAAATACTGTGAATAAAACCTTGAATAAACAACATACCCAAATTATATAAAATAATATTCATATAAAAAAAAAGTGTTTACAACTAACTGTACGGTGTGTTACAACGGCGCGAAAAACTTTGCGTATCATTTAAAAAAAAATCTCACAATGAGTTTTCATAACACTGAAAATGTATAACTTCAAAACCTTCATCATACATTCGAACTGCTAAACTTATGTATAAAAGAATAAAAAAATAATATGTCTGAAACAACAGTGCAAGGAAACTTCCTTCCAAGACTTCAAACTTGAAGTCTGTTAATAAATAAAAAATCTACTCTAGATTTGCTTAACTGTCCCAATATCTCGTGATTTTAAAGTTTGTATACGTTAGATTTCAAAGTAATCAGTATACGATTGATTAGATTATAACCACTAATAGAAAACATTTTTGCTACTTTCCATTGTATTATACTAAAATGTACTTTATAAGATTTAGGGTTTCACCTGATATTAAATGACGATGTAGACCAAGTTGCTAAATACACTCTGGGTAGCTCTCAAGAGTAGCTACCGGAAAACATCAATAGGCGCTTGGCGACAGATTTTCAACTTGAAGGTGATAGCTAGTCAGGCGCAGCTAGAAAATCCCTACCACCATATGCGTACATTTTTTCAATCGGTAGCGCTATAAAGATCGAATCTGCGTCATTCCACGCAATATCCGAACCACGCTATCCACCATACATCATCACTTCACTTTACCTTATTTTTTTTAATCTTTACTTTATTTAGAGTTCCACAGAGAATATATCAGTCCTTATACATATTTATACATACTTATAAATATTTATATTTATATTTATAAACATTTCTTAGAATTAAACACAGATTTCCATAATCTCGAGGCTACTTCACTTGCAGATGCAAACAAGATTTTATGAAAGATGCCCCGATCTGATGCATTAAACTTTAAGTGGTCCATAACAGCTTTTCGTTGAGCTTTGTTTCGGTCACATTCCGTCAAACAAGTGTTCCAAATCTTTGATCGATCCCCACGTTATGAAATTGGATGATACAGTTTTTCTCATAATAAATGCAAACTTTTTGAGAGTCATGTGCAGAACGTACTCTGTTAGTACTTTTCTATTATGCGTAGATAAACTAAATCACTGTTACTATTTCAGCAAATTTTGCGACAATCTCAGGCGGGTATATGATGGGATGGACGTCGCCAGGTCAACAGCAAATTAAACAGCACTGATGAATCGCCCCTGGACTATCCCATTACTAACGATCAAGTCTCATGGATCGGCTCCTTGGTTACAGTCGGTGCTATATTTGGTAAGTTCTGTCAATCTTAAACAAAAGTAAATCCTGAAAAAGTGTAAACAAATATGTATTTTTAGAAACATTTGCTATATGTAATCTAGCAATGAAGACTAATCAATTGTTCGCTTCTCAAGTCTCAATATAGTCGGTATTGTAAAACCTCAACGTAAAAAAATCTATAGTAAATTTACAACAAAAAAAGCTTTGTAAATTTTTACATATAACAATATAGCAAAAATTAAATTCAGTTTTATTATTTTACTATATCAATTTTTCAAACTCCGTTTAGGAAAATGACAAATCATTTGTTGTGAATACTAAAAATCTTTGTAAACATTCAATTACGTTATCGTAACATCAGTTCCAACATTTTTTGCAACTTTACAAAACACGTAGTAAACCAAATTACAAACTATGGTTGTATTTTTTTACTATATACTGTAGTCCGGTGGAACTGTAGAGGCCTTGCCAGGCTAGCAGTGTAGGTCAGTTCGAAAAAAAAAAAAAAAAACTATATACTGAAACGCAGTTTGGTAAAATAATAACATTTGTAGAATTTTATTACACGAAGTTTGTAAAATTACAACTTGTTTATAGGTACGTTACGTATGGGTATGTATGTACATAGTAGGTTTTCTCAAATGTTTTGGGCAGATTACTCGAATCGTATTGTATATTTTATTGGCAACATACTGATTTGTAATTTTACTTATATTTTGTTTTGTAAATTATATGTAACAGAGACTTTTTAACAATACCTACTCATATGCTAATACTTTCACACACTCCAGACGGGAATACAACAGCGTGAAAACTTTTACTATGCCATTAACTACTTGGCACTGGCACTGCCATATTTCAAATATACAGATATTTTACAAAATGAAATATATTGTATACATTGTTGACTGAAACTCCAATAATAATTTCCTATTATGTTAGAGACATAGCAAATTAAAAGTTAATAATAAATTAAATTACTATGCAATAAAAATGTTATAATTTAAAGCATTTTCGTCATCATCATCAGCAGCCTCTTCAACATGTCTAATGATATAAGCCTCTTCCAGAGATTTCCACAAAATGGTATCATTGGTAAACCCTCATCGACTTTCCTCCTAACATCCCTTTTCCATAACAGCCACCAATTTGCGATTTTCCTTCTGTCTCTTACTGTTTCCGAAATCCCACTCAACAATGTACATTGTCCGTGTACCTGTTTTATTAATTAAATATATCAATAGATTCTTTGTTGCAGGACCATTTGTGGGTGGATTTGTAGCTTCGTCGATAGGTCGTAAATGGGGTCTCCTCAGCTCGGCCATACCGATGTTCATAGGTTATATATTGATAGCAGCGACGCGAAATTTAGGCATGTTGTACGCCGGGCGTGTGTTCTGGGGTCTGTCTATCGGAATGCTGTTCACTATAACGCCGATGTATTGTGCCGAAATCGCAACAGTAAGTCTATTATTATGTTATTATCATGTATTTACAACTACTAATATGCATGTACTATTATTATGTATCTTTTCTTTCCATCGTTGATGTATCCATGCCAGTAAATGATAATATTTTGAACCGGATTCTGTTTGGCCTTAAAGTCATGACGACGTACTCTGAAATTGTAATACGAGTATGTACCTAGAAAGAGGATGAGTTATCAAACGCATTTAGTGAAACTCACCGATGGGAGCTTAGTGATCGATTTATAACTAGAATAGTATGGGTAGCTGGTATTAGAAAATATCGCGATGTTGTACCTTCGTCACGACCTGACAATTTCCTTCAAGGATATTCTAAAACTAACTACTATAATTACAAACGTACTAACGTTCAACATCCCTGCAAAATTTCACATGAAGCAAATTAAGTAAATGAGGAAATAGATAGAGAACCTATTTTTATTTTTGCAAAATAAAAAGATGGTATTGTACCTCATGGAAAGTAAAATACAATCCAAAAACGACGACGGAGATTTGAACTCCATCGGTAATCGTTGTTATGAGAACGACTTGCTACCCTCTTGGCAGCTGGATATAAACTGATTGCTCCGAAAAGGCGACAACCCAAAAAAAGTCGCTGTGATTGATTCATCACCATGGTCGGAGTCATTTAGTTGACTACCAACACACTACTGTCTGGTTTAGATACTGAAGAACAGCAGAACGCAATACGCCTAAACACTAATGTAGCTGTTGTGCATGTAATGTAGTGCATGGTACGGAGGATCATGCAAAATTTGAATTCTTCCAGTTACTAAGTTTTACTAGTATCGACTTTTCTGGATTGTAGAATAAACGCATTTTTTTTTTAGGATGATAGCCGAGGCGCTCTCGGATCTTTCCTGCAAGTTTTTGTGGTCCTCGGTTTCTTGTTGGTGTACGCCGTCGGTCCGTTTGTGAGCTATAGTGTAGTACAATACGTTGGCTTGGCCGTAGTGATAGCCTTCACCATTTTGTTTTTCTTTGCTCCCGAGACACCTATCTACCATCTATATAAAGGTTGGTATAAATGTTTATTTCAACCCAGTAATAGCTCTTGATCTTTCTTCTATTTAATATAAAACCAAGTAATAATCACAGATTCATTAAACCTTTTGACTTTAACAAGAGAAATTATATGTTAAATTATTCATTTTCGTCATTACTTTATATTAAAATGCATGCATATGCATTTAAAGAATACGTTTAAACATAATTCAGTAGATGTCTCGCTCTACCCAAATTTGCATATAGAGCGCGACAGAGACCATACTGAACTTCTTATAACAGATAAAATAAACAAAATCAAAGTTTTATATTCTATATGTCGTTTGCAAATACTTAACTAATTTTCAAGAATAATACAAGAAGAACTTTGGCTTTGTATTGTTTTTCTTTACTTATTTCGCCAAATTCCTTTGATGAATTAAATAAATCTAGAATACGTCTAAAATTTTGATGGTAAAATATTGAAACAGGAAAATGGAAGTGATACAGATATTTGTACTATAGTCCTTATCTGGAGATTAAATAGACGAATACATTTGTATGAACAAAACACCACCCACGTTTCCACTTATGAGGTATTTCACATATTTATGATTACAGGTAATGTTGATGCGGCGGGAGATTGTCTCGCTGTTATCCGCGGTAAATCTAGAGCTGGGATACAAGCTGAATTGGACAAAATGGCGGCTGAAGTGAAGGCTTCGATGGCGAAAACTGCTTCAGTGAGTACTTTCATGTATTGATTTTTAAGAATACATATACCATCATCATGATGTTACTCTTATCCCGTCTAAGGATCTATCCGTCTCTATTAACTGACAATTTAAATATAACACCTTTAAATACATTATTATATACACAGTCCATTATGCTCATTCCATAGTCTTCCAAGGTTTCCTTCTACTATTATATCCATCCGTTCATCTTTATCCTTAACACTCTTCTGGTTAGATTTTCATATCTCCTGCCTAAACAAAGATAACCTACAACTCCTCAAGTTGTAGAACTTTAGCGGATACCACAAAAAAGTCGAGTTATAGGGTTTTCGAGCCGTGAAAGAGACTCGGGCTGTTTTGTTTGGAAATATTCGACTTGTAGACAAACCTTTGGGTAAATTCTTTAAGTCGGTATATTGCTTTTCTTCGTGATTTTTAATTATTTTAGAATGATAATTTTTGATCCTAGTTAATTTTCAAATAACTATGATATATCCTCATCTCTTTACAGTCACTATAACCTATTACTATATGTTTGTAATGAAATCTATTATATTAACTTCTTATTACAGTTTAGGGATATCTTCCGTGGCAGTAACTTCAAAGCTTTCTACATATCTTGCGCGCTGGTGGCGGCCCAGCAGTTCTGCGGTATTAATGCTGTTCTGTTCTACATGGCGATCATCTTCGAGCAAGCCGGCTCCACACTCGATTCTTCCATAGCTACCATCATTATTGGAAGCGTTCAGGTGAGTTATCAATCCATTTTAGAATTAATGGTTGTTATATAAGAAAGTTGAAGACATTGTTAATGATATGTAAAAATGAAATGCCCATTTTTTCTTCATAATAATTTTCGAAACGGCTGAACTGATTTTGATGAGAGCTTTACTAACGAATAGAAAATTATTTACATTATCATGAAAGCTACATATCATATAGTCTTTTCGATAGGAGTTAACAGTAATAAGAAAATTGAATTTGTAAAAATACCCTAGTATCTAACAATGAACAAAAGAAACACGAGAACGAAGTCACAGGCACGAATTAGTTAATTAAATATGAATACAACAAATAATAGAAACGAGAATCTTTTAAAAAAAGACACACTACGAAAATAATCTATAAAATATGTACCAAGTAGGCTCATAAATTCTGGCAAAAATTTGTAATGTTATGATTTTTTGATAAATATTTAACCTTTTATAACCTAGAGTTTCAATTTTGATACCAATCTTTTGAACCGAATGTTCACATTACTATTCGTTTTTTTTATAGGTTGGCTGTACGTATTTTACTGTTGTATAATATTCTTTCAAACGAAATTAATTTTTTTTTCTAAATAAATATGTAAAATAAATATTGTGATTTTTTTAGCTATTTTTCCCTTCATCTAGATCCTGAAGCAGACACAGAAATATTAAAAATAAATCACTTTCGTAAATCAGGCTACTAAGGGTTAAAAGAACATGTATAAAATGCAGGGTAATTAAATGTACAATACAGTTTTATTTTCATTATTGAGAATACCCTCCCCCAGTTTGAATACATGTCCTGACTCGACGCGGCCAGTCATCGACCGCAGCACGCACCACATTCATATCTTTTTCTATGTCATTTGACAAGGACATGTTTGTTCTAGGTGTTTGCTTCCTGCCTAACTCCTCTGGTCGTTGATCGACTTGGGAGGAGAATATTACTCATGATCTCATGCTGCGGCACTACTATTGGATTGGTAAGACCTATTACCTGTACCTGAGAAATCCATACATATACATAAAATTAAAGTGTCTGTTTTTATCCGGGTTGATCTGCGTCATTACTAGATCGCGTTTGACAAGATTGTAAATAGCAAACAGACTATTTTTTAAGATATAATGCAATAACAGTATTAAAGAGAATATAAGCTGAAAGAGAACATTTAACATACCACCACATAGTATGAAACAAAGTCGCTTTCTCTGTCCCTATATCCCTATGTATGCTTAAATCTTTAAAACTACGCAACGGATTTTGATGCGGTTTGTTTTTAATAGATAGAGTGATTGAAGAGGAAGGTTTATATGTATAATAACATATATTAAATAGTGGAGAAATACTGTTATTTTTGAGGTTACTCCAAATGTAACGCGTGCGGGCCACGGGCAGTAATAAATAAATCAAAACTACTGGATCGATTTTAATCATTATTTCAGTGAATGACATAGCCTATATATTTTATACCCGTGCGAAGCCGGAGCGGGCCGCTAGTTATGTATATAAAATTATATTAAAACAAAAGACAATCTGCAAATAATCTATCTCGTATGTAGATAAATGATATAATATCTTCCCGCCGACAAGGTGCCGCATAGTAATTTGTATAAGGGACAGAATCACTGTAACCATTAGGTTTAGCGTGGTTACCATCTTGGATATCATCGTCAGGTGAGATTGTGGTCAATCGCTTTACCACATGTACAATGAAGTGTTTTGAAGAAGTTTTTAATATGGTGCCGTCATCAGTACACTCCATATAACCTAGTAAAACAGTAACAATCGTAAGGTCCATTAGAATCTTCATTATGTGCAAGTTAATGTTGTCGAATGGGTTACCCGGTATGGGATTCCCACAGGGTGATGGCATGGGGCCTTTCAAGGCTGGGAACGCCACAATGATACCACTGGTGTTGCAGTTGTTCATAGACGACTTTGTCCATTTAAATTAAGATGGGCCGTCTCCCTGGTTGCTGCCCTTTGTCTAAAAAATCTATAAAATATAAAAAAGATACTTATGTGTCTATATTCTTTAAGGGTCTCCTTGGAATGTACTTCATTTTGGATGCAAATAATAGCCCCGTGATCGAAAGCATCCGGTTCCTGCCGATTCTCGCTTTGGTTCTGTTCATTCTCACGTATTGCTGGGGTCTTGGCCCCCTGCCCTGGGCGGTGATGGGAGAACTCTTCCCTATTGAAGTCAAAGCTCTCGCATCACCGATAGCAACGGCTTTCTGCTGGGTGCTTTCCTTCCTTGTAACCAGGTAAGTGATTTAAATTTTAACACTTTTACATCTGCTGAAGTTTTTTTTTTTTTTTATCGTGGCGAAATCCATCATGGACACGCCACCCTCCCGGGGGAAAGGGTGGGTAGTGTGAGACTCCTACCCGCTAAAACCCCACGGTGTACGTCCACCGCTTTTGTTGTGGCGACACGAGATCTCTTAAGTATTCATCGTGTCGCCCCAGCGGTTGGTCTGGCGTCAATTAGCGCCGCCGGACTCCGTCTTTATCAGGAGATGACCGTGTACACATCTTTGGCCATCTCCTCCATCCACCGGACCTGTGCAATGGGAAGATGGGCCCCCCGGCCCATCCTCCCTGGCCCGGCTACGGTGGTAGAAGGCGAGCGTATCGTCCCTGCCTTCCACCGGCCCTCCATCTGCTGAAGTTTGTCTTTAACCCTTCTTAACCGTATTCGTTCTGTTTTACGGTATATTTCTGACCGTCTAACGGAAAGTACGGAAATACAGTTTTTGGTTTAAACCAAAATACACATTGTTCTTCTCATCAGTAAACTTTATTTAATAATATAATTGCCATTATTATCAATGACTTCTTTCCAGCTTGTCACAATTTCGATATCCTATTTTTTGATAAATGTCTCATCCTTTGATATGAAACATTGAATCGGAGTTTGTTTGATATCTTTCTCAATATATATTGTTATGCCCTTAAAACAGAATTGAAAGGACTAAAACTATCACTTGGATAGTCAAAAAGTGCTAAGTCCTAAGAGAATACGGTCCTATCATCTATACGCTTCTGTAGCTTTCTTCCTAGTAGAAGTAAAATACAGTGGCGTCAATAAACTTTATCAGTATTCATGATTACACTATCGCTTCACAATTAAGACTGACTTGAATCAACTTTCTTTTAGTTAATTTGGTGCATTTGTATGTCTAAAGAAATCAGATTAAAATAAAAGATAGTTATAACCACGGAATAAAGTTCTCTTTCTTCCGTGGTTATAACTTTATCAACTTTCCTATTACACGTATCACGTAAAATGGCAAAGAGTCAATCGAATTCAAGAAATAAACCACCTACGAAAAATTCCACATCGATTAATTTCTTTAAAATAGTGCTTAGATGATTGATTCTGGAAAAATGCGCTCATTCGTTAAAGGTTAAATGATGAGCAGCATAAATTTCAGGGTGTTTACAGATCGTGAAATGTTATTTCAGATATTTCAACCCAGTGGCTGAAGCGATCGGTATGGGTGGAACATTTTTAATCTTTGGCGGATGCTTGCATCGCCTCGTTCTTCTTCACTTTGTTCATGGTGCCGGAGACCAAGGGCAAGAGTTTCCAAGAAATTCAAGAAATGCTCGCAGGAAAGTAAGTAACGTTTAAAACGTACAACGTTCTTGAATCTACAGTGGAGTCATTTTGATAAAAATTGCAATTTATTATAATATACTTCTATTATTAACCCTCGCTACTTTATATTCGTGAAAATGGATTCCTTCTTTCATAATTTAAATTCTAGAAAGTGTAACCGACTGGTTGTACCATGTTTTAGACCTGGTAAGAAGAACAGTAACAATTTTTTAGGTAATAGTGTTAAGTTTTAAAACAAAGATCCAAAGCACATTACCGATTTGCTCTTTAGCAGGTTCAAGCACCGTATCAAATGGGTTTTAATGTCAAAAGGCTATTTTACAGGATGATTCAGTATGTGAACGATTGTTATATCTGGAATGTAAGCTCGTCTCTAAAAACTATTGTAACTGTAATGTATTGTTATAAATATAGATAGTTTGTTGCTGATTCTTCTTGATGAGCGGGTCGTTAGTCTGAACCGGTGGTAGTTCTGACTTTCATAAGCACTGGAATTATTGTTCATAATTGGTAGAAGATTGTGTAGTCTACCTAGTACATGGAAAATAATTAATTTCTTAGCAAGTTCTGTTAAATGAGTTGAAGTGTTTCGCAGATTAACACGCGTACAAACAACAAATTTATTTGTATATGTGTATAGATTAATTTTACTTTTCTTTTCCAGGTCCACAAAAGAAAAATTTGATAAGGCTTAGTTAATTTTTAGGAAGAATCCGTAAAGAATTTGGGTGTAATTTTAGATAAATTTATATTATAATATTTTTGATAGGTAGTTAAATTATAATGCCACCTCTTAGGCAAAGCCTGGAGGTTACACTAACTATATTTACTATAGTGCCTGTAAATATTAATGAACTTGTTGTTTTATGAACGTATTCTATTTTCTGTAATTATGTTTCCCGATTTGCAAACAAAAAAATATTGTAAATGTAACTTAATAGACAGATGTTATTTTTGTAAATATATATTCTTTTGTAATTGTAAAATTTGTTTGAGATTTTTGTTCGAATTTAAGAATCGTTTTAGAATACATGCAAAGAATTTTCTTTATATCTCTAGATTTTTATTGTTTGACGTTCATCGATAAAGTACATCATAAAAATTTCATAATTTTTTGAACTTTTCGTCCTTGTCACATGGTTTCCGATTTTTGTGAACCCTGACCTCTAATGTGACGTCGTATGTTTTCTAGTTTAAAGTTTCAAAATTATTAAAACAGTCCATTTAAAATTGTTTATACAAGTAATTTTATTTTTCACAAAACCAAAAATAATCATACATCTAAGATTTTCATTACAGTTTACAATTACATTTTTGGTACTTTGAGACCTTGAGTCTTCTAAAAATGACGTCACGAAGTGTAAGATTCGTCCTTCCCCACTTTTATAACAAGACATTACACTGTATTAACTCATCTCCCGCTCTTTAATTTGTGATGTATTTATGGATGACCTGTATTATATACCAAAAATATTTGTAAATTTTGTACTGCATGTACTAGAAAAACTTTGTAAAGGTGAAATTTACAGAATTACTCACCCTGTGTAGGTAATATGTGTATTTCCTTTAGATTATTACCGAGTACAAAGTCGCCATATCAGTTGTAAGTGAAATTTATGATAACTAATAATAAATGTATGCCTTATTTATTGTACATAAATCATTATAATATATACTGTAATTATAACTGAACTATTCGATGCGAATAATATATTTTTTATAAGTGTTTGTGTGAAGTTTTATTGTGAACTAACTTCCCGCCCCGGCTTCGCACGAGATGACAACCAAGGAAGAGTGACACTAAACCTTTCTTTTAATATACGACCATGTAGTTAAATAAAATGGCAACTGAACTTTAATTTCTCAATATTCTTGAAGACCTCCTCGTCTTCTGACTCACTCACTCATTATTTTTAAATGTAGATATTATAACCGAAATGTTTCAGTTTTCCGTAGTATTTTTTTAAATAATTTTCTTTCATACAATCCTTGTCCCGGCAATTGACAAACACAACAACAAGAGAATTAGACAAATAGGTGCTCGAGTTCCCAAGTGATGCGATTACATACATACGGTAATTGATTTACATTTATTTATATAGATTTGTAAATAAGACCACAATATTATAATGAAAATATATATATTAAACATAAATAACATTACAATGTCAGTCTTCATAAAAAAATATCGTTTCTTAAAGAATAATATCATTACTCCGGATCGAATTGCGATTACTATGTACGAAGCTGAAAAACGACGAGTTATTCAATACTTCTATAAGTATTGAGAACGGCCAGACACATACGACACATACAGTACTGTCCGGTGGAACTGTAGGAGGCCTCCGGGTCAACAGAGTAGGTCAGTGCTGAAAAAAAAAAACATACAGTACCCGGCATTCGATTTGACACGTCCCGTTCACGTCACCGTCACGGGAACAGAGTGAGACGTCCGGCTAACATCGGTTTGCTTCGATTTTGTAAAGCGTTCTCTCTGTCGCACAACGAAATTACCGCGTTAGACAGAGATAACGCTATACAAAACCGAACTTAACCGAGTACCACTGTCTTCTACCCGACGTTCCAAATCAAATGCCGGGTACTGTCCCTACAATATTATCTTTTTTTTTAAATATAAAATTAACTTCGCAATAATAAGCCTAAAATTATAAAGCGGACACCTTGTCGCAATATAAATGTCTACATCATTATACTCTTTATATTCTTCCCTTTCAATAGTTCTCAAGGTACGATAACTGAATAATTGATAACACAAATCATACGGTAAAGATTATTTCGAAACTAACCAATCCTGAAAATATATGTCCCAAAAGTACGATTAAAATCCATTTTTACTGTATATATATATTGATCACGATTAGAAATTAATATTCAACAGATAATTACCAAAAACGTCCAAAATTACAACACCAACTAAAATTGCATCGATTATTGGGAACAAATATTACAAAAAAATTCGAGAAAATTCTATCACGTATCGACGCAACCCTATTGGAATGAAAATACATCGACGATTATGAATCATATGACCGCGGACAACATCGTCACCAAGAACCCAAGGCACTAAATGAGACCCAATATTCAAAAGCATCACTCGAATTCTTTAGAAATCTCATCCATAGCCGTGAGGACGTCGCAGATGCTCCCAGCATAAACCCTCAAATCGGGATCCCTCTTGATCTTCAAACTAGCGCAGTACAACTTCTTGTACATATCTGTCATCCTCTCATAATCCTTGTTGAGCTTCGATCTGCAGTACTGGATGATACTTTTTAAAATAAAGTGCAAACGGTTTTCATATAGCAATAGAAGGCTTTCCTCGTTCTTCATGGTTCGTTCGGGGTCGATCTTCGCCTCCTTGGATTCCTCAGTTTCCCTATCCTTGATTATTTTCATCACCGAATGACACTGTCTAAGGAGTTGTATCGCCGTTTGTAAGGACTTCAGTTTTAGGTTTGGCGTTACTGTAATTTCAAAAGCTTTTTTTACTGACTGTGGCTCATAAAACTCTTAAGACAGTCAATGCGTATATTAAACTGTTAGGTCTTAAAGCATGCAGTTGACCACAGAAGTTCCTTATAAAAAAATGATGATCACTTTTAAAGGATTTTACAAAATTCATCCAACATTTCATGACAGGCATCGAAGATGCTTCGGATGAAAATCTTATCCGACACACTTATATAGTCGTACAGGAAATTACAATGTTCTTATATTTAAACCTGATTACAAAATGAATGAAAAACAATATATAAAAACTTGTGACCATATTTCGATTGAATCTAAGGGAAAAGTGAAAATAGTTAAACTTAACTCGGAATCAGATATCGGAAAAAACATGAAAACCTCGATTTTCTAATAGAACATAATTATTAGAGGATTTTCTAAATGGCAATTTAACTTTCTATCACATCCATTTCAATGTTTTATTTAATTATCAGTTCAGAAAACTTTGAATCCTACAAAGGGTATTGGAAGCTTTAGTGAAAATAAAATATCCTATCTTTGAGTTATCTTCTGGTACCTTTAACTTCTAAATGTTTAGACTATAACGACAAGCTACATACGAAGCTTAACCTAAGGAACCTATAGAACGCCTAGCCTAAAAACAGCTTTGCAAGGTCTAAATCCATTAACACTAATGATATACTTTACAGCGTGTTCCAAAATAGTACTCGCGTTGTTTAGCCCCAATCTAAAAGGATCTTGGTTGAGATTGGAATTTCCTATTTCCTTTCCATGCAAAACACCTATGCCCTTTGACTCTCTGGGAGCTAATGTAACTCGACAAAGACACGTATATTTCTTAACAACTCGAGAATTTGATAGATCAATTCCACTAAGTTATAAGGGAAAATAAATAACAGAATGATATTAAATAAGTCCTATGATATCCTTACTAATATCATAAATACGAATATTGGTTTGTTTCTTACGCTTTCACGACATAACTACTGAACCAATAAACATGAAGTTTTGAATAAACATTATCAGGCGTACAGAAAAGTATAAAGGACTTATCTAGAAAAAGTGTACTATTCCCAAGGCATAGATTACATCTACAATAACACGAGCAAAACTGCGAGCAAAAGCTGCAAATAATAAAGTAGGGAGTGGTTGTTAAACCTTCGACCATAACAAAACCAATAGTGGGATAGTAAATGTAAAAGATACTTAGAAACTCAGTTAAAATTTGGTACACTTCCAAAGTTTTAAGGGCCATTTGGACTAAAATTTTCGAGATCCGGGAATCTCACCTGCGGCTTGTGTCTCGAGCACCGCGACGTGTTCGCACTGAGTTGTTAGGTACATTCCGACGTCTTCCAATAGAGCGAACATATTTGCTCCTTGTGTGTAGTTTGTCCGCGTCGCATTTATCAATGTTCTTCTTTTGGGACCCTCTTCAGTAGTTAACCTGTATTACAGGTAAAGTCATTTTTATTCCTTCGCAGGACCTTTTTTTATTATTTAAAGGTTTTGGCGTTTGACCAAAATCTCACTTGATGTTAAATGAAATATAAAAATAGTAAACCTAAAATTACCGCTACTCAAGGGCAACTGTCGAGATATGGACGATAGCTTTCACCGAAAACTCCGGCTAGTTCGTGACGATTCGAACTTACTTCGATAAACACCGTGTCCGAATACGCTATCCACTAAGTCATTACCATGATCATCCCATTCACCAGGTGTAAGATTCGCTATAGTGGTCACGTTTAGTACAAGTGTCGCGTACCGTAATTAACCAGTATATGCCCAGTAACCAAAGGGCAACGGAGTATCTATACCAGATTGAGTTACGACTGCCATGGGTAGGTTGATAAACACGTCACAGTGACTTTCCTTTAGTTTCTCGTTTCGACGATTGAAAATTCTAGAACTATCTGTGGTCGCTGTGTGTACCATCAGGTAGAATAGAATCAATTTGATGAACAACACTTAATGGAAAAAAGAAGTCCTTCATTTTGAAACACATTTGCGTGAAATTTTGGAATTTAAGCCGACTGATTGCGTTGGACGTGTTGTTCGTTTTTGGCCGCTCCAAATATAGCCATACATACGTTCGGGCTTACGCATAATATAGGCGTAAGAGTTCAGTGCAAAACAAAGTTAAAATATTATTATAGGAATTTAAAACTGGCATTTATTTATCTCTAAGTTATATCGATGTTACACATATAATATAATACGTACTTATACCTAAATTTGAATGCTATGTAACTATATGCAAAAGCGGTAAAAAGTTTGGCAAGGACTGTAATACAAAATTTAAAAAATAAACTCGTCTGAGACTGCATGTCAGAACTAGTATCAAAATAAATACAGTAAATAACAAGTGAACAACGAGATAAGTTTTAGAGAACTTAAGTAATAAACGAAAAGTTAACAAAAGTCTACTCCTTTATGGATGTACTATGCACGTAAATTAGTTTTTGAATTAAGATTACTCACGCTCCGTATCCGAATTACATATTTTATCATATAATTATGTTTATCAACTAAATATTTAATTCCACGTGGAACCGAGCGTATGAAACAGACGGCTGAAGCAAAGAATAGTATAACTTTTCCTTTTTTCTATCTGACAAGTGACAACGAAGTACTAAAATTATTATAACGTAGCTGATATAGCTCTGAATTCGTTCCCAGGTAAATGATTTTATACGTTAATTATGAAATATGTTATTTAATCTAAACTTGATCATTTTTTTACACTCTTGTGGCGCTGACGCCGCGTATTTAGTAGCGCGGCTCGACGGTCCACTAACGAGTCAGTCGTTTACGCCACCCCGTCTCGTCTAGACCATACATAATACATATAATAATATATAGATAATACATATATACAATACATAATGACTCAATAGCTAAACTCTAAATGTATTAAGTGAGTCTTTAACTTATTATTTTACGGATAATAACAAACATTAAAACAATCTAAAATTGGGATAAAAGTGTAGAACTTCCGTGGAGTGGAGTCAAAGGGAAAAACACAGATAATAATATCCTTTATATGTATTACATCTACAGATAATATAGATAATAATAAAACTTTTTACCCATTATTATTGTCGAATCTCGACCACTTAACACCAACTACTACTTATATTATTTTTTTTAGAAATAATTACCGAGGTCCCTTACACAGTACTACATATAGTTCTCAACGATTTGGATAACGGCGACTTTGAAAACGAATCTGACTAGTGAACCCAAATGTGTCAAGCATACAGTATAAAAGCTTTAGTTTTTCTTTTAGAATTTTATATTTTGCATTTTTTCCTTGCAATCGGTTCTCCTCATACCTTGTAACCACTTTTAAATATGACAGAGCGCTTAGACGACCGTTTTAAAACGAGATCCTCTAAAGTTCTAAATTGTAAAATAAATAACCATGAAATCCAGACATTCGCGCAGAAAAATAATAGGCAATATTTTTTGGGCTTCACTGTATACAAATGAGATGTACTTTTGCAATATTTTTTGAACTTCACTGTATACAAATGAGATGCTTATTTTTTTCCATTTTAGTACTTATTCCATCCTCACATAAAGTCGTCTAATTATCTAAACCGGTTTTAATGTTATACTTAAGTAAAAGCATTGTTTTTTGTACATTGAAAAAGCATCATTTTTTTTACTTATATCATTTTTACACGTAGCAACCACTTAACAGATGAGTACATAGCCACGTGGCAAAACAAATAACATTTGATAAAAAATTAATTACGTTATCTAAATATTAATTATCACGAAAGATTAACTTGTAAATAAATTTTTATTTAATGTTTTTTTCTGTTATTACATTGTATTATTTTGTTGTTATATCTCAAATGTCTTACGATAAAATTATTCTTCAACAATTAATGATCTAGGATTAGATAATTTTTTTTAACCACCACTCGATGGTAATCGTTAACACGTTTCGTGCCACGTGTACCATTTGTGGTACACGTTAAGTTTGATCTTTAAGCCACGTGTACCACCTGTGGTACACGTTAAGTTTGATCTTTAGGCCACGTGTACCACCAGTGGTACACGTTAAGCTTGATCTTTAGGCCACATGTACCATCAATGGTACACGTTAAACTTGATGTTTCGGCCACGTGTACCACACACTCGTGATGTGATACTTACACTTACACAATGTGACAACTTCTGCAAACGACAGAATTACTAACGTATCAATATTGTAATGTAACATAGTATAATAATAAATCCATTTTTAGTCAAAACATCAAATCGCCCGAACGACATTTCAGGCAAAATTGGCTTGGCACGGAGGTTGTTAAAGATCTAATTTATAAATGGTCCTTTAATGGCCGTCGCCCATAATACGGGGTATAAATTGTTTCCTATATATTAGACTGTAGACATAAGGAGTGTGAAGTACATGAAAGACTTCGTCTAATAGATTAAATGAAAAGACCGACATAATTGAAATACTAGAAACTATGACAAACTGGTCATACAATATATCAGGCTCACTAAGACCTGTGACGGCTTTTTCAGGTAATAGTGTTAGGTTTTATAACAAAGTCTTAAAGCACTTTACCGATTTGTCAGATAGTGAGTTCAGGCGCTATGTCAATCGGGTTTTAATGTCAAATAGCTAGTATTATAGGGTATGATTAATCTGTGAATGATGGTGACTGTCTGGAAATGACGATCCTCTCTGTGTCTCCGCCAAAAACGAATGGAACTGTCTAAGTTTGAAAAACTATCTATAATGTAAAGGTAAACCAGATCGAGTTTGCTGCCGGTTTTTCTCGATGACCGAGCTGTTTGTCCAAAGCGGTGGTAGTTTTGACGTTCATAAGCACCTTCTCAGGGCTTAAATTGAATAAATTAATTTTGATCCTTCTTCTTTTTCTTCTTCCTGTTTTGGCACCGCAGAAGCATTTACCAGTGTCAATGTTTTGTTTCAAGAGGGATTATAGCAGAATTTTTACAAATAATATAAGTTTATTAAAACGTAGGAAGTCCGAAGTAAATATCTGGTGATAATTATAATGTTCTAACAAGATGGTGGTTCCCTTGTTAGAACTTACCATGGAGTTTCGGTGGCATCTCAGAATGCATGCTCCGTGGTATTATTTCCCACCCACTTCACTTGTGCATAATAACCGAGCTATATTACGTAAAACACCACCAATATTACAAAATATAGAGTCTAATAACACAAGATTATGAATAAAATATAAAAGCCACTACATGACAGACTAAGATCCCGCCAAAAAGTCCCTAATTTTGATTCTGATATTGATTTTGAGTTATTATTTTCTTATTAGTATTATAAATGCTAATGCGAGTTTGTTTGTCACGCTTCAACTACTACAGCGATTATCTTGTAATAGATAGCGAAAAACATGGGAAGTGGTCTACGAGACAAAAATATTTGGGGACCTTTGATCAAAACCATCTCATTCGAATACAAAAAAATCTCATCGTAATCTGTCCAGCCCTTTAGGAGGAGTTCAGTGACAAACACACGTACAGAAGAATTATAAATATTATAAAATAAAGGCGCGTTTCGTGTCTGTTTGTTCTGTTGCCTTATTCCTTGTAAACTGCACAAACAATTTTAATAAATAAGAACTTATTCCGGGAGGTTTACGTGTACAATGTATTTTGGTGAAGTTCGTGAGAAGGAATTTTCAGTTGCTTTGACTAAACCATGTGGCATGCATCAGAATAATGTACTACGGGATTGTACATATTTAAAATACCTACTAAAAAGTCCTTATTGGCATATGTCTATCTTAAAGATAACTCACAATAACCAATTTTATACTTTATATAATATTAAAAATTAATTGGTTATTTGCGAAGCAATTTTCATCCGTATAGTATTAATATCTTTCAAATTAAATATTTTAGTTACGTTCAGCTTTTAATGTAAATCAAACCTGTATTTTACAGTATGTAAATTCAATAAATACCTTAGACGATATCACAGATTAAAAATAACGCGGCAAGTAAATTTATACACTTATGACGTCACAATAGTACGTCGCAAACGCGCGAAGCCAGAGTCGGTCGCTAGTTGCATTATATATACCTGTACTGCGAGTGGTAGAGCGAGCCGAGCCTGTGGTATATCATAGCGGCCCGGAACTGGTAGAGGTACTGCCTTGGCCCAGGACTCAGGAGACAACACTTCAGGGCTTGTTTGAGAGCCTCCGCCACTTCTGTCGCTTCCTAAAAAAGCATTACACGACTATAAACAAGCTGTCCATAAACTACGTTCAGCATTACGCAGGGAGTCAACGGTGCGACGTTGTGACACAAACGAGTGCATATCATGGACTTAATAACGTCATATGTATAGAGATCTAAAGTATCAAAACAGTTTTTAAAATTAAGCTTTCCAATCATTGTTGATCTTAAAAAAAAAGAAATAGATACAGTTATAAAAGAATCGATAAGGTGACACAAAGAGGGAGACGAGTCATGTGCTTTGTCACGTTATACATAAATAATAAATATGAAACCCTTAAATTTTCAACGTATAATTGATCTTTCGAAAGAATGTTCAAATAGAAGGATATAGCTTGGTAAGTGTGTATTATCTATACATATAATAAAAATGAAGTGTCTGTATGTAATATCAAAATAACGACTTTTTACTGATTGGATATGAACGTATACACGATACTGATAACAAAAATATAATTTTAAATTTTTTTTGTCTGTCTGTCTGTATGTATGTTCCGGGTAATCTACGAAACGGCTGGACCTATTTTCATGGGACTTTCACTGACAGATAACTAACATTATAAAATGTAATTAAAGCGTTTTTATTTTGGACTAGCTTTGACCCATGGCTTCGTTTGCAGTACTATCTCCAAAACGTTTGAACCATTTTTCACTGAACTAACTAACTGACGGAACTAACAGATAGCTGATCTTATAAGAAGTAATTTACACTTATAAAGAAAACGCATGCGGAGCTGCGGAGCAACAGCTAGTTAATTAATAATTTAAACGAACAATATGTATCGTTACACTAGACAAGAGAAACATAAAGGTATAACCATAATGAAATTTGACCAAAAAAAATCAATGAAATTTGTCCTGATGTAACTTATGGACAAGCCCTAACCGGTTAATTTATAAATACAGTATATCGATAAAGCTAACTTCAAGGGCAATAAGCCCTAATGAATAGAAAACTTAAGAAAAATAGAGAAAGTTTCATCTTAAAAGGCTTAAATTCTATCTATCTAATCTAATTACTTTTATGCAATTATATACTATATTGTCGGGAATATTCATAAATTCCACACCCTACTTACTTGAACTATTTCAATTATAGATGTCATAAAATAAAACATTAATTAATGCACATTAATTGGAATTGCGACTACCATACGACCATGGGGATAAACCCGACATAGTGACTGTCTTATAAAGTCATAGTAATTAGTTAGTGTATGAATCTTGTAGGCCGGCATGACAACGACGACTGCCGTCGAATTATACATCTCTTGCTACCTGTGCGAAGATCTCAGGTTCATCCTGCATGAAGACAGCTCGTGTGTAGAGGTGGCAGGACAGCTCCCAGGAGACCAGGTCCCAGATGCTGGAGGCGCCGCAGGACTCGCGAGGACCGAGCTGCTTCAGCGCCACGTGGTACAACTCCTCGGCTTCTTTGTACAGGCGACGTTTCTCCAAACTAAGCGAACGGGGTAGAACGTTCTAGCATTAGTTAGTAGAGTTAGTTGAACTCTAAACTTGTTGTAAGATATCTGACGACCATACACGTAAGAAAAACAATCGTGATTACGCCACTTACAGTTTAACCTACTACTGAGTTTGCCTTAGGAGTCACTCGTTAAAAGAAAAACTTATGTAGCACTTACAATAAAACCGCCATAAAAAAAACATTTAGTCAGTGCAATAATGTTATTGCATCATTTTGGACGCAGGAAGAAGCGCGTAATTTATATTCCATGGGGAATGTGTATTGGAATGGATGTTCCCCTAATTTTTTTGGGTTCCCATAACTTTACCACATTTCCTCTGATTCCACCCGACTGCCCTTGATTTCCCTCGGCTTCCTCTAATTTCCGTTACCTGATTTCACCAGGTTCTATAATAATAAAAACAATTACCTCGAACTCCCAAGGTCACAGTGAGCCCTGAATCGAAGGTACCGTCCTTTGTTACAGTAAAGCAACGCCAGGTTCGGTACATCGTTGACAGATTCAAACATCTGTGAAGCCTCGTCCAAGCACTCCTGGGACTTCCTCGACACAACGACAAATTGCTCGAGCAACGACTTCGCCTCCTCCGTCTTCTGGTCTGATTCTTCCGTGAATTTCGTATATATCACTGCGATGATAAGTCAAGAATCTAAATGGGGAAATTAAGGGCAGGAACGCCATAGAGCTACGGTTTCGCGGGTCCGGAGTTAAGTCTCCTGATTTATTTAGAAGCAATTTAAGACTATAGATATTTCAATTGTAATTTCTAATCTTCAAGTTAGTTTATTGCAAAATTAATGAGGAAAAAGAGGAGGGGAACGCTCGAGGTGAAAGATTCTGTGGATTCTCAACTTCTCAAGAAGTCCTCCGATATAATTGGTAAACATTCAGATACATACATATTTCACTTTAATTTTTAATCATTATTAATATTAAAGTTAAGACCTAAAGACGATATGTTCGTTTAAGAATTTCATAAAAAAAAAAACTGTTATTTTTAGACACTGATGGCGTATGAATAGGCTCCGAACAGTTTTCATTATATTTGCGATGGGCTATCCGTAAGCTGTATAAGTCGGACTAGCCAATACTAAACTATTACTATATCCCCGTATATTATTCAAAACCTATATATAAGAATATATACCAAAAGCACTCTTTATGCTATAAACAAATCTACAGACTTCTCAAGAAAAAAAAAACTCACGCTGGGCTTCGTTCATATATCGTACCGCTAACTCATTGAGGACTGAAGCGAGTCTGCGAAGTAACTCGTCTCTCTTGTCGTTCGTGAGTCTCATCGCTCGCCTGTAGTACTCACAGGATAAAACCATTGAATCTAACTCCGTTTTTGGTAACGATATATCTGAAAGAATGTAAGAAATAGTTTTATTCATTGAACGAAACCAAAACAATTGAATTATAATTAAGCGGAGGAATAAAAAATGTCCAACAATTGGCAACCCCGTTCAGTAATACGATACACGGAGTACGAACGTCAAGTCAGTTGATATTCATGTAACAGAAATTAGAAGGGAAATCCTTGAAGTTGAAAATAATAACACACCACCGATGAACACTGTACATATACTGTTACTACAATTTCACAAACAAGTCTGTCTGCATCAAAATCTTAATTTAAACAGAACAAAAAACATGTAACACTGATATTTCCATATATTGTGATACAATTAAAATATCTGCAACCACAAATCAGTGTGGACCCAAGTTGTTCCCTTGATGGACTCCGTAAACCCCTAAAAGCGTATGTATGCTATCGAACAAATTTGTTGTAAAACAGATAGAATACATAGTGATATTTTTGGAAGCAAAGTTAACGCGGTAAACGTTAAATTAGAAAATGAAAAAATAACTCATAAAAATATATGTTCAACTTTATCAAAAGCTTTAATAAAATCGTTACTTTAAATGTTTATCAATTTGTATTTAATAAATATTCTAATCAAAGTTTATAATCGATCGTCTTCTTTTTCTGTTTACCCCTATGGTATCTAACTACGGTCGATATAACATATTATCCTCATCCATTGTCGTCTACAAACAATCAACTCGTATCTACACTTATTATACATAATATAATTCCAAATTTTTCTTTCTTATTCTACACTCCTTTATCCGTCGTCTTTCATACTTAACAACTATCCTAGTTATAGGATTTGCTTATCTTCTCGTGGCATATTTATGCCATACTAGGCAATAACTTTTTTTAATACTGTCACTGATCTTACTTTCATGCTGTTTCTGAAGTAATCAACTATTACTATCATTGTGCACTTACTTAAGTCAAATTCATCACTGGCAACACCATCAACTTCTTCTACCATATCGTTATCAATTTCCAATTTCAGCTTGCTGTCTATTTCATGATCTGTCTCGAATTGTTTCTTAAAATGTTCTGTTCTATTCCAATGTTTACTCAACTGAAAATAATTGTCACCCACACGACCAATAAGACATCCAGGATCGACGACTTTGCTTTTTATTATTATATGGCTCAACAACTTTTGACATTTGCTTGCCATATCGATATATTTTAAGGAAAATCCGTACTGTTCGTCAGCGTAGCTATATTCCGCTAATGTGGCGTACGCTAGACATATTTTCTCATAAAGCAAAGTTTTTAAATGTAATTTCCACGCGAAATTGTCGTCTCTATTAGGTTCATGCCACGACGGAAACACGTTCTTGTCTTTACGTATCAATATTGCATTCCTGTCTATTACCCCCTTCGATTCTATCAGACAATTTCCTGATTTTTCACTCGTTTTCCTTTCTCTTTTCCTCCGGCGACTTCTAGAAACGTGTTCTTTGTTGTTACTTATCGGTTCGTAATCCATCTTGATCGGTTCACAAGGATTTGCCATTTTCGGGTGTTGCTCTTCTATAATAATTTGCCTTTTAAGTCGTTCCTTTTCCTCCTCTTTACATTTGTTAATGGTAACATTGTGCAAAGCTAGAAGGCCTTTTAAAGCATGTGAGAGGGCTCGGCCGCAACGTTCTGGTGGGGAAACACCAAGACCACTAGTAGCATGTGGTTTTTCTTTTTCATCCTGAAAATAAATACACCACGTAGGTGCAGGTATATTCAGATTTTTTATCACTTTTTTATGTTAACGCATCACATAACGTTAATAAAAGTTAACAATATCTACTTTTCATTCAAATTGTGTGATTTTATTTATGGAGGTCCATTTAAGGGTCCCTCCTACGTTTCACCTCTAACGCGGGTAGTCATAGTCGTTATCTTGGTGGTCAATAAATCTTTACGAGGAAATGAAAGTGATAGGATACTTTCTAAGCCCGTTTAGGTTAACTACCACCTTTAAGTTGAAAATCTGTCATAAAGCACCTATAAGTGTATTCCGGCAGCTGCACTTAAGAGCCAATCCTCTAAGATTAGCGTGATTACCATCTTAGACCACATCGTCTTTTGACAGGAGGTGTGATTGTGGTCAAATACTAACATTTATAAAGTATAAAAAAATTAACATACCTCGAGAATTTTTAAACAAAATCTTATTATAATTGCATACAAAATAACTTATATTTATTTAATACTTATATTTATTTTCAACAATTTACCAAAAAGTTAGATTGGGTCACGTTTATTTAGCAATATTACACTCGCCTCTTAATTAAATCTTACTCATACTTATAAAGATAATCATATTTTTATTTGTTTTCAATATTCATTATAGTAAAAATATTTACCTCCATAGTGTCCCTAATGCGATCACCAATATCTCTCAAATCTAATCCTCTAATCTGAACCGCTAACGCATTTTCATTATCACTTTCACCCTTGCTAATATTATTATCCCCATTTTCACGTTCTTTTTCGTTCTCATCAACAGTCTCAACATCAGTTGATGGTGCATCTTCGAAAATATTGCTATCTCTTTCATATGTACTACTGTCCACATCACACGGTGGATAATCACTGGTCATGTAGTCCCCATCTTCACAATCCGAATCGGAACTTTCATCTAATACAACAAACTGAGTTAATTAATTTTATACACAGTAGTAACAAGAGTAATAATTAATTTTATGTAAATTACAAAAGAAAGCTTGCCTTTAAAGTCCGGACAGGCTGGATTGGTTGCAGCAGGCACATACATATCAGCTAGCATATAATGAGATGAAGCTATTATTTGAGGATATCTCTCCACTTTCAGCAGTTTTATAACATGCTCCAAAAGCTGACGGACATGTTTCGTTCTACTCGTTAATCTGAAAATATTGTTAGCCTCATTTCTTCAGTAAGTTTATATCCAACACCCACCCTTTCCTCTGGCCCATGCCACTGGTTGCGATTTTGCGAAGATAAACATTCGGTATATTAACGTTTTTATCGGTTTAATTTTACAATTACTTTGATCACAATGGGACAGTAATATGATAATGGGGCAGTAAATTCTTTTGTAACCAGAATCGTTCATCGCGAATCAAAAATATTACTCTAGAGTAGTAACGTTCGATTTAATTTTTGACACAGTGAAGTACTGACCAGGCGTATTATTGATTAATCAATTTGCTCATTGTAAAAAAAAAACACTAAATTATTATCATTCGTATAAAGAATATTACTAATTGTTATCAAGGACGTACTATTTTCAGAATGTCTTTATGCATAAATGAAACATTTAAATGTCGAATTGTGGATATTATAGTTCTATATATTTTTGTATATACACAATATTCATATTACAATTTTTCAGTAAATACGACTTATGCTTAAACAGTATCAAATTTGATACAAGTTACTTGATACAAATAAACAAAGTATAACTCATCGATCGTGGGAACATAATACATTGTACTTCTAAAAATAGCCCATCCTCAACGTTTTCGAGTCGTTTAAATAATGAAGTCCGGCTTCCAGATTATTCAACCTTTCTTTAATAAAATACAGCTAGTGTTCTATTTGGGACATCGCAGCGAATACGCAGAGAAACAAACCAGCAATCTTCAATAGGACTACTGACAACATCATATAGTATAGCAATTAAAATAATATACCTTCAATACTCTTACCTCATATTTCTGGCTACTCTGTACAAGGAGCATAGCTACTGGAGTAGTGAAGGGGTTGTCCAAATCGTCCGGACACAATGATGTCAAATCGTACAACTTCACGACATCATCATGAGGACCTTTGAAAAGCCAATACGTGTGGCCGGCTTTCGTTGCATTCGATTTCAGAAATGACAGTATATTCTGGGCCACGTTACGTATAACCTTCGGGGAGAACTTCGAGTTCTCCATATTCGGTAGATCTTCAGTCTTCATCGGTTCATATTTCTGAACGATTCCGTCTAAATGGTAACACATGAGGACCTCTGGGACATTGCACATCAAGTTATCGAGCCAATAGTCTATCCCGGTGAGGACATTTATAGGTTCCCTGACGTCTCTCAAGCGGAGGCTGACGCAAGGCCTGTCTTTGTCACCGAAAATTGGGAGATCACTGCCAATCAGCATGTGAATATCTTCGAATGTCCATAGGACATTGCGATTATAGAGATGCTCGTTGGGAGGCTCCTCTGGCTTTGTTTCAGGTTCGGGAAGAAATGGTCCTGGTGTGAAAAAAAGTCCAAGTCGTGTTGGAGAAATGGTAATACTTTAAAGCATGCAATTTGGCTGGTTTTCTCAACTAATTTCCACTATTTTTTACTACTTAATTATTGATTCTATGTTATTACATAATATTTGTGAACATTTATAGAAATGTGTTTGATATTTATTGAAGACATAGAATATCGACCTTATTAAAAAAATATATTAAGGTGTGATAGTTTGTTTTTTGTCTAGCCAACGTAACCACTAGAGCAGGTGCTGTTATGTTTGACCTAGGTTTGATAAATCATGCAAACTGTTAAATCGAAGTGCACACATATATTAAAAAAGTGATATATGTATGGCACACAATAAATAATTACAAAAGCATTTTTATAGCATAGCAAAATTAATCTGATGATAAAAGTAATCTTCACATGTATTATAGGAAATTGCAGAATCATAACTGTTCCATAATATTCTATAATTTACTGTCCCTGAGATCTATCTGATACCAAATGTACAAATGATTATCATAAAGTATAGTCAGAAATAATTAAATTTCTTGATAATAAAAATACTACAGAGACAGATATTTAAAAAATTAATATTAGCATACAAGAGAAAGAATTTTTGCCTTTTCAATTATATAAAGAACACTTCTTTATAAATTCACGTCTATCTTATCAAAAGCTTTACTAAAATCATCTGTAAATATGACCAAGTATATTCAATCACCTGTGATGCATACAGGCGTGTGTGAAATAGGCAGAGTTGGTTGGATTGGTAGGTCTGATGGTGGGTGGGAGGAACGTTCAGCGACGCTGTGAGACAGAAACTTTTGCGTCAACTGCAAACCCGTTCCACCCTGCGGCTGCCAAACGCAGCATAGTCCGTTCCTGTTTATTTTACAACAATCCATTGTTAACTATTCTGCTGTTAGGTAACTTCGCTGTTATGTATTGTGTTGCAATTTATAACAATGTTACAAATGGATATTCGTTGTTCTATTTACTTTGAGTATGAGTTATGTGATTCACTTTTCTATTGTCGATTGTTGTCATGGTCAATAATAATAACGGATAATCAACAGCAGAATAATTATAACTTCAATAAGTTGTTATCCATAAGTAGGATGTAGTATTGACGTAATGAATTATCCATTATCAGTCGTTGTAATTATAATGACTAGTCTAGTCTTTGGATTATTTAGAAAAAAAAAAATAGAATTGACAGATCTGATACATCGATAGTTATTCAAAAACACTCAACATAAGAGGGAGATAGAAATTTTACCAAAAATGTTACCTCCATCATTTGTCGTCTCCGCCTTGGTCACGCCTGTACACCAGTACATTTGGCTAAATTAAGGATAAGGGATCACTCTATTTGTGAGTGTGGCTTAGAGGATGGATCACTTGATCACATATTTTTTAATTGTTTTAGGAACCGTTTCTCTCTATATGATATTCTACCTCCTTCTATTCCTCGTCCTATTAACATTATGTGTCTCTTAACTCTTGTTGCGAATAACCACCTAATTGTAGAATGCTTATCAAAATTTATTAAAACTAACAAAATTAAACTTTAGGTTTTAGGGTCTTTCTCTTTTTATTTTTCTGGTGTGTATTTGTAATCTAACAATATGTTTTATATGTAGCTTACATGGGTTTCTTTTGTGGTTTCTGTTTGTAGGTAGTCCGGTCTGGAGATGTAAAAAACAAAAAAAAAAAAAAAAAAAAAAAAGTTGGGTATAATCTCTATCGTTTATGGTTCTATTCACTTGACATTGGCGAAATTGTGTGCACACACATGTTGCCATTTTAAAAGAAGAAGAAGATAAGAGGGAGATAATATTTTTTAATTAATTAAATTTCTGAGTACATACCAATCATCGATTTTATATCGACAGGCCCTATACAGAACGAAGGCTACTTTTTTAAAATAAAAAATTGTAAAAAATTAATTGTTTTCACCCTGTTAAACTACCCCTTGGGTAGACCAGTACGAATGATAAATTTGCTTTATCCCGATTGTAGGTTTTATCTTGGGTGGTTACCTATTACTAGGCACTATGATCGGTACTAATATTTAGTCAAAATGACACGGGATTAAAACCTGTTCGTACCTGAGTTATGTGTGAATGTATATATAGTATACAGTATATCATAATATAACATAAGGTTTGTTTGAAATGACATAATCATGAGTGAAATGGCTTCTTCCAAATTTATTCACTTGCTATAAATCAAATAACGTTAATAAATGTCTTTAAGATTCAAATGTTGTACAAAACTAACAAAAAGGTAGTTAGTTTCCCAAAAATAAAATGTAGATGGTGTTAAATACAAATTTCACTGTTACGTTAAGTACAAGTTGGGTTGAATTAAAAAAAAGAAAAACAAAGGAACAACCGATAACAATGATGAAAGATATAGGAAAAAGAAAGATAAAATGAGAACAAACCACAGCAGTACTTCCACCTGGTCTTTTCTTCCTAGGTACTGCCTTACTATTTATAATAGCAGGCAAATTAAAAGCCATATAGAAATAATTATGTGAATTCGATCATTTAGTCATTAGTTAACAATGTACCTCAAAACTAGTTATATACAAATTATTAATTTATTTGTAGTGAATTGTTGTTAAATTTATTTCTTACATCAGTTAAAAATATTATATTGAATTAGCTACTAAGAATACCATTCTTAATGAAAGAATATCCATATTGTACAACGGAATGGGGATTATTTTTGTTACTTTTATTACGAAATGTAACGTTTAAATCAATAAAACATTGCTATAACTCACCTGTTCAGACATTGTTTTTAAAATGTTCTCATAAAAGAAATCCTTTAACCATGACCACTCAGACTTCATCAGGTAATCGTAGACATCAAAGTCGTCCAAAAGTAGTGTATTCTCGACGCGATGCACCATCATGCTCACCTAAATAATATATTTAAAACATTACTATCCTATTTTTAAGCCCTATTTAACTTTAAAGAAATAGTTCTCACATACGCCATCTATACACATATAAATAAAATTGGAGTGTATGTTTATAATATCAAAATAATGACTTTTTACTGATTGGATATGAACGTATACACGATACTGATAACAAAAATGCACCCATCATGCTTACCTAAATAATGTATTTTTTTAAATATATTTATAATTTAGGTTTCATTACTATCCTTTTTTTAAGCCCTACTTAACTTTAAAGAAATAGTTCGCCAAAGTTCTCACATACGTCATTTTTAATAAAGGTGACCATTATAAAGTATGCTTATAAAAATTTACTATAATTATTTCTGCACCAATATTCATGATATTATTTATAAAAATACTTCACGAAAGATTTAACAGATGGTAGAGTTTAGTAATTCGTAGTATTTTAAAAATAAAGTTCAACAGATTGCGCACTATATAGTTTATAAGGAAAATAAATTATATCTCCCCAAGAGTTCTATAAAAATACAGATATCAACCCTAAATCTTACAGTATAGCACTATAGTAAATTTCAAACCTATTTGTTACATAATATTTTATACCCTATTCACACTATCTAAGAACTAATACTACTAATTAGAAGATACTACTAAATAGAAGATACTGAAATACCCAAGTATGAGGAACCAGCAGCACAATTAATTATAAAAATATTTAATTGCCCTGCATATATCACAATACCAAGGCAAATGAATGAATGAATAGAAACAACCAAACATAAGAACGGGAAAGATTCTACTAACTGTTCCATTTGGCTGATATGGTAATTTCAAAAGTTTCTTGATACATTCCGCACCAGATATGACATCGACGTCACCAACAGAATCTGGAAACATATGCGCCATTCTGAAACTGTAAATATAATTACACTTACTTTACATGTTTATGAAATGGAACTTTTGACTGCTTTTTTTGTTATTTGTATTATTTGCAGCTTTTTTTTATATAACTTAAACTGTCTCGAATTTAGAAATTACGAGGTTTTGGATTAGATTCCCATTACAGCTAACAACTCTCGAGGTTAAACTAAATATGTAATTCACAACAAACAAACAAGGAATCAACCTGGCAACGCATGGCTATGCATGGCATATCTTTGAGAAAGGAGTGGACTAATTTCTAAAGCAATGATTATTTAATAAAAGGACCCAGTAATATATAATAGATTCAGATAATGTGTAGATTGATGTATGTTCAAATCCTACATGGGACCTGAGCATTTGATGAAGAGAAACATCATCATGAAAGCATAACTATGTCGAAGAGCTTTTTCTAGTACTAATCAGATAATTTACATATATACAGGCAGTTCCACTTGAGAGCCAGTCAATCATACAAAATTCCTGACAAATAATAAACTAACATTATTAGTCGGAAAACTTTATGAAACAATTATCTTAAAATTGTATGAAGAAATAACAAATAAAATACATATGATCTTGATTTTCATAAAGTTTCTGATTAAAAGGCATTAAAAATGCATGTGAAGCCCATTTGCTTTTGAATATTATAAAACATTGTCACATACCTGGATAACCCGGTACCTCTTGTGAGTATTTGCTTCAATCCATAAGAATCAATGGCAGCTCCCCAATTTGATGGCGGCAGATTTAGATCTGTATTGCATTGCAGACGAGCATAGCCAACAGGTGTTTGGTATGCAGTATACTTGACAACTGCTGTTGACTTGACACCTGGAGATGGACTACGATCCTAGAAAACAAATCAAAATTTCTATAGCCACAACATTGTCTATTTTAACATAATTGAAACATTAAGATAAATATTCTTTACCACTTCCTAAAATGAGACTACACTGAAATAATAAGTCATAAAGTATAACTTTAACAAGTTTTGTCATAAAGTCATCTACTTATTTACTAACAAATAAAATATTAATAATGCACGAGTTAATACCCTTACATTTATAAACGACTTTAAGATACACATAAACTAAGCACAAAGTAGAACACATAGAGACCACACATAAATTACACAATATAGGACATTTAATAGGAAATAATTTTTACAAGTTTCTGCGAGAGTTAAATAAGTAATTCAATAAATGGATGTTTGCTAAGATATTAATGATGGAAATCTTATGGGATAAGCAGTTACATTATAGGGTAAAGTTAACTGCTAAATTTAAATAGAGATTGCTAACTTAATTTTGCTTATTATTTATTACAGACATATTAGCGGAAAGTATTGCTGTTAATTTTATAGATAACGTAGCATGCACATGCCATAAACAGCAACAAAAGGACACATGTTTTTATTATGAAGGTTAAATTAAATAATCTATGCATGTATGGTTGAAAGATCAAAATGTAACATTACAATTCAATGACCAGTCTTGCTGGAAAAGTTAAGGGTATAGAAATTTCTGGATTTACCTCACCTTGGTTTTCTTTTGAGTATTTTCATTATCGACATCTTCCATTTTCATAGCGATGTTCACTATACAGTTCGTTTTTCAAAATAATTTAAAATTATGATTAAGTAAAGCAATGGCATACAATATTTTAGTTTTTAAGAGATATTTTTATTTTACCTTCGGTTGCTTTTTATTTATTCTTATTGCTATGTTACGTAAGAACTATTTTTATTTCTGTTCTCATATACCACTTTAATGTCACAATGACACTGACAACCAAGGCTAGGAATGAGTAATTCAGGAGCTAAATAAGAACTACATCCTAATTTAGAGACTAGTAGCATTTAGGTACTTGTATTCAGAGACAAATAAAAATTACCTTTAATCGTACCTGTAGTCCAAATGTCATCATTATCGATATCATCAGCAACCGAAGTTATTGACGGTGCACAATGCTCAGATTCGCGGTTTTCTTCAATGGATCATCTAAAGTAGCTTATAATTCTTGCCAAAGATGCTCCGTCATCAAAGTGTAATTTTTGAAGTTATTCTTCTTTTGGCACGTTCGGGAAAAATGATGAGAGTAGATTTTTACGATGCGCGCTCACCGTCACGAAAAACCGACACCCTGAAGTTGGCTATAGTCGACATTTTGTTCAAAAAATTATGTATGTATTAAATATCTTTTTTTATTATTAGTGTCGTTTTTTGTTCAAATGTGGAATAAGGCAAAGGATAAAAATTTTGAAAATATTTTTATCTGGTTTCGCCAAAGAATTATAACTTCTAACGCGTGTACATAACTAGACACTATCTTTTTTTAAATTAATTATTTTTATTGCCAAAAACGGGTACTAAAATCATTTTTACTTAAGAACAATTGATTTAAATCAATAATCCGATCACATCCCTAGTCATACCATAGCTTCGGACGCCGGACCGGCTCCATTTTGATTCCCTAGTGACATTTACTTTCTGAGTTCGTGTTCTGGTTTGCGTATATTCTAAGTAGTTCAGTATCCCGTATCTATTTAGAAATAAAAGGTATACTACAATATTGGTGAGTAAATATTATTATTATTTAATAAATCAGATCTTTGTCTTATGTTCTAATCATACTCATGAATACTACCTATAAAAATCATAGTATATGTTACGTGTTTGTACATATACTGAGCAAAAAATCAATAGTACTCGCAGCGCACGCGTGCTGTTTAGTTCACGGTTGCATTTTTATTGTACGCCTAAATTTTTAAATTCAATCTATGCGTCAGTCTCAATAAAAATCGAAAATATTTAAACATCACGTCACTGGATGGGTGTCGTTGACCTTTTGTAAATTATGCATACCGCGAGATTACTGCATTAACCAGAGGCTGTCAAACTTTTCCGTAGATTTCTACATGTTGAATATTGAAAATCATTCATTATTTTACAAACCTTAAATACTAAGTTAGTGAAGGAAGACATTGTATTTTTTATACCACGTAATAATAGAATTTCAAAGGGTAAATCCATTCTGCATATTCAGATCCAAGGTCTTATACATTTTTTTTTATTAAAATTTTATCATAATAATAAATTTTGTACACTTTTTGGTAGTATTTGGTGTATACCAGTCACGGAGTAATATTACACTATACGAGTCACCCTAACAGCCGCCTGTATTTTAAACAGCCTGTATCCTATCATGGCGAACCGAAGACCTCAAACAAGCGGTCGCCGTATGGATTTCGGACGTAACGACCGTGGTAAAAACTTCGCCCGGAGTGGTGTTTCGCCGTGGCAGGGTGGAGGACCAGGCAGTGGTTTACCGAACCTCCTTCCACTTGCTTCTGGTTCGACTGAAGCCACTTTAGCGTTAGCAAGCAACATAATTAACTTACTGCAGCCGAGGCAGAATCCTGTCCCTTCTTTGTTAGACATGCCTATACGGAGGGACTTTGGTCCTAGTATGGGTCGCTACGATCGTGGTTATGTCCCTAACAGGGTGAGTTTAGAATAGAATTAATAAGTTCAAGTCTAAAAATGTATTTAGGCATATAGATTAACTGTTTGTAACTTATATCTAAATTTAAAAGGATAAAGTATGGAGGGTGCATTTTTAATTACTACTATTACTTCTAAAAAAGGCAATGGTCATATTCTGTACATGCTTTAATAAATTTAGTAAATGAATTTTTGTTGCTATTCTTATTTTTAAGATTTGTTCACAATGACCTAAGCTTGTAAGCATTAGCCTTATTACATTAGCTTTCTATTATTATTTTTTTTTTTTTAATTGAACCATTAGTTCCTGAAATTATTATTTTGTACATAATTCTTGGCTACAACGATCTTTATGTTCATGTATTTATTATAGATAATTTAGGAAATTGTGCTTTACTTTTAATGTATTAAAGTCTGTCTAGATTTGAAGACAAGAATAACTATTTTTAATTGTTATTATTTAAACTCAAATAAAGGATTAACATGAAATACTAACACCATATAAGAATTAGAAGCAGCTTATTGTCAGGAAACAGCTTGGTTGCTATTTGCATAACTCACCTTTATATTGACAATGAGAAAATACTCTATTCAGCTTCTTATGTGCTAATGCAACTTGCTCAACAGCTGTCTTCCATGTGTACAGTACACACAGAAATAAACTTTGATACTTAATTTGACATTAATTCCATGAAAACATGATTAAGAAAATGTTGAATTAGCTTATGAAATGATTACCAGGAAACTTGCATGAGTCAAAAAAAGGCATATTCTGAATGTATATTCCACTTGGCAAGACCACATGTAAGAAGTGTTTACATTTATGCAAATCGCCAAGCATTGTGTTCCTGAAACCTTCTTTTTACTACTTACTTTTTAGCTTTTACTTTCTAGACAACTTTATAATAGAAATATTAATAAAATTTATATTACGAAGTGATAGTATGTATAATTATTTTTTTTTTATCAATAAGCTATCTCTCAGGTCATAAGATTCACTTTATTAAATGGCATTTAAATGTAGGTATATAATTTTTTTTCTAATATTCCACTAATATTTATTTCACAAGCAAAGAGTAATTTGCTTCTTTACCCACTTTTCTCTTGACCCTTTTCAATCCTGGGATAATGGTCAAATTATTTGACTGAAGAAACTTCTGACGCCATATAAAAATGCTTATCCTATTTTTTGAAAATGTTCTATACACAAATTGGTATTTTATTAATTCTCTTGGAAGCATCACTCTTTATGACTGAGATACCGTTTTTCTGATTCTTCACAGAATTTAATTTGAAAGCATTCCACAGTGATTACATTATTTTGTCATATATTTATTATTTGACACTTTTCAGCATTTCTCCTGTATTTCTGGAGTTCTTTAGTTTCCATACTAATGATATATTGTAATGACATTCGCTTTAGATGGGCAATCAAGGTAATTACCGGCGTACGGGAAATTACAATCGCGCTGGTGAGCGTATCAACATGAATCGTAAGCCGTACAAGCCCAATGATGGGCAAAGGCAACAAAACAAGATCTCCCCGAAAAAGGAAGCTGATTCTAAGACTAAGCCTGTTAAGGAGAGGTAAGATTCCCTTCCGGTGATCACACCGAAATTCTTAGGCCTCTCAAGGCTCTACACCCCGTTATACACAGGTTCTTTACGTTCACCAGCCTTCATACTTAGCCTACTGGCGAATTTAGCCTATTGGCGAACTTAGCCTCTATTGGCGAACTTGGTCTATTGGCGAATTTAACCTCCAAAGTGATGAGATATTCACCACTCTTCAACAATATCTTCTTAGTTGAGAGGATTTAAATTACATCACATCATATAATAGTGTCCTTCACGGTCACAGTGACTGTCATGCTATAAGTCCTCATACTGATGAACAATTCTATATTTGTTGTAAAATGTGCAAGCATTCACAACGTATACTAATATTATTTGTAAGTATTAAGTTTTTCATATGTTCCTTTGAATAAACTAAAATTGTATTAAAAAAAGTTCTATTACAGGTTTAATATTTATTAAAATTCTAACAATTATGATGTACATAAAGCAGTGGCATAACCTTACCATCAGAGACCCGGGGCAAATTGATTGGAATTAATAATTTATGATTTTTTAATTTATTTTGTTAAAAATATTGGTTAATTCTGTGTAATTTATGAGTGGCATTTTGTCAGATCTGCCATTCTATAGTTACACTGTAAAGAAATAATGATCAAAATGTCAGAGTTATAGAAAAATGACAATGGGGAGTATTAAATTTGGTTCACTCATGGAAACATTGTTGTATTATAATGATTTCATTATTTTTATAAACTCACATTTTCCAATTCAACAAAACGTAATATTAACTTCCATTAATATTATGCATTTACAAAATAACTAGTAACATTGGCTGCAGTGAAAATTATCTGATATTTTGTTAAATGTTGGTTATATAGTAATTTTTTTTTGTAAAAGCGTCTCTCAAGTTAAACTTTTTCCTTTACAATATCTAATTGAGTTTCTTTACTTTGATTGATCTGGCAATGACATTGGCACAATTGTGTTATGTTTACCTGGGGACCATATACTACATTAAAAAAAAAAGCAATCTAACATAGTATGAGAACATTGAATTAATTGAAAATTGATATAAGTTGTAAGTAATGTAACTTAATTATTGTTGCTTTCCTTTTTCTCATACCTTAAATTTAATGTACTTCTTTCTCCGGTTACTTTATTATTTCTATAAGTGAAATGAAGCCATACTCAAATTGGATATTGCCATGTTAATAGGTTAGATTTATTGGTTGAGTGTAAAATAGGAAATAAATTAATAGAAGTTATAATTTTTTAATATACTGAAAATACTACTTATTAAAATATATATTTTTAGCTATACAATATGTTTAATATAGCATTTTTTCCTTAAGTGTAAGTATTTTATATATCGATAAATATCTACGAAATTAGGATAGGAACCACTAACAATTTTAAAATTATAGTCAGTAAAATTTAAAGCTTTCTATTGACACTAAAAATGTATGGCTTGCTTCAAATGAGAATCTACACAATTTATTAAAAGTTGAAGTATACACAGTGACCAAGATGAGAAACAAGCGGCCGAGGGTAATGAAACCAATCAAGCCGAAGTCAAAGATGGCGACAAAAAGGACGCTCCGAAAACTCGCTACGATGACATAAATTCGCAACTGCTGAAGTGTCACATTTGTAACAAGACGATGTGGGACGGACGATCCTTCGAGAATCATCTGAGCGGTAGAGCTCACGCGATTATGATGCAGAAGACGGCAGAGAGTTATGCTTTGACAGCTGACACCATGCGTCAAGAATTTAAGGTTAGAAACTCTTTTTTTGTGCACCGCTTTTCCAAAGCAAGAAACAAAAAATGTGATCTAAATCTAGTAGTTCTTGCATGATGTGCGCACCACGGCAAATTTTATTTGTGTAGTCATCATCTTTTCAGTTATAATATTATTGATCGGTAGCGCAACATGTTCGTTTACTGATGCATACTCATAAATAATAAAAATAAGACAGAAAAGGTGGTCCCTTGGAGAAAGAAATACAAAAGAACATAGCTTTTTTTCGTTGTGCGACTATTTCTACTAGGCCACTCGTATCGATAGCTGCGTTAAGGAAGTTCATAGGGAGAGATGCTACAGAGAATCATACCGCTATTTCTTTACGTGACGATTTCTAGAGATTCACTCGTATCGAGAACAGCGTTAAGGAAGTTCGAAAAATGTGTACAGATCCGTGAGATGAAACGAACCCGCAAGTCGGGCCAGCAGCCGGCGCACGACTTCTACTGCGCGATGTGCGACATGTACGCCGCGGAAGGCGCCGTGCACCGCACCACCATCGGACACCGCAAGCTCAAGAAGTACCTGCACCCGACCTGTGCCATCTGCCACAAGGAGATGCCGACCAGGATAGAGCTGGACGAGCACCGTCTCACTGCCGAGCATCTCGCCAATATACAGGACAAGCAGGAGATCACCACCAAGCCAAAGCCTGAAGGTCTGTTTTAATTTTTTTTCTTATACATTATAAGTTTGTCCACAATCTCACCTGATGTCAAATAATGATAAAAATCCCCTCAGATTAGATACATGTCTACCCAAATTGGAGGATATTATAAAATTACATATATTATGGTCTTCACCAATCTGTTTTAGTGTTCTGATTATAGATGTGCAGAACAGAAATTCAGGTATAAATACATATTATATTATATGTATAACATCTAGACAACTTCAGGATAAATTAATACCAATTTTAGATTCCTCTAATAATATTTTAATTTTGATTTGTATTATACTCATGATTATACTATGCATAAAGCCCGAATTTAGGGCTATATTCAGAGTGGTCAAAAATATTAACAAGGAATGTTATTAGAATTTCCTTTTACGTGGCACAAATATGGGAACGTACCCATACCATGTAACCCATGTTTGACAATTTTTTTACCCTTCTCTCGCCTCTTTGTGACCACCTGTAGTATATGAGAAGACCCCTTCCCCCTCTGGTTTTCATTTAGTTATTCATAAATACGGTTTTGGTCTTATGAAATTCATTTGTCTTTTTTGTATAGGCTGCATTCACAAAGAATTCTTGTAAAATTTAATGAACACATCGTACAAGAACATTATTGTATCAGCACAAACTCTCGTCAATTTGCTTGGCAATTGCACTGTACTACAAAGTGTTCATTTGCAATCGGCTGACGTCCCGGTATATGTGCGTCAGTGTTGCCATCTGTAACTTTTAAAAGTGCTCAGCGCTCCGCGCCATATAACTCGAAAAAGCGCGAGATTTCCTTTAGAGGACATTGACTACGTGACCTTAACTCTACCTCTACCTGTGGACCTATCGTTGTACTTTGGAGTATTCTATGAGTATTTCTTTGATATCTATGTGGGTTATTGTGACATGTAGTTTATTCATGTAATTTTACATTTGTTTAAATAAAAAAAAAAAAATCTACTTGTTCATGTAGTAACAACTGTCTGCTACTTTGTTCACTTCTGAACATGTTAATAAAATGGTTGTGTATGATGTCTGTCAGCACGGTTTATTTTCTTTAAATGGCTGGACCGAATTACTCGAAACATTTCTCCCAAACACACTTCTTAAATAAAAAGTTACGTTAACTACTTCCAATTTAAACTTATGTCCGCTGACGTATCTTTTGATAACTATAATGGCAAAATAAAATAAAACAATGCACAATTAATTATAACAGTTACCATGAAACAGTAAATTTATTTTCATCAAAACAAAATTGTATATGTCAACTACTTAAAATATCAATCCGAACTAGAATAAAATGTAGTCTATACAATACGAAGTCATAGGTATCATCAGCTGGTTAATACAAAATGTAACTAAATCAAACGGTAATCTTTACAACATATGGATAAAGTTGCTTCCTGTTAGTTAAAGAATGATCAAAATTGGATCAGTAATACCGGAGATTACTTCTTACAAACACATTAGTAAGTTTTGACATCTTTTATTAAAATTTCTATCATCTGTCCACGAGTATACACACTTTAATCACAATGCAAAATTCAATAATTCAATAGAATATATTGTTATGTTAACACAGACACTGTTATTGATCAACCTCCATAGAAGTTGCCATACTTCAGTTTTTTGCATGGTGAAATAGTTAATATAACTACATAAGTTGACCATAGATAGTGCTAGCTTGTAGGTTCTTATTATTAATATATTGTAATTAAATTAAGATGAAGTTGTGAGTGGGGTTGCCAGCCTATTATAATATATACAAACATATTTTTTTAATTTCACATTGTTATGGCTATTAGATTGTATATCTACATTTAACTGTAAAACTGCTTGACCAATTTTAATCACATTTTTATATATAGAAAGTGTATCATTTTATAATATTAACGCTATAAAATGTGTCGAAAAAATATAACATTTTAATAATAGACAAATTGACGAGACGAAAATGATTGAGTGTGTGGAAAATACGTAAGAAGCAGCGGGCGTACCTAGTGTTATGGTGTACAAAGAAGTGTAAAACGATATATATTTATTTACAGTGATGGTGATATCGACGTACAACATGGAGCAGATGTACTTACGCGAGGACCGGCAGCGTCGTCGTCGCCCTGACCAACAAGACCAGTCCGACCAAACCGACCAGCAGCCCGACAGCGCTGCCAAAGACAAGGATAACGATAAACTAGTACGTACACTTCAATAATCCATTGTCACTTTCACATTATTTGTTTTATTTCTTCGAATTTCGTCTAGAAGATTTATATATATATATATATATTGCATGTATTTATTATATTTATTAAAGTAAACAAAAGTGAGTGAAACAAAAGCTATCTTAAGTAACAAAAGTGAGTGAAACAAAAGCTATCTTTTGTCTTGGTATCTCTGTATCTGCATTCGGTATTACTATAAGCATATTTGTTGAATGAGGAGTAAGTGTGGCCAAATGTGTCGTCCATCGAGGACATCCACTTCCAGTGTCATATCCTTTTTCATATAGTAGGTGTGTTTCTTTTCCTTTCAACCGGTTCGCATATCCTCTGTTGCATCAGTTCAGCTGCTAGAACTAAGGTGTAGATTTTGTCTCATTATCTTCGTTAGTAGAGCCATGCGAAGCCGGGGCGGGTAACTAGTATTAAATAGCATTTTAATAATATCACCTGTGTAAATTTCATACACTTTTGAACAAGTTGTTGAGCTTCAGTGTGGTTCTTTTTATTTTATTATTCTTCCATAACTTAGTTTATTGTTTCTGACATCTTTAATTTTCTTATTTATAACATTTACTGAAATTTAAGTCTTTTTTGTTTTCTTTTTCTTCAAATGACAGTAGTTAATTGCGTCTACAGTCAAAGGGAGCAAAGTAGCTCGTAACTGAATGCGTTAATTATATGAACAGACATTTTTTAATAATCTTGTCTGCATTGGTTTATTAATTTCAGCTCTCGTCTATGGATACAATGAAATCAGTTTTTTTTTTAAATTCAATCTCCAAATTGAATATGTCAGCCTTATTTTGATTATATATGACTCGATTAACCTTTTTGGGGGACCAAATGAATAAATAATTTCTTTTAGAATCACTGTATGCTTGAATATGTAATTATTTATTTGAACATTATTGTAAGATAATAAAAAATCTTCCAAATAGGAGGAGGGAGATGAGAACAAAGAGAAGCCATTGGAAGAAGAGAAAACAGAGTCTGAAGAAAAGAAGAAGCAAGATCCCGGAATCGATTCTGAGATAACAATACTTGACTATAACGAGGGTGATGATCTCTCACATCTTACTCCGGAGATGTTCCCAGCGTATAGGTGAGATAATTGTTATAACATTTTTCACACAGTAATGTAATTCAAAATTTTAATATAGCTTGTAAATGTTGATATACGTACGTATACAAAACTTTTTTTTTGTTTCGGTAAATTATACCTTAAAAAAACAAGTATGAGATTCCGATACATTATTATTCCATGTCCTTTAATACAATTCAAAAATATAACAACTATTCTAATCCTCCCTGGAACAATTAAAACGTCATTAAAGCTTGTTTTCCATTCCCATTTTTACAACTATATAATTTGGAATACCAAAAGCTGAAACTATTCTATATACATTTACAAAAATAAAATGGTCACAGATTACTCGACGCTAAACCATAAACTTCTTTAACCACAGTTAAAAGATTAGAATATGTTTAATTAAAAGGAAACGGTATATTTTCTTTACACGTCCATAGAACTTTTGTTCAATTTCTGAGTATACTTGGTAACTACATTTTTATTGTGACTTGCTTGCCTGTTGTGACCAAATTATTCTGCTGTAAAACATGACTGACATAATAAAATATCCAGGAAAGACACATCACTATGCAAAATATTACTTTGTGACAACATTTTTTGAAGAAGTAACAGCGAGCTGGAAAAAAAAAAACTTCTTTTAATCCAAACAAAGGGCAGCAAACAATCAGAAAGTCCATCTGATGGAAAATAGTTTAATGTCGCCTATCGGACAACTGCAATACCAGGGGTATCGCTGTTCCGTTCCCGGTCTTGAATAGCCAATGTGGCAGAAAAAGGAAAAAATGTCAGCCAAGTCGAAAGGGTTCGGGTTTAAAGTGATTGGTTTGTGATAGAATACCCCATATATATTCTATACATATGTTCCAGCACGGAGCGCGGTGTGGGCGCTTCGTTCCTCGGGGAATTCCGTTGTATACAGTGCAAGCTCTGCAACAAGCTGCTCGACACCGATGAGACTGCACAGCTCCACCTGAAGACCTGGCGCCATCAGCAGCTCTTTATCAGGCTGTTGCAAGAACATTACGGACGCAATAAGGTAACAATAACCAGTCCCGTCGCATTATAGAATTATAATCAAAAATACTCTATTCAATTTAGGGTCTAAGAAGCTACTTATGAATATCAAAACTACCACTGGTACTGAAGAATTATTGGGATTTGTCTATAAATGTACTAGCACACAATATCTCTCGTCTTGATACAAATTAATCTTTGTTGTAACTGTAATGATACGGACTCGTATCTGATTTAGTCTATTCTGTCTCTTATTATATGAGAATTACAGATGGCAGGTATAATAATAACTATTATTATGTTCTGCTGTTCTCTGCTGGATGCCAGTGTCTATATCTGACTGGATCGTGACAACAAGTCACAATGATAAAGCCGTCACAGTGGCTCTTTTTTTTATTTATCACGTTCCGGAACCAGCAAATATATAAGCAGCTAATGAAATGATAACGACAACATTGTAAATGAATTACACTACGCCTAGCACTTGCAGTCACCGTATCATGATGCAATTAGAATTTTCTAGATATGTGGTTGGTACTCATTATCTATACATTGTGCTTTATTCTCCAGCAGGAACAAGAAAAACAGGAATCGAACAAGAGACCGACGGAAATGGACGATGACAATGACTCCGGTAACTGGAAGAGACGTAAGACTACGGTTGTCAAAGACGAGGACGCGCAGGAACACTCTGATGAACCTAATGGACTATTCGATGAGGATGTGATTATGAAAGGTGAGAATTATAAATTGGTTTATGTAATTTTGTCAAATGAAATAACCGTAACAAATTTTCTGTTATTTTATGGCAATTTTTGTTGCTGTTTTGTATCAGTACTATAATTTGCAATGAAATGTATATTTGTTTCTATCGGTTGACTTTGAGTCATGTGCAAAGCTTTCATCTTCTTTCACATATTAGTTGCTGCATAATGCGGGAGGACTATTGACATCAGTATCGACAATAACAGACAGATGGATAGTGTGTGTACATGAGAGTAATATGTTCAAAAAATTATAAACAGTCATTACCCTTTCAGAAACTAATGATTTGAAGCTAGTAACTTGAATGATTTTTTTTTTTTTCAAACTGGTCCTTATCGACTCGGAGTCAGTCGATGAGATAATTGGCTAACAAGATAGTTGAACCTCAACTTGGGCCGTTGCCTTGCACATACATTTCGTGAATTGTAATCAAACTAACTGTGAGAGTTAAATAATAGTGTAAAAACGGAATCGAAATATGTAATTTTTTCGGCCGCTATGTTGGCGACACTATGACCCAGTGGGGTGGTGGTACCAGCAAACTAACGGGGGCATGAAGTCTTACACAGTTGGATCCTCTTTCACCAATAATAAGGCAATGCAATTTCCCACTCACCTGATGGTGGTCTATGGCCCAGACCGTGAAGCTGGAACACGTATCCGTCGCAGCGCTGTTCACGCGACACATTTGGACGTGTCAGCCGTTTAAAGGTTATTGTTCCGCACGTCACTATACAAATAATATGCAGCTCATACATGAGCGTTAAAATATATAAGCACAATGCAAATACAGTTTTAGTATATATTCAAAGTTTTGGGCTAGTCATGGTATAAACACATCAGTCTTCCGAGACAGCGACGAGCGAACTTTTATCGCGTAGTGTAGTTGTAACAAACAATAACTGCCTCGTACGATTATTTATTGAAGTAAAAAATAGGCCGGGATAAGGTAGTGAGAGGCTCCGTACCCGTGATTGTTGATTAAGGGTCGATTAGTAAATGTGCCCAAACAATTAGGTCACCTGATGGTAAATGATCACCGCCGCCCATAGACACTAGCAACACCAGGGGAGTCGCAAGTGCGTTGCTGGCCTTTTAAATATGTGGCCCTCCGGCGCTCTCACTGATCGAACGAAACGCAACAGTGCAAGCACTGTTACTTCACGTCGGTTTAGTGTGAGAGAGTGGTACTACCCCGGGCGAGCAGACCCATTCATTATGAAACCAGTAATAGCTTCAGTGTAGCTCTACCACCTAGAAAGTATAAGTTATTGCGACACATTTGCATACATGTATTTGTGATATGGCGATTTTGGCTAAAGTTCAGTTAGCTAACATATACAAAATATCTGTCACTTTTATTCTTGCAACAAGATGTCAAAGAAGTGATAACTCGGTGAGACGTTGTGGTATTTACATAAACGATTCATTACAGAGGAAGTAAAGACCGAAGACGATAAGGGATTTGATGGTGCCGATATGATGGAGGACGATCTCGAAGACTGGGAGCAAACGGTCGACGAGATACTCGAGGACGAGAGTATTAAGCGGGAAGGTGAATATATGATTATTTATATGAATGGTAATATCGATTTGACGTAATGTTTTTTACAGTTACATTTATTTTAAACGCCATCTATTAGTCTAGTCTTCGTACTACATTATGAACTGCATGTGTCATGAGTATGTGTTATTTTTGTCCCATTAGCAATATTTATTTTCAACGCCATCTATTCGCCAATTTTACAAACTAAATTGTTACCTATAGACGTTTTGACTGTTTGATATTTTTTTAAGGCCATCGGCATATTTGCTTAATTATAACTTTTTTTTTTGTTAAATTTGAGGTGGATTCGAAAGTATTACTTTACGTTTCACCCATATAACCAACTAGTTAATGTAACTTGATTTGTGGGTGAGATACAATTTAAATTTTATTCTTTATTTTTCTAAATAACCAGAGCCACAGAATGAAGCAGCCGCCGAATCTCCGAAGAAGGAAGAAGAAAAGCAACCGGTGAAGGAGGAAGTGGTAGAGGAGCCGCTCGTGAAGGAGGAGGCGGTAGAGGAAGAACCGGAGAAAGAGAAGACTCCTCCACAGGTGCAGGCTCTGTCTGCTGCCACTCCAGGGCTAGATGATAAGCCACGGGGTTCACCCCGGGGTAGGGGACGGGGCCGAGCTCGAGGACGTGGACGGTATTAACTGGAATTCTTTCCTAAACTGCAAGAAGTTTATGAAGACAATGTATACAATCATTCTCAACTTTTATAAAATTAAAATTTGAATCCGGTACCAATATGGAAAAGAGTGGTTCGAATTTACAATAGTATAATGTCCTGATCAGTAACGAGTTCTGGGACAAAGACCATGACAACCCACAATATATTAGTGCTTTCAAACGGAAATTAAAAAAAAAATCCACATAGGCGATAGTGTTGCTAGTTTAATTAAAGACACATCTGGCTACTAACCTACAGCTATCGAATCGATATTCCACCGGTCACAACCACTCGACCCATACGACGTATATATTTTTTTGCAAATTCATACCAATATTAATATGACTTAAATATAAAAAAAAAATAGTTTATAAATAGATTAGTGAATTGTTATACAATAGATTTAAAGACTAAAACAGATTAGAATAAAATCCTTTTAATCGTTAATTGAACATGATTACTTGACGTATATACAATTAAAAAAAGAAAAACTTCAATGAAATAGGAGAAAAATTAAAGAAAGGCACAAAATTTATTTAGTGCTTTTAGCATTATATATATACAGAAGTTGAGTACTAATTTTGAACTTAATTTAACTTAAGGTTTAGTATAAACTAAGTTTATATTATTTGCACTGTATTGATCTTGTAGTAATTAGTAAAAATTTATTTGAAATTATTGTTGTATATTTCTTCTATGTTTTTTGCGGTTTCAAACGTGTTCAATTTCTATTACGGTCCTTAATGTCGTAGCGTGAATTTGTATAATCTGTATACATTTCCTTAACAAATGAGTTGGTTATGTATTTTTTTTTATATCACGGATTGGTAACTTGTGAGATTGTGGTTCTGAAAACAAACGGATTTTTTTTTATAATTTTAGTGTTATTTTAATTATAACATAACGCTTTTGAATTTTTCGATACACTAGAATGTTCCATTTTTTCTTACCATGAGGTAGGTGTCATTCGCCTTATATCCTTCTGGATGTTTATTTCCAAATCGATATACGTTCTGCATCACTTTCTTCATTTCTGAAGCTATGTAAAATAATTTGCAGGTTATTGGATCCCTTCCATCTACCCCCGATTTCCAAAAACTTCTCCGTAATGAATGGGAACGTTAAAATGATTTCTAATATATTCGTGACACACTTTATCTTTTGATATGACTCTATTTGTATAACGGAACATGCAAAAGTTTCAGTAGTGTAAGTTTTTGAGTCCATATTGCCCTATACCATACCGTAAACCAAATTACACTGCTGTATCCCCAGACCTTGCTTTTAGCTATTATCAGCATATATTTGGAGCACTAAGAATTACTGTGAATGTATGCTCTCTACTTCTTCGAGTTGTAACTTGTCTATGCGATACAGTAGTTGCCAGTTAGGTATTTTACAAAAGGAAGTTCGTTGCACTCTTTGTAGTCCAGTGAAACTGTAGAGGCCTTGCCAGGTCAACAGTGTAGTCAGTTCGAAAAAAAAAAGAAAGGTGTGTGTACGATTCACACACGATAGAAGTGAAACTTCAGTAAATCGACAAAGGAATGAGACGAATATATATAACAAGGGTAGGATAATTACAAAGTTTATTTGTTTAAAAATGAAAGTATTTTGATTAATTTTAAAAAACATTTTATTAAACATATGTTATATAATTTATTGCTCAAGTTCCATATTTTCAGTTTCAACAAACAAGATATAAAAATACTCACAAACACTATTACATAATAACACACCACGCAAACTCCTTACTAAAAAGCTGTAATACGCAGCCGCATATGGTGTACAGTAGTACACGTACTTTTCACATATACTAACACATGTTAAACGCTCAAATACAAGCAAGCATTAAACAGTGTGCAATATACATACTTACTGACATTTGCTCTCTCGCTCTGGATACACATCTTTGTATTTGTGTCTCCGTTGTTGTCCGTTGTTTTTCCGTTGCATCCCGTTTGAAATCACAACGATTCTAAAGAAGTTACACTTCAAAAAAAAAAAACATTGTACTCTAATTGCCCAATTCATGAATTTTCAAAAATTTAATAAAAAAGACGAACTATATATATATATATAAAATTGAACGAACGAATTTAACGACTTGAATAATAGTTTAGGTTTGCACTTTTCATGTATAAATATGTAATGTCAGGAAGTATATGATTCGTCTCTCTCCTTCACTTTATCGAGTTCCCTACTCTTGACGTGTGACGTGATTTATAGATGACTCTTTACTGTTGTTATTCGATTTGTTTATTACACACTGCATGCTTATTACATGTTAGCAACTCTGTATCGTTATGCACAGCAGTTTGGAACCCAAATACCGTTCAAGTATTATTACCGTTTGTGTATTTGACAGTAATTCTTGCTTTACAAGAGAAAATAATACCTAGATTGTCTTCATTGGTCTTATCTGGCTATATACGTGTGTCAAATCTTAAAAAACACAAGAATCCTCCATTTTAAATCGAACTCTTGTGAATGTTCGTGACTTTATTACGTACCAACTGCAAAAAGGGCGTTTCACAGTAGTTTGGAATTTTATGTCAAAAAACACAATAAATATTTTTAAATTTTATCTTAGAAATATATCTACAACGCTATTGAATATTAAAAGAATCTTATATGAGTTTATTGCATTTTGAACGCGATATATTTATAATAATTTTCATCATCTATGTCAGCCTATAAAATAAACTCACTGCAGGGTGATAGGCCTCTTCCCGTAGGAAGATATGGGCACAATCACCACGCCAGCCCCATGACGTATTGGCGATTTCAAACTCCGAGAATATCCACAGGTCTATATTTTCCCATATATGCGATGGTACTACAAGAATATTTCTCAGGTTTATGTTCCCTCAGGATGTTTCCTTCACCGTCAGCCGATAGTGTTACCAATTTCAATTACTACACGTATGCGAAACCCGAAAAATTCGCTGGTAAACCTGCGGATATCGGATTGATATTCTATTGGACATACTTCTTGACCACCATAATTCTAAATAATTTTAATCATTCTTAATTGTTTCGTTAACTTTATATTATCCCCTGGACTATCAGAAACCATAAAGGTTTAAGTTTTATGGAACCTAATGTAGACCTCATGAGGCTCGATAGAGAGTTGCCAGGATAAGCTTAAAAAGATACCGGATTTTTTGAAAAAAAAAAAAAATGATGTATTGTAAAATTATAATTTTTATGTAAAATGTATTTTTTAATTATTTGTGGGAATTTTTTTTTACTAAACCATGAAATTTATAATATACGATGTCGTAATATAAAAAAAAATTAAAACATAATCCGCCATTTTAAGGTCTGGGTTTTAAAAAAAACAGCAGGGGGCTTAATATATTATTAATCACAATCGTAGCCGGTGTCGAATGACTATATGTAGATATACTAAGCCTAGAACTGGTTGAACTAACGGATCAACTGATTAATATTCAACTCTCTAGATGAACTGTTTTAGTAAATGTCCTGCCGCCGTGATACAGTATCTGAATGTTTTTACTTAACATGCAAATAATCATATAAGCTTAATAAAAAAACTTTCATTTTAATATTATAAACAGACACCACAATTTTAATTTATATATATAAATGTAATACTGTTGGAACAGTTTGTGTCGAGCTGTCAAAACAACACTATATTTGTATATTATAGTGACGAGTTTCGATACCATTATATATTATCTCTGCGTTACCCATATCTCAAAATTACTCTTATGTGATTGTTTTGTGTCGTCCCATTTTAGATTATTTTACTTTATACTGAATATTTGGCAATTTAAGTTTAAAACGTTGTATTTGTCACACTTGACACTGGCGAAATAGCCTACATAGGCAGATGACATATAGGAAAAAAAAATCGGAACAAGATATTCTTGAAATGATTTTGCTATTTGGCAATATTTAAATAGATAAATTTTAAATTATTACTGTATTCAAATAAATATTAAAACTTTTGTATGTACTTATGTACACGCGTTAGAAGTTATACTTCTTTGGCGTAACAAGATAAAAATCGTTTCAAAAAATGTTATCTTTCGCCTTATTCTACGTTTGTAGAAAAAACGACACTAACAATAGAAAAAAGGTATTTAATACATACATACTTTTTTTGAATAAAATGTTGACTAACTGTGAACCAACTTCAGGGTGTCAGTTTTTCGTGACGTTGTGCGCGCGCATCGAAAAAATTTACTCTCATCATTTTTCCCTAACGCGCCAAAAGAAGTATAACTTCAAACATAAATTAAACCGCAATAGATTCTTTGCGGTATGTCAAAAGGAGATATAATTTGTAAGGGGTCTCCTGTGAATTTTGTATTGTATAAGATATATCATCATTGAATTTGGACTAAAATGGTAGAATACAGTGACACTGTCGACAAATGGACAGCCCACATCCTTGCTTTATTGCTGTAGTATATAATTCGCAGAGAACTTAGATTTAAATATTGTACAATTAAATACAATTTCTTAATTGATGAGATTTGTTTTTATTTCACTAAACAATATATTTTAAGGAAGCTCCTTATGGAAATTAAAAAAATAATAATTAAGTCTTTACATGTATGCCACAAGTTTTGTTAAGTGAGCTTCAGTAAGCTTCATTATACGCACGTTAACGTTGTGGAATGGGTTACCAAGTACAGTGTTTTCCCAGAGTTATGACATGGGGCTCTTCAAAAACGGATTGAAACATTCTCTTCAAGGTCGGCAACACAACCATGATGCCCCTGATGTTGCAGTTGTCCATAGGCGACGGAAACCATTTAACATCAGATGGGCCGTCTGCCTGTTTGCTGCCCTTTGGCATAAAAAAAAGTGAAATTAAACGGAATAAACATTAAGAAATACTTGCCTTCTGTGTTTTGACAAACTTTATTTCCGCCTGCTTTATTACAGATCTGTTATGGTTCCATGTGTTTGACATTACTCCACATTTATTTTTATATTTTGTACTGCAACCCGATAACATTATGTCCGCTAAGAAAAACAGTTTCTAAAATAACTGTTTTTTATCTTTTTCATATTTACAAACAGAATGTCCGTTTGATTAAATCATTACTGCACTCCGCGTCAATCTTTTTGGCCGCTCGAATATGACTTCGGGCTTACGCGTAATATAGTTAGGAGTTTAATATGATATAATGTAAAAATATTATTATAGGAACCCTGAAATTGGCTTTTATTTATACTTAAGTTGTCTCAATATTATATGTATAATAGCGCACCTATATTCAGAGCGGTCAAATAGTTTGCACCTATGTTCAAAGCGGCCAAACAGTTTGCACCTGTAATCAGAGCGGTCGAACAGTTTGGAGCTATATTCGAAGCGGTCAAATAGTTTGCACCTATGTTCAGAGCGGTCGAACAGTTTGCACCTATAGTATAGTAAGTAGATATTGGGAATAACCACAATGTCAATGAGCAATAAAATCAAATTAAAATAATATGTACCTATATAGATTTGTGACTCATCGTCTAGGGGAAATCGATGAGCTTACGAAAATAGGGGAATAGCGATACGTGCCGACATAAATAAACGTTGCTGATGCGGCTACGGGGGAGTATTGTGTCCGTTTTATGGGCCAATATTTCTTTCGCGCGATGAAGCTTTGCGGCCACGCGATATTCAGATTCCTGTAATTAACGTCCCGGATTTAGAATGCATTTTAGTGTTGCAAGAAAACATTGTGGAATTACCCGTGACTCCTGACCCGTGGTGAACTTCGTTATGGTTGCGCCTATAGAAATCTACTTGTTATATTATTTGTTAATAAAATATATAAGACACTTATCTGTTATATCAACGGTGATATTATAAAGAGGGCTGCTAATATGCACAGTCACAAAGCTTTACCAACGACATCAGTAACTCCATCAGTTACTTTGTTTCCTGGACGAGCACGGAGTCCCACACGTCGGCGGACGTATCGGAGCTGCTTCTATTACAAAAGACATGGAGCACCCTGTCATCTTGGATGGTCATCACCATACAGCACGTTTGATAATTAAACACTTTCACCTAAATCACAGTAATTGCGCTGTGCGGCAGAGAGAACGCTTTACAGAACCGAAACAAACCGATCTTAGCTGGTCGGCTTACTCTTTTCCCCGACGTGTCAAATCGAATGCCGGGTAGTATGTTTTTTTCTTTTTGGCTTTTTTTTCGAACTGACATATCCTGTTGACTCTGGGTCCTCTACAGATTCACCGGACTACTAAGGGGAGCGCTTAAAGCATTCACCCGATTTGTTTAAGCGATCAGCGCAAGGGACACGGTGCGCCTCGGCTTGAACTATCGCCGAGTTTCCCGATCTACGGGTACTATGTGTATCTGGCCGTTCTTCATACTTAATTAAGTATTGAGTTACTCGTCGTTTTTCACCGTGTATATAGTGATCGCAACTCAAACCAGTATCGCCCCCCATTCTCAATACATCGAGTAATGATGTTACTCTTTGAGCAACGATATTTTGTTATGAAGACTGACATTGTAATGTTATTTATGTTTAATATATATATTTTCATTATAATATTGTGGTTTTATTTACAAATCTATATAAATAAATGTAAATCAACTATCGTATGTATGTAATCGCATCACTTGGGAACTCGAGCACCTATTTGTCTAATTCACATTTTATTGTGTTTGTAATTGCCGGGACAAGGATTGTATGAAAGAAAATTATTAAAAAATCGTATGGAAATGTGAAAAATTTCGGTTATAATATCTACATTCAAAAAAATTTGTGAGTGAGACAGAAGACGAGGAGATCTTCAAGAATATTGAGAGATTAAAGTTCAGTTGCCATTTTATTTAACTACATGGTCGTATAGTAAAAGAAAGGTTTAGTTGCACTCTTCCTTGGTTGTCATCTCGTGCGAAGCCGGGACGGGGAGTTAGTTCACAATAAAACTTCACACAAACACTTATAAAAAATATATTATTCGTATCGAATAGTTCAATTATAATTATAGTATATATTATAATGATTTATGTATAATAAATAAGGCATACATTTGTTATTAGTTATCATAAATTTCACTTAGGACTGATATGGCGACTTTGTACTCGGTAATAATCTAAAGGAAATACACATACTACGTACACAAGGTTAATAATTCTGTAAATTCCACCTTTACAAAGTTTTCCTAGTGCATACAGTGCAAAATTTCGTAAACGTTTTGGTATATAATACAGGTCATCCATAAATTACATCACAAATTAAAGAGCGGGAGAGAGTTAATACAGTCTAATATCTTGTTATAAAAGTGGGGAAGAATGAATCTTACATTTCGTGACGTCATTTTTAGAAGACTCAAGGTACCAAAAATGTAATCGTCAACTGTAACAAAAATCTTAACGTCAGATTTTTTTTAGGTTTTGTGAAAAAAAAACCCTTATATAAAAACAATTTTAGATGGAATGTTTTAATAATTTTGAAACTTAAAATTGTAAAACATACAACGTCACATGAGCAGTCAGAGAGTCATAAAAACGAAGAACACCTGTGTGATAAGGACGAGAAGTTAAATCAATTATAAAAAAATTTGTGACGTACTTTATGGATGAATCCCAATGATAAAATAGATATAGATGTAAACTATTGCTTAGATGTATTCTAAAACGATTCTTAAATTCGAACAAAAATCTCAAACGATTTTTACAATTACAAAATATATATATATACAAAAACATTATTGAAACAAAAACAAAATATATTTACAAAAACAACATCTCTCTATTAAATTACATTTACAATTCTTTTTGCCTAATCGAACTATACTATGCTACCGCGTATATATCGTGTCTACTTATACTACACTATAGTAAATATTAAGTCAGTGTGTTTACACCAGGCTTTGCCTAAGAGGTGACATTGTAATTTAGCTACCTATCAAAAAATATTTTTTATATAAATTTATCTTAAATTATACCTAAATTCTCTTCGGATTCCTCTTAAAAATTAACTAAGCCTTATCAAATTATTCTTTTGTGGACCTGGAAAAGAAAAACAAAATTAATCTATAAAATACATGTGTTGTTTGTTCTTCTTAATCTGCGAAACATCTCAACCAATTTGACGAAACTTGTTGAAAGATGGAGAATTATTGAAAGGTTATATAATAGGCTACATGTTCTTCTACTAATTGATATGAAGCACCAACACGATCAAGAAGAATTAAAACAAAAAAAATATTATTGGGTTTTCTTAAGAAGGCGCATATTAACGTCAAAACTAGTACTTGTTCGGACAAACATACAACAAACCGCTCATCGAAAAGTACCGGCAATAAACTCGATCGGGTTTATCTTTTTAACGTACATATTTTTATAAAACTTTAAATTTACAATAGTTTTTGTCAGATGCACAAAGACTGGAATTCATTTCAGACATCATCATTGTTCACATATCGATGCCCCTATCCTTATAGCCTTTTGACATTAAAACCCATTTGATATGATGCCTGAACATATTAACCGGCAAATCGGATGTGCTTTGGGATTTTGTTGTAAAAAAAAACTGTTGCCGGTGTTACTAGGTCTGAAACATAGGATAACCAGTTTATTACATTTTCTAGTATTTAAATCATGTCGGATCATGAACCAAAAAATCCATTTTCACGATATAAAGTAGCGAGGGTTAATAATAGAAGTATATTATAATAAATTGCAAATTCCATCAAAATACCTTCATTATAATTTCAAGAACGTTGTACGTTTTAAATGTTACTTACTTTCCTGCGAGCATTTCTTGAATTTCTTGGAAACTCTTGCCCTTGGTCTCCGGCACCACGAATAAAGTGAAGAAGAAAGAGACGATGCAGCATCCGCCAAAGATTAAAAATGTTGGACCCATACCGATTGCTTCAGCTACTGGATTGAAATATCTGAAATAACATAGAATTAATCTGTAAAGACTTGAAATTTACGCTGCTCATTACCTTAACCCCTAACTCTTAGCGAAGGAGCGCGCATTTTTTCAGAATCCAGAATACATCGACAAATTTTATAGAAATTAACCGCTTTCTATTTATGGAGTAAGAGAAAACAATTTTTGAGATAACAAAACATTTTTCTATTAAAATCTGCATACATACATATATATAGTGAAAATACAGTTCCTTTGAGACTTAACACGTGAAAACTACCGAGCGTATCGGGCATAGGACTATGACTGTCCAACGTATAATTTTTTTAGGCTTATACTTTATTAATTCAAAAATGAGGCGACACGCTCTTCTTTATGATCCTTTCAAATTTACAGTCTTATCTTCTATATAATATTCTATGCATAAGTATTTATGTTCACTAGCAAGCATTAACATTTAGAATTATATACCTGTTTGTTACCTTTAAAGTATAGAAATTTGATATACTACAGATTGATCAGATTGATTCATAAAATTGTATCTATACTCATTTTATTGTCATGTACCAATAATGGTGTGCTAGGTTAGGATAGGTTAGGATTGTGATGAAAATAAATGCGAATTTTTAAACTAATGCTGAAAATCTGTACTCCGCCAGTTAATCAGCTAATTTGTAGATTAACCAGGTATTGTGCAAATCACCGGTTTTCTAGCTTAAGCGGTATGAAAATTTGGAGCATTATGAGTGTTTCCTTGTATGGTCATTATAATATTACGTTGTAAAGTTCTGTCCATTATATAACAACAATTTTAGACACGTAAGAACTTATTTGGAGCATGTTCGGTTCTCAATCTTTATTGCTTTACTGACGTAGCAAATTAACTAAAACAAAGTTGATTCAAGCCAGTCTTAATTGTGAAGCGATAGTGTAATCACGAAGACTGATAAAGTTTATATACGCCACTGTATTTTACTTCTCCTAGCAAAAAAGGACTACAGAAGCATGCAGATGATAGGACCATATTCCCTGGACTTAGCACTCTCTGAGTATCACTTGTTTTTGAAGGGCAAAACATTAAGCAATGAAAATGGTACCAAACAAGCACTGATTCAATGTTTCGCAACAAAAGATGAAAATATAAATTCAAATAGGATATTGAAGTTATTTGCACGCAGGCTAAAAATAACTAATAATAATGTCAATTATATTATACAATAATTAGTAAAAAAAAAATGTGTATTTTTTTTTTAAACAAAAGTGGTCTTTTCGTACTTTTCAGTAGACGTATTATAATCTAAGAATAACAGCGACCTACAATCGGTCCTACAGCGATTAATTGGCCACAAATATACCGAAATACTGGAAGGATATGGAATATGGAAGATAAACTTCTGCATATGTAAAAGTGTTAAAAGTTAAAAGATTTACCTAGTAACAAAGAAGGAAAGCATCCAGAAGAAAGCCGTTGCTATCGGTGAGGCGAAAGCTTTGACTTCAATAGGGAAGAGTTCTCCCATCACCGCCCACGGGAGCGAGCCTAGGCCCCAGCAATACGTGATAATGAACAGAACCAAAGCAAGAATTGGCAGGAACCGGATGTTTTCGACCACGGGGTTATTATTTGCATCCAAAATGAAGTACATTCCAAGGAGACCCTTAAAGAATATAAACATGCAAGTAATATTTTGCAGAAGTTAGATTTTTATGACAAAGAACGCAATCAGGCAGACGTCCCATCTTAATTTAAATGGTCAACGTCGCCTAAGAAAACTGCATCACCAGAAGTATCATTGTAACGTTGCCAACCTTGAAAAGCGTATTTCGATCACTTTTTTTATATATTTATAGGTTAGCGTTTGACCACAATCTCATCTGATGTTAAATGATGATGTGGTCTAATGTTGGTAGTCATGCTCAACCTAAAGAAAGACTGGCTCTCAAGTGCAGCTGCCGGAACACACCAACAGGTGCTTGGCGACAGATTTTCAACTTAAGGGTGGTAGCTAGCCAGGCGGACTTAGGAAAAGTTCTACCACCATGCCATGGTTTCATTATGATGTTTTCATTCACCGAAACCCCCGACTCAGTTGCTAGAATTCGAACCCACGTCGATCGACGCAGTGTCCGAAGACGCTATCAATTGATCCATCATCGTTATCGTCGCCGCTATGATATGATTTATGACCGCACCTGCAGCGAGATTCAATTTCTTTTATAAATTAGTGTCAGTCATCTTGTTGTCATGAAGATTTTATATCATTTATCTACATCGTTTATTGGCAGGCTGTTTTTTCTTTTTTTTAAATTATAATTTGGTCATCGCCATTTAACTCATACAATTTTTTAATTGATTTTAAGTTATCTGTCTTAAATTTTATCTTCACATATTATATCCTATTTATTAGTGTCATGATATTATACTTCGAAAAGTCTATTTGCCAGTTATAATATTGTCAAATTTGGTCTAGTAAGGACGCAGATCAACTCGGATAAAAAAAAACACATCAGTTTTATGTAAACATATGTATGGATTTGTCAGGTAAAGGAAATAGGTCTTACCAATCCAATAGTAGTGCCGCAGCATGAGATCATGAGTAATATTCTCCGCCCAAGTCGATCAACAACTAGTGGAGTCAGGCAAGAAGCAAGCACCTTGAACAAATAGGTATGTCCTTGTCAAACGACATAGAAAAGCTTATGTTTTAAGGGAGTGGAAAAAAAACATTTAGTATCCGCTTTGGTTCCTTTGACGCTTCCGAGTTATAATACGGGGCTATAATACTGGCTGCGTCGATTAAGGGCATTTATTCAAAGTGCCGTAGGGTATTTTGATGATGAAGAAAAATGAACACTTCAATTTTATTTATATGTATATATAGTTTTTTTATTATATTTTTTTTCTGCGGACCCTCGGTCGGCATCTTTTTCCTGAAATAGTTTTAAATATAAATCATTTTAAAATCTAGTGCAGCTCGAATACATAATGAAAGTGAGCGAGACAAGACATTATTTTTTAAATTAGCTAGTTACAGCTAATATATATATATATATATATATATATATATATATATATTACTAGCTACCCGGTCCGGCTTTGGACGGACGTCGATCCAGTCAAGGAATTACCTTATACCGCCATCTGTTATAATCTTATCGAACTAACATCGATAATCATGACTTTTTGTTAATAAACAAATAATTTGCAATAAAATAAAATTGCGACTATAATTAAAAATCTAAGCTATCCTATCTCTCAAGTTGGACCAGACTGCTCACGGTGTGCCAATTTAATTTAAAATCGGTTAAGTAGTTTAGGAATCCATCGCGGACAAACATCGTGACAGGAGATTTATATATATTAAGATATGTATATATTACCTAATAACGATGTCTTCGATTTTCTTAAATAACAACTATTAATTCTAAAATGGATTCATAATTCACCTGGACACTTCCAATAATTATGGTAGCTATGGAAGAATCGAGGGTGGTGCCGGCCTCTTCGAAGATGATCGCCATGTAGAAGAGAACTGCGCTAATACCGCAGAATTGCAGGGCCGCCACCAGCGCGCAAGATATGTACAAAGCTTTGAAGTTACTGCCACGGAAGATATCCCTAAACTGTTATAATTCGTTACATTTAATCGATTTCATTACAAAGATATAGTAGTATCTTATAATTACTGCAATGAGATGAGGAAATTTCATGATAATTTGAAAATTACAAATATAATCCTTATCGTGACTTATTACGTTCAAATAGCGCCAGTACTCTATAAAATGCATTACAGCAATTTTCAGAACAAATTGTTTATAGTTTGAAAAAAAAAAATCGAAAATACTTTATTCAATTTCGGTCCTGAGAAGGCGTTTATGAACGTCAAAACCATCACCGGTTCGGAAAACAACCAAGTCATAAAAAAAAACCGGCAACAAACTCACTCGATCTGATTTTTTTTTCATGATACATCTTCTATAATATAAAAATGAATCGCAGAATATGTTGCTAAGGGCAAATCTCGAGAGCAGCTGAACCGATTTCGCTAATTCTTTTTTTTTTTAGATAATTCCTTGTAGTACAATGATGGTTCTTACGTAGAGAAATATTAAAAAAAAAATTGCCTGTAAAAGTCTAAGCACAATACTTTTCTATACTCCCATGTACATGATTCGTAATAATTCTTAAAAGTCAATTTGAACTTTAATACCATAGCATGAAGCTTAAATGTTAGCGGCGAGGTTCCGGGAAGGTAAAACAATTGAGTGACGTTAGTATCGTATAAATATTAATGTCAATATTTATACGATGGTAACATTTAACATTATATAGCGTCCCGAATAGTAGAATAAGTATTAAAAAAATAAAAATCGACTGTTACGCGGTACGAAGTTCGATGGGTCAGCTAGTATTTAAAAAAAAAACATTATGGTCACATTTGTTTTTGGCGGATGCACAGCTAGGGGTGTTATTTCCAGATATCATTATCGATCACATACTGGTCCACCCTGTAATAGCCTTCTGACATCAAAAGCCGCTTGGCGCTTGATCCCACCACACGGTAAATCGGTAATGTGTCTTGGGACTTTATTGTACAATTTAACACTATTACCTAAAATACTGTTACTGGTCTTACTGATGACCTTGATCTTACTTGTCTGATGATCTTACTTCTAGTATTTACATCTTGTCGTTCTTTTACTAAATCCAAGTTTTGTAAGTTTCAACGGACATACATTAAATTATCAGGAATGTATTGGGAGGGCAGAGTTAAGATACCGAATTCCCGAAACTTAACATTTAATGATTCTCGAGGCCCTATATTGTATAATTTCGTGATTCATGTTGTTAGAGGTGTGATAAACTCTTTTGCCTTCTCAAATATTATCCTGCGCAATTTGCGCTCCTGCAATATAAGTTCACAATCAGATATAAGCGTCTAATAAAAGAAAAAGGTGTGTGTGCGATTCACACACGATAGAAGTGAAACTTCACTAAATCGACAAAAGTATGAGATGAATATATATTACAAGGGTAGGATAATTACAAAATTTATTTGTTTAAAAATGAAAATATTTTATAGCTCGAAAACCCTAAAACTCGACTTTTTTTTTGTGGTATCCGTTAAAGATCTACTGTAAAACTCGAGGATTTGTAGGTTATCTTTTTTTGGGCAGGAAAGATAAAAGTCTAACCAGAAGAGAGTTAAGTATAAAGATGTACGAGAGAGAAACCTTAGAAGACTATGTACTGAGTATAATGGACTGTATATATATATATTGTGAAAGTGTTAAATTTGAATTGACAGTTAATAAGGAGGCTAGATACTTAGATGGGATAAGAGTAACAAGATGTTGATATCATGTATTCTCAAAAATCAAATGTATGGTAGTACTAACTGAAGCATTTTTCTCCATGGAAACCTTCACTTCAGCCGCCATTTTGTCCAATTCAACTTGTATCCCAGCTCTAGATTTACCGCGGATAACAGCGAGACAATCTCCCGCCGCGTTAACATTACCTGTAATCATAAATATGTGAAATACCTCATAAGTGGAAACGTGAATGGTGTTTTGTTCATACAAATGTATTCGTCTATTTAATCTCCGGATAGTGACAATAGCACAAATATCTACCACTGTCATGTTCCCGTTTTAAATTTTTTCCATTAAAATTGGAAGTCTAAATTAAATATAAATAAATAAATAGTATAAATTAGATTTGTTTTGGAATTTAAACAAAGAAAACTAAGAAATTTGGCGAAATAAGTAAAGAAAATCTGCGCTCTATTCGCAAATTTGGGTAGAGCGAGACATCTACTGAATTATGTTTAAACGTATTCTTTAAATGCATATGCATTTTAATAGAAATGAATAAATTAAGATTAAGATATAATTTCTCTTCTCATGGTCAAAAGGCTTAATGAATCTGCGATAATTGGCGTGTTTTTATTTAGTAGAAGAAAACTGCATAATTATTATAATGGTGTATCATGAATGTTGGAAGCAATTAGAAAATCAAGAGATATTACTAGATTGAAATAAAGATTTATATGAACCTTTATATAGATGGTAGATAGGTGTCTCGGGAGCAAAGAAAAATAGAAGGGTGAAGGCTATGACAACGACCAAGCCAACGTATTGCACTACACTATAGCTCACAAATGGACCAACGGCGTACACCAACAGGAAACCAATGACCAAGAAAACTTGCAGGAAAGATCCGAGAGCGCCTCGGCTATCATCCTAAAATTAAAAAAAAAATACGTTTATTCTACAATCTACAATCCAGTAAAGGTAATATTATTAACACCTAAGTAACTGGAAGAGTTCAAATTTTGCATGATCCCCCGTACCCTGCACAAGATTTAACAGCTACCTTAGTGTTTAGGCGTGGTGCCTTCTGCAGATATTCAGTAATTAAAAGGGACGGTAGTGTATTGGTAGTCAACTAAATGGCTTCGACCATGATGATGAATTGATCACAGCGACTTTTTTTTGGATCGTCGCCTTTTAGGAACAATCTGTTTATATTCATCTGCCGAGAGGGTAGCAAGTCGTGCTCATAAAAACGATTATCGATGGAGTTCAAATCTCCGTCGTCGTTTTTCGATTGCATTTTACTTTCCATTAGGTTCAGTACCATCTTTTTATTTTGCAAAAATAAAAATAGGTTCTCTATCTATTTCTTCATTTACTTAATTTACTTCATCTGCAGTTTTACAGGGATGATGAACGTTAGCACGTTTGTAGTTACAGGAGTTACTTTTAGGATATCCTTGACGGAAATTGTCAGGTCGTGTCGAAGGTACAACATCGCGATATTTCTAATACCAGCTACCCATACTTTCCACCATCAAGTTTCAAATCTATCCACTAAGCTCCCATCGGTGAATATCACGAAATGCATTTGAGAATTCGTTCTTTCTTTTGCGCACGTACTACAATTTTAGAGTACGCCATGACTTTAGGGCCAAACAGAATCTGGTTCAAAATATTAACATTTACGTTTAATGACATGGATACATCGACGATGAAAAGACTAATTAGCTAAAGTCCAAAGATCATCTGTAATATAACGGGAATAAAAAGGTGATATTTCACAGAACACAGAGGAGTAGTCCTACGTAGCTTCTGTCTATACCATGGCGTTATGTGCTGAGAAAAGTAGCATAGAGTGACCCATGAATAAGAGTTTATGTGATAAATGTTAAATGAAACATAAAAATAGACTCACTGTTGCAATTTCGGCGCAATACATCGGCGTTATAGTGAACAGCATTCCGACAGACAGACCCCAGAATACACGTCCGGTATACATCATGCCTAAATTACGAGCTGCTGCTATTAATATATAGCCTATGAACATCGGTATGGCCGAGCTGAGGAGACCCCATTTACGGCCTATCGACGAAGCTGCAAATCCGCCCACGAATGGTCCTGCAACAAAGAATTTATTGATGTATTCATTTAATAAAACAGATATATGGGCAACGTACATTGTTGAGTGGGATTTCAGAAACAAGAACATACAGAAGGAAAGTCGCTAATGGGGGATCATATAGTATAGGATAATAGGTGGGAAGTCGATGAGAATTTGCTAATGATATGAGTTGGTGAAAATTTCTGGAGGAGGCTGATGTCGTTAGATATGTTGAAGAGGCTGCTGATGATGATGAAAATACTGTAAATTAAAAAAAATATATGTATTACATAGGACTTAAGCAATAACGGCCATTGTTATATATCTCTAGTAGAATAGGAAATTAATATTGGCAGCTTTAGTGATTGATTCATACAATCTATTCAATTTTGTAAAATATCTGCATATTTGAAATACGGTAGTTTCAGTGTCAAGTAGTTAACGGCATAGTAAAGGTGTTCACGCTTCTGTGTTCCGGTCTGGAGTGTGTGAAAGGTGTACTGATAATTTTTTTTTGTCAAATGATTAACATCTCCTGAATTGAAATGACAAATGATTTACGAAACAAAATATGAGTAAAATTATAAACAATTTTTGTCATTTTTATTGACAACACAATAAAATATTTAATACAATTTGAATAATCTATCGAAAACATGGGAGGAAATTGTAACATACATACTTATACTTAACCTACATGAGTTCATGAGTTGTAATTTTACAAACTTCATGTAGTAATTCTACACGTATTGTAGTTTTAATAAACTCTGGATCAGCATTCAATAAAAAAAATTACAAATATCGTCTGTAATTTGATTTACTATATTTTTTGTAAAGTTGGAATAAATGTTGGAACTGAAACGACGATAATGTGATTGAAAGTTTACAAATAGTTTTAGTATTCAATACAAACGATTTTTAATTACCCTAAACCGACTTTGAAAAAGCATAAGTAGATTTTTTAGTAATTTCTGATCGCCCTTGCCCCCTCGTCAGCAAAAGTAAGCAATACTGTATCCCTCCGCCATGCATACGTAAACATTTATATAAGAATTATTTAATCTGTTCTGGTTTCTTTATTGATTCTTGGGCAGCAGGTAACAAATCTAGAAATAAGGAATTTATAGTCTATTCAGGAAATAACTTATGGTTGTTCGCTACTAGGACGATGGTAGCCCAGTGGATACGTCCTCGGTAGTATAGTGGTAAGTATCCATGCCTGGCACGCGGGAGACCGGGGTTCTATTCCCCGCCGGGGAGGACTAACTTTTCCTTGCCGGACCAAGGGGAGATGGATCGGGGGCCCGTCTCTTCATTGCACTGGTTCGGCCGTCTAGGAGACAGTCGGGTGTACCAGGCTGTCTCTCTTTAGCGTAGGTTAGATCTGGCACAAGACTGGGCCGACCGCCGGGGCGGCACAATGACTGCAATCACGACCTCGTATCGTCTCATTTTGGCGGTAGAGGTTACACCGTGGGGTTTTAGTGAGTAGGAGTCTCACACTACCCACTCTCGCCCCCGGAGGATGGCGTGTCCATGATGTATTTACCCACGTAAAAAAAAAACCCAGTGGACAAGATCATACGCCTCACACGTCAGACTCAAATCAAAGACTCCCCGCTCCCCTTTAGTACTTATGTAATACTTAAATGGCCCCTGCAGTTAATGTACAAAACTGTATTTAATTACTACTATATTATTGTACGTACAAACTTCCAACGCTTTTTTCGTAAAATGACTATATTTTTTTTTTTACATTGATGTGTTGCAATACGGAGTATATTGAGACACGAGAAGCCAAGAATTTATTGATACATATAGCGTCTGTTTCTAAAAATGCACATATCTGTTTACAGTTTTACCGGGATTTATTGTGTTTAAGATTGATGGAACTTACCGAATATAGCACCGACTGTAAGCAAGGAGCCGATCCATGAGACTTGGTCGTTTGTAATGGGGTACTCTAGGGGCGATTCATCAGTGCTGTTTAATTTGCTGTTGACCGGCGACGTCCATCCCATCATATACCCGGCTGAGATTGTCGCAACATTTGCTGAAATAGTAACAGTGATTTAGTTTATCTGAGTATAATAGAAACGTTAAAGGTATTAAGAATAGATGATGAATGATAACGAACGACGTAGGTTCGAATCCTTGATTCTGAGCCGTAGCTTTCGGTGAAGGAAATCATCGTAATGAAACCGATAGCACGGTGGTAGGGCTTTTTCTAAGCCCGCCTGCCTAGCTACCAGCCTTAAGTTAAAAATCTGTCGCCAAGCACCTGTTGGTGCGTTCCGGCAGCTGCCCTTGAGAGCCAGTCTCCCTCTAGGTTGAGTAGGATAACCATCTTACATCACATCATCATTTAACATCAGATGAGATTGTGGTCAAACGCTAACCTATAAAGTATTAAAAAAAAGCTTGAGTTATTATCTAAGCGATAAAATGAACACGCTTATGAGATAAAATAACGTAAATTACATTGAATTATGAATGATTATCCGCATGTAGTCTTCTATCGGAATATCCAATATATCCGCTAATATCCGATGACTGTGCCAGCGGATACCGAAACCTGCATTTCAATAATCCGCTTAATCAACGTAGCAAGTTTTCACGAACTATATTAAATCGTTTTAATTATGTTGAATTTTGTTTGTGTTTTTTTTTTAAACTTGCTGAACTAAGAGGATAATTGGTTCTCAAATGCAGCTGTTGGAACATACCTATATTTGCTTGGCGACAGATTTTCAGCTCGAGGGTGGTAATTAGCCAGGAAGGCTTAGAAAAAGCACTAACACCATACCATGGTTTCATAAGGAAAAGCTTGATCAAAAGCTCCGGCTCTGTCGCAAGAATCTTTTTCTTTTATTACAGCATGACAAAGTAACTGCACTGCGCCTGATGGTACGCACAGTACGATTCAAAAATAACAGCGGCCATCGTGAGACAAACTATACATCATCACTACTGTCATGTCGGCCTGCGTAAAAGTTTTTTCACATTTCGTTCGAAGGACCCCATGTCGTAGGAAGGGGGGAACACATTGGCCGAGAGATTGTTCCACAGCTCAATGGTATGGCAAAGGACAGACGTTGCGAACTCTTTAATTTGTACCCAGATGGAATTTAACGTAAAACTGTAGCTATAAAGCCCAGCGCGCGTGATATGTTGTGGTAAAGAGAGGAAGGGGTTAAATTGAATAGGTATTTAGAACACTCGCCATGATATAGACGATAGAATACGCTCAAAGAAGCAAACAATGCGGACATTTGCTGTAATTGTTTTTATTTCAGCGAAGATTCTTTTACCAAAATATTTTTTTTAGGTATCCCTTACATCTCACAATGAACCTACATACTTTCAACTAACGATACTGCCATCCAAAGTAACAAGAGCGCATCTACCATTATTTACTACGATATTTAGTTTCACATAAATTTGGTAAAAGAGCGCGTCTAATAATATTTTCGTTCACCTATAAGCTTCTCTTCTCAAATTCCACTTAATTGGAAAACTAGTAAGACGTGCATTGTGTTTTAGATAGGCGCGACCCGTTTCCGTAAAACGCGACAGAGTAGCTTTTCGTCGATTCCTCGTCATTCGTAACATTTATGCATATTATTTTATTTGCATTTTCGCGGTGATAGGGCTTTTTTACACAGTAAGGTTTTTTAGCCCCAACTGTCTCAGCGTACCTGTTGATTTTTTCCGGCAATTGCACTAGATGACCATTCCTCTTCTAGGTTTATCGTATTTAGATGATATCGTTCATTTAACAACAGTTGCGATTGTGGTCAAACGAGAAAACCTACAAAGTAAATAAAAAAAAAACAAACTCTGAACGACCACCAAAATCCGATACCGTTTTGTAAACCATTATAGATGGCGACTGAATCACGATAATCTTTTCTATTATCAACTAGATAAATATATATTTGAGGTCAAGTTTAGATAGTAGTGCGAAATAAATTTTGTTAACGATCTTTTATTTATTTGATAAGGTAAATCTTATCAGTGTATAGTAACGCGAAATACATTTTGTTTACGATCAGCTATGTATTTTGATATAATTTATCTTAAATTATTATTGATTATTAAATTTATTTCGCACTACTATCGATAATTGACCTCAAATCTATATTTATCTATTTGATAAATTATAATATATAAGAATTATATTATATATTATAATTATATATATAAGAATTTCCTCTATTTTTTTTCTTAAGAATTGACAAATATTTGTTGCAGGAGGACTATAAACACAGAGAATAATTTATTTATCCATCTCTGCACAAACCAGTGGGACCGATTTTAATGGAACTTTCATTGACAGATTGTTTATGTTATACAGAGTAAGCTAGGCTACTTTTATTATAGAATACAAAGTTAGGGTTCCACGCAACTGTAACCCCGTATAAAGACACAAAAATGACCTAACAATGAATTCACAACATATATTATTAACCTTTACCGCTTCTATTAAATCGGTTTCTACGCACGTAGAAAATAAAATTACAAATATCACAAGGCTTTTGTGATTATTGTATCGAAATTTTGTTTTACATCACATTCTGTTTCCGTTTGTGGCCTTGACCAAAACGTCGGGATTAGAAATGTCAAAAAACCGCGGTAAAATGCAAAAAAATACTCATGACAATTTCGTTTTTATTTCTATAATGCAATAAAAACATGAAGAGTTCACATAACTTGAGAGACTTTGAGATACAAAATATCCTGTGATAATACAGTTGTAATCCTGCCTATTATCATAAATGCAAATGCAATAGAAGTACAAAATAAAATTGTGATCGCGTATGAAATAATATGATTAGCAATAGTAATTAAAGAATTTAATTTTCTTTGTCTGGAATTTAAAAATATATTTCGTTTCAATATTTTAAAACAAAATAAACAGACGAAAACTTTTTTTAGATTACACTTACAAATCTGAGATTAGGTTTTTAAAACAAAATATATAGCGATGGAAACAATACTATACAGCCAAATTGGAATCGTATTAATTTATGTAACTATATTTTATGAAAATCACTCACCCATAGCAGCGAAAATAAATTGACGCCACAATTGCCCCGCCTCCATCCTGTACGTTTGGTGTTGAACTGACTCGCCGGTGGAGACCGGGTCGTAGGCATAATTATTATCAACCATACGTCGAGCGACGTCACTTGGTTGTTTTTTTTTTTTTGCATATTGTTTACGTTCCTATTCCTCGGGGTGGATTTACGCAATGCTTTTTTGTTTCTCTTAATCCTGTTTACATTTTGATTTATTTTTTATATCGTCTTAATTACTGTGAACAATTAAGATACATAAATAAGATACACCTTAGTATTTACAAGGTAATTCAGGAACAATTGCCAAAAAATATGCTATTTGTTATCCTTTAATTTAGAATTATTAACAGAACGACGTTCAGATGTTTGGTTGCTATATTTTTTGTTGTATTTGTCATTGTCAGAACGAATTTTGTATGAACGAATTTCTTTGAAAAATTCATATGAAAAAGTGAGATGTCGAGGTTAATAAAATTTAATAAAAAAAGTGAGTGACTGAGACAATTTAATAGGGGAGATATATTGACAAATTCTCGTTCAACTGCTTGGCTGCCATTTTATTTCATTTCATGGAGGGAACCTTTGCTCTCATTTTCTTCGCTAGTACATCTAGAGTGAGCAGCTAGTATAAAATTTATATAAATATTATATAATCATGGTGCTTGACTGATATACACGGGGAATGTCAATTCGATATCCGCAGGTTCGAATATCGGCATGTACCAACAAATATTTCGGAATCCGCTTACATTTACTAAGTAAAAATGATAATCGATTGACGATGAAGGAAAGTATCATGAGGAAACCTAAACCGGAGAAAAGTCCTCGTAGTACCACTGTATGTGGGTTTCTCGGAGCTCGAAATTTGCAATACGTCATGGGCTGGCGTGCGGGTGTATATGTCCATACCTTCCTTCGGGAAGAGGCCTATAGTGAATATTTCACTGATGTGATTATGATGATATATACCGCTGTTTATTAAACAATAAATACATTAATTCTTAGAAACATACATTTATATTGTTGTCTATTTTTTGACAAATTATATATATCTATATACCCTTCACATATTCTTTAACTAGCCAGCGCCCACGATTTCGTATATATTCCTCGTTTTCAACTATACAAGCTATATATCATAGCTTCTTTAGAAGAGGATGTTGGGAATTTTGAAAGAGTTTGAAAAGAAATTTATCCGAAAGAAATAGCCTACGTAAATAAAGGGGGTGAACGGTATTGGAATGCTTTCCTTAAAAGCGTCCTGGCGTTATATAAAAAAACATAGTATGATGTACCGTTGTCATGGTTTCTTTATTCTAATTATTATTCAATAAATGACGATTTGAACAGATTGAATGACTGTTATTTATTTTAAATAAAAGATCCGACATGGGGGTCCACGCACTCCACTCCTCATGGCTCCTAGAATAATGTGAGGGCATTATGATTGGATTTTCGAGAGTTTCTCGATGGCTACTTTATTGCTGAGATGTAAAAGAAACAACGATCCATAGTCTACGGATGATAGCGTTATGAAGCATTTTTTGGGAAAAAGGATAAGCTCCTCCTCAAGCTCGGATAAGGAACGCAGGATATTGATGTTCTTCTCGCATTTACCAGAGACGTAATCACCATGCGGCGACCCAGAGAACTTAACATCCAACCAAACATCAACAAAATTGAATTTTATTTATCTGAGGAATAAGTTCATCATCCACGCTGTTGTTAATTAGAGGAATATTTCTCCGTATGAAAAATACGACCACTGAGCACTTAGGAGCTGACAAGGTGAGAACATGATCCAGTAACCAGGGCAGAATTTAATCTGGAAAAAGCATTGCTCGGATTCGATACTGAAGTGTAAATAACCACGTCGTCCGCTTATTATAAAATGGAACAGTACGGGTTCACAACTTGGTCTATGTCGTGGGTATAGAGACCGTATAGCATCGGGCTAAGTATAGATCTTTGGGGTAGATCCTTCCAGACAGTTTGTGGGGTAGTGTATGACTCTGCCGCCTAGAGTATGACTCTTGATGGTAACCTTTTCCTCCATAAGGATGATTGCATATAAAGAAAGTTAATTTATCAGGGACCCGTGGCTGAATTAGCTTATTCCTGGGCACGGGAAGCATAACGTTATCATATGCGGACGGGATGCCCAGGAAAACTCCAACCAAATACTCTTTTTTTTTACATGCGACATGCACGTCGGTCGTAAGGATCTCAGGACTGTCAAAGATGTTGCTGTCTCTTCTAAAAACGAATTGAGACTTAGATATTAAATTGTTATTTTCAGTAAATCATTCCAGACGGAGTTTTATCATACGCTCAACTATCTTAACGAGAAAAGACGAAAGGACGATAGGCCTTCAACTGTTAGGGTCCGACGGGTTTTGAGCAGGTTTGAGAATAGGGATAATGACATGAATTTTCCAAGGATCAGGGATTTGTAAATACCAGTAATTAAGCTTTTTTTTTTTTTTCGACCTGACTACACTGTTGACCCAGAGGCCGCTACAGTTTCACCGGACTAAGTAATTAAGCAAAGAAATGAATGTTTATATTTCAACAACCATGTGTCCGAGATAGACAAAACAGCAAGGTTGAATTTATTTATGAAAAGCAGTTCATTTTTCTTGAGACGTAAGCTTGGGTTATTCAATTGAAGGATTTCGAACGAATCCATATTGATGAATTAATAAATTGTTTCATTGTGCTTTGTAGTTTGCGCTTCGCAGGTGTGTTCTTAATCCATGCGTATCTTACATTCTCAGAACGCTTGAGTACTTCATAAAGCCGTTTTATGTATCTCATGTAAATTATTGTAGTCCTCACATACCATGGCCGATGTAGATATGTGTGTCGCTACAGTATACAATCGATTCTAACATCGTATGAGATAAATCTATTTATTATTTAAAAACAATTCTGTACCGGAAGTCGATCTACAGAAAAAATAAATCCAGAAAACTTATGCCGCAGGAGAATTTAATCCTACACTAATTTTCTTTTAAGAGTAAAAAATTTGCATGCAAAATATCCACATTATTTTTTGTGACTGAACAAACATGTGAAGTATTGGATTCTTGTTATTTTCCTATGGTAATAACTATATTCAAAACTTGCTTGCACTTTATGATGTCATTCACTTTAATGGCATTACAAAATTAGTTTTTGCAAGATGTTTTCATAATTAATAATATAGGTCGATCTGTATTTTAAAACTCCTATTATTTTTAGCATTGTTAAAATGTTTGTATATTTTACACTTTATGGTAACTAATTTATTATTCTATCTGCAGGGAAGTGTGGATAAAGGACATTCAATCCATGTTTTAGCATTCACATGCACACATGCGAAGACATCACGCAAATGGTCATTCACTAAATGCAATGTATATCTTGTCTGTAAATGGAAACAAATAGTTTCTCCTTTAAATTCATAAATAACAGCTCTACTTTGGTCAGAAATCCTCTTTAGTGGAATAGTCGTTAGGCATAATATATATTAAAAAAATACTTATTTACTTAAATGGGTCATAAAAATTACAATACATTATATGGATTTTCAAATAAAAACAATATTATAATTAAACTTCAAACAATAAATTTAAAAATAAACACACATAAATAACAAGAACATGAGAAATTAAAGACAATAGAGAGAGAGATAGAGAGAGAATGAAAACACTAAAACCATTAATAGCTTAAGACTATCCTAGGAACAGTATAAAATATGTCTATACCTCAATTTCGATTTATTTCAAAATATATTGCCTGTTATGTGAATTATATAACCTACATAATATGTTAACAGGAGAGTTAAAGCCTAAATTGTTAAAAGAATGAGGGAAGTAAAAAGAAACATATTTATTAGATCTAAGATAATTAAACACATCTTGTTTTGTTAATAATTATATTTGTACATATATCTTTATCATGCAATTTCTTCTCTGTAAGCCGTACATTTTATATAATCAATTTTTTCATAATAAAAATCAGACAGGGATCAATCAATGTTACCAAAACACAGTAGGCCACAAGAGTATGCATACTAGTATTCTAAAATTTCATAATGTGAAGTATCTAAGTGGGAATGTTTTTATTCTTGAGTTCATTTATATTTTTGTAAACTTTTAATGTGAAACACATGCACGCATATTATTATGAAGATACTAAAAAATATAGTCATAGATCGCTTTATTATACTTAATCAATATTTAACACACAAAATTAAAAATACAAGTAATATTAGATTGATTTAGGAGTAACTAATTATCACAACTACGGCCTACTTTTTCTTCATTAAATTTAAAAGCATTTTTGTATCGTTAATGAGTGTTTTCTGCCGTTGTTTCTGTTTTGCTATCACTTTTATTTTCGGTATGTTGATTGATTCTTGTTTCTTAATTTTCTTCCTTTTTATTTGTTTAGCTATTTCGTTGGAGAGTATTTCCTTTGTCGACACATTTTTAACCAGGGAATTATCACCCGACACAACTTCTTTCAATAAATACTCCTTTTGGAAGGATATTCTTTTGTCTGCATTGATTTTCTTCCTTATAGTTTTATTAGAGACATTCGTCAAATCTTTCTTTTCAATCTTTTCGCGTTTATTTAACGCTTTAAATTTATTTTTACCAAATTTCACCATTTTGTAAACATAAAACCTCTTCTTAACGTGACAGTTGTATAATCTATCTCAATTCTCTGATTAACGACAAGGAAATAGTATCGATACTTTTTGGTATCGAGTTCTTATTGTTACTAACATTTTTATTCAGTACTTGTAATTTAACATGTTTTGTCATATAGATAATTTGTGAAAAGAATTGGCAGGTATCGAGTATTTATATGAAAAATTCATATTTACTATGTCCTAGATACATTGTTTTGCTGACAACTTTGAAATTAATAGATCTTGTAAAAATTTCAATGTTTTGTCTCGATGATACAGTTACGATAAAAGTTTAGATTACGAAGTACATAATGACTTAATATTTTTATAGATGTTAGATACAGTTTCGCAAAGGGTAGAGCGTGTACCCATTATTGAATCGTTTGGAATCGGTTGAATCGTTCATTATTAAATCGTTATATATTTTAGTAGTAAATTAATATTGGGAAAAAAATCAATTAATAGTAATTATCACTATCACTGACAGTTTAACTTACAGTTTACATAAAGTAGGTACCTTGGTAACATTAGTACTGGAAGATTAAACATCGTTTTAATACAATACATTTGTACGTAACACTACCTTTTAAACCATAATGTATGTAATTTTCACGAAATAAAAAAATGATTTTCTAAAATCTTCTCTTTCTTTTGCGGTAATTTCCCTGGGAATAGTAAGCTTTACATTTTTGACCATTTCAATAAAGTTTTGAATTAAAGCTTATTTAATTAATATATGAAGTATACAACAAAGTCTTAATACAATATTAATCATTTAATTGGATACCCTAAGGTACTGATACTTAAATGAAAACGATACTTTTTTTTCAAGGGCACACATAAGTAAGGTATCGATACTTATACAATACCGTATCTCTACTGTGATGTAGAGATGAGTAGTTCGGATCGTAATTGCTATTGCTAGTACTAAATACACAACTAGAACGATATCGATCTAACTCTCTAAATTAATTGAAACAAGTTCGGTGGTAAAGCGAGCGCGCCTATAAACATTAACTCATATCTACCGAATGTGGATCTTTCAAATTAAAATAAACAACAGTAATTCTATCTATTTAAATCGCCATTTATTGAATAATGAATTATGACATAGGAACCATGACAACGTTACATCTTATTTTATTTTTTTATAAATAACGTCATCACACTTTTAAAATCGTTCCAATACCGTACATTCCCTGCTCTCCTTAATAAAGGAATAAATAATTCATTTATTTTCAATGACATTCAACAAAAACCCCTTATATTATAAAATAAATAAATTAAGGATATTTAACACTATTCTCATCAATATAACTTACAATCAATCCTAATACAAAATCCTTATACTTAAGTAAAGTATAACATTCTCTAATCGGTATAGATCGATAAATAGAATAATAGAATCGTTTGCCTCAAACTTAGGGTTATGAGTAATTTCACGCTTACTTAACACCAAGTCTTTGTCCATGTTGTCTATGTGTTTGTAATGGTCCAAGAAAATGTAATACAATTAGTTCCTACACTTTACTTGATAGTTCCGTAGATTAGATAGGTTCAGGCTGTATTTCATTTCTGAGTAGTCCAGGTCCTTTGTAAGTATCCACCTTTCGAGAGCCTTCTTTAGGTTACTGAATTCTACATCGATTGAAGTCATCTCTTCTAACTCGTCTAACATCATAGCCTCAATAAACCCAACTAATGCGAGCAAAGTTTCTTTCGTCTCATCCTGTCCATGACTTGATATTTTATTAGTATCTAACAATCTCGATAGAGGATCAGCAATATTACTTTTACCTGGCTTGTATAAAACTTTAAATGTGATTGCAAACGGAGTACACATCTTAGAATTCTTGCACTAGGTTTTGATTTTACTGAATATATAATTTCAAGTGTATGTGGTTTGATATAATTATAATCTTTCACATACCCATACAATTGTTAATACTTCTTTTTCTGTTTGTGAGTATCTTTGCTCCGTATTTTATAAAAGCTTTACTTATATAACTACGATAGGCTGTCGTTGATTATCAATAGTTTGATATTGAATAAGGACACCAGTAACCCCTAATAGGCTAGCGTCTGTTATTAATTAACACAGTATCTGCATTCTTGTCATAAAATCCTAGTACCGGAGCTGTTGTTATGGCACTTTCCAGAATTTCCTTTTGTTCTCATTTTGCCATATAAAATCAATATTATTTTTGGACAAACGTCGGAGTTGTTCGCTTATTGTACTGAAATTAGGAATAAATCTAGCAGAAAAAATGACAAGTCCTAAAAAGCTACGCATTTGAGCTTTTTTAACAGGAGCACTAAATTCCTGAATCGTTCCTTGATTGGTCCTTGTCCAATCCAATCCCATCGTCGTCGCCAATTGAATGTCGGATTTTTCAATTAAAATAAATAACGGTAATTAAATTTGTTCATATAGTCTTTTATTGAACAATGAATTATAACAAGAAATCATGAGAACGTTACATCTAATTATATTTTTATAAATAACATCAGAACGCTATTAAAAAAGCGTTCCTATACTGTACATATAATATGGTGTAATATACTTGCAGCTATCTACCGCTATTAATATAAAGCATATAGTCATGTTACTGCTTCAGTGGTCCATTTGTAATAAAAAATAAAATGTGCAATCAATTTCTTTTTAACTAGTTTTAAACAGTAGCAAAGAATACTTTTTAAATACATTTATGTTTTAAAGACTTTTGTCTCTTTCTCCCGTGGGCTTTTCTTCTATGTAGTTAAAAGCATGTATTTATTGTATTAGATATATTTAATACAATAGGAAATTAATTATTTATCTCTGCTACATTATAAGTGATAAATAAACACTTGTTGTGTTTTACATTGGATGATTTTTGTATCGTGATTTATTAATTTATTTGCCACTACGACTTCGTGTCGTATAACGAAGTGAATAACCATTTTTCGTGTTCCATAGCTATGAAGCACATGTCATTATCGCGCTGGGAATACATATGTGATTCTCATATATATAGGAGAATGTTTATAAACTATATACTACAAAACCCAAACAGACATTTATACACACTTACATATAAATACAAATATATATCTACCTTACTTTTAACACGTAACGCATAACAAAAAATTTTCACTACCGTATCATGAAAAGTTTTATTTCAAAAACCGTTTCACCGTTTGTGTACCTCCAGGGCTCCATTCCGAGGGATCATACCTAAACTAGAGGAGGATGCTGCTGCGGAGGGTTGCGGCAGTTGTGTGAAAGCGCAATTCATCCCCAAACTGTTACTCTGTAACAAATCTTGGTTACGCGGAGTGAGCGCACACATACTCTGTTTGAAAAGTCGGATAGGTACTGATCTTCCACTGCCGTATCGGGAGTGCCGGAAAAGTTACTTCGCGGCCGGTTTTTCTAAAGTGGGGCGTCGGGTATGGTCGTGGCAAAAACCACTAATATGCCGGGATGATTCGCGGCTTTTTCTTAATAACTGGTGGTGAGGGACTTTACCTACGCCCATATCGACGAAAACTCCAAGTCCTTATGAAGATCGATCTTCTGGACGTAACATGGGGCACCGACCTCCTTCCGTAAGAAGCGATCTTGGTGTTGTTTTTGATTTTATACAAATCATATGCCACATATATATATAGTATGTATATAGCCGGCATAGATGCATTTGTGAATTATAATTTGATATCGTGAAATCACACTCGTCTCTTATATATATAACAAGCATTTTGGATTAATAATAACATGTAATAAATTATTATTAATATTTATGAAAAATAGCAGTTATACATGACATGTCTATTTTCAGAAATTACTAATCATTATTTTTTATTTATCTTTATACTTAATATTTGCAAATGTTAAATGTCGTGTTGCCAGCAACGAAAAAAACAATGTTCCGAAATAGTTCATAGTATGTTCCAAAGCTTTGTGTAGTTGGATTGCGTTTTAACAAGAGGCTGAAAATAATAGAAGAAGCATTATTTGCTTAAAAAAACACAAAGTTTATTTATAAAACTTGTTCCTATTATGCTTATCTTTTCATCCTTTAAAACATGGTTTTACAAATAATATATGAAAAGACATGATGGCACTGAAATACGTAAATATCTTCTAATTTGTTCATATGACGCAGTATACGAACATTATTGTCACATGTCATCTTACTACACACAGTTATATGTCATTGTAAGGAAAATCGCATTTCAACCTTTTTAAAATAAAATACGGCTGCTCATTCAATAATTTATTATTGTCACATCATCTCCATTAGACATTGTATAACGCTTAACAGAAACATCGACGCATATAAAGTACTATAATTATCGTATATATTTAATGGTGACTCCATTTCGAATCTTTATTTCAGTACAAACGGTTAATATAAATGCACAGAACATCTTAAGCACTATACTTGAACTAGACGAAAAAATATTGATATGTCAATATACACTGTTTCGACGTAGATTAAATATTGACGTTGAAAGATCAACAAGTTTGTTCTATGACATGACAATTTGTAGATTCGACAGATAAAAAACATATTTTCTAGATCAGACATATCAAAGTTTTTTCGTCTGGCACATTTATATAATATTATAATAATTAATTTGATTAAATTGTATTTTATTATATACAATTATTTATAGGAAAAGAGAATTTTATTCATTTCAGAATTTTTTATTCTTGCAATACTATATTTACGTGGTAATAAAAAGAAACTTAAAAATTTAGATCCGTATGAGCATTTTATTTGAAACAAAATTTAATATAAATAAAAAAATATAAAACTGCTAAAATGTATAGAAAAAATAAACAAGAGTTTACTAAAACCACACATATCTTACATTCACACAACGCAAATGTTCTTCGGAAAGCAAAAATCGATTCCAATAAACATAGCCATAATATATATACAAATGAATTCAAATTTATTTTTGAGGTTATATTTCTTACTATTCAATACTTGAACCTTTTTTTATATCTTCACAACACTGTAATCTGCGATTTGCGTGTTTACTACACATTTAGTAAATTCCACCAAGATAATGCCATTCAGTATAATAAAGCAAAGCTTTATTACTAAATAGCAATCAATCAATTTCGATTATTGATTTATTTATATGCATTTTTGTTTGCCTACATACTTATTTTGATATGATAAATATATAGTGTAAGTACAATATTTTAATATCGTCATATAAACTTGATTTTTTGGTCATTATATCCTATATCAAATTATAAGTGCTGTTATTTCTTATACATTATAAATATTTATTTTTTAATACATAATCGCAGAACGTCACAAATTTTAAAACCACTAATAATAATATTTTGTATGAGATATATACGTTAAACACTATATTTAATGTCTATATTATTATGCACGACAGTATCCAAATATGAGTTATATATAATAGCATTTAACAGTAACTCTCCGAAACTTCTAAATGAAAAATCTACATATCATCTCAATACGCGTACAAAAGCTACATCTACGAGTTAAAAAACATATTGTCCGTTTTAAGCAATCTCCGTTAAATAGTTAATGGAGTGTCATACTATATAGCAATGGAATGTAGCGATAGGAACTTAAATTTTTAAATAAACTAAAAAAAATAACATCCAAAAATCATTCCGTGATAACGCTTATAACATAAGGGCTTTTTTTTTTGACAAGACGTTAACCTATGGGCAGTGTTTATATCTTGAAGTATGTACTGACGTTTTATTTTATTTATTATTCATACTAAGAAACTAATATAATGACGTAATTATAACCGTCCGTATTACACACGCATTTTAGTAAAACAATTAATAAAAAAATCGATAAAAACCTACAGCAATCAATAACATATCATTAACATCTTTTATAGAATATTATAAATGAGTTTCTTTTGACTTATTTCATCACGTTTTATATTAATAAAAATAACGTTCCCTATTATTAAAAAAAAACATGTGGCATTAAAAATTATAAAGTGTAGTCACACAGTTACCTTAATAGTAAGGTCACAGAATATATAAAGATAAAAAAGGATCGTAACTAATGTTAACATAATAATGCACTAATCTGTTATGTATTATTTTCATTTTATATTATAAAAAATTAATAACAAATGAATACTATACTTTTTCAAATACTTGCAACAATTGTTTCATATATTTAGTTATTGATCCAATACCGTCAACATAACTACAACTCTGCCAACGTTTTACTATAAAAAATTCTACGGTAAGCACATTGTATTGGTTTAAATACATTATTTTTTTTAATTAATACGTTTTTATAGCAATTTAATTGTAAACTTCTTTCAGTTACGTTATTCGAGGTCGCTTTGAAAGAACATGTTCAAAAATAGTTTAAAAAAATCACATCCTGATATTGTAAAGCGAACATAATTTTTTCAATCCTCATTAAATTAATAGGAATGTCCGGGTAAAATTAAACGAAGACAAATAATCGACGGAGCCAAATTCACGTGTGTATAAGTAATATTTTATGTTCGGATATGTCGCCGACTTGTCCTTATGTGTTGTTGTTCACTGAAATTTGAATATAAAATGATTTGTAAAATATTAGTAATATAATAAAGTAATCATTCATTATTCACATTCAATTGTCTATGGAATAAGCAGATATAGAATAGTTGCCACGCTACGGATCAAGGTTAACGTTAAATATAATTAATCATGAAATATCACAGTGTTATATAACAGTGACACATAAAGTAACTCTGTGACATTCTAACTTTCCCGGCAGTAGTAGTGATGTCCGAATCTGTTATTTTTATTTGTTGTTAATTTAACATTAATCAAACAGTAATTATGAATGGTTGTATAAATAAATACCAATTATATACAAAAAACAAAAGGGCCAAAGAAAATCGTTAAAAAATAGAATACTATAGTAGAACAGAATCACTCACCTTATTTAGCTTTGGTCCGACAGCTAAAGTTAATTTTTGTACTAAATATGTTGCACGATCTGTGGAAATATTAGTACATTGTTATCGCTTATTCATTTATTTAAACAGATTATATGAAAGTGGTGGTGGAAAATCTTGAATTAATTAATGAGTTCAAAGTGTGATTTTTAATTTTTTGAAACTATGGATATCTCTTTCACGGCCATAGTAGAATGCTGTCGCATTCTTGTTGTGGATTGTTCTTTTAGAAAGATTTGTTCTGGCATATTTCAGAAATAGTGAATACATTTTAACGATATTTTTACTGGCAAATGGATAATGTTTCATAGTATTACGTAGACTACATATGATTACGTTTTTCTATAGAGGCTAAACAGTAATCCCTAATCTATTAGACTTAATTTAAAAGCTGTAAATAAGTTTAGTAGAAATGATAACATTATAATTTATAAAAAAATATTAGTGTGTGTGTGCTTATGATCACGCGAAAGAAGTAAAATCTTCTTTATAAAAAATAAAAAGCGAACGTCACGCGATGTTCTCAAGGCGGTCACCCATCCAAGTACTAACCGAGCCCGACGTTGCTTAACTTCGATAATCGGAAGGGAAATGATGTTTTCAATACTCTACCCGACACCGTGTTTAACCCCACCACTATTCATCACACAAAAAGGTTGCTGATCTGAATTTCAAAGCTCTCCCACAAGAAGTTTCGCTTCGAAAAGGGAGCGCGCGATTCATCCACAAAATAACCATTTTCATTGGGACAAAGTAGAGGACAGCACACAGAATATTTTAAGATGTATAATTACGTGTGACTGCTGCGAGGCAGTTCATCCTGGTTCGAGGGTGGAGGAGCAGCAGGTAGACCGGCACCGCTGTCAGGATCATGAGGCAGCCGACTCCAGTCTCCGCGGGAGAGGCCAGCGCTGGTACTGCCACCACCAGGATCGTGCAGATGATGTAGATTACTGTATTGGGAGCAAATAACATTAACTCATTGTAACGAAGTCCGAGACAACGAAAGAGAAGGATGCAAGAAAATTACAAGTGGAAGAGACGGGTGTCTTTAGATGGTGTGTGGTATAACTAGAATGAATCAAAATCAAAATAAATTCAATTTAGGCCCTAAGAAGGCGCTTATGAACGTCAACATGACCACCGGTTCGGAAAATAACCCCGTCATCCAGAAGAACCAGCAAGAAACTTAATCATATCTATCTTTTTAACATACATATATTAATGTATATTTAAAATACATTACACGTTACAATCATTTTAGTGGATGCACAGAGAGGAGTCAATTCCAGGCATCACCATCGTTCACATACTGATCCACTCTATAATAGCATGTTGACACCAAAAACCCGCTTGACATGGCGCTTAAATTTATAGTCCGGCAAATCGGTAACATGCTTTGGGACTTTATTATAAAATCTGACACTACTACCCACGAAACTATTATTGGTTTTACTGAGTCGGAAACATGGAACGACCAGCTTGTCACCGTTTTTAGTATTTAAATAATGCAGGTCTTTTACAAACTCAAGCTTTTCAAGGTTTTTGCGAACATACACTAAATTATCAAGAATGTACTGGGATGTTAAAGCCAATAGCATTAGGAATGATAAAGTATAGAGGAAGTATGGAAATAACACTAGTGACAGATAAGTTGAGGAGTAACAGGTCAGCGTGGTATGATCATGTCATGAGGAGGAATAAAAGTCATGTAACCAGAAGAGTTTTAATAATGAAGGTAAAGGAGTAAGAGTAGACGAAGACCGAATAAAGTATGGCAAGCTAGTGAGAGTTATAAAGAGTTTGAAGAATTAAGGTACAGATGTACGAGCAGAAGAAGACCGAATAAAGGTATGACAAGCTAGTATTGCTAGTAATAATATAGATGTATTCCGTGCAAGTTGGTGTATTGAGGCCCAAAACTTAATTGCTGCACTGAATCATAGCTGATTTGCTATAGTCAGGTGTCAGGAATGTTGAAACACTTGCGAGGAAAATCTGTCAAATTATTATATTGACATTTATATTTCCATCACTTTAGAAGGGTCCTCTACTTGACGCAAATTTCATGACGCTAATTATACACTTGCATTGGGTACATTTTAAAGCGTATGGTCAAAATGATGCTAATCTTAAGCATATAGAATGTGACCATTCGTAACATCTGGACACTGGGTCTATCGATTTAGGTTTGCATTTTCCAACGAGCCTGAATTTACGGTGAAGGAAACATCGTGTTGAAACTAAAGCATAGTTGTACTGCATTTTCTGATGCCCACTTCATTAGCTATCACGAATGTGTTGAAAATCTACTGTCAAACACCAATATCACACCCACTCTAATTCAATTGCAGCACTTCTTGACACTAAGTTTCAATCTTAAACATTTTGCCATCTTAAATAAATCACTCTATATTGTGAACTTTCGAAACGCTAAACCTGGCTTTGAAAATATTCTCATATGGAAACAGTGGAAATAGTTTAAGCATACAGACCAACAAACCAGAAAAAACAACTGTGTGCCGTAAATTGAGGTTTGACTAATGTCCACCTGGCTATCAAATACCCTCAAGTTGGTAATCCGTCACCAAGCACTTGAAGGTGCTCCAGCAAGTGCATTTAAGAACTAGTCCTTCTCTAGGGTTAGCCTGTTACCATCTTGGATCACATCGGCATTTAACTGCAGAAGAGATTGAGATCAAACCTACAAATGATGAAAACAGTATTGCTGGTGCTTACAGCGATTGCATTCTCATTAATTGCATGTTCTGATTCAAAATTTCTGACTAAACCTTGATATTGCGGAGCTTAAGTACTTGTTACAATAAAATTTGGTATCTTTCTAAATGTTAATATGTTTCATTGACTTATAACTTACCAGGAAATATGAGGCTAACTCGTATTGGTCTCTCCAGATTTGGTCTTGTATACCTAAGCACTGGGAGGCAGAACACCGCCGCGCCGATACTCAACTGTCAATAGATGTATTAAATTATTCATCTACCGCCAAAAAATAATCTAACTACCTTCATTTTATTATAGTAAAACATATTTGTAAGACGTCATCCTAGAGTGTTTCGTCAGAGCGGTTACATCTCTATGGATATTGTTATATTGATTATTATATCGAATATTGTATAATGTATATTCACTGTTCGCTTTTATTATTAACATTCGATTGGTTTCAGTCGGGGGAATGATTAAATATTTCAGATGGTGTCCACAATACCTTAATCATTCTAATAGCATGGTGTCCAATGCAATATCTATCTACATGTCATTTTAGTATGTATATTAAAAAAAGCAAAGGAAGTACCGTTATAATATAATTATAATATCCCAGTTCTAAACATAGACCAATTTTTAAAGTAATAAACACTAACTGATAGTTTTGGTGATTATGAGATGGAATATTTAGGCTTTTTGATCTATAGAATGGACATTATTAAAGAAAAACGTTTTGTCGACGATTTATGAGATATGAACGAGAGTTGTTAAAGTTACCCAGGTAGCGAAGCCGACGTAGTTGATAAGCGCGTAAATGTCAGAGACAGTGAGGTAGAGCAGTGAGAGCAGAGCGACGGCGACGACGGCGGGCGCGGGGGTCGCGCGGGGGGTCACCATCGTCAACATGCCGGGCATTTGACCCTGTGCTGCACCCGCGTAGAATAACCTGCGCGTGCGCACACAAACATATTTTTATTCCTGACACTTATTGAAACAAAATATCTGACTTCGATTAATAATCACACGTTTTATTTGCATATTTATTATAGTAAATTCATTTCCTTTTACGCCTTTACTATTTGTTTTCAAATTATAAGAATTTTTGAAGTTAGACTTCTTTTAGCGCGTTAGGAAAAAATGATGAGAGTACGTTTTTACGTCGCCCATAACTTCAAATTGCAATACGCCAACTTGGAATACTGTCTTGTGAATAATATTGCAATAATTTTATTCAAATAAATCCCGTAGAAAAATTCAAAGAAATTTATTTTTACAAGCCTTTATTTAGCTTGCAATGGTTGTTAGTTTGCTTATGTCAAATATTGCAAGCTGATTTAAAACCAGTTTCTTTACACCTAAGATTTCACAATTTCGAATGTTTGTTCAGTCCTGATGACTTCTGACGAGTCTTGAAAATGAAATAAATACAAAATGGCGAACTGCAAAATGGCCGCCATACGCATTAAAAAACGCTGAATAAGCTTTTTAGCTCATGTGTATAGAAGCTTTTTTTTAATATTTTTTAAATATTAATTTGTTATAAATTTATAAAATTTCAATGTGAAGGCTGAAGAAGTGCAACATAACATTTTTGTATACTATACAGTAATTTAGTCTGTGGTGTATTATTACCTGTCATTCAGTTTAAGTATGTCCTAATGCGTGTTCGTTGCGTTCTTATGTACAATGGAGGTGTTGGTACAATAAACGCTTTAATAAGTGTTTACCCTATAAATCCAAGTAAATAATATCTAAGCCTAACCTTGAAGATGTGAGGAGTACCCCATTGACAGCCCCAAAGGTTGAAGCGGCCACGAAGAGCGGTATGGAGAGGGCGAACCAACCGAAAAGTCGTTCAGCGAAGGTCACAGCTACTGCCGCTGACCCAAGGACCTGCAGATATTTTGTACGAATTATAGCTCAGTGTTAACCTGTTCGAACACGCCGTTGATCGACGTCGGTTCGAATCCGCCGGTGATGTTGAGCTTTGTGCGAAGAAAATGATTTTTATGGAATCATAGCATGATACTAGGTACATTCACTAATGCCCATCTAGTTAAATAAGAACATATTACCAAACCTAAGGCACATTTACCCTTAATATTACAGACGTTTCTAAAGTTCTAACCATAAAGCTTTACATTAAAAAATCTCGATTAAAAATCGCAAGTGTGTGCATTTACATTTAAATCTATATATTAAAAAAAAAAAACGACTTTGTGACAAAAATTAGTGGAGCTTCAAACGCGAGTCTTTGTACGCGTGAATCGATGACAAATAAAAAATGAAAGGCGATTCGAACGTGTCGTTTAAAGTTCAAGGAAATAGCAACATTATGTACTTATCTCGGATTGGATTTTACAAAGTTCTAAGAAATATAATACAGTGTATTTAATCGATTTAAAGTCAATATTACCGATAATACCTACGATTAAGTAGTCTTTGACCTTATTATTATGAGCGAATGCTTTTCAAGTAGCTTTTAACGACTGGTCTAGTAAATGCGGCAAAATTGCTTTTCAACCAAGCGGGCTTCTTTCAGTCTACAAGTACTTGATATATGGCAAAAAATATATATAACAAAATTTGGCAATGTTACACAAAATAAACCTTGAATGAATACAACAAGCAATTATGCCGTTATAATGGTAATATGTCTGAAACTGGTCAAAATCTATTAAATGATTTTTGAGCGTTGCACGCACAACAAACCTTCAAGAAAGTTCTATCAACACAGAGCAGCTTGACTATTACAGCTACAGCAGAAATAGTTGTGGGTTTTGTTGGTTTTGCAGTCAAACCATATGTTGTACAACTGTTTGAGAAATTAAATGCCAACTCACCTCAGTGGGCGAGAGCGTAGTGTAGAACGCGATGTTAGTGAAGGTATAGACTACGGTGACCAGAGTGCAGGATATCGCAATAGCACGTGGCAAGTTGCGGACAGGGTCTTTCAATTCTTCAATTATGAAATTTAAATAGTTCCTGTGAATAAAATGTGAAACGTTAATGCTTCAATGACAGCATGGCTGGACAACGTATCGATTGATTGACAGTTTTCGGCAATCTTTTGGGTCGCTCTGAATCAAAATCAAAATCAAAATCAAAAATACTTTATTCAATTTAGGCCCTAAGAAGGCGCTTATGAACGTCAAAACTACCACCGGTTCGGAATACATCCCAGTCATCGAGAAGAACCGGCAAGAAACTCGATCGGGTTTATCTTTTTAACATATACTTATATAATTAAAATTAATTTTACATTACAATCGATTTTAGTGGATGCACAGAGAGGGGTCAATTCCATAACTTAGTAATAAAAATATAACTTTAAGTTCGGACTTGCGCATAATATAGTCAAAAGTTTAATACAAAACGAAGTTAAGCTATTATTAAAGGAATCTAAAATTGGCACTTATGTTATCTCGATGTCATGCGTATAATATAATATGTATTTATTATTATTGTTTTATGCATCTATGTTCAGATAAGTCGAATAAATTAACGAGGACTGTAGCTGGAGACTTGGTACATGATAGTAGGGCTTTTCGAAAGCCCAATTCATTAGCTATTACTCTCAAGATCTGTCGCCAAGTACCTATGGATGTGTTCCGGCAGCAGAACTTAAAAGTCAGTCTTTTTTCTTTAGCCTATTACCATATTAGCTCATAACATTATTTAACATTTGAAAGATAGTTATATGGTTGGGTGTTCGGACACCGCGTCGATAAATGTATATTTGAATCCTTATTAATAAGCCAACAGTTTTCGAAAAGCATCCTGATGAAACCACTGTGGTGGGGGTTTTTAAGTCCACCTGGCTAATTAGCACTCTCAAGATGGAAATCTTTCGCGAAGCACCTGCGGGTGTGTTCCGGCAACTGCATTTATAAGCAAGTCGTCTAGGTGTAACGAGTTTACCAACTTAGACCACTTCGTCATTTAACATTAAGTGGCATAAAATAATTCTAGATACAATTTAAAATCTTTAAAAAGTTGTTAATTACAATTTTGCTATAACGTAGAAATTAGTTTAATTTCATTGTCCCAACTTAAATTATACACTCTTCATAGCGCAACAGCCATTTTATACAAAGAAATACGTACATAATTTAGACATCAATAAATATTTTCAATATTATTGTTCACGTTATTAGTTAACTAAAGGAACAGACTAAATATTATTTAAATTTGTAATAAAATTCCTGACGTCTTAAACAGCGGCCTTAGTTTCGTTATTGTTGATTGCCAAGAACACATGTATTATTACTGTTTAATTGCAGTGTCTCTAGGTAATTTCGTTCTGAGGTATTAAACACAAACACCTCTCTTATCAATGGTAAACTAACTTTAAAAGAGTTAGCACGGGTAGTAAATAAAAAGCGATATTGATGAAAAAGTTTGATTGATACGTGCAATAGAGGAAGTTATATTGGAAACTCTTTATAACGAACAAATGTCCATTGATTTTTTTCCTAAAGATATTGTGTACTTTTATGCTGTATAACTCCAGATCGAGTATTTTTGCTGTGCCCGCTGTACTTGACAGGATACTAGAAAGTTCTTTGTGTGTAACGTAATGTCGTACTTACCACCCGTTGTATGCGAACAGGCCGGAGTAGAATGATAACGCGATAGATGTGACGTCATCGGTCGTTCCCTCGAAAGTGAAGTGCTCTACTTTGCCTGGAATATAATATAATATCTAATCAAATTAGATTTACTGAAGTTTCGATATTATTTCTATGCGTATTATTTTCTATGCATATTAGGTAAAATAATAACCACTACACCAAAAGGTAATTAGAATTTTACAATATAATATAGTTATTTAAAGTAGACGAAGTCGAAGGCTGTTACTAGTATTATGTATGTGAAAATAATGATGTATGTCTGTTGGTTACGACTAAACCAGTACACAGCTATTAAATATGCTACAAGAGATAACCTGAGACCCGGAGAAAATCTACATACTTTTCACGATATGTATACCCCAAAAAGAGGCAAAGCAAGTCACAGGAAAAGCTAGTTCGGCATGTTTAAGACAATGTGGTAAATAAAGATTTTTATTGCTCTAGAATGTGATAGTAAACATGTCATAAAGCCAAGAGCAACAGCGTTTCTAGAGTCGTAATACAATAATTAAAAGATAATAGAATATTTGCTTGTAAACATCAACATAATTTTTTAATAGATATGACGACGAACGAATAACCATTCTATAGTCTCTATATCCTTGTATTCGTTTCTTGGTAAATTAACAATTTAAAATAATTTGGAAAATTAACGAAGGCAACGCAGAATTAAATATAGTTTTTGCTAGAAGCGTCAAACTTTGCGCAAGAGTTCCGTGTATGAATAGCTTTTTAATTATTTGTAGACCTTCATTTTTATCTACAATCTCATCTGATGTTAAACGATGATGTCACCATAACCGAAATTCCAAAATCTAGAAAGAATTGGCTGTCAAGTCGAACTATGAACACAACAACGGGTGCTTGGCGATAGATTTTCAAATTGAAGCTTGTCACTGGCCAAGCAGACGTTACTAAAAATACAAAGTCCAATAACTTTGCACAGTATTTATACATAACGACTCCCAAACTGTAAAAAAATCATATACCTGCATTATTATCAAGAGACTTCTTGAAGTGAATAATGTATTTGCGGATTTTACAGCCTCCGTTATGATATTTTGTGGAATCGGTTATTTTAACGTTACATATACATCAGATTTTCATTGTAAATCGAGAAACTAATGAAAGCTAAGTTGTTCAGAACGAATTCTGAGTAACTGGACTGGGCTATATTTTCTTCATAATATTAATTTGTCACTACTGCTTAGCGTCTATTGAAAAGTGCAATATATTATAACCTAGATAATACTCTGAAAATTGTTCTATCTTGCTGTAAATATCTTGTCAAAATCGATTTAGCTATTTCGGAGTTTTACCCTCAGCAAACAGTGGACACTTCAATTTTGTTTATATCTATACATGCATTTCTCTTTATAACTCCTTTTAATTGATTTTTCATTTGTCACTATATTCGATTACCTCATTTACTTGTAAATCTTGGATAACTGAGATATGTGTCGAGATTCGTGGTAACCGGGCATTACAATCAATTCACACGAGATCAAATAAGACAACGTTAGCAGACTCATCGTGTCCGGGCTCTGCGGCGAAGGCAATCATCTAATAACAAACGATTTTGTCCGTCTGTGTATCCGGACACCGCGCGACGACGCGACGCTACGCTTTCCGGACGTATGCAGAGGATGCACAAATTGATCTACTGTTTTTGTAACTATATATGTTGAGTTGGCTAAATGAAAACTACGATGCAATTACTGAACTGAAACATCGGTGACATTTGCACACACGTTATTAGTGATAGGGAAAGGGACATAGGATACCATTTAATGTAGAGAAATAACACTATTTCCGATTCACATGAAGGACGTTTTATGTAGAAAAATTCCATTAAAATTACTCTCTTCACTTTCCCTATAACTTTGAGCGTTTCATTGTAAAAAAAAAACAGCTTTTATACAATTGCGCCATAAAGCTTAATCGGATTTTTTGTTTCAATGTGTACGGCGGTAATTGAGAAATTCGCCATTTTGTTTTTATTTAATTTTCATGTATCGTTGTCATCAGGGACTGAACGAACGTGCAAATTTGTAAAGTCACAGGTTTGCAGAAACTGGTTCCAATTCATCTCACATTATTTGACCTACAAATTAAATAAAAACCTTTTAAAAACAAGACTATTTGGTATGACTTTTTTGGTGAGGTGAATCAACTATAAGTATTTTCAATGAGTATCTTGTTATCCGCAAATTATGCTTAGGAGCATTACAGTATATTAAATGCCGCTAACTTATAGGAATTTAAACAGATCAATTGTTAATGTGCTTCATATGGAATAACTTTAAACACAAATATACATACACACGCAAATACATACACACATACGAACAGACACGCATCGCGCGCACGCGCACGCACCCACGTTTATCGTTTTATTATCTATATATATACATTTTTAACTGAATATATTGTTTATCTGTGTTAACCTTAAAAGTAACATTTTAGATGTAATGTATACATAGTTTTGTTAGGAATGCATAAGAAATAATTTTTGATGTGATTGAAATCTCTTTTGGCTGAACCAATATATTAATAACTCTATGTATGTAAAGTAGAATTAAGAGCTGTTGATTTCTTTAAATAAATAAATAAAAAGAAAGTGTTTAGAATTAAAAGTAAAGGCTTCAATTTGTAGGATTTTTTTCCATATCGAGAACGATATTATATTAGAGGAAAAAGTAGTAATTCAAAACGATTCACCTATAAACTCAAATCCTATTTCACTGATTGCAAAGAAACGTGATTATACCTGACTGAGAAAAGTTTTTATGCTATTCATTTCACTATAACTGTCCAGTAGATGGCGTTGCAGAACAACAAATTTCGTACTGTTCGATTGATGTTCAGGTAAATTTATACACAAATATATACGAAATTATACATGCATATACACGAATAATATTAGCATAACATTTTGCTATAAGTAGGTAACTAAAACAAATAACCATAAAAAGGTTTTTTTTTTTTTGTCTTTTTTTTATATTATAGGGGGCAAACGAACAGGTGGGTCACCTGATGGTAAGTGATCACCGCCGTCCATAGACACTAGCAACACCAGGGGAGTCGCAAGTGCGTTGCCGGCCTTTTAAATATTTGGGCCTCCGGCGCTCTCACTGACCGAACGAAACGCAACAGTGCGACCTCTGTGACTTCACGTCGGCTTTCTGTGTGTCGGGTGGTACTACCCCGCGCGTCGGGCGAGCCAACCCGTTCATGCTGAAACCAGAAATAGCTTCAGCGTAGCTCTACCACTACTGTCGTCCTGATTACGCTAATATAACAATTTAATGAAAATAACGTGCCGACGGAAAGATGTAGAATCAATTTATCGGTTTAAATTGATTTATCTAACTCGTAATCGAAACGTCTCAAACAGATTTCGCGTTAAACTTTTTTTTTTTTTGTGTCTGACACAGTATTACGGGCACAATAGAGAATCTTCAAATTGATTGGGACGAGAATTCTTCTGTATAATGAATATACATTCTGAATAGCATTTGATAATATCGGAATGTTATTTTTTGTAGCGTGTTATTTGTTGGCTTTTTCTCCTCATACTGGGAATACCCAGCAATTTAATTTACCTTAACCTCATTTGTAGATTATTTATATTAGGTATTAAGGTATTAAAAATTGTAAGCAAATTAATGCACGTTTAATAAATGAAAATCAAAATACTTTATTCAATTTCTGCCCTAAGAAGGCGCTTATGAACGTCAAAACTACCACCGGTTCGGAATACATCCCAGTCATCGAGAAGAACCGGCAAGAAACTCGATCGGATTTATCTATTTAACATACAATTATATATTTAAAATACGTTATATGTTACAAATCCGTTTGGTGGATGCACAGAGAGGAGTCAATTCCAGACATCACCGTCGTTCACATATTGATCCACTCTATAATAGCCCTTTGACACCAAAACCTGCTTGACATGACGCTTAAACTTATAGTCTGGCAAATCGGTAATATGCTTTGGGACTTTGTTATAAAACCTAACACTATTACCTAAAAAACTGTTATTGGTTTTACTGAGTCTAAAAACATGGAACGACCAGTTTGTCACAGTTTCTTCTAGTCTTTACGAATATAGATAACAAGCATTATATAAACGTAAACTCAGAAACAAAAACCTCTTCGAGGCATCTAGGAACAGTATAAGATATTACTATTTTAGATTTTTTTCATTCGATAGCAAAATCATGCCATGACACACAAAATAAACAGCTTTAAACGAGATGTCAAAGGAATGTTATCGAATTTTCAGAATCGATGTAAATGTCCTTTATTAATTTTAGACCTTCAAAATGCTAATTAACTTCAAACGTTGGATTTTTTTGCTGTGAGGAATAATTACTAAAGATGTAAAAAATGCCATTGACATTGCAATATGTAATTTTTAAGTTGTAAAAAATGACTGCAGTACGGCCGAATTTAGAATGGTATTCTGGAAAATATCAGGTCATGGCATACAAAACTAACAAACTTAAATAAAATGTCAACGTAATAATATCGAATTTTCACAGTTAGTATAAATGTCTTTTAGTTGTTTCAAGCCTTAAAAATATTAATTAAATTGATTCGTTGGATTATATTATTATGAGGAAAAAAGTAGTGTGTACTTATGTACACGCGTTAGAAGTTATACTTCTTTGGCGTAACAAGATAAAAATCTTTTCGAAAATTTTCTGTTTCGCCTTATTCTACGTTTGTAGAAAAAAAGACACTAACAATAGAAAAAAGGCATTTAGTACATACATACTTTTTTTGAATAAAATGTTGACTATAGCTAACTTCAGGGTGTCGGTTTTTCGTGACGGTGTGCGCGCGAATCGTAAAAATTTACTCTCATCATTTTTCCCTAACGCGCCAAAAGAAATATAACTTCAATCATTAGTAATATACCTATCTGAAAGATTAAAAAAATGCCATTCATTGTCAATTATTATTTTTTAATTTCACACGTGAATTAATAAACTACTCCGGAATATATCAGTAATAATCTAGTGGTAAATTTTGATCTTGAAGTTATCAGGTCAGGTCTATACTTGAGAATACTTTGAATTGTGCGCCTTCACTTTTATATACGAATTATAGGCTTGTTATCAAATTATGTATAAAATTGAATTGAATTCGAAGCGGTGATGGCTTAGTTGATATCTTGTTCGAATCCTTGGTACTGAGTCGGTGCTTTCGGTAAAGGAAAACAGTGTGATGAAACCATAGTATAGTGGTGGTGCTTTTTCTAACCCTCCTGCCAGCTACCTACCACCCTTGAATTGCAAATCTGTCGCCAAACACCTAAGTATTGGTGTATTCCGACAGCTGCACTCGAAAGCCAGTTTCTCTAGATTTAGCGTAATTACCCTCTTAGACCACATCGTCACTTAACATCGAATAATATTTTGGCCAAACGCTAAAACCTAAAATAAAAGAATTCTCTTAAAAATTAAGTTCCATTTCTATATACGACTTTTTGTTCCAATCCAATATGGGACCTCGCGAATCATTAAAGCCTAGTTTCAAGAATTCGGTATCTTAACTGTGCCTTAGCAATACATTCTGGATAATTTAATGTATGTTCGCAAAAACTTTGAACAGCTGGAGTTCGTAAAACACAGGCATGATCTAAAGACTAGAAACTGTGACAAACTGGTCGTTCCGTGTTTTAGACTCAGTAAAACCAGTAACAGTTTTTTAGGTAATAGTGTTAGGTTTTATAACAAAGTCCCAAAGAATATTACCGATTTGCCAGACTATACGTTTAAGCTCCATGTCAAGAGGGTTTTGGTGTCAAAGGGTTATTATAGAGTGGATCAATATGTGAACGATGGCGATGTCTGGCATTGACTCCTCTCTGTGCATCCACTAAAACGATTGTAGCGTATAAACTATTTTAAATATAGATAAATACGATCGAGTGTCTTGCCGGTTCTTCTCGATGACTGGGATGTTTGTCTGAACCGTTGGTAGTTTTGACGTCCATAAGCGCCTTCTTAGGGCCTAAATTGAATAAAGTATTTTTCATTTGCTTTGATTTGATAATAAGATTGTGTTATACATGGTCAACCTTCAAAAATAAAATCTCTAAATGATTTTGATTGTTTTTAAATTATGAAAATGATGCATTACTTAAAAAATAAACAAGCCTCATATTATACGTTCAAATAACAAGGAAGAGAGTAAGTGTACTGTTTTAATTTTGTGTGTGAAAGAGAGCCGCGCCTCTGTTGATAGTAAGCTACCTTGAACCAATTCTAGATGAAAGGTAATTTCCATTTAAATTTACTATCTTAATAAAGTATCTTGCATTAAACGACGCTATTGATGTTTATTATCAAAACTTTGATTGTAAGGGCTATAGGTAACGTTTACATATAAAGAACTAGATACTGACCACGGCTTCATGCTTGTTGACCTATCCATCGGTAATTTTTTTTTCAAAATAAAATGTACTCTATGTCCTTTTTTGTACCCCTGACAAAGCCTATGCAAATGCAATGTCATGTGCATCAGTCGAGTAGTTAAGACGTAACAAAGTCGTAATAAACAAACAAAACTTTCGCATTTACTACGTTAGGTAGAATGTGACAAGTCTCGCTTAGTGATATAAACTATTCCGTATATACATATACGTATATATATATATACAATGTATTCCGTAAATCTATACTTATATTTTATAAATGTTTGTTTGTTTGCTTATACGCTTTCACGCCGTAACCGAGTTAAATGATCATCATGACATTTTACACATACGTTTTCAGGAGTACAGAAAAGGACAAAGGGTACATTTAGGGTATTAAAGCGAACGATGAAGCGAGCGAAAGCCAGTAGTTAATAAATTGGAACAAAAATCAGTTTGCGTCCATTTGCGAAGGTTCTTGACGAAGTTTTTTTTTACTTTATATTTAGCAAATCAATATTCTAGATTACTACTCGACAATGAGAAGGTAGTAATAATACAAGTGTCTCATAATAAGAATGTTCAATGTTCTAACAAGACAGTGGTTCACTTTTTTTTTAACTGACTACACTGTTGACCTGGCAAGGCCTGTACAGTTTCACCGAACTACTAAGGGGCGCGCTTAAGGCGCTCACTCGATTTTATATAGGCAAACAAATATAAGAATGTCAGAGAACCTTCCAGGTAGTTTTCGTGGCATCTCAGAATTTATGCTTCGTGGTATTTTTTTCCATCCACTTCACTTGTGCACAATGCACGAGCTATATTACGTAAAATACCACCAATATTACAAAATATAGAGTCGAATAACACAAGATTATAAATAACTACATAGTATAAAACAAAGTCGCTTTCTCTGTCCCTACATGCCTATGTATGCTTAAGTCTTTAAAACTACGCAACGGATTTTGATGCGGTTTCCTTTAATAGATAGAGTGATTGAAGAGGAAGGTTTATATGTATAATAACATAAATTAAATAGTGGAGAAATACTGTTATTTTTGATGTTACTCCAAGTTTAACGCGTGCGGGCCACAATAATGAATAAATCAAAACTACTGGATGGATTTTAATCATCTTTTCAGTGAATGACATAAGCTATATATTTTATACCCATGCGAAGCTGGAGCGGGCCGCTAGTAAAATATAAAAGTCCCTACATGACAGGGTAAGATCGTGCCAAAGCTCCCCTATAACATTCGACTGTCGCTTTTAGCGATTTTCCTCAAGGAAATCTGTAAGGATGTATTTTGACACGGCGACGAAATGGTTGTCGGGTGTAATCGTTTTACAATAAATTCGTAAATCCCCGTCTCCTACAGCGGCAATGACGCTGACTGGTATTTGGCAATGTCAAGTGACACCTTCGGCGAGATCACGACCGGCGAAACTGGATTTATTCAGATATGAATGAAGCCATATATAAGTAATATGGGTGTGATTATCCGGTTTCTGTGTTGTATTCGGAACAACTTATTACTTAACATTAACTTATTATCATAAGTACAAAATGTGTACAATAATCGTTCCGGCTGTTTTAATGGTACAGGAAAATCAATGTTCTTTTTTTTGTCTTGATTTAAAAATAAATAAATCGAATTGTACGTCTGTTTGTAATTTTTCAATCAGACATCATCATCGTCATCATCATCTTATCCTTATCCCACCTAAGTAGGGTCGCCACAACATGTTTTCCTTTTCCACTCTCCCCTGTCAAAAGCCATCTCAGTATGCACACCTTTTATACACATATCAATATTCACACAATTCATCCACACCTTTTTCGGTCTTCCTCTACCTCTATATCCGTCCACTATCAAATTACCGTCAATTTTTCAATCAGACATATCTTATATAAATAAAAATCAATTGTCGTACGTATACCTAATAAGTGCATCATTTCGGAATGCCTTCTGTTTGTAATTGTCAAAAGAAGGTTTGCATGTAAGAAAATATTTGACAAATCATACGGACACATGAAAATTTCTGTTTAAAAATCTTCATATAAAAAAGTAAGCTACATAACGACAGACTACAGCTGAAAAGACAGTATGGAGATCTTCAAACAGATTGACGATTAAAGGTTCAGTTGCTATTCATTCCGTATTGCGAGGGAAAGGTTTGGACTCTTTTTCTCATTAGTACAACTGTGCGAAACCGGGGCGGGCAGTTAGTTTCAAGTATTGTCTTGTTTAGAAGTTAGATATCTAAGTAAGTGCACTAAAAAAAAAAGAAAATTTATCTATTTATTTTAAGCCTGAGAAGATGCTCATGTACGTCAATACTACCACCGGTTCGGAAAACAACCCAGTCATCGAGAAGAACTGGCAAGACTAGGTTTATCTTTTCATCATATATGTTTAAAATATTGTCTTAAGTTAATTGGTATATCCAATCAAGCACGGAGTCAGTTATTGTTAAATATATAAGTTGTAATTAGTTTATAGCGTTGCCATCAAAAAGTCTTCTTTATACAGAATAATATGAGCTGACAACTACTAGACCGTTTCGCCAACGACTAAAACCGTAGCGTGCCATGACCGCACCGAGACCGAATTCTTTATGAGAATATTTAGCAGGTGGCGATACGCTCTGTGCATGATGCGCAACGTTATCAAACCGCTGTGGGCAAGCGGGTTTTTTTTTTTTTCGAACTGACTACACTGTTAGCCTGGCAAGGCCTCTATAGTTTCACCGGACTACTAAGGGGAGCGCTTAAGGCACTCATCCGATTTTATATAGAGGGAAAGCGGGAAAACGCGTTGTAAATATAATATGCTCGATTGTTCTAAATCGACCGCGTATGCAGAAGGATAAATATATAAAACAGATGTGATCTTTTCTTGGTACGTTTTAGTATATTTAGTACCCATCGCGCTCGGTTCTAGTACCTGATACGTTCCTAGTATGATCCGATAGACTAAGTCGATATCATAATGATTACTCTTGAACGCCTAAGGCATATTCTCATATAAAAGATTTATCACGAGTTTAAATAATTCATTGTAACTTCAGTGGCTAATATATGGAATTAACGTACGTAAACGAAGTCGCGTTTGCAGCTAGTGTAAATGATTAAAGTAATTCTAGTCATAATTGAACTGTTTAAGAGCAATTTTTTAATTTATGCCCACTTTACAAGTTTCACAAATAAAGGCTTTAGTAATTTCAGAGGGAACTAAGTATACGGGCATCGTATCGATCGATGTACGTTTGAATTCTGCAATGTTCTTCACCTTTTCTGGTGAAGGAAAACATCGTAATGAAACTAGGTATTTCCTTAAAGCCCACCTTGTAAGGAAATCTTCAAATATGAATCTATCGCCAAGCACCCACAAGTGTGTTCCGGCAACTGAACGTGAAAGCCAATCTTCTAAATTTAGTTTGTTACTACTATAGATACATAAAATAATATTACATTGGTATGGACGAGATTGTGGTCAAAGGCTGATGTAAAATACACAACCTGCAAAGTTTTCGTGGTTGGTTCATTTTTAAAATTGGTTGCCGAGCGCTCATCATTATCTATAAGTTCTACTTTCAAGTTAATATATATATTTTAGGCTTTGACAACTGTTTTATCCGATATATGATGATGGAGCCGAGATTTTAAAACGTTACATCTAAAAGCAGATTACTGATATAACTTATAATACAAGAAACAATTGCCTAAACAATGGTCCAACCATTACAGTCTCCGCATCCACCAAAAAAGAAAAAAAAAGTGTAATTGTTTGGGTTTTCTTGAAATTTTCTCACTTATTATCATATAAAAGTTAGGGCCTACACGCTACAGGCTCCATGATGGCGTAATCGGTCTCTGGTTAGGTCATAATTAAGATTGACTGTAGAAGTGAATACAAGTTAGGTCTTGGAATGAGGTTAGTAGACAATAGGTCGGATAGATTAGCATTAGACAATATTATAGATAATACGCCTACTCGCAGCTTATCCCATATACCTTCTTTTTAATATACTGGTCGACAGCTGGCCTTAATGACACCTGATGTAAAGTTAAGACAGAATAGGAGATGGTACGCGTTCGACCAGTAAAAACGAATTTATTGTTATTGCAAAATCATATGAATAATATCAAACAAATTTGAATAGCGATTTTTTATATAATTCCTTGGCAGTAGATTGCAATAAATTTTAGAAGCTTGTTTCTAATCAATTTTGCAATATCTCAGATATATTATGTTAATAAATGCCAGCTTTGGAAACAACTAAATCTTCCATTTTGCTATAGTTTTTATGTCGTAACTACTTATAGTAAAAATAAAGCCTTGTTCTTTTTTACTGTATAAGGTGCCAAACAAACACTCAAATCACCTGGTGTTATGTGATCACTGTACTTTAGAGTTAACCTTAAAGGGACTACCGCTTAGAGAACAGCAATTATAGAAATAACTTCTGAGGACTCAGACAGAATCCCTCGTGTGCTAGTCCGTTGCCAAGCAATTATGTTCTACAACCATTTTCTAATAATGTTATATAGTTGGTTGACACGGTCTTAATACATCCTATCGGATAAGACCTAAAATGCTAAATCTTGGAGAGTAAAACGGTGGAATTAGCAATGGCTACGCGATTTATGGAAACAATTATACTTAGAGTATTTCAGAGACAAAAATGCATAATGAAGTGAGAATTACCAAAGAACTTAAGTAATAGATATAACTCATAGAGTAAGCAAACAAACGTGGCATTATGCTGGTGACATTGCTCTAAGAACCGAAAACCGTTGGAGGGGAAATATTACACAAGAGATACAACTAGTAGTACTAAATGTCTTTATACAATATATGCGACAATTTATGAAATGAAAAACAAAATATTGATATTTAAGATAATCAGATGGCCGTGTTCTTTGTAATATGATGTTTTCTTTTCAAATAATATTAGCGCAACACATATCTCTTTAACTTCATTTAGAAATGAACTATTTATAATACGTAGAAAGTTTATATTTTATTCCAAAATCTTGCTCGTAATTTTCATAGCGTAATCTAACTTTTGTGTCATTAAAAGAGAAACATTGGATTGAAGTCCGGGACCATAGGCTAAGTTATAACACTCACCCATGCAGAGTTGGTAAGCTCCTGCAGATATGATGATGAATAAAGCGAGTAGCTTCGCGTACGTGAACCAGTCTTGCACCCGGGTGGCCGCTCGAACCGACCAGCAGTTAACGAACGTTAGCAGCACTGTAACAAAATATAAAGAACCTTTATTACTATTCAAAGAGAGGGAAAAAGTGCGTCGTTTTCTACGATATTGAATTTTATGTATACCCCGAATCAGGCAAATCGCACATTTTCTTATTTTCCTATAGGCTTTTGTTAGTCATTCGACAGTAAGCCAGTAGTCTGCATTGGATATAGCAGCAAGCTACAGTAGTTTCCCCCTTTTCTCCAGTTCGTCTTTTACTTACATACCGCTACCTTTTCCTTTCGGCAACAGTTTAATAACAGTGGGTAATTTAATAGTGTAAATGTCGAGTAAGCGATCCGTATAATTGCGTAGAACCTATGCAATGATTTACTGTAATTATTTATCGCAAAGCAATATTGCTTGTGCTGACCCTGTTCCTTATCAAGAGTTATTTTTTATTAAAAGGGCATACAGTGTATCAGATCTTAATTGGCCGTATCTATCTAGAAGCAACCACAAAGGAGATCTCGTGTCATAACTCCGTTCGGTAATTAAGATTGCTGCTACCACGGAGAACGGAGTTGGTGCGGGTGTGGCCAGAACACCACGCGTTATTCCAAACCGAATGAAGTAGCAAAAATACTATTGTTTACTTCGGATATTTAAGTGACATCTATTTAAATTAGAAATTATGGGTCTTGAGGAAAACGGCGGTAGTGGGACAGGAGAAAGCAATCATCATCTTCCTACCCTTATCGCACTTAAGTAGAGTCGGCACAGCATATTTTCATTTTCTACACTCCCATCTCGAACGCCAAATGTCATCTGAGTACTCACACGTTCTATACACATATCATTTTTCACACCATCGATCGAAAAATTTTTTGGTCTCCCTTTACTCCTATATCCGTCCACATTTATACTTAAAACTTTTTAGTTACATGACTTTCATCTCTCCTCATGTCATGCCATGCTAACCCAGTACTCCTTAATTTCTCTGTCACTAGTGCAATTTCCAAACTTCCTCTGATATACTCATTTTTAATCTTATCCATTCTGGTTACAGCACACATCTATCTTAACACCTGTGCCACATGTAATCTTGTCTCATGCATCTCTTTCGTAGCCCAGCGCTCAGGATCTATATAGGAAATATAAATAAGGACCAACATTAGTTAGTCTTGAAATAATAAAATAGTGTATGTTCTAGATATTCCCAGTTTTAATCATTTAACATAAATCGTTGATGCAGCAGCATTTTGTTTATACTTTGATATGCAAACGTTTATTATTATCTTTCACGAGAGTAATACAGGACAGTTACTATAGAGATATCAATGTACGAACAAATTCTATATGTAAAGCAAAATGATATTTTTCTAAAACTATGACATAGAATGAAATATTTTTTTATTAAAAAACTTATTTACAAGGCAAAATGTTATGTTGGAAAACTAATGCTATATAGATGAGACGGTTGAAATTACTGCTTCATTTTTCGCTTACTGTCCATTCCTTTTCATCATTTTTTTTATCATCCATCCATCCATTTTTCCTATTCCAGTCCTTTCTATTACATTCTACTAGACTTTATTCGCAATTTAGTTCCCTTTGTCCTTAAAGCATATCTCACTCGACTTACTAACCAGTATTGCATTAATTTAGAACATTTCAAGAGTTCAAATTTCAAAAGCTTCATTGCAATCGGATACTTTGTATAGAAACAAATAGAGTACAAAAATTAATTTAACAATTCCAATACACATAACGATTCACTTAAAGGTCAATATACCAGCTCGCCTTCAGTGGACAATAGCGAGAAAATCGTTAGTGGTATATTTTCGGTTTGGATCATTAGTGACCCAGTTTACATACTCGGTTCTTTGTTACTCGAGTTACAAATCCTATGTCAGTGTATCTTATTTAGGGGAAACTAAAATACATATGTATTTATGTCATGTGTAGAGCGTGACACGTTGTGTTCGACGCAGTAAGCGTATCTTTTTTATTTCGTTCATTTGTTTTGTCTTCATCTGTATTGCTATCGGGTGGTATGAACAATTTAATGGAGATGGTTGGCTTGATTCAAGGGACGATAGAATATTTATGTGAATTTGAGACCGCGTCTTTTGTATTTGTATTGACAAGGCTGTTCTTACTACCATTTAATATTTATGTAGCAATCAACGAGGTTCCACCGCATAATAAAATACATCTATAACCCTAAGTTTTCTATGAAAAAGAGCACGGTAATATAACCGCTATATTGTGACTATCATTTTCTAATGTTTCAACTCTTATTTACCTTCTATTTTCAAGTTAAAGATTTGTCATCAAGCATTCTAACAGCTGCAGACTGAGAGCCAATTGTCTGTCAAAGAGTAGTGTATTAGCACCTTAGTTCATATCATCATTTGAACATCAGATAAAGTTGTGATACAATGTTGATCTTAAGCTCGTACAAAAGTTATAGTAAATATGAACTTAGCAAATATAACAAAGAGAAAAGTAGGACAAGGGAGGCGATAAATACTTGTCTATATGAACAGACAATCTTCGCTACTAAACATTATTAATTTTTCGTAGTATTGAATGTTCAACGTTCTCACATAACTGTGGTGCCTCGATAGAACATTCTAGCAACTTTTAATGCATGTTCCATATCCGAGTTTTTCCAATCTCATCCAAAACGATGTAACGCAAAATGACACGAATATTATAATGTATACGGACAAATTTATAAATGAAAATAGCAAGACATAATAAGAGCTCATAAAAACTGCTAAAGGCGAATTATAAGTTGGAAAAGAATAATTTCGAAACAATATTCTTGTTAAAATTGTTATATCGTAGATAAAGCTCCACAGATGGTATCTACCCGGTAGGGTATAAGAACTTCTTATGGGTACTTACGTATACAGCAGGCTGCGAGAAGTCTAGTAGCGTCTTCGGGAGGGGAACACTCCGGGAATATTGGTTTTAGTACGTACACGCTGAACGTTAGTGCCACGATAGCCTGTGAGATTAAACTTGATGTTAAAGTCAATAAATATCAGGTGGTGGGAAATGGCAATACTTCAGGTGGAACTTTAGCCATATTGGTGTGCCTAGCGTAGGCATATAGTATTTCAGAATTACCTGATGTTTACAACCGAGTGGAGTAGTAGGAACCTGTAACTCACTGAGTCGCAATCACTATGCATACGATGATAAAATCGCCCTATTAACTTTCTTTTAGGGTTCTTTTAGAATCCGCCAGTATGTACCTAAGAGTAGAAAAATACTTAATAATTACAAAATTACTTCCTTTTGCTTCTTTCAGCAATCATCAACATCATCAGCCTGTAAGAGACCCACAGCAACGCCATAGGCCTCTTCCCGAAGTAAGGTATGGGCATAATAACCACGGCAGCCGACGATGCATTAGCGATTTCAAACTCGAAGTAATCCAACCAAATACGGTGGTTCTACAGGAACATTGCTCAGGTTCAGGTTTCCTCACGATGTTTTCCCTACACTGTGATATAGATATGGTATAGATATAGGATTCATAGACTGTAATTGTTGCCCTGAAGATATTTCAGTAACAGCTACTACGGAGCTGAACAAAAACTGACCTATCTTGAAGTGTAACACACTAAAACAGAACAGAATAATGAAGTTATCACTATATTCATACTTCCTATTATACCGTCCACTAAAAGTGTTTTTTATCTATCATTATTTCCTAATTTTTCAATACAGTGCATCGCTTTCAAATGAGTTTATTTTGGATATTTTGAATAATATATTTAACACGAGTTGCAAAGAAAATAATGTTAACGTTAACCCACGTAAACCAATTTAAAGCTAAGTAAATAAAGAATACACGTCACATCGGTATATAAAAAGCTATAATAAAATCCGCACGTTGGGCGCCAATATCCGTACAAATCCTTTAAACCATTTGCCGTTTATATAGTGCAATATCGTTGTAAACAAATCTTCTACAGAATAAAACAGCTTTGGAAAAGTCAATCTAATGGATGGAATACGTATGTAGACGGAAATATTTACATTGACGTCAATACCCAGCTTGACAGACACAAATTCGTTAGGGATGTATGAACTGCCTATGTATTTTGTTTATAAGTGTATACTTCATATATAAGTTTCTAGTATGTTCTTTACAGATTTAGTAAAATAATTGTGTTTTATATTAGAAATGTACTATTTAAGACATGACTGCACAATGGTAATATAAACAAATACAAATGAATAATATATCTCTCTAGAAAATTCAAAATTACGATTTATTTTACGTCTCTCATTGTATTATACTAAAAAAATACGCGTGCAAAATTATTCCACTAATCACTCTTAGTCGAATTCTCATAGCATAATAAGAATATTTATATATAACATAACAGAATAATATCCATAAATAACCAATTAAGTGTATAATACTCTTTATTATCGGTGCTTAGTATTTTCAATTTACACTCATAATCCAAAGAACCTTTCTAAATTGGTTCTAAATAATCATAACAACTTTATTCTGTCCAAAAATATTTGCATAGTTTTTTTTTTTTATTATTTTTTAATAAATTTGTATGAATGACCGGTTTTGTTTGTCAATTTGAAAGTGTTACGACACTGAGCTGTTAAAATAACAACAATTACTGTCAATTGTTTTTGACGAAGAGACTCTTAAAACTTTTGCTGTTAAAAACCAATTCAACAGTTTTTAACTACTCATTAATTGAGGTCGTTGCTTAAGTTTACATAAATATAGTTTTAACCGGTGTTACTTCCTATTTATTCTGATAAGAAAAAAGATAGGAATTTACTCTATTTCCGAGTGTTGACCTTGAATTTAATTTATTATGCCACTTCAGTGTACAAACAGAACGTAATTATTTTCTACTGTCTAATATTCTAAACATTTTACGACTAAAGTTGTGAAGTATTTAAATTTAATTCGTAATTATGTATTAATTTATTATTGTTAAAGTCGTGACGTAGTAAATACTATAAATAAGTACAATTAAATTTTTCTCTATATGTAAAAAAATTTGGACCTCCTACGCTACCTACCTACCTACGCTGAAACTATTACTGGTTTTAGAATGATTGGGTCGGATCGCCCGGAGTAGTACCACCCTCTCACAGAAAGCCGACGTGAAGTAACAGTGCTTGCACTGTTGCGTTTCGTTCAGCCAGTGAGAGCGCCGGAGGCCCACATATATTAAAAGGCCGGCAACGGACTTACGACTCCCCTGGTGTTACTAGTGTCTATGGACGGCGGTGATCAGTTACCATCAGGTGACCTACCTATTCGTTTGCCCCTATAATATAAAAAAAAACCTTTCCTTATTTTAATTTGCTAACATCCCATGTAAAAAGAAGTTATATATATGCTTTATCTTTTAGATATCAATATACCTCACCAGCTGAATAATTACTTAACAATTGTGTTAATTAATTCAGAATTTATTCTTATGTTTACTTCCTGAGATAGTTAACCAGTTATTTAAATTTGACGGTTAACTGCTAAGTAGGTAGGTTCATTGATGACTAATAGGTGTATACAAACAGTGTCGTTTATACAATTCACCGTTTACGTACCTGTGAACATGGTCTCACGATCATACACTCTATCCAGAGTCTGACGAAAGCCGCGAATGGGCCGAACGTCTCCATGATGTAGGCGTAGTCGGCGCCGCTGACACGTATCATTGTACCCAATTCCGCATAGCAATATGCTCCTATCTGTAATTTAAAATATGATTTCAATAAAAAGAAATAACTTGATGAAACCTATAGATTATTATAAAAAACTTTAATAAGACCGCATTCCTGAAGCCACTAATAATTAATTGCTTTATTGAGAACTAAGTTGGAAGGCCTTAATATGTTAGTGTATTATTCCAGGAGTAGATGTGTAAGAGGTGCTGCCGCAGTCAAACCTTGCACTGGTTCGCATATAGTCTTCAAAATCGTGTATTGCCATTAATGATTAACAGTAAATACAATTCTTGATATGCATTATAATTGTTCATAAATATTTGTATATTAAAATTTTATCATTATTGTACTGATGATGTTATTTATATAGGGTCATAAAAGTTCGCTGTGTACTTTCTGAACAATCGTGTATATAAAAACACAAAACAGGAATAAAGATAGTATACGCTCTGATTATAGCCTCATGTCTGGGTTTGCGCATAATACAGTCAAGAGTTTCAAATAAAACAAAGTTGAAATATTATTAAATTAATCTAAAACTGGCATTTATTTATCCTTAACCCTTGTCACGATGTTATGCATCTATACATATAAATAAAATTGAAGTGTCGTCTGTTTGTAATATCAAAATAACAAGTTTTTACTGATTGGATATGAACGTATACACGATAATGATAACAAAAATACAAATTTTTAAAATTTTTGTCTGTCTGTCTATATGTTCCGGGTAATCTCCGAAACGGCTGGACTGATTTTGACAGAAATTTCACTAACGGAAAGTTAAAATTACAGCGGGTGAGATAGGCTACATTATATTAGACTAGCTGTCATTCACGGCTTCGTCTGTAGTACTATCTCTTAAACGATTGGACCCATTTTCATGGGACTTTCACTGACAGATAGCTAACGTTATAAAAAGTAATTAAAGCTGTTTTATTTTGGACTAGCTTTTACCCATGGCTTTGTTTGCAGTACTATCTCCAAAACGTTTGAACCATTTTTCAGGGAACTTTCACTAACAGATAGCTGATCTTATAAGAAGTAATTCACAATTATAAAAAAAACTCATGCGTAGCTGCGGGCAACAGCTAGTATAATATAAATCCCGTGTTTTAATTTGGAACTAAAGTCGAATAAGGCGAGCTAGCATACCATTGATCTTCAAAAGATAAATAAAGGAAAATACAGGAGGAAGATAATGAGAATACCTACTATTAAACAGAGAAGTCAATCAAAATGATGGCAAACTGCGAAGAGACATAGAAAACGAATAGTAATGAAGGCCAAGAGCTATTAGAAATGCACGTAAACCTCACTAACATTATTTACATTAAGACACAACGGTATGAGATGAAAAAACTATTTAAAGAAATATTGCAGTTAAAAAATATAAAGAACGTATATAAAATTTGCAAACTTTCTAATCTATCTACTTCCTAGTTACAATGGGACAGTTCAGTCACGTCACGGTCTATAAAACACGATGTAAAAAAAAAAACAATTTCTTGTACAATGTTTTGACGATTTTGAAAGCGATTTTACAGCAATATTCACGTCTCGGTTGGAGTAATAATACACCTCTTACTTCGTTGTATTCGATAGAATACATAGATTAGTAACAATCGCCTATTTCTTCGTAATTAAATTTAATAGGAATATGATAACCATTACTTTTAATTAGATTTATATCTATGAAAGGATTCTTAGAATCAGCCCCTATTTTACGTGTTTCGTGAGAAGAGTGTAATGTAAGACATGGCAAAATATTCATTACAAATTTCCAAATATATCAGCCATAAGGTTAACTAATATGTGGTCTCTCTTTGTATATTTACATATAGAATTGGTATTACGTATACAGAGATAGAGTGTTGCCTTCGTTTTGCTAAGGCTTGGTCGTTCGAACTCCGTCCCCTCATTCCCCTCTAAGTATAGTCTGTGAACTATTTTAGACTACATCGTCATTTAACATTAGATGAGATTGTGGTGAAAAGTTAAAACTTATAAAGTATTTAAAAAAATTGTAGCTATTTCTGCTATCACTTTGAATACGAAATGTGTAATTATTTGAAGACGTAAGTAGGGACCGATCAATATTTTCAGTAGTAACCTCTAATTTAACGAAAAATATTAACAAAAATGACTCTTTGGTGAACATAAATCTTTACATAATTCTTGATTATAACCAATAATAATGTTTTTGAGGATTTGATAATAAATCGTAAGTAACGTCCATTAATTATGTGAGGCGTTTTTGAGGATTTTTTGGTTTCTCCTCCTCGTCCTCTGGTGCGATGTGAGATGTCGTGAGACTTGTCTCGACCTCTCCTAATCTCACGTGAAATATTTGAAAAAATGTATTTTGAGTATAAATGTATTGAATTTATTACATAAAAAAACACAATTTGTTGTATTATTTTTATTAAGAGTATTAAAGACTAGTCTTTGAGATTGTTTAGATCGTATTCTTAATTAAACAATAAATAATCATTAAATCGGAACTACTACCTAATATTGATAATAATTGTGTCAGATGTCGGCATATTTTAGTGTAGAAACATGTTTTACTTGAAATTAATCAGATTTTCTCACATTTTTACAGTATTTTTCCTCGGAAAAAAAATTACATGATAGTTGCCGAAACATCTCTCTCCCCCGCGTGAAACTTAGTGAGATTCGGTTTCACACCATCCAATTAATGGACGCACACTAACATGACAAGCAAATAAATAAAAAGCTAAAACCAAGAAAATGGTTGTTGTGTGCGGTTGAATATATTGATGGGTGTTTTGACATATTCATTTTTTTATTTTCGCTTAGTAGCTACAGGCTATTGTTCGAGAATATTCTAGCAATACAACAATGTTTAAATAGTTGATCGCAATCGGTCAGTCGATTTAAAGAGCTTTAGTTGTAGCAGTAGTAGCTTTCCCAGTTGATCATGACGGATTTAAACGAAATAAATCTTGTTTCCCTTATCCTTATCCTATCTAAGTAGGGTCAGCATGTTTACCTTTTCCACTCTCCGTCGCCAGATGTCTGTCATCTCAGTATTCACACCTTTTATACACATATCATTTTTCACACAATCCAGCCATACATTTTTCGGTCTTCCTCTACTCCTATATTCGTTTAATTCATTTAAAAGGAATAAATCTAATGTGGTAATAACATTTACGCGTATTTAGGTAGGTAAATCTATGACCCTTGGATCATGTGATCTTAAGACACAAACACCTCACCTCCGATTGAGGTCAAAGAGTTCGTGTTACTTTAAACGCGAATCAGCATTTTCAGAAACAAAAAAAAATATAGAATCAAATTGCCGTAAGCACCAGTTAGCGAACCATTTACGTATATCTCTATAAAAACTTTGCAGTGAATACAAAAAGGTGATTATCTACATTTTGCACTAACTTAATTGTAAAAACATTGAATTTTTCGTTAGTAGAAATAGGTTGGCACTAGATCTCTTTCTGTTTTAAATATGTATTGGTAGATCGTCGGAGGTATAATTTTGGATATCCTAGCGCTCATTCAATCATTACTTCGTGGGTATTTTCCAAGAGATTTTATACTATTAGGGTTTGTTAATACAGTGTTCAGTTTAGATTAATATTGATTACTGGAAGATTACCCAACGTCATTTTCACTGTATAGATACTTCATATTTACATTTTGTTAAACTGGTTTCCATAAGTCCGGTAAATTATATGAATATTGTAAAGGTTATTGTCTGTTTTTTGTTCGTTTGAACGTGCTAATGTCTTGTACTACTACTAGTCAGATTAAAAATAAATCTATACGGATTTTAAGTATTTATTAAGGAAGATTATTAGGTATCTAATATCACGCTATGACGCTGAGGAGTGGAGCAATTATTACACAAAATGTAAGAAAGAACGCTAAGTGTGAATAAAGTAATGATGCGGATGTGTCGTGTAGCTGTTCTTTTTGACTTTTTCTTTTTGACTACGTTATTAGCCTGACAGGCCTCTACAGCTTCACCGGACTACTAAGGCGTGCGCTTAAAGCACTCAGACGATTTTATTAGCAACCAGCTCAAGGGCAAGGGTGCACGGTGCGCCTTGGCTTGGTCTGTTGACTCGGATCGTGAATCTAACTAAGCTTCTTTTTTTTAACATGGGGAAATCCGACTCCTACTCACTAAAACCCCACGGTGTACATCCACCGTTTTTGTTGGGGCGCCACGAGATCTCTTCAGTATTCATCGTGTCACCCCAGCGGTTGGCCCGGCGTCAATCAGAGATCGCGAATCTAACTAAGCTAAGCTCTGAATACCTGTATACGTCAGTGAGCTATACAATTTCGCTTGTATAACGCACTGACGTTTACAAAGTCGTGTAACAGCGGCGCGGCGCGGCGCAGGGTAGCAGAAAATGCGGTCGAAAAAAAAAAGCAATCATTTGGCATAGCTACCTATATATAGTGTGTAAACTAGACAATCGTTGACACAATTTATGTTTCTGTTACCATTCAGATATTGTATACATTCCGTACCTATATTCTGGGAATAAAAAATGACTTAAGATAGACAAAAATACACTGGCATGACGTTCACCGTACTAATAACTTCAAACTAAACCAGCGCTGAGTGTTTTTTTTATTGACACATTAGCATATGCTGAGCTGGCCACCCTTTCATAATGCCGAGGTGTGCAGTTTTTTATCCACTTTTGTATACTTGTATTGTGTAATGCATTATGAATAGACGATTTCTTTTCTTTTCTTCTTACTTCTGTTAAATCGTGAAACAATATAACGCTGAGATTAAAAACACTTGAAGCTGATACTAAATATGTAATTTTAAATGTAATACAAACTAAATGATATTACATTACCTAGAGCAGTGATTCCCAAAGTGGTCTATATCGACCCTTAGGGGTCTATGACAACCTGCAAGGGGTCTAAGTCAGCGAAAAAAAATTTGGGGGTCCATGAAATGAAAATGGGGGTCCACGATAGTGGATCTCAACACATACACTGATAGTACCTATTTACTTACATCATACTATCTTATAATATCAAAACATATACATTATTTATAAAAGTACCTATGAAGTAAAAAATTTATTATATATGTTTATAAAATTGTGTAAGTTGTAGGATGTTGGTATTCGCTTTGTGGTCGCAATACATTTTGAACTTGTAAAAACCTGAGAGTCGCAGTCTCAGAGCTTCGCTACCTTGCACTGACTTGTTCAATTCGTCACTATATAAATACGAATATGGGACAAATACGTTTATTCGTTTCCTGAATCTTGAAAAGGAAAGTGCTAAGAAAACATTAAAAAAAATATAAACAGATAGTATTTAAGTTTTTAACACTAACTTCACTACAGTTAGAAATTTACAGGAAATCAATATGAGGTAAGTAGGGGTCTACCCAACACGGAAAAACATGGCAAGGGGTCTACGACACAAAAAAGTTTGGGGAACTCTGACCTAGAGCATTCTTTATAAACGTTACTATGACACGTTAATTTTTATTTAAAGTAATTATTTTATTTAATGATTAAAATTTAATGATTAAAATATATTCAAAAGGTACATAAAATAACGTAAAACGTGTCCTTGTCAACTTAATTTAGCGAATTAATAAATCTATAACCTCATTTAGCAAATAAATAACTCTATCAGCTCAATTTGGAATTGTGCAAACTATAGCTAGAATAGTGCAATCTCAAATAACGTAAAATCGTTCATTATATTATACACCTACTGTTAAGTTGAAAGATGACGCAACTACATAACAATTTTTTTTCATAAACAATAGTGTCTAAGTGATACATTCTTTTGACTTGAGAATAGGCCAGGCATATTTTCTTCTAGATACATACACCGACAAATGTATAGGTAATCAATAATATCTTAACAATGGCTTTAAATTTTTAATACATCGCTTTGTCCATTTCAAGGCAGAAGCGAAAGACTTTAAAACGATAATATAGGCGACATAAACAAGATAATTTCAAGGAGGGTTGATATCCGACCATAAAACATTGAGCTAAATCTCAGGTAACAATATGAAGTAAGAAGACAAGTTGTGCTAAGAGAAGAAAAACAAGATTATGGTTAATCACTACATAGTATAAAACAAAGTCGCTTTCTCTGTCCCTATATCCCTATGTATGCTTAAATCTTTAAAACTACGCAACGGATTTTGATGCGGTTTTTTTAATAGATAGAGTGATTGAAGAGGAAGGTTTATATGTCTAATAACATCCATTAAATAGTGGAGAAATACTGTTATTTTTGAGGTTTCTAATGTGATGTCGTAAACAATTACATTTTTTCCGCTTACATTGCAACAAACGCAGACTGAACCCTACCTACGAGATTTATCAAAATAACGCGTGCGGGCCACGGGCAGTAATGAATAATTCAAAACTACTGGATCGATTTTAATCATTTTTTCAGTGAATGACATAGGCTATATATTTTGTACCCGTGCGAAGCCGGAGCGGGCCGCTAGTTTTTTTATATAATGTTGGCTTGGCGGTGACGGTTGTGTAACTGTCAAGTTTCGAAGGGATGGTGGTGGGGTTCAGTTTCATGTCTTAGCCAAAGTCGGTTTCAAAATTAAAGGAGCGGATAAATACGAGCCTTTTTAATTTTATTTCCTTCGAATTGGTTTACCGCTTTAAGGTTCTCCTGACATTTAAGGCACTCGGCCGAATGGCAATCAGTTTAAGACTACCAAAGTTACTGAACTTAAGCTTGAACTGTTATCTTGAATACAACAACGCAAATCATACTATAGAACATGTGTGAATGACTACAAATGAAGGAGAATAAAACTAACAATTAATAAAAACAATGAAGCGATAAAATAATAAAAACAATAATGAACAGTGACGGCCAGTAACTATTTGTTAGTTTCTTTGTTCTTTGTCCGTTCCCTGGTGCGTTCTTAATCCAACCAATCCGTGTGCATCTTGCATTATTTCTTCGAATTGGCTACACTGTTGGCTTCAGGCCTCTACAGTTTCACCCGACTACCTTTTGCATTATCAGAACACTTGATCTTTTCCGAGTGTCGCTTTTTCGGTTTCTAACGTAAATTATTTTAGTGTTATAAACGCATACGTTGTCAGATTTATATAATTATTTCTGTCAATAATGGTCCCATAAATATGCACACGATTTAATATCCTCGGAATTAAATACATTTCATTAACTTATATGGACATAAATAAAACATGACTGCTAATAGTTTCCCGTGTAAAAAGGAATTTACTCTATAACAGAAAATGTTTAGTCTTTTAAAATAGGTAAATAGGTAATTCTTACTATATTATTTAAAACGGTTTCAAAGCATAAAGTGCTGCTTTGGCTAACAAAAACCTTATTTGTTATTACAACAGGTGTTTTCAATTTATTTAACTTCCAATTAAAAACGTCGCCGATAATATTCACACACGATAAAAGAGTACCTAAACATATTATGTGACATGAGAATCATTCACATTCAGTGTAAATAATGTGTTTCATTGGACCTTTATCGGTTCCAGCCATGTGACTATGATAACGGTTCGTTACTCAGTGTAATTCTGTAATAATTAACCGCATTTTTGATTATATTACAGCCTGACCTTTGACCACGGTGACCTTATATAAGCATTTTAATAGAACTAATAAATATTTTAGACTTACTAATATTTTAGATTCACAAGGTGGTAGAGCTACGCTGAAGCTATTACTGGTTTCAGCATGAATGGGTCGGCTCGCCCGACGCGCGGGGTAGTACCACCTGACACACAGAAAACCAACGTGAAGTAACAGTGCTTGCACTGTTGCGTTTCGTTCGGTCAGTGAGAGCGCCGGAGGCCCACATATTTAAAAGGCCGGCAACGCACTTGCGACTCCCCTGGTGTTGCTAGTGTCTATGGACGGCGGTTATCACTTACCATCAGGTGACCCACCTGTTCGTTTGCCCCCTATAATATTAAAAAAAAAACTCGAGTATGGAGAGTCTAAAAAGATCACAACAGAAAATGCCGTGGTCACATCACAGTCTTTTGAATTCGCTCTGGTTGTATTACACTAACGTTTATTGTAGATTGTAGTCTTGTTCAATTTAGAAGCCAAAGAACATTAAGAAAAACATTGGAATATATCCATAAGGTGTCGCATGAGACACTCAACAGAAGCAGAGTTTCTTTAACTCTATATATATAAAGTCCAATTCTTAATATGTTATAGTAATAGTAAATTGTTCTTCGTATAACAATGTTATAAATACTTAAGTAATCTGCCCGTCTGTCTGTTATCTTCTAACGACTATAACTCTGAAAAAAAATGCAATAAAATATGATACAGAGACTTGGACTGGACTGGACTTTGGTGTCAGCTATAGGTTATTTTTCATTCTGAGTGTTAACGCCATCTATTATTAATTTACAACACCCAAGTCCCACCCCTTTTCAGTTGTGAACTAATGGTCGTCGATTCCTTCTCGCAACGTTTCTCATACTTACGTTTCGTTTTATTTTTCGCACTTACTATACGCTGTGGGCCTGATGGGTTTCGCATTCCCGCGCTCCTGTTTCTATTGCAGTTCAGGAGATATTATCGTTGTTATAGGTGTAAACTCATATAACATTTCGCTTCCCGCGTCCGTATGGTGGAGTAACGTGTATTACCGAAAACCACATATTTACGGCGACCTTGTGAAGGTTACACCTGTGTGCTGCTGGAGGTGCTTCGGGCACCTGTACGCGGTTATAAATGGTGGACTTTCGGCGCAGGAGAATATCAGGTCAGTGTACGGCAATATGTTTGCTACCTTCACATCACCCCTCGTCATTTGTGGCGACGTACCCGCCGATACTTGGCTTCCTTGTATGTCCAATGAATATAAAAATATGCAGGGTAAAGCTAGTACAAATATTAAATTAAGATTGAGACGAAGTATACCTTGATGATATTAATACTCGACCGCCGGCCGCGCTTTCCGTTCCATTAATGATATATATTTTTTAGAGTAGGCTCACCATTCTAAACGTGATTTAGGAAGTTACGCTTCGGTACCAAAATTAAATAACTATTAAATATTCCAAACGTGTAGGTTTTAGACGCACCTATGTTGTTGATATAATCACTGTGCTGTTGAAGGTCGCTTATTTAATTTTTTTTATCCTAGCGACCATATCTGAATTTTGAGGGCTAGTTTGGAACGATTTGTGTGCCAATGAGTATCGATAGAAACGTTTTTTATCCTTATATAGTTTTAACGTTTGGCCACGATCTCATCTGATGAAAATTACTATGTGGTCTAAGATGGTAAACATGCTAAACCCTTTTTTTTTTTATACGAGTGGCTGTCAAGTACAGTTGCCGGAACACACTAACAGGTTCTTGGTGACAGATTTTTAGTTCGAGGATTGTAACCAACCAGGTGAGCTTAAAGTAAACCTATGCAAAGCACAATCTTCAGATCAAAATACTTTAATGAGTTTTTACTATTGTCGCATATATAATTGTGATAAAGTTATTGGCACAGTTAACTCTCGCATGATACTGTTGGATCATGACATGACGTGGACATGATATTATATGACGATATCAGTGGATCTACACACCTTGCAAAAGCTATATTAGGAACTTAATAAAAACAATCAAAAATCAAAAATATCGACTTCATAAAATCTACTCTACAGAAAAGCACCAAAATATCTTTGAGTATTGTCCGGTAGATACCTATCTGCCTACCTAGCCTTAAATTGTCATAAACCTATCAATTTCTCAATCACTATATATTCCTTATTGAATTTTGAGAAGTTCCCTCGTATACATTTGTAGTCCAAGGACCAATGCTAATAAATTAAAATAGAAAACCCTTCATAATATCTCCTTTCCATAGAGTTTTCCAAATCGGGTTATAAATCACGATATTCTGGGGTACCAAATATTTAAAAACAGCCGAGGACAGAACGTCCTCATTTATAAAAGTCGGTTAAAAAGAGGTTGCATCAATAATTTTTGAAATAAATCAATTATCTCCCAAAGGTCACTCTAACGCAGTTCGAAAGTGGTTTAGCAACGTGTAACCACGCACGACCCTGACGGGAGAGGCTGTAAGAATGTTACGTCTCACCTTCAACTTAACCTCCAAATATTTGTTCAAACGAACTGTTTTTTAACTGTTAATTCTAGTACGAACGCATCTTACCTTCACCTTTGCCCTTTGATAACGTATACTGTAATCATTTCCGTTGTTTCTTCAATTATTTTATGAATACGACGAATGTATATCAGTCTTGACTTGCTTATGAAAAGAGAGTGGCTATCAGAATACCAACAGACAAATCCTTATGTTTCAAGTTAGCCGGACTAAGATGACTTATTAGATATACTAGGAGCAGATTTACGATAACTAGTGGTACCCTTCAGTAATCGAAATTAGACCACATAGAGAAGTAGCAACTTTCTTCTGACCGGATTATTATCTGTATTGAGTACTGTACACATATTTCAGATTATAAACGTAAGAAACTTGAAATATGGCGAATAGAGACTTATAAATAGTGGCTTCCACTAGTCTATAATGGGGAAAGAAACTACTTTTTTTAACAAGCTCAAGAGTGCCACCAAAGTGGTCGAACCTCGGCTTAGGCTGTTATCTTGCATGTAGGGATGCTCGATATTGATCGACGGTAAGCAAATATCGATATTTACCTAGAAAACATCGATGTTTTTATTTCGATAATATCGACACTTCGATATTATGAGAATAATATATCGAAACGTCAATTTATCCTTTAGGGCCATTTTACACTGGATGACACAGATCAACGCAATCGTACCCGTACGAATAGTTGTCTCTTTGCATTTCCTAGGGAGTTAAAAAAAACTGTCAACTTAAACGCTCGCGTGATTGTTGTAAGTGTGTGTAGTGTGAGCGAACTTGTAAAATGGAAGCGAATTTGAATTGATGTTTTTAGACATACCAATGTTGTTTATCGATATTTATGGTACATTAATACGTTTAAATCAATGTCAGCATCGATATTTTCTAATTATCGATCATTCCTACTTGGATCCAACACCGCGAATCTGTCTAAGCTAAATTATTTTTATTTTTTTTTTCGAACTGACTACACTGTTCGCCTGGTAAGGCATCACAGTTTCACCGGACTACTGTCTAAGCTAAACTAAGCTAGCTATTCATAGATATAAGAATTCATGAGACATAATGTACCGGCATGTGTGCCTCACGAATTCAAATATGTATTTCGTATATAACGACTAAGTAATCTAAACTAAGCCAGTATCGAAAAGATGAGAAAAAAATTAAACCCTTCCATCATATGTATACCTACCTGTGAGGAATGATCTGTGTTGTCTTGTTCATATAGTGATTGAAATTTTTCACTAGCATTGTATTGCGATAGCAGCGTGCTCGAAGGCTTCACTCCGGGGGAACGAATCTAGGCTTGAGCCGCAAGTGGGGAGGAGGGGGGGGGCGAGTATGCGCAAAATAAAATTCACGTGACCTGATCTGTGCTTTTGCGAGCGTGGGCGCGCATACGCTCTGTTTAGCGAGACGGACGGGCGAAAAACAAAATTTTAGCCTATTTATATGTACACTAGCTATTTCCCGCGGCTTCACACGCGATATCTATGCAGTAATTATTGTCGACACTTTGTTTTATTCTTCAATACATATTATAAAAGAATGTCGTCCGCCGCGTCTACCTGTATGTTGGCGATAAACACGAAAACTACTGAACTGATTGTAATGCGGTTATATATATAGTAATATATAAGAAAGGTGTAGGTATAAATAAGGTTGTGTAAATTGGTTAAAATATAACAATAATTGTGGGAAGTGTTGGAAAATGTTAAGGCGCTTGGGAGCTTTCACCGAAAACACGGCCTAACTCTTTTGAGATATAAAAAAACAATCCATAGTGAGAGATTCCTTTTTTACAAATCTACAAAAAAGTCTGCGAGGGTATATACCTACCTTTTAAGTATAGCTTACTATACCCATCTATCTTCCAAAAACATGGTCACATACAATGAGGTAATTGACTATTTAGACGGTTACAGTATTAATCCTTATCAAATTGAATACATTATTAGCTTAAGCATTTCATGCACATTAAGTATATTTTTTTTATCAGGGCAGGACAACGTCCACCGTGAGTGCTAGTTATATAAAGGAATATCTAACTAATAGGCTATCTAACGAAACATTGACGGATTTTTATACTTTTATCCCCTTTTTCACCAATCCAAGAGTAGAAATTCCAAAAGTCCTTTCTTAGTGCTCATCTATAGTGTAAAAGGAACTCGCATCCAAATTTTCACGGTCCTAACCCAAGTAGTTTGGACTGTGCGTTGCTATGTCGGGCAGTTACATAATATATCGTTTTTAATAAAATATTACCAATAGACAGACACTCATCTTTCAACGTTGCTATAGTATGATGGTATTCTCTGGTGTAACGTCAAGAAAAACCATCAACTGAAGTAATAATATAGGAAATGGAACCCTGTTATGGAGATATTACGATAAGTAAGTTTTAATAAGTCTCCCGCTGCGACGGCTGCCTGTTACACGAGCTTTCATTATTTGGTTTTAACAGGCCCTTGTAGACTTATAAAACAATATGACAGAAAGCTTTTAGAGGACAGCAAATTAATTATTGTAAAACTAGCAGCGACCAGCGATTTGACCTGCGTCGTTTATTAGTTTAAAAATGTATTTTATGGACATAGGTAAAAAAATAAACACCACACCGCTGGCCGCATTTTGTCACGGTAAGAAAATAGGCATATAAAAATTGTAGTGTCATAAAATGTTCATAATTTTATATTAAGTGTAAATATCATCATCATAACTTAGCATTATAGATAAAGACCAATATAGTCTTATTACAAACATGGTATTTCGGTGAAGGAAAACATTGTGATGAAACCATAGCATGGTGGTAGAGCTTTTACTAACCCCGCCTGGCTAGCTTCTACCCTCAAGTTGAAAATCTGTCGCCAAGCACCTGTTGGCGTGTTCCGGTAGCTGCACTTGAGAGCCAGTCTCCCTCTAGGTTAAGTGTGACTTACCATCTTAGACCACATAATTCTTTAATATCAGATGAGATTGTGGTCAAAACGTTTACCTATAAAGTATTAAAAAAACCCTATATATTTCATATTCATAGTAGAAAAACAGTTATTTTGACATTACAAACAGACATCTCAATTTTATTTATTTGTATACACAGATATTTACATTGCGATGATGGCAACATGATTCGAGTGTCCTTTCGTAATTGTTTGAACAAACTGTTAAATATTTGTGTATATTTAGTACTGTAAATTAAACTAATAGAAATACAAGGTCGGTGGATTTAACAAATGTTCTGATAGTTTCATCTAGTGAGAAAAGATAACATTTTGTCGAATATAAGGAAAAAAATCACAGTTTATACTGAAATCACCATCATCATCAGTCAATAAAAGACCCACTGCAGGGTCATAGGTCTCTTTACGAAAGAAGGTACGGCCATAATCACCACGCCAGCCTACGACGTGTTGCCGATTTCAAGCCCCGAGAAATCCACAGTTTTATATTTTTCCCACATACTGTGGTACCACAAAAACATTTCTCGGGTTCAGGTTTCCTCAGGATATTCTGCTTCGGCATCAGCCGATAGTATTACCAAATTAAAATAGTAAATGCATGTAAATTTAGCAAAATTAGTTGGTACATCGCGGTTCGAAGTTCAGACCCACTCCACCATCACGACTAAATGAAACAGACTTACCATACTGAATACTCCTGAAGCTATCCACACCAGTAGACTGGCGTTCACAGATCCTGTATACATTAATACTCCTGTCGGTGACACAAAGATGCCGCTGCCAATTATAGACCCCACTATAACGGTGCAACCGTTCAGGAGGGACATCTTCGCTTCCAGACCACCGCCTCCATTTTTCTCCGGGTCCGAGTCCAACTCCGGTTTGAGGGTTTCGTTTTCGCATTCTTCTTCCTTGCTCTTTGGTGACCTGATAATGTAAAACAATTAATTAATTATTGACTTCTTTTTATTCCATCAGGAAACAAGTTATGTGCGAATTCTCACAATTAAACAATTTTTTCATTTTTATAGAAAGAAGTGAGTATATCTCCTTTTAATGTAATGTGAAATAAGATTTATTCAGATACTAGCAGAGTTACCAACTTTCAAAAATATTAACCCCTCAAGGTAAAGTTTTGGTTTTACCCATTTTCCCCTAAAACAAAAATGAATAATTATGACACTGAAGTTGACAAACGTCTAGGAGTGTATAAATATCTCATTTTGTTCAAATATTAGTAAAGATATTAAAAAAATATATATTCTTTTTTCAATTATCAATTTGTTCATTAAAATGATTTAAAAAATTGCCTGAATTGAGTTATCTCAAGGTATGCACTTGTATTATTTGACCCTAAATTTAGGGGGAACACCCTAAGATAAAACGCATCATTGTATACGAAGATTTCCGTAAATGATCGTCCATAAAAACGCCAATGGAAATTCTTGATTAAATTTGGACTGGTTAAATTTAATTGAATTGATCTGTGCTTCTAATTAGTTAAATAGTAACAAAACAAATAGACAAAATAGAATTACTTGTATGGATTTTCAAATGTTGCACTCATACATATAATTTTATTATAATATTTTATTTTATTTAAAAGGCTTTTATACAAATCTCACGTATTATCTCGATTTTAATTTATTCTTCATTATATATTATAAAACAAAGTCGTCCACCGCGTCTGTCTGTCTGTCTGGATGTTCGCAATAAACTCAAAAACTACTGACCGGATTGTAATGCGGACCAATAGATACGAGTAATTCACGGGGAAGGTGTAGGTATATAATTTGTCAGGTTTTTTTTTTGTAAATTGCTTGAAATGTAATGATAATTGTTGAAAGAATGGGAAAAAGTCAAGATGCCAAAAGCGTTTCATGCACATAAGTATATATTTTTTTATTAACAGGGCAGGACAACGTTCGCCGGTCCTGCTATTATTATATATCATTCAATCTATACATATAAATAAAATTGATATTTCTATGATTTTTACTGACAGATAGAAATCTTTGAGCATATTATTCAGCCTACATATTACTATCCTTTTACATAATATGGGCTAAGCAGTAACGATAAATATTGACCGATGGAAGTGAAAACCGTTAAAAACCTTATAAGTATTTATGTAGTAGGTATCTAATGTCCAAATTACAATTCAAATGAAAATAAAAGAGGCACAATAATCCAGACCAAATATGTAGTTCCCGTGAACTTAAAAAAAAGCATTACCACAAAGATGCAACCGCTGACTCCAACTAGTAATAAAATATATTACTTGGGCACAGATGTTTATCACAAGAAATATTCCCTAACACAATAATAAACTTTTCGGCCTCTATCCTATTAAAAATAAAGGTTGTAAAACAATCGACATAAAAACGGGCTCTGTATAATAAAATATAATGCAACGCATATGACCGGAACAACCATTTCGAAATCAAACCAAAGAACTAAAAAGAGAGAGGTAATTGAATTGTATTACGATAGCTGATACCCACGATTTCGTCTGCATTGTTTATCATCTTAACAATATACTTTATGTAGAGAGGAAAAACATAAGCACTGCATCGCTTGCCCCACTTCTCCACGGCAAGAAAACACCTCGTTGAAAACATATTGCTTATAAAATCTTACTTTCTTAAAACGTTAATTATGTTACCTACTTTAAAGGAATATATAACAATAAACGTGTTTTTTAGATAAACATATCGAGTAGTTATTGAGTGATACGCTCACAACGGGTAAACATTTTATTCGTGTAGAAGATAAACATTCTAAAACTACCCACAGCAGGAAATACAATTAATGAAAATCGAAAAGTTATTTTCACAAGGCATCTATTATAAATAAATAAAATTCTACCTTCTGTGACGAAAATGAAAACCTACAGCAGCCGAGGCAATCTTCCCGACCATATCAATGACGAACACACTCCACAGTAAATGCCTTGAACCAAGAATCGCAATTGGAATGTTCCGGTGTTGCAACGAACTCTTAAATTTGATTTTATTAACTCAATTGTCAGTATAATCGAATTATATTATGATATATTTAACTGCAGAAATACCACTCGAAGTAAATCTATACATGTTCGCATTGTAGATACAGGCCAAAAACATGGTAATATTAATTAGTATGTGTGAAAATTTATTTAGTTATATCATGAGAAGTACATATTTAATCTGAACGAATCTGTCTTTTATATTTTAACCGTCATAAGAAAGGTACTCGGCTGTAATTTTTTTTTCAATATTTGATAACACGGAACTTCGTGTTTTATACACCGATTTGGAAAGTTCTTTATCGGAAAGCAGATGTTTTTAAGGGGTCCCATTTTAATCTCTTTAGCATTGGACCTTCCACTTCGAAGATACACTAAGGTAATCTTCACAACCGAATTGAAAATGTATAGAGTTTCAATATACATATAGAGATCGAGAAATTGGTAGGTTTATGATAATACTAGTTTGATACCCACCTGACTTTGGACAAAGAGTGCATTTTTCTAGTATATATATTTTTTTGGCATCGGTTTTATTTTTTTGTTAATACATCATTTCGTTATCATTAGCTAATTCTTATAACCCTTTTATTGATTTCAAGTTGAATTATACTGTTAATCGATCACTGCTTAATTCACAAGGAAAAGCGTAGGTATGCAATCTGGATAATGCTCTGAAAAGTTCTGTATGCGTAAAAGTCTCATTAGAATCAGTTCAATGACATTGGAGATGAAACTTTACAAATAACAGACACTTCGACTTTATTTGTGTTAAAAGACAATGTCCATACATATGAAAATGCTTGGTAACAGATTCTTAATTCGTCGGTATAGATAGCAAACCAAATGCGCTAATATTATGTAAGCAATTAATACATTAATATTTACTTAATTGAAAATTTGAAACACATAATTAAGTTCTACTGTCCAAAGCAACCTTCATATTTAAGAATCGTAGGTACGACATATAAACATTTATAAATTATACATGAACACCTTTCAACTCACTGCCAGAAGGAAACGTTCCCAGAAGGCTGGCCACATTGCCGCTTATATAGTACTACTTATACAGTAACTGATGTATTGGCCAGCCCTCTGGTTGCGAGTAGATATTGCCATTATTTCATTACATAAGAACAGAACGTATTATTCCTACGCCTGGACGACGAATTATTAAATACATTTTTATTTTGTGCTTTCCGTTGTTATTAATATTGAAAATGACAATGATAAGCCAGTATTATCGCAATGTCAAAACAAGCAAACCTTATTACATTAACTAATGTGTAAGAGAGAGCACTTAATGTTGTTTACGCTCAAAGTCGTGATGTGAACAATAAATATTTATTTCGTTATCATATTATTGATTATGGTTTCTGTTCGACCACCGCGTCGATCGACCTAGGTTCGAATTTTTGCAAAATATCCGAAGTTTTCTGTGAAGGAAAACATTATGAAACCATATAGCGTGACGGCTTTTTTCTTAATCGCCTAGCCGACTACCACTCCAAAAAATCTCTCGACAAACACCTATAGCAAGCTCTTCTAGGTTTAGCGTTTTTATCATAGTGGCCAAACACCAAAACCTATAAAGTATACAAAAATACAATATAATACAAAACAGACAATAACCCAATAGTAGAATAATTAAGAACGGTTTATAACAAGAATTATTGTAAAGCAACACGACACCGTCATTCGTTATTTGATATATTGCTGTTATTGCAATTTACACTCAACTATATGGATCGACCAAACAATTCTTTGAAAAGGCTGTACGCACTGGGATTCCTTGTTCCCAAATTTTTAACCATGCGAATATTTAACCTCCTACCAGGGGCAGCATACTTGCACCGCATGAGGTCCTATGTAACTCATTGTCTGTGCAACATTCACTTAAATATAATAAAATTAAAAAATTATAATAATTTGTCGGTCCAAACGACGAATATTCTTTCAAAAAGAAATCCCATGAGAATTCTGCGAAGTATTTAACAGGCCTCATTGTTACCGAACCCTCGAGTTGTATAGTGACGCCATGCGATCTATAAAAAAGATCTAAACAAGAACAATCCATTGGGGTCCCTCAAGGACACATTCTCGGCCGTGGTTTTTTTATACCACACGTCGTGTACGAGTATACCTTGTTACTCAAACAAAACTACTTTTTATAATGAAAGCATGTTTGTGTATATATAAATAAGGGCCGGTCCGACTGCCGTGCAGATAATTTGACGTTCAACTTTTTACTCGTAATGCTGGTTTTTTAAAAGTCAAATAATGAGTTATCGTGTACGTTGCGTCAAGAGGCAAGTCGCGTATTATTTCGTATTATAAAATATATTCTCGTAAGCGCATGTTGTACTTGGATTTATTTTTTCACTAATTTGCAAGCTTGGCGGCAAATCTGATGCCTCCAAGATGCCGTTATTATCATTATTATAACACGTAATCTTTATGTTTAGGTCTGCGTTTAAAAAAAAAACGGGCATTATTCCTAAGCCCACGTTCTCCGCTCTATTTTTAAAGGGCTGCTGTATCTTCGAATCGCAAGAGACAACCGAATGATTTTTTTATAGAATAGTTATATTCCGTATAATATCGATTACCCTTACAAATAACAATAATTATATATAAATAAAAATAAACTATCTCTTGCTAGTAGGCGGTAATCTCTAAAATATTTGAAACGATTTTTATTGGTTGATATATTACTTTTTAAAGGATTATTTAGTCTTTTCCGCAGGATTTAAGCAACAATAAAAATATTAACAAATAAAACTTGAAATCGATAACAAAGTTATAGGAGTTAAGTTAGAAGGACAAGGTTACAATTAATATAAATAAAAGATAGTCCACAATGAATCCAAATAAAACACAGTTTCAATTAACTAACAATACCATTTTAATTAGTACAAAGTCGTGGGCACCGATTAGTAATAGATAAAAACAAAAGTAAGGTATCAAACTTGGTGTATAAATGAACAGTGTTTTTTTTTATCCAGCCATAACAACGATAACACAAAGAAGAGTCAAACTTATTGTAATTATAATGCAAAGTCTAAAGTAAAACAAAAATGAACAAGAACAAAAGACCAAAAACAAAAGGAAACATTTTTTTGTTAAATATGTACATTGTGAAAAGAAACAAACACATATTAGACTCATACTCGAGCCGAAGTATTATATCTTATGTCCAAACTAAGCACTAATCTTGTTGTAATATAACAATTAACTGATTTAATTAATAATTATTGATTGTAGATTTGTCTAAAGCTATTGATAGCTCGTACAGTAATTATCTTAAAAAAAATCGTAACGAAATTTAAGTATCTCACTGGAAAGTATTTAGTCGTAACGTAATCTTTACGAGTTCCATAATTTCTAATTTAATTATGAATAATTTCACAGACAATTTTATTATTGTTTACACAGAGCTCTCATTTGTAGTGTCGCTGTCTAAAGTTATTTATCTTATCTCTCTTCCAACATACTTAGCGTCTAACTATTTAAAAGCATCTTTAATCACAGCATCTTTGCAGCATGACACATAAAATATGTCTGTGCATGCTACTTTACAATTAGTTTACTTCCCAAATTAGACTCCCATGCTTAGCATTATGTGTAAACAAGTTTTTGCGCGACCATCCTAGGTTGTGACCGACGTTAACGGTGTGAAGTAGCACGTCGTTTTTCCTTCTCTGCTACATCCTCCCGTCTCGTTAATATCTAGAGTACCTCGCCCCGACCAAAGTCTGGCGCCACGTAGATCGGTCACGCACGAATTTGTTGGACTATAATATTCTGATATTGTTGTTTAACTAATAGATACAAAAGGTTATCACTCTCTTTGGCCCTGTTTAAAAATTAGTTTCTGCTTAATATATCTTGAATATTTCTAGTTTAAGTGAAATCTATTTTTTCGCTTATGAATGATTCTTACTAAGCCAATTTTCTTGTTTATAGACGGGAGTTGCTTTTGCTCATTTTCAGAGGTGTAATGAAAAAGCATGTACGTATTATTTGGCTGTTATTCATTGGAATTTGATATTAATGCTTATAAAAAGGAAAGGACAAATCTTACTCTAATACTAAATCTAAATCTTCTACAAAGGAATCCGTTAGTGTCTTTTTCTTCTTTTTATCAACGATCACCGAGTATTGAAAGACATCCAAACACAGCAATAAGTCTCGGTAGTTAGTGTTAGCCTAGGTATTAGTGCGGGTGCTAGGGCATTGCGATTGTTCCCGACTGGATCAAATCTCCTATCTGCATCGCGTTCTGGATCATTTGGTAAACGGCGTTGTAAGTTGGCTGTATCTTACTAGATAACAACTACCATTCATAAGGGGCTAAAATGGTCACAGTGACTTACTTTTCATTTGTCGCGTTTCGAGTAGGAGGTAGAGAGATAGGTAAATATATCTATTTACCGAGAGGTTTTCAGTATGCGATATAAATTATTTTGTACTTAAATTTTGAATGTATAAAACACGATAGTAAAAAAGACAATATTTGACGTATTTTTAGCATCAATATACGGGCATAAAATGAGCGCGGGCGTAGGTAGCTATTACTATGAACCGTGACGTTAAAGAAAACAGTTAACAAATATTATACAACCTTGTCAGTAAGGAAAGCTTATTCAAATCGAGGAAATATCAGTGGTTAGCGGAATAAAGTTCCAAGTATTCTGCCAAGACAAGAAGTGAATTCCGAGAAGTAATCACTCTTTCCAAATTAAATTTCAATAAAAAGTGGCAAATCAACATGATGACTCCAAAAGTCATCTCAACTGGTCTCGACATAAAATAAACTTAAGTTTTTGCGATACTCCAGATTATAATTGCATTTCGATGTTCATGGAAGGCGTCGCGAAGTGTATACAGTATTTTATAAAACGATTTCTCGTTCGCTCCAAATTTAGCTGTAACTTGTGTTTTCCCTAATTGTCGTAATTATTGGGTAGGCATATTAATAATCGATATTTTTAAAAACGATTTTATCAAAACTCATACCAAGTATGACATCATACACCTACAGATAAGTTACTATCATAAAGGAAATAAAGGGAGAGTTTCTTAGTGCTTTTAAATAACCTAACTCTCCTCATTCTTTAAATGTTTGATATTGTATTTTTATTTCAGTGGCTTTTACTTGAACTGAATTTAGCCGAACTGAACTTTATACCTTTTAGGGTTCAATGGAGAAAGTCATTGATGAAGTAGGATTACTATTTGAAACATAGTCTTAATGTCTTCTTAACGATGTTTCGTCAAAATTAAAAAGTAGTGAAGAATCTGTGCAATGTTCGGTTGTAAAAAAATCACTGTCATATCTATTTCTGCACATTGCAACAATCCTAGGCTATGTTCCAGTTTAAATGATGGCTTTGGCAACATACATGTCACGCGAGGCCTTGTAATTTAATCCAAAGTAACAGTAGCTTAATAGAATTGATCTAAGGACTGCAATATTTTTGTCGTTGGTTGTATAAATAGTCATAGGATTTCTCTTTCTTGTGAAGCTATCTTCTTAGATTTCCTACCTCGCCGGGCAGCATAGGTGGGAGTATTAGATTTGTACTGACTGAAACCCCTCGATGTTTTTCTTGCACCGATTAGCCGGGTGGGTAGGAACTGCCTCTGCAATATTTCTACCCGATCAGACAGATGTTAGCCTCTCATTAGGGCCCCAAAATGTCGTCTAAGAAAAAGGACCTGGAATTAGGCCCTCCCTGACGAACTGGTGAGAGGCGCAATGAACATACTTGCACAAACCACTCAACATAATGTGAACTGTATTGCTTTCTGCTGCTTCATAGATAACAAAAACATTCATATTACGGCAACTTTCTGTTAAATCTGGTAACTCTTGCAATCGTAACATCTCACAGTATAAATAACAGAATTATAAGTACTGATAGATTGTGTAAGAAATAAGTAAAAAAATCAACACCCTCACCAAAAGATATTATAAATGCGAATACGAATTTGTTTGTGAGGCTCTCACATTTTAATTACTCAACCAATCAGCGTGAACCTTTGCATGCACGTTGTCAGGTGTACAGAGAAAGACACAGAATACCTTTAATCCAAATAAAAGTGCTGTTCCTAGAGATGGGTTAATCTACATGAATGCTAGCGAAATCCCGAGAAATAACTAGTAAATCATAATATAGTATTTATAGTAATTTATACAGTTTATCATTCGTTGTCATCTAACCTATACCTCGTAATTGGGAGAACAGATAACTCTGTCTACAATGAGGAATTTATATTTGACACCAAGTATATACAAATATACTCTGATAGCCGTTATCTTGAGCCACCAGGTCATTACGATATACATATAATTAAAGAGCTTATGAACTTTAACGAAACAAAGAACCAAAATTTCTTTTCAACCCATAAATTAACGAATACACTTGCAGATAATCTATTAATCCTTTGTACCTTTTTATAACCTTCAACTTACAGATATATGTTTGACAACCCCTCGCAAAGATTACAAAGCATATTTGCCACCCTGACAAGAGGATATCTTTTTGTATATTCTCGATTCACCCTCTATATGAGTGTTGCAAGCACAGTGGACAATATCTTCCAAGATTTTGTACAATTATTCACATGCTTTTTTTTAATTATAAAAAATATTAGAAGGTCGGAAGTCAGGGGATCCAAAAACAAAAATACTTCGTTTATTTTAACTTACCAAATAGTCTAAAATCAATAATATGTTACACAGACAAATGACAATCTGGTCCAATAATGTATATTCAAACAATGTGGGAACGGAGGAACCGGGGTGCCGAACGTTTCCACTGATATTGCTGACTCGATGCCTCGTGCACCTGCCGTACCGTGGGACTTCGCTCTTGGTCAACAATTATGATGTGTTGCAATGGCGTAACAAGGTAAAAATGATGTTTACGAAACCTTTATAACTATTTTATTAGAATATTAATTTATTTGTTATAAAATAACGCGAATTCAAACAATTACACAAAAACGACAAGTAAAGCTTTAATAAGTATTATAGTTATTCTTTATCGAATCAATTGCCATTTTAATGAATACTAGGAAGTGATCTACACTTCGTCTGTATTCAATTAAACAATTCAATATAACTTAGCGCCGCATTGTAGCGAGTTGTAGGAAAATATACAGCATAAAAACCTTCAATTGAGATAAACATTTCTCAACATCAAATACGGAATGCTCTACCTGTTTCTATAAGATGGGTGCAGACGATGGGCACTTTTAAAAACTCGGTCAAAAGTACTAATTGTCGATTTAACATTTCGCTTTTGTGAATATATGTATTACTATACTTTGTAATGTTTAATATCTATGTATTATTAATATTATGTAGACTATATATTGTATGTTTTTGTATTTTTTTTATATACTTTATAGGTTAGCGTTTGACCACAATCTCATCTGATATTAAATGGTGATGTGGTCTAAGATGGTAAGTCACGCTAAACCTAGAGGGAGACTGGCTTCAAGTGCAGCTGTCGGAATACACCAACAGGTGCTTGGCGACAGACATTCAACTTGAGCGTGGTAGTTGGTGTTGGCTTAGAAAAAGCCCAACCACCACGCTATAGTTTCATCACGATGTTTTCTTCACCGATAGTTCCGACTCAGTGGCTAGGACTCCAACCTATGTCCTTCAACGCTATTTCCGAAAACACTACGAACTGAGCCATCGTCGCTTCAGATGGTATATATGTAACAGTGTACGTGCTGCTCTAATTTATCTGGTATTTACTAGTTTTGTTTTACTTGTACACCCTAAATACCCCTGATACTACTCTATGGAACATATGTATCCAAAGGTAGCCTGGGAGAGATTGCTAATAGCAATAAGGCCGCTCACTGTACTAATTAGAAAATTTGAATTTTTTTATAGTGTATATATATCATAGTGTGTATATATAATGATGTACAATAAAGATTAAGTAAATAATAAAAACTTAGGTCTTAGGTTTTGTATGATAATGGATCAAACGGTATTGAAAACCATTGAACTCAATTATACAATTTTTTGAGGTTAATTCTTGAAGATTTTTATATATAATTCAGTATTTAATGAAATATTATTTTTTATTATTGACCCTTTTTGAAATACCATTAACTCGAGGTATCGGTTAATGAAGCGCACCTTGCCGGACACTAAACGTGGCTGATGACGATTGAAGCCGAGTACGCCCGATTCATCTTTACCGAATTGAGCGTGACGGAGCTCTTTCACTCACTGTTTAAGAAAGCGCCTAGATTTCCAATTTAAATAGTACTCACTGTAAGGGATATTAACTGGTGGGAAGCGAATAAATTTCGCAAGGACAAATAAAAGCGCCGATCCAATCTTTCTGTTTATGATTAGAAGAAGTGTAGTTCAACTGTAGATTTATATGATATTATATCATACGTCACAGATGTTGTAACAATATCGTGACCTGGTTTACTGAGCTTAAGCGTTGTGAAAGTCAATGGTATTATAGATCTGACGCAGACAGAAGGTCTACTAAACACGGGTGATTGTGGTATGTCTAACAGCGGAATTGCGACACGGCTTGACGTCATATCTACATAAGAAACAAATGCCTTTCTATCATCAGTTCACCACGCTGAGTATAAGAAACTACAGTCCTTGCTAATCTTTTTGGCCGCTCTGAATATAGCCGTGAATTCGTGCTTGCGCATAATATCGCCAAGAGTTTAAATATTATAAAATATTATTATAGGAATCTAAACTGGGCTTGTAGGTGGTAGAGCTACGCTGAAGCTATTACTGGTTTCAGCATGAATGGGTCGGCTCGCCCGGGGTAGTACCACCCTCTCACAGAAAACCGAAGTGAAGTAACAGTGCTTGCACTGTTGCGTTTCGTTCGGTCAGCGAGAGCGCCGGAGGCCCACATATATTAAAAGGCCGGCAACGCACTTGCGACTCCCCTGGTGTTGCTAGTGTCTATGGACGGCGGTGATCACTTACCATAAGGTGACCCACCTGTTCGTTTGCCCCCTATAATATAAAAAAAAAATGGGCATTTATTTACCCTTAAGTTGTCTCAATGTTATGTATGTAATATAATCAGTGTATATATTTTTATATTCTTTATTTTATTAAAGGGTTTGGTCGCAAAGCAACCATGCCACACTTATTGGAAGGCATATATATACCAAATACACACATACAATCAATTTATCTCCTATTAATAATGACGTTGACAAGCCTGTACAGCATCCCGGCTTCATCCACCAAGGGTGCAGCCAAAATGCCGTTACAGACGCCAATGCCACGCAAATCCTTATTTACTGTTAAGCAGTGTTCTCACCTTTCTACCTCATTACGGACACATTCCACAATAACGTGGTAATAAACATCCTCTAATCTGTTACACTCAGTGCACAGAGATGATTGTATTTTTTAATTAAACTGGCAAACTTAGTAAGTGGAATATGTATAATCAGTATTTATAGTTAAATTTGTGTTCTATGCATTAATATCCAGAGTGGTCAAAAAGAGAGGGCTTAGAATTTAGCAAAATAATGGAAAGATCTGATTGGAAAGAGTTTTTAGAAATTCTACCTTGTATTTCCATTGTTTTAATGACAAATTGAAATTAATAAATCCATTCCGTGTACATTAAACCTTCAGGGGTGAAATAATGTATGCTTATTTGCATTGCAGTATCATGAAATTAGACAAATAATATCGGATTCTCGGTTAAAACTTTTGTTAAATGATACAAGCTTATAAAGAAATCAGAAGATAAGTAAATTTTAAGTGGGTGATTTTTAAGTGCAAAATAGTTAGTAATGCCAGCCATATTTGTTAAGTAAATGTTACCAGATTTTTATATAAAGCCAAATTAATATGTGAATATATTATGACAACAGGAAAACGTGAGATTGTAATAGTTAGCAGCGAATGAAAAAAAATGACTGTTGCACGTCACTAGGCAGAACGAGGAACAATTTTTTATTACTCTCCCATGGCAGACTTGACACTGCCAGAATTCGTATTTACGAGACGGCATTATTAAAAAGTTGAAGTTGCACTTTTTGTTATTTTATTTGAGCTTACTCTGAAAATTAGCTGATGTTCGACCAAAAATAAGAACCAATTTCAAAGATCTTCTGTATAGGAACAATACTAAAGTATGAATCTCCAAATTTTGATAGCAAAACTAGCTGTGCATGGCTTTGCATGCGTTTGTTATTATTTACAATAAGTAGTAGATAGATATACAAATTTTTAAAGTGATTAATTGAATGGTAAAGTAGTTAATGCCCTACAGTTCCACCTAGTGGCGATTTATTGTAATATTAATAGCATAAAAATACTTAGGTTTACCAACTTTCTTATGTTGCAGTTTATTTATTTGGGATATATCTAACAACGTTAATTTTTAAGTCAGGAAATACTAACAAAGAAAATGAGAATGAATATTCCATTTATAGTGTAATAATGTATTGAAACCAAAAAGGCAACGAAATAACAGAGCGTTAGTCCGCCAAAGCTGTCAATATTTTTTAAGATGTCCCTACTGTCTTCTGTCTCACTCACTAAGTCATTTTTTTTACATGGAGACTTTTTTAACACAAGTGTTTCGGTTTTCTGTACGGTTTTCCAGACATTTTCAAACAGACCTCGTCCTGACAATTGCAAAGACGACAAAAAGATAATTAGTCCAATAGCTGCACCGTTCAGAAATAATGCGCTTGCATACATTCAGCAATTATTTTTTTATTTATATACATTAATATTGTAAACAAAGAAGTTTGTGAAGATAGATGGATTTTTTGTTTGTCTTTGACGCAAAAATTATTGAACTGGTTAAATATATATGTTACCCAGATAAAATGTAACATTATTTTCAGTGTAACAATGTTTTAGTATTCGATCAGTAATTTATGTTCCAGGGATTCAATCCTACAACCATAGCATAATATAGATTTGTAACACTAGTATATATAAGTTAGATTCAACCTGATGTAGTGTATACAAAATGCTATTGTTTTCCAAACTCGCGAAAAAGACTATATCATCTGTCACAAAGCTTCCCACTCCGCGACAACAGTCATTATAGGCGTCAGATTTCTCATCCAAATATACTTTTAGTACACTTACCAAAAAATAAGTAATCGTATTTTGTGATAATTATCCGAATGCTGCCGTCAGTTATAATTGAAACAACATTTTTGCATTCTATAATCTATTTATTAAAGAATATTATTGACAATCTGACTTCACGCCACAACTCTTGGGAGTGGATAAATTTCCGTAGAAAATGAAGATCAGAAAATACGCTAAGCTAGAACGACATAATAGAACGGGCGAACTGTGTGGGTGGCGCGGAGTATGAGAGAGAGGATGTTTAAAATTGTAAAACCATGGAATAATCATTTAATAACAAGCCTTATTCTTTAGAGCCAATTTTATATAATATAAGATTGAATTAACTCAAAACCAATAATTATAGAATTGTGTACAGGGGAAGTAGCTATAAGTTGTTATGAAATTGATAATAATACTAAAGAAATAAAAATAAATAAAAACAATATAAAAAAATAATATAACAAAAATCAAGTCAAAGACAGTTACAGGTTTAAAAAACGCCAGCAAAGCCGCGGGCAGATGCCTGTATTTTATGCATGAGGGAAGAAAATAGTATATATCTCACGTAATTTATGCAAATAAAAATCTATTTCATTAACATATAATAACCACAAAATAATTATCAAAATCCATATATGAATCCTTTCCCATATCCCTGATTCGATGCAATACCTTTCCAACAAAATCTTAAATAAAGGTCATTCATCTCACGACTGGCTGATGCAATAAAGTTAACGTAGTCTGGTAAAGCTGTGAAGACCCTTCAGGCTAATAACGTAGTCAGTTGGAAAAAAAAGTTAATAACACCTTTATAAAACAGGAACTTGGGAATCCAAACGTAAATAACCAGTCAGAGCGGTTCGGTTGGCGCGGTCTTTACTACCCCATTGGATCGATTGTTTCCCTTACCTGACGCAATATCCACAGAATGTGTGATCATTTATAGGTTATACAAAAAAACTTTACCACGCTTTTAGTTAGTTCTAGAATTTGACCACAAACCTATCTGATGCTAAGATAGTAACACACTATATCTAGGACTTGCAAATGCAACTGCCAGAACACTATCCTTGGTAACAATTTATCAACTTGAATGTTGTAGCTTACCAGGTTCGCATTAAAAAAATTACCAAACAATATACCTACTTACAGTTTCGTCATAAGAGACATGTCATTTACTGATCAAATTCAAAAATACGTTATACAATTTAGGTCCTGAAAAGGCACTTATCAACTTTAAAACTACGACCGGTTCGGACAAATAACTCAATCACCTAAAAGAACCGGCAAGAAACTCAATGTAGATTAAATTTAGTTGATGGAAGCGTTACTTTACGGAAATCCATCATTAAAATAAAGATGTACGTTACTTCACACTTCCGTTTAGAATCGTTTGACCCCTATTACTTCTTACTACAACAGAAGTAGTAAGACGTAACAACGGTCAAATAATTCCAAACGGAAGTGCGAAGTATCGTCGACGCTAATTTTAATGTAGCATATCTTTTCATTATTCATGTTTTTACAAAAATAGATAGCTATATTCGTTTTTGAGGGATGTACAGAGAGTGGCGTCATTTCCAGATGTCACCATCGTTCACATATTGATCCACTCTATAATAGCTTTTAAACATTAAATCCTGCTTCACATGCTGCTTGAACTTACTATCCGGTACTATCGGTAATTTGTTTTATGACTTTGTTTTAAAACCTAACACTATTACCTAAAAAACTGTTACCGGCCTTAGTGAGTCTGAAATTACTTATGCGAAATTAAAACTACAACATTCAATGAGCAGTTACATACTATAAGGCTCTTCAAACCATTCGACAAAAACATAAACTTGAGTATTTATTCAACTGCTAATGTTTGGTCATAGATTAATAATTTTGTCATATTAATAAAGACTCCAAACTTCATTCATCTGTAAGTGATCTGTCTGCCTGAACATAATAATATAAAGAAGGTCGACTAAATATATTTATTGGATTAAATAGGTCAGCCCCTTCCAAATTAGGAGGCTTGGAAGTCGGATCGATGGAGTCACGTGTTCCCAGACTGACGCAACATCCGTTGAGTATTGGTAATATTTGTTTCTTAGTCGGGAACGTGTAATTTGAGGGTGAATTATATTTAGATACAATAGAGACAAACTAGTGTCATCTGAGTTTATTGTAATTAGGATTATTATGTCTTCAAAACTATATGCAAACTAGTAACCCGCCACAGTTTCGTACGCGTGCACTTATTAACGTAGCATCACTTGTGTCCATGTGATTTATATACATGTACTATCCGATCGATTCTTGAGACTAATATTTACAGCTCATACAAGTTCTTCATAAATTTCGTCACATTATTTATTTTTATTTTACGTGTAACTATTTTAAAGGCCAACACTTTTAAATAATATATATGTAAAAGGTAAAAATAGTTACAGCGAGATATGCTTAGGAAATATACATATACCATAGCGAACTTTTGCTTGAAGACCTTTTTATAATATAAAGTAACTACTCGTCCCGGCTTCACACGTGTGCGATGTACTAATGTGGCATCAGAACCGTTTCAACGATTTAGGTTCATTTTTTGGGATGACATTCTCGGTACATCAACATCATAGAATCTAGGTTAGACTACGTAGCAAGTTTTACACAAACTTTTTTTGTTTGCCCGTTATATTGTTGACATAATATATTGTAAAGGGCAATTTTAATCTAGATCAAATACCCAACCTAATTAATGTATTGAATTGTAGAGGAACTAAAATTATATTTGTTAAAATAATGTCGCAAATAATCAGCTAATATTGAACGGTATTAAAAAGGAAAAAAATGGTTACCGCATGATCTTAGGAGATGGATATACACCATTACTGTCTTTTCTTGTAGGCCTGTGTAATATATACAATTCCGTAATACATTATTTTTATATATCTCATAAAGTTTAGTCAGCATTCTGAATATACACTCTCGAAAATTCCTTAAGACTTCATTAGAATGCATCGAGTTTTTTCTACTTGATTTAAGTATAAAATGCATGTATTATACTCAAAACTTCCGAAAGAAATTCTCTAAATTGTTGGGGATATCGTATCGAAACCGACTATATAGTTTAAAAATACTAAAGGAAATATACAAACATACGCTAAAACAGACTTTGTTACATAATATTTATTATTATATTATATTATGAATGAGCAAAATATGAGAGGGTAGAGAAAGGACATGTGAAGGAATTTTTGACAAAAATTTGAGAAAAAAACAATAATATCTATATATATATATATTAGACGTAAATATTTGTATCATCATTGATTTAATGACCTTGTGCGCTATGTCCGTGAATACAAAAATCAAAACATTCAAATATGCGTAAAAACTGGTTGTCTTAAACATCCTCGTAACTGGAAATAATAAATCTTTGTTTATTTTTTTTTAAGATTTGAATAATTTAATTTTATGCCTGAAATGATATATGTATTAGAATGGCAAATGTTTCCCTCGTGACAAGACAAAGCGAATGCCATTAGTCGTCTTTGTAGAACACGCACTATCGCGCGTAAAAAAATTAAAACGTATAATAATTGGTCATCTCATGTTCCAGGCCCAGTGAGACCAGACACAGTTTTTGAAGTGAAACTTGTTGTTATGGCTTTGAAATTCTGATCCGCAATATTTGTGTGCCGAAAAGTGGTGAGGGTAGACACTGTGTCGAATAGAGTAATGAAAACACAAGTTCTCGTCTCCTATCAGCGAGGTTAAGAACTGTCGGGCGCGGTCAGTACTTTGATGAGTGACCGCTTGGGAACACCACGTGACGTTGGTTTTTTATTATACTGTACTTGTTGTAAAGAAGTTTTCCGTATGGTGATAAGCGCACATACCTATTTTCTTTCACGTTTTTCTCATAATTATTTTTTTCAAATTGGTCTAATCAGTATCTTAAAATCAACTGAAGCGAGTTGGCTGAAAATATTTTCTCGGTTGGGTTCCGTAGTAAAAAGTTATACGTTCTTTAATCTAAAAAAATTGAAATTAGTTATTATTTTTAAAATAGGTGTTTTTTCTCCAAAAAACATCCCTACATTACGTCTTCGCTAGTATCCTTCTAAATAAGCATTTCTTTTTTTCATACAATACTGGACGGAGAAAGCCTGTACAGCGTCAGCAAGGATTAAAATAAATTAATAAAAAATAAATAAAAAAAAAATTAATTGTTTATACATATATATTATATGTATAGGTAAAATAGAGAATAATATATATTTATAATAACCGAGCAAAAAAAAACACCTATTCGTTCGAGCGTCACTGTGGTGTAACCACTTATTCAAAAAAATTATCAAAGAATTTTTATTCATACATTTTACCTGGCTAAAGACTTTTGTATCATTGTAATACATTGTAAAGCGAAACGACTACAAAATCTTTGTTCTAGGTTCATGGCACACAAAAGTATCAAATATGTACATTTTAAAGTTCATCTATAAATAGTAAAAGAATTAACATTGCCATACGTTGGCGGAATTACCTACACACGGCGCCATAAATTAAAAAGAAGAACATTGCCATTTTTATTCTTAATATTTCATCCAAATCCCAAGTAATATTATAAATGCGGGTAAATGTTTTGTTTATTTATTTGTTTGATACAGTTTCTCATCTTAACTACTTAAACGGCCATTTTGAAATGCATACATGACGTCAGAAATACAAAAAAGGACATAGAGTACCTTTTACCCCCAAAAAATATATTGTTCCCGAGGGGATAGATCAAATTTTAATTAAAGAAAGTGAAGCTGCGAGCAAAAGCTAGTTATTTATATTACGAAGTCTATTCACATTTTTATTACCACTGGAGGAATATCATTCCCTATTTCCTTCCCTTTCAATTCGACCCATTAGTCAAGTCCCGTACTTCTTTAAGACATAACTTAAATATATTACCGTCTTTTCGTGAGTGAAATTGTGACTGTAATGCGAAATTAAAATAAGAAACTTACTTGGATCGTATATTTTTAGCTTATATTTCTAGTTTAGCTTATATTCGAAGCTAACAAAAGACCTTCCCAATACAATTATTATAGGACTCTAAAATTGCCATTTATATACAAATTATGTGGGTGGTAGAGCTACGCTGAAGCTATTACTGGTTTCAGCATGAATGGGTCGGCTCGCCCGGGGTAGTAACACCCTCTCACAGAAAACCGACGTGAAGTAACAGTGCTTGCACTGTTGCGTTTCGTTCGGTCAGTGAGATCGCCGGAGGTCCACATATTTAAAAGGCCGGCAACGCACTTGCGACTCCCCTGCTGTTCCTAGTGTCTATGGACGGCGGTGATCACTTACCATCAGGTGACCCACCTGTTCGTTTGTCCCGTATAATATAAAAAAAAATACAAATTGCACCCTCTGTACATTAAAAGATCTTTATTTATTTCAATAACAAATCGATATTGCTTTGTTGTTGAAAACAGAAAGTAACAAAAGGTATGTAATTGTTTTAATACTAACTAGCGATCCGCTCGGTTTCGCACAAGGATCTAAACCATAGGTTTCTAGACTTATTTTCTCATCGACTACTTTCAAAATTTAACTGGTTCCGGTGGACCCTCTGCAGCTAGATTGTTACCATATTCCCAAAACTCGACAAAAAATGTGAAGATTAGATTTAACTATGGAAATTTGCGTTGTACTGAATATGGAATATGCAAGTTTTTAAATAACATTCGCTGAAGTTTTTAAAATATTATCTGCCTACATTGCTAGATGAAGTCAGGCCAATATTTTATTTCTTAATTATTAAAGCAGATAAATTTTCGTGGACCCCCTCTTACGAATTGTGAACCCCCATTCTTTTGTCACGCCAACGTAGCCCCTGTCGAGTCTCCCGTGGACCCGTGGGACCACTTTCGGAACTAAGGGTCAAAACGATTTAGGTCTATTTTCTGGCACTTCGATTTTTACAGTTCGACATAGTCAAAGAGAGTTTGTAAACATCTTCACAGAACAACTTGTCGCTAGTAAATTGTACTTAGAAGTGATATGCTGTAAAAAACAATCTCAAACTTAATTAAATGTCCTACATATATAAAATACACAGTTGGATAAGAATTCATATCGTATTGGTCAAAATGACTTCCCAAATTACCTATTCTTTTTTCATAATATTCAAAGGATAAAAACGGTTACTATTGGTTTTTCTTGGATTTTCCCGTGGGTATTTTAAATATATACAATACCGTAGTACATTGTTTTATTGTCTCTGACAAGGTTTCGCCAGTGTTAGCAATGTAACGACCGAAAATTCTTTTTGTACGATTTCATAACAATTCGTCGACCTTTCTTTAATTTATGTTAATATGATAAAGCATAGCAAAATCTCCGTTTGCTTAGCTCCGAAGAAATAAGGGAACATACAGACAGACGCCAAAATCGACTGTTTTTTTTTTCTTAATTTTAGAATCGATTAAGTGGTTTCAGAGAATATGCTTACTTAATACTTGGCTTTCAGGACGTATGTACTAAATCGATTATCGTAAAACTCTGCAGACACATTGTCAAGGGTAAACGACATATAATATGGTTATCCGTTTACTTCTCCTCTCTTACGCATGCGTACCACACCGCTTGCCTCACTTCTCCGAGGTAAGATAAGACTCGTCGCTGAACAAGGAGTGTTTAGAAAATTCGTAATTTCTTAAAACATTAACTCTATACTAAATGGACATTGTGATATTTTTTTCAGATAAGAACTAAGTGACTAAGAAGTAAAACTAAAAAAAATTATAGACATTTATCCAATAGTTTTTGCGTGATATGCGCACAACGACAAACTTTTTTCTTTGCAACTGAATACACTGTTGACCTGGCAAGGCCTCTACAGTTTCACCGGACTACACACAACGACAAACCTCTGTGATTTTATTTATATAGACCAGCGATTGCCAACCTGCGGTACGCGTACCCCTGGGGTTAGTATGTAAAAATTATTTTGTAATGGCGAAGGTACTGAGAAGTTAAAACCGATTACCTACATTAACGTTACTTAAAAGTCGTAGTGGTGTAGCGGTTTCACCGGTGGTATATCATAACAAATTTATTAGAATTCACGTACGTTTACTAAAATAAATTGGTAACACTATCGGCTGACGCCGAAGGAAAACATCGTGTAGAAACCTGAACCGGACAAGTCTTGTAGTACCATCGTATGTGGAAAAAATATGGACATGGACTGGCGTGATGATAATGCTCATATTATCCTTCGAAAAGAGGCCTATGGCCCTGCAGTGGGTCTCTTACAGGCTAATGATGATGAGATTATAGTAATGTAACAATAAATAAATAATAAAAAAAGATTGTTAATGTTCAGAAAAGGCTTTTTTTTCTTTTCGAACTGACTACACTGTCTACCTGGCAAGGATTCCACAGTTTCATCGGACTACTGACAAAAGGCCTCCTACAGTAACTCTATAGATTACAAGTCTCTGGAGACACTACTAGGTATATATCAAGTTAAGATTGACGATACACATGCCTTAAGAGAAACGAGACACATTTTTAGGAGTAATTATGGAGTTGGAGAACGAGAAAAGGTTGAGAACCATTGATATAGAAGATAAAAAAAAATTGGGAAATGTTAAAAAAATCAAGATCTCGACAACAGCGCCACCTACCGGATTATATCTAAGAAGAATGTGACCCCATAAATACAGAAAAAAATATATAAATAAATGACAATTTTAGATTCCTATAACAATATTTTAACTATGTTTTGTATTAAGCTCTTTGACTATATTACGGGCAAGCCCGATCTTACGACTATATTCAGAACATATCGTGTCATTAGTATTCCGGTGAAGCTGTGAAGGTCCGTCAGGCCAATACCGTAGTCAGTACGAAAAAAAAATAATATTCAAAGCGACCAAAAAGATTGACAAGGACTCTAATCGGTTTCTTGGAAACGACACTAACGACTTCGATGAAATACTGGTGTCATATGATATTCTACTTTCTAAGTTTGTAAAGGTAGGTGATTTTTTTTTTTGCAGGACTCCGACTAGCGTTTTATTGGCCAGTAGTAGCTATTGAAGATTTTTTCGTTATCCTTAGTTAATTTAAAAGATATGTCGACTCAACGACTATTTGTTACACACGTATTCACAACACAGAATTGTATATGTTTTACTTGTACTTTTTTTTTTCTTTTTAAATCCCTTTTATTAGTTTCATCTGTATGTTTATTAGTAACTGTCTCTTTAGCCTCGATTTCGATAAGTTCGCGAAACATGCATGCTTGGTACACGTGTATGTTTCACGAATTCATATATGTATGAAATAATAGTTAGCTTAACTTAGTCAGACTCGGGATATTCGGTGACAATCCAAGCCGAGGCGCGCCGTGGGCCCTTATGCTGGTTGCCTATATAAAATCGGGTGAGTGCCTTAAGCGCTCCCCTTAGTAGTCCGATGAAACTGTAGAGGCCTTGCCAGGTCAAAAGTGTAGACAGTTCGAAATAAACGTACTTTAAGCGATCAGGTTTAAATGACACTTGGCACTCATATCAAGCAAATCGAACTAAAAAGGTAAAAATAAATTATAGTTTACAAAAGTGAGCTTCGTAACCAATAGATCATCTGGTATTTAGTTTAGGAATGTTATACAAAGCACCCGACGCTTTTATAATAGTGATATTAATTTCCTCATCAGTAATTTTATTCTTATGCTAAGAATTCTTTTTTACTAATTAGTTTGATTATATCACTAAAAGCGTGTTTTTTTTTAGTTTTTTTTTAACTATATTTTTTTATATTCACATCATACTAGCTTCCACTCGCGGTTTTGCATGAATGAAGATTGCACCTAAATACATTAATTAAATTCTCACATGGGGATGAGAGAGGATTTCGATAAATGTCGTGTATTTTTTTTTTCCAAATAAAAAATAGTGTAAAAATCGGAGAAATTCATATTAATTTAAAATAAAACATATGTCTAGATTAAGATATGCCGAAACCTGACGCAGTTCTTTATATATTTGAGTAGTTCCCGTTTATATATTATATATTAACGTCATCGCTTTGATTAAATAATATTCTTATATATCGTTTATTTTAGAAACTGTCGCACGTTTTATGTAACGTATTATATGACCTAGATATTCTATTGACCGTAAAGTAAAGCCTAAATTAGTATATGAATGTGTAATGTTAAATGAGCGTATTTATTAGGTCTAGGAAGCTTTACAGGAATATTAAATTTAAAGTGATTAGTGATTTTTGGACATTCGATTATTTCATGAAATATGTTAAATAAAAATATAAGGTTTATTAATTTTCTTCGATTATCATTAATTTTTTTTTCTTTTTTTTTAACGAGGCTTATTTACATCCTTGATGTCTATGCCAGCCTCGTAAGGTAACTCTATTGGATTCATGTATCATTAAACTTGATTCTCACATTTAGAAATTAAGGAAACAAGCCTATAAATTATCCGAGACGCATTAGACACTGTATCTCCTAATATAATATTAAGTTCTCCAGCTCTCCTCCAGGACTCTAAGAGCATTTTTTGACACAATTGGGATGATAGTTTAAAGTGGATAACATCACGGAATAACTCTTCTCTTTCTTTCGTGGGTCAAGATAGGTGTTCGTAGAAGACTAGATATGTACACGTCACTACAGCTAAATACGTTAGATAAATATCTAAATACGGTCAAAGGCGTTCTAGTACATTTCTCTAGAGTAAATTTTTTTTAAGTAGTTTTTATTTTTTGTTATAATTTGATGTATATTTTCATTCAAAAACTATATTCCATTATTATATAAATAACGATGACCGCAATTGCCGCAAAGAGACGTGAATGCACTCACACTTCACCGCAAAGTATAGGCACTGGCGCGAATTCGCGTTACCTGCAGAATTGTCCAAGTTTGCTTCGATACACTTTTTATCAATTAATACGGTAGCGTTTGACCACAATCTTATCTGATGTAACCTGAGATGTAAAGACGGTAAGCACAGATTAGTGCAAGCCTATCATGTGATCCCTATTTCTACATAAGTTTTCATACATATATAATAATATTATAATATGTTGCAGGTTGGCCATTGTGTGAGCATCACTCAAAAACTATTGGATGAATTTCGATGTATTTATTGTTTGTATTAAATCTTAGATATTTGGTTCTTATTTTTTTTAAAGTTTCAAGAAACTACGACATTCATATGCAGTACACAGTCAGCTATGTTTATTTTCTTGTAAGAGAAATAGGGCAAGCGGTGTAGAGTTTATGTTTTTATTCTCTATATATATAATAATATGTTAAACGACGCAGATGAAGTCTCAAGTATCAGTTAGTTTCACATAAAATTGATGGTTATTATCTAATTCGAATACATTTAGATCATTCAACTATGACCTCATAAATAACAATTGTTATTCGAAAGGGCTTTACCGATTATGATGGATTTTTACTGGTAGAAAAAGGAAAGAAATAACAATAATAAAAACAGAGGTAACTCAAAAACGGTAAAAGGATTACATGAGTTAAGTAATAAAATTATAAGAAAAAAGAAATAAAAGATAGTTTACAAAGAATCGCGACACAAAACAGTGAATCCATTTAACAATAAAACTAATTTCACGACAACAAAGTAGTGTGCATCAGCCAGTATTATTATAAGGTTTTCATTTATAATTCATTTTTAGTATCTATGGTCAAAACACACCACTCTATATCTATTATATTCTTTGCCAGATTTTCTAGTTAGAAAAAAAAAAACTAAATTAATGACCACAAAAAGTGTGTTAAACTGTATCTGATCATTTTCAAGGTAATATATTCAAGGAATTTATAAGTAAACAACTTATAAATTCCTTGGTAATATTAAATAACTAACAAGCACAGATAATATCTCGATATTAAACAAGACCGAAATGGCAACACTGTTATATCCACTTAAAGCATTATCAATCACAATCGATTTATGACCTTTAACGAAAAAAAAAAAAAATGTTCAATGAACGTAATTACATTTAATTGGACATTTGAAACAGTCGTTTCGTTGATTTATAAGAACAAATTTGAGATTATTATCTAGGCTACTCTGAAAACGTGTGTAAAGAACGAGATAACGAATAAAATAAACAATAAATGTAATTAACCAGCATTACGGCAGTGAGAAACAAGTAGAACTGTATTCACCTTGTATGTAGGTATTGTTTCGGCCGAATAAAAAGAAAAGTGACAAAGCTGAACAAATACGGCCGAATAGGACACTGACAACCGAAACATATATTAGTTAAATAAAGTGTCCGAGAAGTTGAAGATAAGCCGACAATAAGAGAAAGGCCTATTTATGACAGCGTAAAAAAAAAAACAACATCCTATGTACTATGATACTCCAGCATCGAAAAAATACAACTTTTGAAAATGACTAAATTTAGTCTATTATTTGCATTGTTATTTACTGTTGCGGAAACACGAATAGCTAAGCTATTTTCAGAGCAAAACAAATCAGAAACAAATGTTTTTTTTCCCTAAAAAAATGGCTCCTAATACCGAAAAAAAAAATAACCTGAACAAGCAACTTTGGCTAAAAATAACCTACTTCAACAATATGCTAAAATCGTACTGTTCTTATGGTTAAATAATGTTTAATAAACTTTTTCCCGGTAGTTGGTACATGTTTTTTAATGAATTCGTACAAGGATAAAATCTATATATGCCTATTATAAGAAACAAATTTAGTTGATTGAGTAAAACGTGACATGACATTATTAGAAAGAGTTAGATATAGCAATGGATTTTGGTGTATATTTATATGAAATCGTTGGACACGAATACAAAAAGGTTGGCATACTTTTTTATTAAAGAAGGTTTTACGCTACTCGCTTTACCATAACTCGATAGTAGAAAATATAATAACACGATTAGAATTTTTGAAATCTTAATTTATATAATCAGTATTTATCGACCCTTTGGTTTATTTCAAATAGATAATAATTGACATGTGTAGATTATTGATTGCGTACGCGGGTGTCAAACGTCACGGTCAAGGGGGACCCGTGAAATAAACGCACTGTTGAGACAGTGACGCCTTGAACGAGGCCAAGGTTTAGCACACAATTGAAATCTAAGCGTCTGATGCAATTCCTGCGACTGTTAGAACAGATTATTACACTGTGGGATAGTATTTCAATAGTTGTAGATCTTGTTCAATAGACAATTAATGGCACCAACTTTTTATTCTATCTGGGTAAAATGGCCGCCCTTCACCCGTGAAAATAGATAAGGTACAGTTCGTGAATGAATTAAAAATCTAACAAATGTAAGATCCTTTTTCTCTTTCACACAATTGTATCTCATAATCGTAGTCATGGCATATTTAATCTGATCTTACTTATCTCACTAATTGATTTTATATATAACAAGCTTGCCGTCCGCGGCTTCGTCCGCGTCGACTGTAAGATTTGTACAGTTTATTGATTATAAATTGTATTTATATTAAAATGTAGATGTTAAATTCAGGTTCTTTGTGGTCACTCGACTAGATGAAATACACGTATATAATAAAATAATATATTTGCAGATTTGACATATGATTTACACCGCCTTTTCTACCAAACTGTGACATACAACATGTCTCATTTAAAATGTATATTTTTAAATATAAAAACAAATACGTTTTCAACAGAAAATACAAGGAGATTTTTAACAGTATACATTGTTTATTTTTGTTATAAATGTATTATTCGGTTTATTAAAAGAATATTATTTCCCATTTAAATTTTGACACTAATTTCAAATACTATGGGATTTGATTTCGAGAAAATTCTTCTCAATTTCTTCAATAAAAAGTAAAAAAAAAAATCTAAATCTTACATCGTCAAAAGGCTATTTGTAGTTTGCTACAACTTTGGGCGACTTTAGACATGTTAGATTTGGAAACGCGTTCAATCATTATACATGGAGGATTACCGTGCCAGGGGTAAGATAGTCCGATGTTGGCACAAATAATAAAATACCATGGCAAAAATAATATGGCACTTTATATCAAGTCGTTAACTCGCTATATGTTTATATGAAACTGACTCTTCCTATCAGCAATGTTGGAACGAGGAAGGAAAACAATACTACACCATCTCTACGGTTTAAGGTGAATTTTTGTATACAGTTAGTCCAAAGAATGAATCTTCTTACAGAAGCTCCGTCGATTCTCCGTTAATGTGAACATTTTACTGTAAATCCCTAGGCTTCCAACCGGATTCCGGATAACTAGTCATCCATTAGCTCTCGTGGGTTTAATTCACTGTAATAAGGTACCCCAGTTTCCGCGGTATACGGTTACTTTAATACGCGGACGTAAGTTATTTGAGGCAAACAAGATTTTCCTTTAGAGCTGTGTCCAGTACAATACGAGTATGCACGTGTATCCGTATAAATATCTACCAAATATAAATAGAATTCCGCATAGTATAACCCTCATTAATTAAAATTATTTATCTTTAAACGATTTTCAACAATTATAATTAATTTTAATTATAATTAATTTTACAATTAATCTTCCGGAATTTTTTAAATTTGTTTTTACATTTAAAAATGAAAACTGTGACTCTAGTTAATACCTTTACAAGTCCTTTTTCAATAAATGTTTTTAACAAGAGGCCTACCCCGGCTTCGCATGTTTAAACTTATAAAGAAAATTAGTCCAAATCTTCCCTTTACAATTCGACCATACAATAAAATAAAATGGCAAACTGAACGTTTATCTGTCAATTATGTCAATATTTTTAAATATATCTTTTTTTTTATATATTATAGGGGGCAAACGAACAGGTGGGTCACCTGATGGTAAGTGATCACCGCCGTCCATAGACACTATCAACACCAGGGGAGTCGCAAGTGCGTTGCCGGCCTTTTAAACATGTGGGCCTCCGGCGCTCTCACTGACCGAACGAAACGCAACAGTGCAACCACTGTTACTTCACGTCGGCTTTCTGTGAGAGGGTGGTACTACCCCGGGCGAGTCGACCCATTCATGCTGAAACCAGTAATAGCTTCACTCTTTTATGAAGATTCTTATTAGCCCTAAATTTTTTCACCTTTCCGTACGATTTTGCGAAAAAATTCTCTCAAAGCTTATTCTAACAAGTATGAATAACACAAAAACAAGCAATAGACAATAATGCAGAAGTTCTGAAATAACGCGCTTCAATACATCTCGCAATTGATTTCTATATATATAGACTATTTATTTGTGTCTGGGGTAGTTTATAGCCCACGAATGCCGTTGAAACTCAAGGGGAAGATATATAAAACTATAATAATACCAATCGTGTTATATGGATCCGAGTGCTGGGCTACGAAAGAGACGGATGAGAAAAGATTACATGTGGCAGAAATGCGAATGTTAAGATGGATGTGTGGTGTAACAAGAATGGATAAGATTAAGAATGAGTATATCAGAGGAAGTTCGAAAATAGCACCAGTTATAGATAAGTTGAGGAGTAGTAGGTTAACATGGTACGGGCGTATTATGAGAAGAGATGAAAGTCATGTAACAAGAAAAGTTTTGAGTTTGAGAGGAAGACCGAAGAAGGTGTGGATAAGTTGTGTGAAAAATGATACGTATGTAAAAGGTGTAAATACTGAAATGACGTCCGACAGGAGAGAGTGGAAAAGCAAAACGTGTTATGCCGACCCTATTTAAGTGGGATAAGGGTAAGAAGGTGATGATGAGATTATCTCATAGTGACTATTTTCATTACAAACAAACATTTGTAGCTTGAGTAATTAATGTAGTGTTTTGTCCATTCATTAATTAGTACACGCGTTCAAAGGAAGTGGAAATCGTAAGTGTTTATATGCAAATACTTCCTTAACCACATATGTGTAAAAACTTTATATTAAAAAAAATGTAATTTTACTTTTGTCTTTAAAAATATATTTCATATAGAATTTCGAAATAGAATATCATATTCATTTAATACTATCTTTGAAATAACTGTTATCTGAATTTATAGGTAAATTGAAAATAGATTTACGTTACATTTTCATTACTGTCTGTAATCATCATTGTTCAATTTTAACACTACTATTTTATAATATGCAGCCTAGATAATACCCCAAAAAATGCTATATCTGAGAAAAAAAGTCCCATGAAAAACGATTAAGCAGTTTCGGAGATTGACCCGGATATATATATATAACAGACACTTGCATTTTAATTATATGCACAAATCATCTGAGAATTGGTCAAGGTTATTTTTTAATTGTACAAGAAGTGATAAATTCCAAATCTCATTGATATATTATGTAAGCTTAGTATTTAACTGAGCATACCGTTAAGTTTAAAGCAGGCTCATTATTGTGCTCGAAAAACAAATTGTATAAATGATAAAAAAATTAAACTGTCTTAAGTATATCGTATGATAAATGGGTCAGTAAGAATAAAAAAATATTTCATATTGAATTAAGTGTAATATATATATATTTTAAGAATATATGCAACATCTTGAACACATTTTCGGATGGATTATTTAGTCAAGTGTACTGCCTGCGGTAAGTCGCAACGCATACACAAATATCATCGTACGGGGAGATCCTGATGAGAACGCAAGTCAACAATTTTACTCTAGAAACCGATACGCTTATGATGCAGAGTTAAGCGTATATACTGATAGATACTCATGTATTTTGGTGTACCTTAAGGCAAAAAAATGATACAAACTTTTGCTCATGTTACCGTATATGTGATATAATACACTTCGTCTGCACATTATTGGGAGTAATCAACATCTTTCTCTAGGTACAAGGCTGTTAACAAGACAAATTTTATTGCGATCGATTCAAACATGTAGTAAAAAATAAAGTAACAAACAGACACAGTTACTTTAACATTTATATATACTTTTTTGTCAGTTGTCTCATAGCGTAAATTGACAATTTATCTAACTATTGGCGATAGTAATCGCATGCTGCGAATAATATTGACCCCAATCAATCAATGTTAACGGCAAAAAAAAATAAGAAAAACAAATAACGACACGCAAATATACGTGTAACTTTGTTCGACGTCAAAACATCTGTTTTACTATTATAGATAATAGTGTGTGCAGTGTTAAACAATTGCACATTGTCCGTTTAGCCGAAATTTTGTAAAGAATTATTTTAACACACAAAAGCATTTTTATTCACAACTTACTCAGAAAAGTGTCTCTTGAAAAGCCTCATTGTGATAGTTGACCGTACAATAATAAAAACTAATTATTAATACTGCAAATCAAAATAGATTCTAAGCTGTAGAGCATTATAATATGAATTTAAACGATTTTTTATGAGTGAAAATTTTATTATATGAACAGAACAGATAAAAAACTATACGATTTCAATATTACATACAAACTTGTATCGCCTCAACGCATTTATTACATAAGTAACAGAACATAGTATCTTTTAATATTAACAAATATAACTATGATTATAATGTTTTTTCGTGACGGAATAATCAAATAGGTATGCATTAAATAATGTAGGAAGGTTAACTACTAGAATAAATAAGATATTAAAAATTTCAGAATATAAGAAAATGTTTCCGCATTTAATATGTTATATTATTCCATTTTGAACGTAACTAGGGGATTTTGTTACATATTTTATTATTTACAAAGTTTGTAGACAAGGTTCAGCAAATATCATAAATATTTTTAAATTCCAAACAATAGAATATCTTTATTTTAACAATATTTTATTTTTAAAATGCCCAATTTATTAAATGGCAAAGGTGTTTAATTGTATTTCATATAAAATATCTAATACGTTAATAATTAAAACTGTAAATACTTATTCATATAATACTTACATTTTAAACTGAATATATTCACAGATATACTTAAAAAAATATTATATAAAAATAACACTGCACTGAAATTTTTCCCGCGTTTTTCGACCGGGGCGACTTAGCCCGCCAGCATGGGCTTCAAGACTGCCGCGCACCCGATGCGAGAGAGCCAGCACATAACTTCTTTGTCGGAAGAACAGAGATAAAAGCATACATTTATTGAGCGAGGGTTAAGGGTGACTAGCCCTTGAAATCAACGTTATTTTAATACCTATAAGTATGTAATTTTATATAGACTAAGTTTACAATTACAAAAAAATATTGAAGTATTCGAAATAAAAGCAACTTTTATTAAAATCCTTATAATATTTTAACATAAGACCTGTAGCACATGAACTGATATCTAATTATAACAAGTTTGTCTACATAATTTAAGTAATGTTTTATGTATAATATTAATGAGTATTTACTTTTAATTTGAAACATTTTTAGTTTTTTTACTATCGTTATGATAACAAAACGCAACATTTAACAGTCAATAACAGCTGGTAATGGCTCATGTCAAAAACAGTTAGCTGTCAATTTTATTTCTCATATGCTGATATAAATAAATATCGTTTATGGCTCTATTCACTTGACATTGGCGAAATTGTGTGCACACACATGTTGCCATTTTAAAAGAAGAAGAAGATATAAATAAACAACAATAATGACTGGATCAGGTAGACTTTTAGTGTTATACGGTAGTCAAACATTTACAGCCCAAGAAACTGCCGAACGAATATGGCGCAAGACAAAAGCGCTCGGTTTTCGTGGTCCGGTACAAGCGATGGACGATTATCCTATATCGAAACTTATTCACGAGGAATTTGCGATATTTGTGTGTTCTACGACAGGACAAGGCGATGAACCAGATAACATGAAGAAGTTCTGGAAGTTTTTACTTAGAAAAAATTTGCCAGCGACCTCGTTAGTGAAGTTAAAGTATGGTGTGATAGGTTTAGGAGATTCCTCATATGCAAAATTCAATTTTGCTGGCAAAAAGCTTCACAAACGACTAATACAGTTAGGTGCAACACCGATTGTTGACATTGGTTAGTTTTTCTTTTAATTACATTATTGTATGGTATGTATGTTATTTTTAATTTATCATTATGTCAACTAAAACTAACTCATGAAATGCAAATCCTTATAGCGAAGGCTCTTGAATTATCCAAACCATTCTATCATGTATCACTATACTAATAATTTAATTGAATATTGTAATTCATTAAAGTTTATTCTTAAACAGAAGAAATAATTACTTGGATCTAATGCAAATAATATATTCAGTACAATAAAGTATTTATGTATTTTAAGTTTCTTTTTTTGATGCTTATGACTTTTTGAGCATGAAATGAGAGATGCACACTTGCATTTTTACTGAGAAAATTTTAGGCCTTGTTGGAAACGAACACCATTTTTACAGGGGACAGGATGCTCACGCCAGGTCTCTTATCATAGATTTACATTTTTAGTTTAAGGTCTTTTTTCTTTGTACACTTTTTTTCTGTGGCAATAAATATTTTTCTTTCTTTCTCATTGTAATTTGTACTTTGTTTAAGTCACCAGCTTAAAAACTACACCTATTGTAATTTTACAGGTCTCTGTGACTATCAACATGATTTAGGACATGACGCAGTAGTGACACCATGGGTTAAGGAATATTTCAATAGATTAAAAAAATACTTTCCAGAAATACAAACAGATGTAAAAACTGATTTTATACCACGTTGGAAGGTTTCCTTGCTGAAAACTGTGGAATATAATGACAGTTTAAATAAAGATATTTATTTCAGTGGTGCAGATATAAATGATTTGGAAGCAAATCAATTTGAATTGGAAACGAATATAAGAACAACAGACAAAGATCATTTTCAAGTGAGTTTATATCTGTTATAGCAGCTTCTTGGTATTAATTATAGTATAAATGTTAATAACAAAATATGTCACTCAGAATTAACTTATGTTTCTGTCTATGAAAGATTTTTTAGAAGTATATTCATACATACCTAAGTAGCATAATCCTAATGATTACTTTCTCCAAACAAATAAAACTAGGTACTATGTGACAATAATAGGTACAAATAATCAACATCCTTGAGAAATGTCTTTTTCAGTAATATTTCACCATTAACATTACATTAGTGAGTGCTATTGTATCCTATATATATTTATAATATATCAGATGTTACTTGTGACTTAAAGTAAGTTGCAAATACATGTTCATTTTATTCAAAAGTTTGTTAGTTGAGTGATTTCTTACAATATTGTTCTTACCTACAAAATCGCATTAAGTTTTCAGACTTTTGAAGCTATTTTCTTCAGGATGTTAGACTACTAACTATGAAAACTGTTGGGGATAGTCTGAGATACAAGCCTGGGGATGTGTTCAATATAAGACCACGTAATTCTAAAGAAGATATAGCTGAACTTTTTGATATATTTGAGACACATGATCTTGACATTAAACCATATTATAAGTTAATAGTAAAAGAATACCACGATGGTAAGTGATTGTTTTTTGTAAATATGATAATGTTAATTATTACTTTATAAAGTGTTATTTATAATTTATGACTATACAAATATTGTAGTTTATTTAGCATAAGCATTTTTGTTCTACTTATTTTACTACTTTCATCATTATTTTATAGCAAGTTTTAGATTATTAGTATTATGATTATTAGTAACGTTTAAATGAGAACGTCGAACGCCACGAATAAAATTCATTGAAAAAAGAACTAATTCTATATCGAATGCAATAACTAAACGTCAACTGCAAAAGTCAAAATAAACACGTGTTCTTTGACATGTATCACTTGTCAATTGTCACCTTCGCGTGTGTTTCGAATTGAGACTGTTGTTCAGCACAATGTTTTTACGACGAACTAAACGTAAATGTTATGATTAAGTTTATCGACTATTTCTATTTTGACATTGTGAAGTGAAAAAATAAAAATGTTGCGTAGACAAGCGCGTTTGCGACGCGAGTATTTATATCGAAAATCTGTAGAGGATAGACAAAAGAGTATTCAAGCCAAAAAGGATCAGTTGAAAAGAAGTTTGGAAGAGAACATTCCGATACACGGAGATCTGAGAAAGGAGGCACTTACTTTACAGAAGAAAATAGAATTTGAAGATAAAGGTAAGTTTATACATCAATATGAATGATCAATATTTGTATATATTTTCGTTGATATAAAATTTCTGAAATAATAGTTGATTGTATTTTAGGTTATATGCCGCGTATTTCGATAATTTGAAGCGAAAAGATAATTCTTTCTGAAGGAATAAGTACAGAAATAATTTGGTATTAACAATTTTTTTATTTTGCAACCAAATACTTCAAATGTGAATTTGCTATGTCTGATTTATATCTACAATAATTACAATTTCAACATAATCACACAAATATTGTTCAAAAATCAATCAAACAATCTCAACATTCGATTTAATTATTAATCAGTAAATAGATAATTCTATAATTATAAAAATATTCATATTATTATAGTAAGTAGTAAATATTATTAATAATAGGCAATAATTTGCATATAGTATTGAAAATGTTAAAGCAAAACATTCAGAAACCAAAAAAATAAATTAATTGTCTTATCAAAATGCAAAGGAAAGTTATAAAAAAGTGTATCTTCTCAAAAACTTCTCTTTTCTGTGCCATAATATTTTGAATTCAACCAAGAAAGCCTAAGAATAACATATGAAGATTACTTGATTGTATATAATAACAGTAACTTTAGATTAGTTGAGCCAATGTCTCTTAAAAAGTTTTTTTTTTAATTTACATTTGCCTTGTTTATTTTTGTAGATACATCTCTTAGGTGCTATTTTCACGAACCTCTAGAATTTGTTACCTATTTAAAATTGTAATTTGGTATGAGATAATATGAATTAATTAGTTTATGTCGTTTTTAATTAGGATATATTATACAAATTTTTACTATAAGAGATATTGGATTAAGAACTAAATTTTTCTTATTAGTCATTTGCGTACTGATTTAACAAATTTGTAATTTGCAATTGCAATTGATGATAAATTGCAATTAATGGTAATTTTAGAAAAAAATGATAATTTATAACAAATAGTTTTTATTCCTTGTATATTTATATTTAAGGTCCTGCAAAGGCGGCACTTATTGGAGGTTTCAGTGGTGGAGCCAACACCCTTAATTCACAAGATGATGAATACAGATATGCTGGAGTTGAGGATCCCAAGATTATGATTACTACCTCAAGGGAACCGAGTGCAAGATTGAAAATGTTTGTAAAAGAACTTAGGTTAGTATTAAAAAACAGTTTTATGTAATTAAAGAGATTTCTATCTATTAGCAGATCAGAAGTTTTTTAAACTTATGTTTTGGTATTGAAGGCAAGATGAAATTGTAGTGACGCAATGGCTAGTCTTAATAGAGTAGGATAGTTCCTAAAAGTAGTTGCTAGTACATGCTAGTTAGTATGTTTAAAGGCTACACGATGATTAAGATGGCATTGTAATCACACACCGTTTTTTAAATAGCCACACAGAATGATCTATCCTTCTCCTGGAGCATTCCATTGCAACCCTTTGTAGATTATGATAGTTATTAAATCAGATTTAAGTTTTAAGTCTTGCAATGTACTTCACCTTCTTGTAGAATAAATTGTAATGCACGTAACTTACTTTAAATTTTTACCCTTGTTATAAAATAAAGATCAATTAAATCAAAGTTACCTATGTCATTTTCTGTACCCTTGAAAATGTGTATACTAAATACACTGATGATCAGTTGACTGGTTAAAGTGTGAAAGCATGACAAACAAACTCAAATTCTCATTTATAATACTTGTTAGGACTTATCAATTTAGCATAAGTTAATAATTATGAATAAAAACACTCTTACAGGTTAATATTTCCAAACAGTCAGCGAATGAATCGTGGTGGATATGAAATGTCACAGCTGATCCATGCATGCAGAGCTAATGATGTCACAGATTTCATTGTAGTTCACGAACATCGCGGTGTGCCAGATAGTCTGGTAGGCTTAAATATTATACATTTGTTGTTAATACTTTATGATTTAACGCCCCCTCAGCTGTTTTTCTTTAAGTCCCAGATCTCAAAATGGCCTATATTTCATTTTTTTTTAATTTCATGACTCCTACATTGTAAATTTCATGGTTTTGGTAAAAAAAGTTCCCACAAAAGAAAAGATAATTTAGAAATACATTTTACATCAAATTATAATTTTAAAGATTTTTTGTAATAAAGTAGGTTTAACTCGGTTCCTCATGATGTTTAAATTTGTTAGTATACAACTTAAACCTTTATGGTTTTGAACAATCCAGGGGTTAATCTACAGCGTCATGGTTGAGATTGTAACACCCAAAACACATAACAAAAGTAGCTATTAAGTTCAACTGCCAGTGCATTATTGATTATAGGTACATAATGATAGATTTTCAAGGGTATTAGAGAAAGTGCTATTACCATAATATGGTTTCACGGCAATGTTTTCCTTCACAGATAGCTTGAATTCATTGTATAAAGTTGGTTAAAGTTACTCCTACTTAATGCATTTTTACTACATAGTATAAAACAAAGTCGCTTTCTCTGTCCCTATATCCCTATGTACGCTTAAATCTTTAAAACTACGCAACGGATTTTGATGCGTTTTTTTTTTAATAGATAGAGTGATTGAAGCGGAAGGTTTATATGTATAATAACATAAATGAAATAGTGGAGAAATATTGTTATTTTTGAGGTAATGAATAAATCAAAACCATGGAGTCGATTTTAATCATTTTTTCAGTGAATGACATAGGTTATATATTTTATACACGTGCGAAGCCGGAGTGGCCGCTAGTTAATGATAAAAGTATTGCAAAAATTGTTTAGTTTTAAATCGAAGTAACAATAGCATACTTCATGTCATGTGCTCATTCATGGACACTACACAAGGGTAACAATGTTTATGTTTTAATAAACCAACTACATTTTCTATGAGCTATCATTACTTGAAATCATTACCATAATATAACATTGTTGAAGAATTATTTTGTTGTGAACATTATTACTATATCTTTTCCTATATTTATATACATATATATATTTAAGAGATTGCTGAATATCCAGAGTAATCTCTAGGGTTTCGTTCCTGGACCCACTTCCAATGTTATTTTCGTTTTATTCAAATAAATCATACTAGGGAAGAATGAACTAATATGTTATCTAAATTAAAATAATCATGGATATCTGTTGGGAAACATGAGTTACGAATAAACATATTTTTAAGTTATATAATTCTAAGCCTTCTTTATATTGGAAAGGGAGAGACTGCTAAATACTCACACCTGTAATCATCATCATCAGCCGCATGTAAGAGAACCACTGAAGGCCATAGGCCTCTTCTCGTAGCAAGGTATGGGCATAATCATCACACCAGACCACAGAATGTATTGGTGATTTCAAACTTTCTTGAGAATAGTTCTATATTCTTCCCGCATATGGTGGTACTACAAGAACATTTCTCAGGTTCAGGTTTCGTCATGATGTTTTTCTTCAACGTCAGCCAATACCAATTTAAATTAGTAATGTACGCGAATTACGAAAACTTCGTTGGTACATGCCGGGGTTCGAACCTGCAGACATCGAATAGAGCTATATCAACACAGGGTCTCATTTAGAACATCAAAGACTTTCTTGAAGTCTAAAGTACCCTTAAGCATTTGGTTCCCTGGAGAGCTGGTTTTGGAAGAACTAAAGGCACTTACACATCTCAAATCATAATTTTGCTCTCTGTATACCATTATATTGTTATTACAGGTCATCTGTCATTTACCATATGGACCAACAGTATCCTTTACTCTCTCCGGTGTTGTGATGAGGCATGACATACCAGATATTGGGCCAATGAGCGAACAGTATCCTCATTTGGTGTTCCACAATTTCAAAACGGATCTCGGTAAGGTTTTTTTAGTAATACATGGTTGAGGTTAAGTCATTTTAGTTTTTTTTTTTTACCAAAACTTTATTCTCATGTCTGTAAAAGAACTAGTTTCATGTTAAACTCCCATCTTGGTGTGAAGAGTTGTCTATGGTGCATTGATAGAACCATCTCTAATGCCCGGTTTCTGAAGCATTTTTAACTGTAGTTTATCTGTTGAATAGCGCTATCGGTTCGATAACTTGTCAAATTGGGTTTCTGAATACAAAATGACACGAGAAATGTCAGTCTACGTCTCATTCTGTATACAGAAACATTGACAGTTCAACGCCGCTTGTCTTATGGATAACGTTATTGAATCAATAGCTATTGATAGTTTAACTGACGGCTTCAGAAACCGGGCATAAGCCAGATTTCTTTTCTTGCATATTATAGTAGCATTTCTACTATGGGTAATACTATAGATATATGAAGGAAAATAAGAGACGGTTGCTGATTTGAGATTTTGTTTAAATTAAGCACAATAAAGTATCTGGAGTGTACCGATTATCAGCACGGTGCAGTCCAAATACAACGTTGAGCATGAAGACATCTAGAATCCATCGGCAATTGTAACTGTGATGCCAGACTGTAAGCCTTTTGGCAGCTACATCAACATTGACCGATTCTGAAAAATTTCACATTAAAAGAGTCACTGTAACTGGTTTAGCACCATGTGTATGGTGATTAAAATCCAGTTGTGTGTAGACACTTTACCACTGTAATTGATTACTGAATACGAGTATATATCAGCTGATAACCGAAGCACGACAGGCGCGTGCCACTGCTGAGAGTGTTTCACATGATGTTTGGTATTCGTAATAGAGTTGTAGTAACCTATTGCCATGTTACCACCTTATTATATGTATTAAAAATATACAAGCTAAGATGAATGACAATCGCTATTACAATTATTAATTTATAAATGAAATTCGGTTTGTTAGTCATATAAGGGTTATAATACTTAATTCCTTTCTGGATAAAATTGAGACACTAACAGAAAATGGTTAAGAGGATTGTGTGTGTGTGGTCATTATTATTTTTAGTTTCTACTTACCATCAAGATTAATTTTTAAATAATAAGTGTGGAATGTTACAGGTTTAAGAACGATGAGTGTATTAAAATACTTGTTCCCAGTCCCGAAACCAGACTCAAAGAGAGTCATATCATTTGCGAACCATGATGACTACATCTGTTTCAGACAACACACATATAAAAAGGTACGTACATGCTCCAAGATTCGACAGACTGTTAGCCCTTTATAACCATATTTCTTCACCGAATTCATCCATATTGTCTTTGAATTTCTATCCATCTATTTTCATAAATATCACCCTAGTTATGTTACTTTAATAATTCTTTGTGACATGTCCATACCATATTAACTTAGAACATATCTAAATAAGTGAAGGAAGATGAAATGAGTACAGTTCTAATAAGAAAACTAATATTTGATGTCTATTACTAAAAATAATCCGACGATAACTTCTCAGAAAGAATCATCCTAAGTATTCCTACGTTTACACTTTAAATTCTTCTAGGAAAAATTACTCTATGCGTTTTCTAACTGTACCTTTAAAATGAAGGTTTGTGTCAGGTCATAAGCCACATTCACTGACCATTCCCGAGGTTAACAGGGTTCAATCTAAGCGATACATCAAGAAGAACGTCATCATCAGCCTATTAATGTTTGACTCCTCTATCGCTGATGTGAATTAAAGTTATAAAAATAAGAAGTGGGATTTAAGACTATCATTATGGTTGATTCTTAGCCTTTTGATATCTTCTATGGAAATTGAATGTATGTAGCTTTTGATCACAATTGCATTGGTTGTAGATGTGCTTCAGCAGATGCACTTTTGAAAGACAGTCACACTTCTCTAAACTTCTGCTAATATTCTTAATTACGCTGTCAATTACTTAACAATAAAACGTGTATGGGATGGAGATGTCCGTCAGGATCGACGTGCCCAATGTTTTTTTTTTTTCAACTCCTTCTGTAATTGTTTAGTTTGCATATATTTGTATAAATTCGTCACATAGGGAAAGAAGCGTTTTATGCCTTCTTCATGAGAATCGTTTTTTCTATGGAAATAATGTGAAATATCAAAAAGTTCCATTTCGTATGTTAGGAAAAATATACATTAATTAAAAATTAGATATAAAATAGGTAGCATATTGTAATTACATAAAAAAAATGGTAAATAAAAAATATAATGAAATTTCCACGCACACACCACTTACACATACACACACAAACATATTCGTATACAATAGAAAGAGATAGAGATAGGCTCATAGCGAGGGCATAACAACATTTCTTTACATGACGATTTTTATCAGTTAACTCCTACCGTAGGTCACGTTATATTCGTACTAATAAGATGAAAGTTTTTAGGCTGGAAAAGATATAGAGTTGACAGAAGTAGGTCCTCGGTTCCAAATGAAGTTGTACGAGATAAAGTTGGGTACGCTGGAGGCGCTGGACGCGGCCGACACGGAGTGGGCGCTCCGCCCCTACATGAACACCGCCGCCAAGAGACGGTTCCTCAGCGACGAAGACGGATGGACACAAGACGAATAATTATATATATTTTTTATACTATTAAATCGCCTTTCATTTATTTCCATACTTTTTTCTCTCTACTGGATTTTCAGCGTTTGACCACCAAATGGTGTTCAATGATGATGTAGTCTAAGATGGTGAATGCTCTCAAGTGCATCTGCCGGAATATATCAGGAAGTACTTGGCGACAGATCTTCAATTTGAAGGTAGCTAGCTAGGTGGACTTAGAAAAAAGCCCTACCACCATGCTGTGGTCTAATCACGATGTTATCCCTTCACCGAAAGCTCCGACTAAGTCGCAAGGATTCGAACCTACGCTGTCAACTGAGTCATCACTTGAAAAGCTGTCCCGCTTCAGCTTCATACGGGCGTACTGTATAGAGAAATGAGACCGAATCTCTTTACAGTACGCAGATATTATGAAATAGAACAACAACGTAACATCAGGCTGTCAATATTTTTGAATTGCTCTTCTGTCTCATTCATTTTTTTTTTATATGGAAATAGTCAACTCACATTTTTCACTTTTCCTATAGATTTATGAAAAAAATTTTTTTCATAGAAAGCTTGTGCTAATAAAAATACAAAACAAGCAAATTAGCCAATTGTTTTTTTCGAACTGACTACTACTGTTGACTTAGTAAGTTCCACGGGACTACCAAATTGGCCAAATATATGCAGCTGTTCTATAGTGATGGCCTTACGTACATTCGGCAATTCATTTCTATTTATATACACAATTACCTATAAAAAATCTATTTTCCTTAGTTTTTCTCCATGTCTTAATTCCTTTTCTTTTCCTCTTTTCTGTTTAATGGATCATTCTTTTTTAATATCTCATTCCTTTTTCATTTATCAAAAATCTAAATTTCTAAAAAAATCAACGCAACCAATGTCTTGCTACTACTCGCAACCAACAAGTTCTTGCAACCTTCACTATGTCATCGATTCAGCTTGAGACGAGTATGCTCATGCTGCACCATCCAGTACATGGTCACCTTTCAAGAATACTTCGGTCCCATCCAACAACCATTGTGTCCCGTCCACTGCCACTTACGTGTAGCAATTTTGGGGTTTATATCGATGACTTTGGTTTTTCTGCGGATCTCCCTTAAGTATTTAGCTCGATGTTCTTCTGTTTACAGAAAAGCTTCAATTCTATGCAATTCTTCAAGAAATCTTAAAAGTTCATAAAATAGTATGCATTTAGAATTGTATTGGATTTCGTCTTATATATGCTTAAAAGAAAATGAGAAATTCTGTATTTTAGCAAAGTTAGCCTTAGTAAAACGTTCGTATTCTTTCATACTACGGGTATTTAAACGTTTAAGATAAGGTGCCATGAAGTCATGTGGAAAGAATATTTTAATTTAGCTTCAAAAAAGAAAAAAAAAACGTTGGTATCGTACAATTGAATGTCAGCCTGAGCCTGAGCAGAACGGCCCATAGAAGCTAATATGAATAGGGTTTCTCTTATCACACTAAAATTATAGATTCACCGCTTTGCAACGAGTGTAGTAAGATCGACGGCGCCTATTATTTCTTGACAGAATGTCACAGAAACCATAATCAGAGGACGCCGTTTGTTTAAGAATCTTAATATTAATATCCGGGATGTGGATGTTTACCATTTTAGTCTCTTCCAGAATGCTGTGTAGTTTTTTTTAAATTTCTTATTTAATTAATTCGTTGTATAATTTTTATTTGGATGGGAGAGACGAGATGATAAAAGTCCCTAAATAACACTAAGAAAAAACCGTGTGAAAGACACATGATAGATGAGAAACTTTTCTTTTAATTTCTTGTAAAAAATAGAACAAAAAGCCAACGTCATACGGTGTTCCCAGGCGGTCAACTATCCAAGTACTGACCGCGCTCGACGATGCGTAACTTCGGTGATCGGACAAGACCTGTTGTTTTCAAAGTACCCGACACAGTGTTTACCCCTACCACTTTTCATCACACAAAAAGGATGCCTATCAGAATTACAAAGCCCTCCCATAAGAAGTTTCGCTTAAAAAATAGTCTGCTCTTTTACGTTTAAGACCTTGAAGCTTTCTGAAAAGGTATTATCGTTAGCTACCTTTAGCGATGGTTAACGTTCCTTTACACTTTGATATAATAAAATAAGTAGTGAAAACGTTTAAATATGTGTTTAATTACAGATATGCCCGTACCGGCATTTCTCAAACATCCATTAACAATGTACGAGATCGCGGAACAATATTGGGATTTAAAGTGCTATCCGACACAATACGTGTTTTCTCTCCTGTCATTGGTGTCAGAAGATAAGCTAGAAAGGGACAAATGCTTCGAGCTCAGTTCTCCCGAAGGACAAGAGGATTGGTTAAACTACTGTCGAAGACCGAGAAGAACTATTATTGAGGTAATATTTATCCTAAAATAAATATCAAATATATGCCTTAGCAATTACAGATTGATTTCCAAAATTTCAGGTTCTACACGACTTTCACAAGTCCACGTCGAAACTGACGATAGAGATCCTATTTGAATTATTTTCTTCAATAAAGCCACGCTCATTTTCTATAGCGAGCAGTTCTCTGTCGTCAGGAGGCAGGGTGGTGGAACTACTCGTTGCGGTCGTAAAGTATTACACTAAGCTAAAGAGCCCTCGTCTGGGACTCTGCTCGAACTGGTTAAGCAGTTTGAATATTGGTGATAAAGTGTATGGATGGATCAAGCAAGGCACCTTCACATTTTCCGAGGACACTGTAAGTATGTTTTTTTTACAGATATTTTACGTGGAGGAATTTCGATTGTGTTAGTTTTAATCTTAAACACAGAATTAATTGTTTCAATAGTCTGTTGATATTTTCAAGTATTTATTATCGCTTTTAAAATACATATTGTCGTTTTGATTGAAGGTTTATGTATATATCCCCTTATTCTAGGAGGAATTAAAAAAATATTTTGCACCGTATTTCCATGTAATAAGACCGATTTTAATCAAAATATGTTTAGAAAGAAGTTGCGGCTTAGTGTTGCCAGTTTGCATATGTAAATACCCATTTTTTTTCTTGTAACCTATTCTTTGACCAAAGTAGAGTAGACATTAAATGTATTCCGCTGTCCTATGTCGTCATAACCGTATTTATGAATTACTACGTGAAAACTAGAGGGATAGGGGAGGGGTCATCTCATATAATACGGATGGTCACCAAGAGGAGGGAAGGGGGTAAAAATATTGTCAAATATGGGTCACGTAAAACTATTACCCATTTTAAAACCAGTAAATCCTATCTATCTCTTACCAATACCATAGTTTTCTTCACAAACAAAGATGCTATACGTCGTCTGCTGAAAAATATAATAGATTCTCTCTCATAGTTTTGGTATGCATTATGCTATCATATACAATAATGCTATGATTTCATCACGGTATTGGCCATCATCAAAATCTCAAGGTTATAGTAGTATTCAAACTGTATTTCGCCTTATGCTGAAGTAAAATGAATCTCGTTTTCTGTAAAATCCAGGAGATACCCCAAATATTCATAGGCCCTGGGACAGGTTTGGCTCCATTTCGTAGTCTTCTACAAGAGCGAGTCTATCAAGGGACCGCTGCTAAAACTAAGATCCACTTGTTCTTCGGCTGCCGATACAAAACCAAGGACTTCCATTGTAAAGAAGAGCTACAGAAGATGGTAGAAGAGGGGAAATTATCGCTCTACTGTGCCTTTTCTAGAGACCAGGATGAAAAAATGTTAGTAATTCTTGTAATATTTTTTTTAATATTTGTCACATTACTGATTTCCTAATCGAAGAGGCGATATAACGCCACCTCAAAACTGTCAAATTGAAAGCTTTAAACTACCTAGATATAGTGTAGCTACTTAATACTTATCTATACCTACCAAATTGGATTAAAAACCTACTGGGTGAGGGGTACATACAAAGAACTATCGGTAAAATATTTACGAACATGCTTATTTATAATCTGCTTTTATCCTTTATAGGTTAGCGTTTGACCACAATCTCATCTGATGTTAAATGATGATGTGGTCTTTGATGGTAGTCACGAAATTGAAATTGTAATTTGTACACTCTTAAGAAAAAAAGATTTAATAATATTCAAACTTAAAAAAAATAACGAACGACCACTAGTTATTAAAAATCTTGCTACATATTATTATTTAATTATATAGTCTTAAACTGTTAAAAACGGAAATACGTAGTTGTCACGTTTCCGTCACTCTGACGTCATCCATTAACTTTTTAGTCGCGCGTAAAGAGGTATTAATAAAAAATAAAAATACCGTTATTTTCAGATACGTTCAACATAAGATAACCGAACACAAAGAGATGTTATGGAAACTGGTTAATGATGAAAAAGCTTGCATTTATATATCCGGTTCGTCTAAGAACATGCCGGATAACGTGAAAGATGCCTTCGTTGAAGATGTTTTCGGCAAAGCAGGTGGTGTCAGTATAGAAACAGGAAAAAAAATGCTGAATGACTTGGAGAACCAAAAAAGATATCAAGTTGAGACGTGGTAGTCTATAAGGTAACATATTAATAATGAATTACATTGTTGTGTTACTTTGAAATAAATGTTGTTATAAACTGGTGTAATTTATTCTGTTGTTGGGTAATTTGCTCTTTTGAATCGTATAATATGTAACTTGTAAAAATGATAATGAATGAAGTGACTTTGTGTGTGCTCTCTCTTTCACACCTATTGATTGTTGCATAATGTTTTTTTCGTTTACATGTTACAATAATATCGGTCGATTATTGTCAGTATTAGTAACAGACAACAAATAAGCAATAGCAGATTAACCCTTACTGATATTAGAAATGCGAATGTCAGTTTGTAACACTTTGACCGTTTAAGTATCACGTAAGCGAAATTTTTGTAATTTCTAATCTCTTTCTGACCTCCCCCTTATCAGCAAAAGTAATGCTTTTGCCCCCTCTCCCATACTTAAGTAAATATTTTTATAAGATTTTTTTAATCTGCTCTGGTTTCTTTATTGATTCTTGGGCAGCAGTTAACAAATCAAGAAATAAGGAGTTTATAGTACCCGTGGATAACACCGCATACCTCACATGTCAGACCTACATATCCAAATCCTCCCTTACGTCACCAAAATAAGCATATCAAACACCCCCTCGCCCCCATTTATATGGATATTTACATACCCCCTAATATGGATTACATAAAAATTTTGTATTTCATTTATAAAAGTAGAGCCGTTTATTGCAAAAATAAGAGAACACAAATCACAATAACTATTTTAAAAATTGACGTTACTTTTTAAACAGTTATCATGAACAATATATAATATGTAGTTCTTTATCAGATTTCAATATTGTATTACACGCCACTATCTTAGTCGGCGGTAATCGGGTACGGTCGGAGTCGCTCGGCGGATGGTGGGTAGACATCACACCACTACGGACTCGACCGCGGCGGTGAACACACGTCTGGGATACAATCTGATATTACGATATTATTGAAGAATATTTGTATATAAAAGTGATTGAAAGTCAAAGGTGTTTTTATATTTTACAATTGTTTAGTTCATAAACAATATTGAATGACAATACTTTATCTACATGTCTTCCGATGTACAATCCTCGCCAAAGTTTTTGACCGCACTGAACGTAGTTGCGCAGAACACAAATTAAGTACAAATACGTTTTATATTATATGTATATAACATCGATATAATTTAAGGGTAAATAAATACCAGTTTTTGATTCCTATAATAATATTTTAAATTTGTTTTTTTTTGTATTAAACTGTTGACTATACTACGCGCAAACCCGATCTTATATATTCAGAGCGCCCAAAAAGGTTGTCCACACAAATACATCATAATAAATGTGAAAAATTACTGTCGGAATAATATAACAGAAAGCTGAGAGTTTTCCACATTTTTTGACGCGACTACCTTGATCGGGCGTTAACACATAACGGCAAGCAACTGTGGAGTATAATCCGCTCCGCTTATCACCCTTGTACCGCCGCTCAACGTGCCGTTACTATAAATTATAATTGTCTGTCAAATAACAAATGTCAAACTGACGTATCAGGTGCTCTCTTGTCTCACTTTCTGCCACCATATTACATTTACCACTCTCAGCTTCATTTATTACTATTGAGAGGTCTAATAATAAAACCGGCAATGTATCCCTATAGTGTAAACATCGATGTATTTGCTTTAATAATTCATTGATTAGTATATTACATTTAAATTGTTAAATAACAATTTTACACACTTGAATAGGTAGTAGTAGGAATAGGTACTAATACTAACTACAATCCTGGTTAGTATTGTTTACTTTCTATAAATGGCATAAAAAAAATTCTACGGACTTTAGAGTTTTTATTATTTTATTCACTCAATTGAGGGTAATACAAATAAAAACAAGTAAATATCGAATATGTCAGTCATCATATTTTTATTTATTATGAAACTGTCAATTAAGAATTCGATTACTCGAGAGCCGCGTGATTCTGCAATCGTTTAACTATTGTTCGACAGGCCCCATAGCTTAAGGTTTCCGGCGTCGCGCTTCCTCTCTGGTGGATCCTTATCCTCGCATGCGAAAGCTACCAGATACCTGCTGGGATGCCACGCGACTGTGAACGTGGACGCCTGAACTGGTATCTCCGCCACTTTCTCACCTTAACATAAAATAATACTCACCTTGTAAAAACACACCAATACTCACGAAATTTGTTTGGATTAATATGTATCACTGAAATTAGTGATAGCTGGTAGCGTATTAGGACTAAAGATAATGCTACTCTCTTATCTGTGTATCATTCTAAAATGTTGTCTATGGTCGCAATAAATTTAGGCGTGGGAAGACATTATCGTCATGCGTTAAGAACTATCGAACCGCTGTTTTTACACACATCACTGAGATATTGGGAAATTTAGAGTTATCGTGCCAACTAATCTTCTAGATTATCACTGACACTATCTTGTAGGTAACAATGTTATAAGTGTCTTGTGATAAATTCAGTGTTCTAACAAGACGGTGATCCCTTTGCTTAAACTTTCCATGGAGTTTTTGTTGTCGCATCTCAGAATTCATGCTTCGAGGTATTATTTCCTACCATATTGTGCACAATTCGGTTATTGTATATAACGTAAAACAGCACCAATATTACAAAATACAAAGTCAAATAAATAACACAAGATTATGCATACTACATGACAGACTAAGGTCCCGCAATCGATATTCTTAGTCTTTTGTTTTTTTTTAATACGTTATAATTATAGCATGGTTATCATTTTTAAAATTATAACGAATAAAATTATTTCTGAAATACACGTTATAATAATTGCTAATTAATATATGAACCACCATTAGTTAGGACACTGCGCCGATCGACGTAGGTTCGATTCCTTTATTGAACGAAGCTTTCAACGAATTAATACATGGTGATGAAACCATAGCACGGCGGCAGAGCTTTTTCTGACGCCCGCCGCTCTCGATATACCTTCATTAAATTGAAAAACTGTCGCCAAGCACATAGGTATAGGTGTGTTTTGGCAACTGTACCTGAGAGCCGGTCACCTTCTAGGTTTGGCGTATTTACCATCTCAGACCACATCGTCATTTAACATCTGGTGAGATTGTGGTCAAACGCTAAATCCACATATAAAGGACAAATGGGTAAAAGGTACACAATCTTGTATTTTTCTTATTACGCGATCATCATATGAACTCATTTATATATAGGCATAAACATAAGATATACTTACCTAGGTCTTAAATGAACTATTACTTTCGAATACGTATCAAAGTAATTTCCAACTGAACTGAGAGCTGATCACGGCTCAATTGGTTGTATATTTTTTATAGTTAACAGTTTCATTTTAAGGATTTAAATTTACTATCCGATATCGGCGATCTCGCCTACACTGGTCCTACGCATGCACACCACACCGTCTGCCCCGCTTCTCCACGACAAGGAAATACATATCACATGGTGCTTACAAAAATCATAGTTAATCAAAAATGTAATAACTCTATATTAAAGGAAGATATCGTGAAAATGTTTAGATAAGGACTAGTCTTTAAAAAAAGTTGGAACGAATTCTATACATTAGCTACATAATATAGAAACAATAAAATTATGACATCTTAAACTAACGTAGTATCTACTGTAATTACATAGTTTTAATCAGTTTGACACTGGCAGAATTTCGTTCTATGCACACAAGTTGCAACTTCTAATAACAGGTGCATTGATATCCGGTACCGCTTCTGAAATAATAGTTCAACCAACGTCGACCACGCTGACCCTTAAAAAACACTACCATAGTATAATACCGACATATCAAAAATTATTAGCATGTCGTGATATAAACAGAAAACATACCCGTCTCAGTTACACCAATGTCGATGATGTGGTCCTCGCTGGCGGACGCGAGCAATCTCCCGTCGAAACTGAACGAGAGCGTCCTCACGGGCCATTCCAACCTAAATAATGTTTTATTCTAATTTCTAGCATCATTCTTTTAATACTTTGTAAATTTTAGCGTTTGATCACATTTTATTTTTAAGATTGCAATAATACACAAATTTTGACAACACATTTTCAACTTGAGGGTGGTAGCTAGCCAGGCTTGTCTAGAAAAAGCCCTACCACCATGTTATAGTTTTATCACGATGTTTTCCTTCAGCAAAAGCTCCACATATTAACAGTTCCAAAAGTTACAAGATAAGAACACAGGTAAAGCGATGATGGCTAAATTGATAACATGTCAGGACACCTACAACAATAAACGTAGGCTTTGGAATTCTTGCCGACTGAGTCCGAGCTTGCGGTGAAGGAAAAACATCGTAATGAAGCCATAGCATGGGCTTGGCATTGGGATTTTTAGAAGTCCGCCTGGTTATTTACCACTCTTAATATTGAAACTTTGTCATCGAGCACCTGTATTCCGGTAGTTACCATTGAGAGCCAGTCGCCCCTTTAGGCTTAACTTGTTTACTATCTTAGACCACATGGTCATTTAACATCATGAGGTTATGGATAAACGCCAAAAACTATGAAGTGTTACAAAAAACAACATTATAACAGTTCCAAACATGTTTTGAAGATACGGAACATTCAACAGATCTCTTTCACTTTAACCCTTAAATGCATATTGTTGCGAATTGTCTACATTCCACTTCCATTTAATTTTATTCAAAAACCTGAGTGTATGCGTTTTCGAAAGCATGTTTAAACCTTAGAAAATACCTTACGTGTAAAAGAAAAAGTTGACATTACTTTTGGCGGGTAAGTTATATTATTATTTTTTTGTCTTATTTTGGAATTCGTTTCAAAATTCAAAATAAAAATCATGCATTTAAGGGTTAAATAACCCAATAAAATAACTAACGGATCACATATAGCACAATTTAAAGTTAAAATTTAGATATAAAATTGGGTAAAAGACAAAACGATTCGGTGACTTTGTTACACGATTTTTACTGTATACTACTATACTTGTATCTGGGGAACGGTTTGAATATTTGCGTAAGATCAGGTACGTAGCCGCTGTAATATCAATGATACGGGACCCTCGAGATACACATCCCTGACGTGTTCAAGCAAAAATTCGTAAAATGTTACCCAAAACCTGAAATTCTTATTAATAAGAGACTTTAAATTAATTAACAATTGAATATGAAAATGACAATAGTGTTTCTAGATCTTAGTGACTACTATATTAGGGCCAAAATTCCGCCATAGTTAGGGTCATATATCATACTTGGCATAGTCATGTGAATATACTACCGAGACCATACCAGTCCGAAGGTGGGACTAGCGTAAAAAGCATCACATTATTTTGTAAGTCTGGCAACACATCATTTCAATTAATGTATGTATTATGCTACTCCCATACCTGCGTGTATCGGCACGAAGTTTTGTCTATGGTCAGAGTAAATGCAGATGTGGGAAGATATTATCGTTATGCGTTACGAACTATCGGATTGCGTGACGATACACGAAGCACGACAACTGGGACCGCGGTTTCTACACAAATCAAAGGAACTTGGAGACGCCAATTTCGAGTTACTATTGAAATGACAATGGTGTGCAAACGTTATTCTACACCTTTATCGGAATTAATTTTGAGGTTACTTTTTAGCGGCACAAGTCACCGAAGCTTCGTCGCGCAGATAACGGACTTGCATTACGATACAAACAATATGGCGGCTTGTCAATACGACTGGTAAACGGCACTACATGTTGCAATAAAACTTATAACCTTTACTAACATGTTTTATTGCACGTCATGAAAAACACGATATATTTCAACAAAACAGTTTACCTCCCCCTTCCGCCCTCCAAAGAAATAATAACACCGAAACCAATTAAGATTAGCTAAGTTATTGGATAACCTTTTATATCTGAATAGTAACCGATTTACCAAGATTACTTAAATGGTTTACTTTTTTTGTGAGACACTAAAGTTTATTTGCCCTGACATAAATGACTCAGGGGATATCCTGTGGTATAGTGATAAAAGGCCGACACGATTGAAATAAAAGAAAACAGTGAAATAACCACTCTTCCTATATTTCAGGTTCAGTAATGCCAGTAACAGTTTTTTTTTAGTAATAGTGTTACGTTTTAAAACAAAGTTCCAAAGCACATTACCGATTTACCGTATAATAAGTTAAAGCAATTCTTCTCGATGACTGGGTTGTTTTCCGAACCGGTGGTAGTTTTATCGTTTATAAGCGTCTTCTCTGGGACTAAATTGAAAAGAGTAATTTTGATTTGATTTGTGCGGCTTTTTCCAAGAAGTCATTATTGTAGTGACGTCCGAAATGTATGATGTATGAAGTTGGTATCGGTATACGGACCTGGAGAAGACCCTGAGGCAGGCGAGCTCGTGCACGTCCCAGAGGGAGACCAGAGCGTCGGCGGAACCCGTAGCGAAGTACCGCCCGGTGGGGTCGTGCTCTATGCATATGCACGTACCGGGGTGCGCTTTCAAAACCGTCTGTAGTTCCAGCGATGGATACCTAGCATTTTTTTTTAATATTAAATGTCTATTGGAACGAAGTTCCTCAACGGGTCTTGCGATAGGAGTTGACTGGCAAAAATCGTCACGTAAGGAAAAAGCGTTAACTCTTCTGTTTTTCTACCTCCAAATCCTCCTTATGAAATAAAAAGAAGTACAAGAAGAATTCTCTATTTCAGATATGATCGGTAAAAAGCGAATTAAATAGACCTGAAATTTGTTGACAAATTTCACACAATGTTTAATGCAATAATATAAACAAACTTGCATGAACCTTCACTTACCATCAGGTGAAGAGCAAACATTTCGTTAAAAATGTAAAAAGGAAATGGTTAAACTCACGTCATGATATGTACACATCCAAGTCCATTAGTAAGGAAAAATAGATCCGAGGTGTTGTTCCATGATATCTCATTCACTTCGAAATTGAATAATTCCTCTACAACCTTCAAAAGTAATATTTAATTTAAGGTCACATTACTATTCTGAAGAAAATCCATAGTATTCTATTTATTCTCGGAACAGGTATCGATCACATCGCGTTATAAAGAGGAACCCAAGCAATGCCTGGGACTTGTGATACAGATGTAGTTTGATGGAGCCCCTATACAATGCGCATTTACCCTCAGTTACACTGCTTATCATTATCCTAAAAATAGGTTAGTACTTAAGACCGTCTAAACAATCCAGACAAATGAGAGAACTAAAGGATTAAGACAAGCCCATGCAGCTGACATATCACTGTGTTGTACACGCCAACAACCCTTCCACAGTGATAGTGTTTCTCTATTGTTAATTAGAATTCACTATTTAAGATGATGCAATATCGTGTACCTTCTCGCGGATTCAATCGTCATAAGCTAAACTTGATTTTACTTCCATTCCATCGCCTAGTAATTAAATTTATATAGTTTTTAAAAAACAGAGTGTATCTAAAGACACAACAAAAGTAAAAGTTTTGTTTTGCATGAAAAAATTTAATTAAAAAAATATAAAAATAAGCCAACATCAAATGGTGTTCCCAGATGGTCGCCTATCCAAGTACTGATTGCGCCCGACGTTGCTTAACTTCGGTGATCAGACAAGAAACGGTGTTTCCAACTCTCTACCCGACATAGTGTTTATCCCCACCACTTTTCGTCACACAAAATGGTTGCCGATAGATCAGAATTTCAAAGCCACCATAAGAATTCCCAATTCCCATAAAAAGTTTCACTTCAATTATGCAGTTTAGAAAACTTGGAACATTGATTTGAACCCGTATTATCGATTCGTATAATATATGTTATTTAATTAGCAAATCCACTGTCAATATTATCTGCAAGACATTAATTTATTAAAGTGAAATGACAATGAGAATAAAATAAGAATGAGTATATCAGAGCAAGTTTGAAAATAGCACCAGTGACAGAGAAGTAGAGGAATAATAGGTTAGCATAATATGCCACTATATTATGAGAAGAGATTATAAATCATGAAACAAGAAAAGTTTTGAGTAAAAATGGGTGTATATAAGAGTAGAGAAAGACCGAAAAAGGTGTGGATGGATTGTATGAAAAATTACATGTGTATAAAAAGTGTGAATACTGAGATGACATCTGATCGGGAAGAGTAGAATAGGAAAACATGTTGTGCCGACCCTACTTGGTTAGGGGTAAGGTGATGATGATTAAAGTGAAATTATGTCCATACAAAGTTAAATAATAACTCATAAGTATTTAATTAGTGTAGTTCATATGGTAGATTCCATTATTAAGTTAATAGCATTTACCACTTTATATGTCCGAGTATCTATAAAAGAAACAAGATCTTCCTTGTTTCCCACAGCTATGGTGCTGCCGTTTGGCGACCAAGCTATATTAATATTTTCTCCTTTCGTAGAAATTGTTGCGGCACATTTGTGGGTTCTGAAATTATCACATATTGTTAACAATCACAATTACAACTCAGTGATCTATAAATAAATGCAACAGAATGCTCAAAAGATCATTTTATATAATTTGATTTTACTGATCATCAGTTGAGAATTAACAACCATGTCATCCAGTGTAAGTTAATATTAATAACAATGTGGCTATAAGGTTTAATAATTTCGAATCATTTATTTTCTTCCCTTCGTAAAGACCAATATTAAACAAAATCTGAAATATAACTAATACAATAAATCATTGTCTAGGTATGTGTTGTATAATAATAATGTATACATATATTGGAACACTTACACTATCTAATATAATAAATGTGAATGTCAGTTAGTTATGCTTTCGTACATTACCTACTCAGTATGTATCAATCATCATCAATCTCAATACATTATGTACTTACATTTAGAAAAAAAAGTACTATGCCAGAGGAATATGTGAAATCTATGTTAACATGAGCCATGAGCAAAAAGTACTCAACTATAAAAGTTTGTCATATGCATGTATTACCTAATTATATGTGTATGTATAATTGTATGTACATATACATGTAATGTATGTATACATGTATATGTACATGTATTTACCTAAACAATGTAATTTATTAAGTTTTAAAATTACAAATATTATTATTATTGGTAAAAAAATTTCAAAGGAGACATCACAGGTTAAATATTAACAACTGCCTAGATAGTGATTTACTACCATAGTAATCTATTTTTATCTGTAACAGTGTAATATTAAAAACATTAGAGTATCTTTAGAGATAATACTAATTAAATTAATGAACTCTTTAAAAATATTAAAATAGTTAGTTGTTGTTTAATTTGACTAATCTCTTGTTAAGCCCTCTGCTGAAAGAACATCATCATTATTAATAAACAATTTTACAATCAACATAAATACCGTGCATCCCATATCCTGACTGACTTGTCACCACTGGCAGTGCTAAGTAATTCTGGATGAGAAGCGTGCCAGCACAGTTGGTCCACAGAACCAGTGTGCCCTTTGAATATAAAATCTTGAACCTAAAATCCAAAATAGCCAATTTAGTATGAAACATTACTATGAAAATTCCAACTACAATCGGATATTTATTAAATTAAAAATAATTATTTAATATGTTTAAAATTTCCTTTGCCGATTTCTACTGAAAAAATTAAAAACAAAAACATAACCTCACTTTAACAAGATGTAAACAAATGTATTAAACTTACCAATCTGTTTCTTTCCAACGCGAATATCGCTACACTTTTGTCAAAGGAACCGGACGCCAGCCTTCTGCCATCACAGGACCAACCCACAGAATGTACTTTTGAACTATGTGCAATATATTCTCGTGTGCTATTATGAGACGCAAAGTAACTTTTAAGTTCTGCTAAATCCTCTATAGGAGTCTGAGTTTGTTTCGGTTCTTTCATTGTATGTGTGATTTATTCGATATACTCTTGTAATTAGATATCTGATAAATTAACCGAATTTAAAACTTGTTATAAAACTTACTGTATACATATTATGATACTGACTTCTCCAGTATATTATTCTAATCTATGATAGGTACTGACAATTTAATTTAAAAACATCGATTATGACGTTTGTTCAAGGCTTGCCACAAAAGCAATTTATTATACTCCACTTGGGCATAGACTCTAAAATTATACAAAATATTACACGAATCATCCAAGTTTAGGAACTATTCATTACCTAGATATTTTATTTCTTGGATTTTTTTAAATACAGGAAGAAATAAAATGTAAAAACAATACAAATTTTGAAATACCTAAAATTTGCATTTAAATATTTAGGGTGCTCAACATAATAAATCTTAGAATTGCACAATATTCATTTCACAGTTTTTGGCGGGATCTTGGAATGTAGTATTGTAATGTCATATTTTGTTACGAATAAAATCTTGTGTTATTGTAGACAAATTAAGTGTATGGGAAATAATGCCACGGAGCATGGATTCTGACTTACTACAAAAACTGGCCTGGAAAGTTCTAACACAACAGCCACTAACTTATAATATTATTACCTACTCGACAATGGTAGTAATAATCTACTTTAAACTAGATGTACCAAAAAAAAATATCGCTACGTTAACTTTATTACATCGACTAAATTGTCGTAGAGGAAAAATTGTGAGTATACGTCATTCTGTGTCAAGTGGCCAATGTGTATAGATGATTTATGGGCCAGTACGCTACAAATTCAAACGTCTATATAGGTTTATACGATCTGGCACTCCCGCCTAATTAACAAACGGACAACTTAGGGTTGCAAGTTTCTTATATAAAAGTACTTGTAGAAAGAAAACATATTAACCAGACTCAGTCATTATCAATTCATACAGGAAAACTAAAAAGTAAAAATATGCAGGTATACCATTTTCAAAGTACAATACTACAATAGTATCATTATATTACGTTGTTAAAATGTGTTGTACATGTGAAATTTAACAAATAAATTGTATTCAATATAAACGCTGCACCGTACAAATATAATTCTTATAAATATAATTACTTGCGACTCCCCTGGTGTGCTAGTGTCTATGGACGGGGGTGGTCACTTACCATCAGATGACCCACCTATTCGTTTGCCACCTATAATATAAAAAACAGTAGCCAGCATCGCGAGCGCCTCACTTGCACATTTACGCTAAACAAATATTTGTTAATAATTCCTCGCAAACGAAATCACAAAACTATAATATTCAGCTAATCTAAAATAGCTTAAGTGACTCCTTATAAGGTAAGCTATTTGCCAATGAAAGTCACGTGAAAATCAGTCCAACCGTTTCGCAGAGTACACGCAACAAACAGACAGTTTTTCTTTGTTGTAGGCAGTTGTTATTTTGATATTATATACAGATAATTAATTTTCATTATATGTATAGATTACATGGGCAACACTTTTTAAATGTTTATCCGAGGTATTGCATTTAGCCACTGTTAAATCATTCGCAAACATCTGTGACGTATAATTATGTATCCATGTATTCTGTTACATGTCCTATTAATACATATCTATGACCTTTAAAATGTTTTCCAACGAATATATAACCTATTTATAAAACTGTACACCAAATTCATACGATATGTTCTTGCACAAATATCTCCACATATCATAGAAACTACTCTTTTGTGGCAATCATTACTTATTATTCTAAACCAAACACATTAAACAACACTGGAACCAGGCGGCCATGTGCTTATATAATATACTATAATGTTTTTTAACAAAACCAATTTGTGAATTTTATAAAGAGCTTAAATAATCTAGTAATTATCTTTATTCTTGATTAGTTAAAAGTCAGAGGTAATTAAGCAATACATTGTTATTTTATAACCATGTATTCCTAGCACAATTATAAATTACTCATTTTAAGGCTGAAGATATTCTTGCCTCCACACTTTAATTCGTGACAAGAAGTACGCCATTGGAGTCACCCAGCAGATTATCATGAAGCCAGCGTGCAGGAGGAATTCCTGCGGAAATCATAAACGATTATATTGTTTTAAAAAACGTGTTTTATAAATGTGTTTTTGTTTCATTACCATCATGTGCTAACGAGCTAGTAACAAAATAAAAGAACGACAAATATTATGAAAATACCCTGTATTATAAAAAATACCTTTTTCCTTTAAAACTCGTATACTAAACATCTTTTATTAACTTTATCCAATTCAAAGCTTAGCACCACTACTTATTTTTCATCAACCTTGTCATCTAATGGTTGGACAAGAACTGATTATCCCACTTTTGTCGTTGACGATATTAAAATACGAATGCAAAGCATTTCCTGTGACCGATAAATTGAAAGACTAAACAAATACCAAATAACAAATATGTGACAATAGGAAACTCACTGGAGTCGTTTAAATCATTTGAATATCATTTTAGTTAATAAAAATTTTATAAAGGCAATATTAAATCATTAAAATCAATTACCAAAAATAGAAATCATGACACAAATTTTAACGAAGTTATAAAATATTTTCAGTTGTAATTTCATAAACAAAAGTAACTTATATTCACACAGAAATAATTTATTCAAAGTAGCGACAGTTTCCAACGGCCTGAAACTGCATGCCCAATGGTCTCGCTGTTCGTAGACAGTGGAACCCATGTCTTATGGCGTGGTAACTTATCTTATTTAAACTGAACACTCTGAAAACTCTTATTGTACCTCCTCCTACATGAGTGCTACCCGAGCTGAAACACTTGCAACCCTCTTCTAAAACCGACCACGCATCTACTTATCCCTCGACAATTGTTGCAGTATCTAGACTGAATTTAGAATCAAGTTGAATTGTTAAACTAGAGAAATAAATTAAACATTGTTTTTATATGTACTTACTCCAGAGGAACATTTGACTCTTGGCGGTGTCGTAATTATCATGGAAGCTTGTGCAAAATTTCGCTTTGGTTTCATAAAATTCTGCCGCGACACGATTCTATTCAGTAAATTTAAGTTGTTCTTGAATAGCATTTTGAAATAATTTGTAAATCCTTCGTGTGTGACACTTTTCGAACCGTTAGTCATAGATTTGAAATAAAAAATATAAAGGTTCCAACATCGAAAAAAAAGTTATTTTATCAAACATCAGAATAGTTTTTAATTGACAAGCTTGTAGTGAAAGAGGTTAAAATGTTTTATCAAACATAAAAAATAGCTTTTAATTGACAAGCTTGTAGTGAAAGAGGTTAAAATGTTTTATCAAACATAAAAAATAGCTTTTAATTGACAAGCTTGTAGTGAAAGAGGTTAAAATGTGTGACCACTAGGTAAAGAGCATATAGCTCCTTGTGTAAATGGCTTTTTCCGAAGAAAAGCGTTACCTATCAAGCCATAAGTAGTGTCATCTATAAGACGCTGAGATGACGTGGAAAAACAAAACAAATTGTGGCCGTTCAGCGGGAAGTGTCGATTAAGATATATTGTAATCTTCCTATTCAAAATTATTATATTTATTACTAGCAGGCTCGGCGGACGTTGTCCTGCCCTGATATTACAAAGTATACATTTATGTGCGTGAAATTGGCTTTTTTCGATTCTTTCAACCATTATAACCAATTTACAAAAAAAACTTGGACAAATTATACTAAACCTACCCCGTGAATTACTCTATCTATTGGTGAAGACCGCATTACAATCCGTTCAGTACTTTTTGACTTTATCGCGAACATACAGATATACAGACAGACGCAGCGGACGACTTTGTTTTTTTTTTATTATGTAGATCACTACATAACGGACTATCAAGTCCGCGTCAAATATTTTGAAAGTTCAAAAGTTTTTTTTTTTAACCGACTACTGTACTGCCTTCATAGTCCTCTACAGCTTTACCGGACTACTAAGGGGAATAATAAAGGCACTCACCCGATTCTATATTGGCTGCTTTGAAATATATGTGCAGACCGTAGTCCGGTGAAACTGTAGAGGCCTTGCCAGGTCAACAGTGTAGTCAGTTCGAAAAAAAAAAAGATGCGTAGATTACAAATATGGATATCAGAGGGACGCGAAAGAAGTGTAGACGAAACAGGCTCGCCCGCGCTCTGTCTTCGCCCTTATACACCGCCACGTGTATTAATTGCGTGCTAGTTGCAGCACCGTCGCATTTAGAATAGTTTCGTTTACATTGGTAGGTATACAAAAAAAAATGATATGATATACATAAAAACATATATCCATTACACGTTATTACTGTTTCCTTGTTTATATTTGTTATTTTCGTTATTTGTTCTCTTTATTGTTGCGACAATATTTGATTTTTGGTTTGGTTGGGTTAAACCCAAGCAATATTTAATCGATTTTAAAAATTCTCTCGCATGTAGTAAGCTACATTATCGGCGAGTAAAATGGGATATATTTTATTTTAAAACTGTACAACAAGAGGAGCGAAGACACGAGTAAAAGCTAGTTAATAATAAAGTAAATAATAACCAACAACTGCCATTAAATACTCCCAAGAAGATTCTAACTATCAAAGACTAAGGGTGATAAACAAGGTTGAGAAAATAAAACATTTAGAGCTTGGTTAATCATTGATTTGTACAACGTTATTTTTAATGTGGCACATAAGATGTTGTTCTAAATTTTGCATAGCTTTATATAAACAGAACTGTTTGCAAGCCGCGATCGCAGCACATTCCTTTAAAATGAAATTGAATGTTCTAGGCATTTTTTCAAACATTTCCGTATCGAATTTCGCTCCAACACTTGTAACCGCAGCCATATAGACCGAATCATAACGCTTCACCCAATATTTGAATTCGTTTATGCTTTTACATTCCATCAATGGCTTGTAAGTGCTTTCTTCTTCTATCTCCTTTAAATAAATATCGCGTTCCTCTTTAATAACTGCTAAAGATACTTCATCTTCCGTATCTGATGATTCGTCATCCACATTAACTTCTTTCAATTGACTTTCTTTACTGTCACATTCTTCTATCTCTCTCTTAAGAATTCTATCTATCTCTGGATCCTGCATTGAGGTACAAATATCTACAGAATCCACTGCATCCAATTTTATGTACAATTGATTAACATCATATTTGTTTTCATCGAACTGAGCATCGCCTCTCGGTATTAAATCATCAACTTCTTTATCATCAATATCCTCTTCAAATAATGTCGGTTCTATATTCTCTATCTCTATTTCCACTTGACCTGTGCTATTACCACACGGTAATATAGAACTTAAATCCATTTCTTTACTTTCATCTGCAATATCAGTGGTAGTATCTGTTGCAAATTGACCATTCTCAGCTGTTTCATTGCTTTGCTCAATAGGTACTTCAAAAAACCGAGTCTGATTCATTTCCCAAATAGCCGATTGTACTTGCTTTGATACCTGATTTATAACGTCTTTTTCAATATAATTATAATAAGCTTCTAGTAATTTATTAATTTTTTGTTTATTATCCACACGTTCAGAACTTTTTAAATGTTTCCTTTTTGTTTGTCCTTCGTCCAAATTTTCGTGTTTCCTTTTTCTCGGTTCTGCGGTTCTATATTCTTTTGGTATTGGAATTTTGTACTTTTTGCATGCATGTAATATTAATTCTCTAACTGCTCTCTCTCGATTGAACGTTTCAGGGTTAAATTCATAGGAGCATTCACTGGAAATGCTTTTATTGTCTTCCATGTCATTGTGATTGACCATTTCATTTTGGTTGTTAATTTCTTCCATTTCGTCTTGTAACGCATCAAAGTTATTATCATTTTGTGGTAGACTTTCATCATTACTTTCTAAATTTTCAAATGTATCGTCAAATATATTTTTGTCTTCCTCTTCTTCGCTGATTGTTTCTAGTTCCCTAATTTCACATGCATCTACCGTAGGTTCCTTATCAGTAGACATATTTTCTGTATTTGAATCATAACCATGATCACTTTCTGTGTCAATATTACCATTAATTTTTATATCTTTGTCACTTTCATAAGTGACGTGATCTAAAGTAGGTTTTTTAGTTTTCAACCAATTTTTATTATCGCAATTACGTATATATATCATTTCAACACGTTTTCTCATTTTTGTGCCTTTTAAATAACTACAGAGGATATCTTTGCCTTTTATGCTTTTTCCATTATCACCAACACCTACAATTATATTTTTTGTATCACTTACATCTGTTAAATTTAAGCTTTCACAAGCAAATTTAAGAGAATACTGTTTAAAATCTTCGCAAAGTAATTGCATGCTTTCAATATTTTGACAGTGATTTGCAATTATTTCTGTATATGTAGTCATTGGAGTCAAGGAATGTTGGAACTCTGTTCTTGGTACTACCACCATGTCATTATTAAAAGGAATTTTATCAATAATGTTCATTGACAATTCATCCGTCAATGATATAGTCCCTTTACTTGGATTTGTTAAATATTCCATGAAAATATAATCATCTGTGTCCAGATAATGTTCATCTTCTACAACACATAAGCGATATGTCGCAAGCATTTTTCTTCTAAACTGTAAATATTTAATCCATTCTCGAAATGAGAATAATCTTCCAGTTGTTTCTGATGTGAAGCCTAATTTGCGACATTTAGGATACATTCCTTCTGAATTAATTTTATCTACTACATCTGCCATCTTATATTCATATTCATCATCTAAACCGAAACACATTTTTAGACCTACAACTATATAAGACATTGCAACAACTTCATAATTTGGAACTTTGATTAAATTATTTTGACATCTACTATCGATTTCTAAAAATTCACACGGCCAAAGATGCATAAGTGAATAAACTAGGTTTTTAAATTCATCAGGAAGACATAATTCTGTGACGTAATTACTTACAATTTTTCTCATATCAGGTAACACTGGGGCACCTAAATCTAGTACTTTGAACAACGTCATTGCCTTTGCCCTGCACTGTTATTGTGCCTATTTGTCTCCGAGGAGCACAACTTCGTAGAAAATACTTCCAGTTTGGTACAGCCTTAACGTTGAAATCTTCAGGTATGTGCCTGTCAAAGTTATTCATATTTAGCCTACCCTCTTGAATAAATCTAAATAAATGAGAGATCTGAATATCACTTCTATCTATATTGAGTGCTACATATAACATAGTCACCAACAAACATGATGACATATTTTTAACATCTCTTAAGGGTTTTATAGAGATATCTTTATCTTTCCTTCTCCTTTTTTTTGCGTTTTCACTACTCGATTCTTCATCTATGTTATCTTCCATTGTGTTCTGAATTATGGATGATGTACCAGCTTCATAGTTAATTGTTACGCTAAAATTATTTGAATAATACATTATAATAATAATATAGAAAATACTTTTATCTAATTAATTACAACTATATTTAAACTTTCTGGTTTTAAAACTTTCAACCCCATATACCAATTCTTAATATTGACCTAAGTAGTAATGTTTATGTTAGAAGAAAAGAGGCTATATATAATCAAAAAATTATACAGTAAAAGATGAGTCATACACATAAATTATCGTTGAAACACTGTAGATAAATAAAATGATTAGGGAATATAACATAAGTAGCAATGATGACTCAGTTGGTAGTGTGATCAGACACAGCGTTAAAGGAGATAGGTTCGAATCCCAGCAACTAAGTCTCAGCTTCCCGTGAAGAAAAACATCATGATGAAACCTAGCATGATGGTAGGGCTTTTACTACGTCCACCTAGCTAGCTACCACCCTCAAGTTGAAAATTTATCACCAAGTACCTGTTGATGTGTCCTGGCAGCTGCACTTTAGAGCCAGTCTCCATCAGGTTTAGCTATAGTACCATCTTAGTCCACATCACCATTTAACATCAGATGAGATTGTGGTCAAATGCTAACCTATAAAGTATAAAACAAAATATGAAAGTATCATAGTCATAAGTTAAAGATTTCTCCCTTCTTGATATAGATCAAAAGTAGAAAGAACTATGCTTATCACTTTTCATGCCACGTTCTGGCCCATAACCTGATTGTCAAGTTTAACATGTACCACAGGTAGTACTTGTGACACAGAACTGTTAATAATAGTCCTTGTAAATAAACCCCTCCTGTTGTAAAGTAAGTTATAGTTACTCATGTTGTCTTTATTATCTTTTTATTCTAGAAAGGGTATGATAAGGAGATAAGTCAGTTTAAATTAATTGGAAAGTTAGGTGAAATTAGAAAAGGTAAAAAATCTAATAATTGAGATTGGTTATATTGATTTTTAATAACCTTATACTTTAAACAGACTGTGTACATTTTTTTTTAATATTATAGGGGGCAAATGAACAGGTGGGTCACCTGATGGTAAGTGATCACCACTGTCCATAGACACTAGCAACACCAAGGGAGTCGCAAGTGCGTTGCCGGACTCTTAATATATATGGGCCTCTGGTGCTCTCACTGCCCGAACGAAACGCAACAGTGCAAGCACTGTTACTTCACATCGGTTTTCTGTGAGTGGGTGGTACTACCCCGGGCGAGCCGACCCATTGATGCTGAAGCCAGTAATAGCTTCAGCGTGGCTCTACCACCTACAACATTACATTCTTACGTGTGAAGGAAGAATATATATAACTTTAATGAAAATACCTTAGATCATCCTTTTTCTGATACTTCTTCACATACTTTGTCCAGATCCAAAGCAGTTTGATTTTAAAAGTGGGTTCAGCACCCAAAGCTATTAACTCATCAGCCAGTCCACATATTATGAAGTTAAATATGTGCCATTTGTACCATTCACCCGACACTAGAAAATAATTATAATCACATGAGCATGTAAAAGATCTACTTCACAGCTATAGGCCTCTTACCAAAAGAAGGTATAGGCATAACCACTATACCAGCTCACAGCATATTAGCGATTTCAAACTCAAAGAAATCCACAGTTCTATATTTTCCCACATATTCTGATGGAACTACAAAAACATTTCTCTGGTTCAGATTACCTCACTATGTTTTTCTTCACCAATTCATCAAAAGCTTTCACAGTTTGGATGAAAACACTGCCACCCTCATTATATTCTCCAGATCTGGCATCTTCTGATTATTATTTGTTCCAATCGCTACGAAAAGGTTCTAAATGGTAAGATCTTTACTTCAAATGTGAAGGTCAACATCACCTGGTTTTTTATTTATAATGGTGAATTTTATGAATATGCATTTATGCTACTTATGAACGTCAAAATTACCATAACTTCGGACAAGCAACCCAGTCATCGAGAAGAACCGGCAAGAAACTACCTGTTTTAGCTTTTCAACATATTTCTATATTAGTTCGTACATGTATTTCTATAATATTTTAATACCATTGAAATATTTCTAATATTCGTAATTATACACTAAAACATAGCGTAGATACATACCGGAACAAGAACCTACGACTGTCAAAATTTAATAGACACTCCATTGAACAGTGACTGCGACTTCAATTGAATAATAAATTAAACGTGTTTAAACATACTTACTTTGAACTTTATCATCCTTAATTTTAACTATCTTCCGTTTAGTCGCTTGCGCCACATTACCCGTGGCCAATACATTATTTTCATCAATAAATGTCTCTCTAACATTTGTGTCCTGGGTGCCACATTCGACACAATAATAAAAGCCATCAACTAAGTTCAAATCCTTACTTCCACACACGCTACACGGATCGATAACCTGCATTTTATAAATATAGTAATACAACCATAGATAAAACACTATTCAATATAAGTGTCTATAACAAATTATAACGATATCACAGATGTGTATTAGTAATGTTATTGTTTAATTTTTTTGAAGCTAACTACGCTATCACCAGACAAACCTCTACAGCTTCCTCCACAGAATAATATTATATAGATAGATAGGTACCGTCTTATTAAAAGAAATAGGTATGTCACATTTCATATTCTTTTTAGAAATCGATTAACTATTTGCAATCATTAATATACGAAACAAAGTATCGATTTTTAATTAATTAAAATGTTTGGTCTTTTCGCAATATTTACCAAAAACTTACACTACATAATTATTGAGTGTAGAGGTAAGGAGAATAATTTGAAAAAGTGTCAAACTCTAAGCTTAGTGATTTTTATAATTCAAAAACTCTCTAAAATGGTGCTAGCATAGGTAAAATATATGGTTAGTCCAAAGTAATTTTATAAATATAATTGAAAATAACTGCTGTAAGAAAACTTGGAGACTAACAGAATTTTTGTGAACTCTAAATAACTCGTTCCGTGATATTTTATAAATATAATTGAAAATAACTGCTGTAAGAAAACTTGGAGACTAACAGAATTTTTGTGAACTCTAAATAACTCGTTCCGTGATATTGGAATGTTTACTATTATAAAACTTTTTAAAATAATGGAACAATATTGAACCCTGTGCTACTGTAATGCCAACACAGTTTAGTACATTTTGACGGGTACTCAAAAGTACTCCTCCCTACCTCTACACTCCATAAATGTAATGAAGGACAAGAATTAGTTTCTCACAGACTGAAACCATTTTATTATACAAACAATTTTAATCGTCATCATGTAGAACTTAATTAAAAAAGCTAGGATTCAGGTCAAGAGAAGAATATGTCAAGAATATTACCATCTATGAGGCGTGGTTCTGTAAGCGAAGTCTAAAGCTTGCTTGCTTTAACGCTTGAGCTATAGCAATCGTCTTAATATATTTTTGCCTTGTCATTTCTCCGTTGACTTGTGGCTATAAGGTGTCGCATTTCATAGTTTTATGTCATTGAAATATAAGATTTTCTTAAATTTTACCGTCAATAAATAATGATTCACATATTATTTAACCATTAACCCTTATCTCGATATGTTTTCATTAAGGCCTTTATAGTATTTTCAACTGTTGGATTATTCATGATTTCCACTTCATAGTATCTACTGTAGTAGTAATCAACGAATAACAAGTAATGTCATGAAGGTAACGTTCTCAGAAAATCTAGTGCAACTAGTTCCCATACTTTTCTTGGTAATTCCGTGGGCTTAATAGGTTCAGTGTATATTTCCTTTCTGACCAGTCTACATCCCTTGGAAGTATCTACGTAATATTTTATATCATGGTACTCCACCATACCTTGTTTGTTAACTTTCCTTTCATACAATCTGTTGGAATATACATATCATGTCATGTTTCCAGAACTCTTGGTATCAGTTCTTTTGGTACTACCACTCATGTGCCTCTTAACACAATATCACACAGTTCTGTCTTATATAACTCAAATCTTCTTAACTCTTTTGCCAGACATAATTTTGTAAAGTCTTCTTTATGTTCTTGTATAAATTGTCTTTCAATTTTTCTCACATTAATGGCTGGTCTCCTAACATGTTGCACAATTAGAGGTAGTTTATAATCAATTGGTATATCCAGTATAAAATGCTTACATTTCCCCACATCTTGAAACTATTTCGGATATTGATTCTTAATGAAGTCCTTGTTACTAAAATTGATGTTCATATTCTCCGCTCTTACTTGTAATAACCCTAACATTACAAAAGTTGTTCTACGCAAAAATACCCACTACGGCCCGTTTTCATCATACACAAATATATCAACAGTTACCATTTATTTACTACTAATACTAATGACATACTTGTCAAGCCTGTTTAGTGTGGAAGAATTTATATATAAGACAGAAGGTCAAATAAATGTCATATTTACTACCGGAATCATCTGTCTCAACGTTCTTCTTTTATTATGTAACTTATTTTTTTATTTGTTTTGGTATTCTTCTTTATTACTTGCAACAAACTATTGTATTAATTTCTTAACTGTAACTATCATCTTTTTCATTTGCTTCTAGACTATACGTTTCATATTTCTCTTGTACTGACGGTCCTGCTTAATAAAGCAATCACGTAAACTTTAAAAGTGAAACACTGTTTTGTATTGCCTCAAATTTTTGGTACATCTACGAACCTTTTAAATAATTGTTTTTTTTTTATGCTATGATTATTATTTATTTTCATTATTAATAGTATTAAAACAAGTACGAGTAATCGAGTTAATATGGTAACATCACTGATAGTGTTGCCAAATGATAATTTTAAAAGTTAGTAGAAGTATTAAAACATCACTATAGATGTGGTTAAAGAAGTCAACCACTTCGCCGGTTTGACATTAATTGTCATCCCATAAGCACGAAAATGAAATTTTATTCGATAAATGAAATATTCTGCTTTATCAATTTTTTTACCGTTAAAAGTTTTTTTTGACTGACTAAGTTATTGTCTTGACAAGCCTCTACAGCTTCACCCGATTACTACGGGGAGCTAATATCTGTTTGATATTTTACTACCTATTATAGTTTATGTTCACCATGTGGTAGGAATTTTAATTTTGTACCTGGTAACTGGAACTGCTATAGCTGTCGTGATCTGTCGTTGTCGTGTGTCTAGTACGTCTTCTATAGGTGTGTAGGGCGAATGAGAGTTAATTTTCGTAGCGTATCGTCGTCTGTCATCGATAACTCGCGTAATTCGGGCGTATTTTACATACGAGCTTTTGCTGAAAGAAACTGACGGTCTAACAACATCGCCGGCATTTAAAATCAACCGCATCACCTGAATCTATCGGCAAAGTGATATGCTAAGCGTTCTACGGGTTCTACCACACCCTTGATAATAGCGTCAAGCGTGTTTATCGTGTACCGTGTTACGAGAAATTGTTTGTTTGGTGTTATGTGTAGCGTTAGCCGTGCTGGGTGGTCGTGAGCGCGATAATTGCGTATACATTGATGGGCAGTGTCGCTGTCTCGCAGGCGGCAGTGAGGCCGCAGCGGCGGGATTGTGCTTCGTGGAGGGTCTTCTATATAATCAGTCACACTGGAACTGATGGAATTGGAGAATATTGTCGCGAACACTGTTTACTTGAAAGCGAGAGAGGGTGAGTTACAAATTTACTTTCTCACACTTCGTTTATCACGATATTAACTGACATTCACCTATGGGAATATAATAAAGTAATTAGAAAAACAGTTTATAATTATTAAATTATTTAGAAAAATTACAATAATAAATATCTGATTAAAAAAACATGTACACCATGTTTTAGGATTCACCTGTAAATTTGGCCATTATTACAGATCACTTACAGATAATTCATAATATCTCCTACAGATAATTTCATAAGCTTTTCTTTTTATTATCTCTATTTTCCATCACATCACATGATTTATTTATGTAGACTGTTACTGTTATATATCTAAAAATGATTATAGCTCACATTAGCATAATGAAGTTAAATTAAGTTTTTTTTTTATTTAACACTAATTACTGATTGTATATAAGGTGTAGGAATCTTGAGAATACAGCCTTTTACAATGTCAATAAAAGTATTTAAGTCTTCCCATATCCATGTAATAAATTTGTAATTTTATCTGTACAATATCTTTTTGTAAACTTCTATATAAATAAATCTGTAATTTTGTCTATACAAGTATTTTTTCATAAAGTTTGTTATAAATATCTATTTTAAAAAACTGATTACTAATGGTAACATGAAAATTTTTATATTTGTTTTTGCCTCTCTATGTCTGAATTTAACTATATCTGAGGTACAAATTTTTATGGCATTGTTACATGGAAATGCATGTCAAGCTATAAAAATTCTCAATAATACTTTTGAGAAATTGTAGTTTTTTTTATCAACCTCACCTATTTACTATCAAATTATTTTAATGAAAGTTGAATACAGAGTAGCTCTCTATAGATTTAATTTCAAAATTTATTATCTATAATACTATAAATGTATAATAGTTATTATAAAAATGGAGCAGAAATAATATAATTTAAACAGGTAAAAACAATACATCATCTTCTTACCCTTACCCCACCTAAGTAGGGTCAGCACAACATGTTTTGCTGTCAGATATCACCTCAGTATTCACACCTTTTATACTATTTTTCACACAATCTATCCATACTTTTTTCAGTCTTCTTCTGCTCCTATCCCTGTCCACCTTCATATTTAAAACTCTTCTAGTTACATAAATTAAATCTCTCCTCATGACATACCCATAATATGCTAATCTATTACTCCTCACCTTGTTTGTCACTGATCCTATTTTTAAACTTCTGATATACTCATTCTTAATGTTATCCATCCTAGTTATGCCACGCATCTATCTTAACATTTGTGCCTTTACCACATGTAATCTTCTCACATAATTATTATTAGATTCATAAAGCATGACTGGTCATATAATCGTTTTATTCACCTTCCCTTTGAGTTTCAAGGGCTTTCATGGGTCACAAGCTATCCCAGACAATTTTCGACATTTTATCCACCCGACATTTGTTTTATTCAAAGAGGCAAATACGATTACTGCCTAAATTCGCCAGTGGAGTCACGGGTACAGCTATTCTTGAATAAACTAATATAAAAGACCCAATATATCTACAAAGTAACAATTGTGTACTCAATACTGTAGATACAGACATGGGGAGGAGCAAATATGTACTTTTATTATTCTGTAAGCAAATATTAGAACAGTAACATCATTTTAGATATTCATAAAAGCTGTTTATATCTCATCAGTCCTGTGTTTCTTTATTTATGAAGTTCTCAAAACAGTACAGGTTCTCAAATCATGTGGAATAATATTAAATGATATTTCTTTTTTGTGGAAAATATTTTCCAAATATACTACAACTTGGTAGAATAAATCTTTAAAATTGAGGTGTATTTTGGTCTGAGCATATCTTTGAAGTCACTGAACTGATATTGATACCACATTTACAGCCGGATAGGCATTTTTTTTCTGAGTATTGTATAGGCTACGTGTCATGAGGTTTTTCTACAGGACCTAAGCAGTAATGATGCAATTTATCAGGACTTAATAGAGACTGTACAAAGGTTATGAAGATGACAAAATTACAATAAAAAAATATGGGTATAATCAGTCTAGAGAAAACATGTAGTTTGCCATGAAATAAAGAAACTATTTTCACAGAAAGAAGTTAAGGGCTTTAGTAAGTTACTAATAGGAACATTCTAAAAAGATACATACACAACAGTCTTGACTTCTATTTGACCTTGGATACCTGTGTTTGACATATTTACATAGGTATTTTGATTTACAATTAAAATGGAACCATTGATGTGTTGAGAATTATTAATTACTAGCCGTTGCCGGCAGCTCCGCATGCGTTTTTTTATAATTGTAAATTACTTCTTATAAGATCAGCTATCCGTCAGTGAAATTTCTGTCAAAATCGGTCTAGCTGTTTCGGAGATTACCCGGAACATACAGACAGACAGACAAAAATTTTAAAAATTGTATTCTTGTTATCAGTGTCATGTATACATTCATATCCAGTCAGTAAAAAGTCGTTATTTTGATATTATTTACAGACACTTAATTTTTATTATATGTATAGATTTCAAAATAGTACATCCTTATTGTATGATAAGCCAGTGTGTAAGGTGAGGGAAATTGAGATGTGATAGTTTAGTATAGTACAAACATGTTAGAAGGAATATATTATAATCATCTAATCAGAAGTGTTAACTAAGAATTTGAACTGAAGCACATATGCAATGGTTAATATACTGAACTATCTTTTGACCTTGTATACATGATTCGAGTATATTCTGGGTGCAAAGTAGTTTGTCTTTTTCATGTTTCAGACAACTTCTGAACCAAATTTAATTGCAATTAGTTTAGAGGTTTGGTCATGAATAGGTAGCAAACTGGTGGAGTATCTTTCATATTTATCTAACTGTGGACAAGAAGGGAAATATTTTTCAAGAATATGTCATTCTCTGCCATTTTCTATAGCCATAATGTTTTTTTTAATACATTAGATATCTTAATTATAGAGGTGATGTATGTTATATAAAAATTATTTATGCAGTATGTAGATAAAACAGATTGAAAAGGGGAAAAAAAGTGTTTTATTAACCAGTGTTCAACTGAAGAACTCATTCATTAATATTACTAAAAATTGTACAGCTTTTGTTTTTCTTTGTTCATAATCCATTTACTATAATAACATTATTAATGTGGATTTCACCAAACAATCAAATACTAGACCATATATGAGAGAGAGAGAGGAGCTAATTAGATGTGAGAAAAAAAATAAACAAATTATATACCTATGTAAAATGAATGGATAATGTTTTCAGACGTCATAGCTTACCTTTTAATTAAATAATAACAAAATAATAACCTACTGTTATACATATATATATGGTCATGATAAAAATATTATTTATTGTCCATGTGTTTCCTATTGTAATACGTGTTAATTAAATTTATTTATAAAGTTATTAATTAGCACCAGATTTGTTACCTACAATATATAATTGGTTAATATTTAACGCGATTTCATTAATAATATATATTATAGTTCTTGTGTAGGTTAGCAAAGTTATATCGTAACCAAAGAAAGATTTGGCATTTTTTTTTTATTTCACTTTTGTTTTCTGTAGTCCGGTAAAACTGTAAAGGCCCTGTCAGGCTAACAGTGTAGGTCAGTTGGAAAAAAAAAATAAAAAAAAATGTTCTGTTTGTCTATGAACTTTTGTTTAGAAATTGAACTTCTTCTTCTTGTTTTGGCACCGCAAAAGCATTTGCCAGTGTCAATGTTTTGTTTGAAGAGGGATTATAATACAATGTTTACAAGTAATATAAGTTTATTAAAACGTAGGAAGTTCCAAGTAAGTGTCTTGTGATAATTATAATGTTCTAACAAGATGGTGGTTTCCCTGTTAGAACTTTCCATGGAGTTTTGGTGGCATCTCAGAATGCATGCTCCGTGGTATTATTTCCCATCCACTTCACTTGTGTATAATAACCTAACTATATTACGTAAAACACCACCAATATTACAAAATATTGAGTCTAATAACACAAGATTATGAATAAAGTATAAAAGCCACTACATGACAGACCAAGGTCCCGCCAAAAACTCCAAATTGAACTTATCTAGAAACGTATTAGATTTACTTTTTCAAGAAAGGTACAGGCTACAAGGCTTTAGAGTTTTCTTCTCCTTTGTGTTTTAGTTAGACGTGCCCCCCTTTCTCATGATCGTATAGTTGTTTGAAGTAGATGACAACTATAATGTATGTAGATAGCCATCTCGTTAACAAAGAGTATGGAATAACACAGCCAAAATTTATTACCTATATGAAGTTTAAGTTTACTCGGGATGTATTCTTTCACCATTAACCCCCATGTTATAATAAATTAAAATATAAGTGTATAGGAATTTAGAAATCTTCATTACAAAATGAATAAAACTTAATGTATATTATTAAGCGCTAATAGTTTAATGGTAGCGTGTTCAGACACGTAGGTTCGAAACCTGTAATAAACTAAAGCTGTCGGGGAAAGAAAACGTCGAATGAAACCGTAGTATTGTGGTAGGGCTTTCTCTAACGCTCTCCTGGGTAACTACCACACTGAAGGTGTATATGTGTCGTTAAACACTTAAAGAAGTGTTCCGGTAGCGGTACTTGAAAGGCCAGTTCTAAAATCTCTGTTTAACGTGTTTTCCATCTTAAACTACATTTTCACTTGATATCAGCTATGATTATGGTAAAAGGTTAAAAAACCTACAAAGTAGAAAAAAAAGGAAGTATGAAGGATGTCATGATTTATATCACAATACCATATATAATCGTGTAGGTGGTAGAGCTACGCTGAAGCTATTACTGGTTTCAGCATGAATGGGTCGGCTCGCCCGGGGTAGTACCACCCTCTCGCAGAAAACCGACGTGAAATAACAGTGCTTGCACTGTTGCGTTTCGTTTGGTCAGTGAGAGCGCCGGAGGCCCACATATTTAAAAGGCCGGCAACGCACTTGCAACTTCCCTGGTGTTGCTAGTGTTTATGGACGGCGGTGATTACTTACCATCAGGTGACCCACCTGTTCGTTTGCCCCCTGTAATATAAAAAAAGTGTAGTCTACACGTACAGAACCGCGGGTACTACTAGTTTTTCTATTTTGTAAGTTAGTATTTGCCCACTGTCTCACTTGATGTTAAAGACCATGAGACGTAAGATAGTAATGCAGTAAATTTAAGAAGAAGCTACAATAAAACCTCTTATTGTAGTTTCAGAATCAACAATATTTTATTCAATTTAGGCCCTGAGAACGCGCTTATGAACGTCAAAACTACCACCGGTTCGGAAAACAACACACTCATCGTAAAGAATCGGCAAGAAACTTGATCTGGATTATTTTCTCTTTATACATAATTTAACAAAACGTATTTTTACGAACATACAAAAGAACATATTTATAGAAGCTCCATAGATTTTAATCCTAAGGGTGGTAGCTAGCCTTGCGGATATTGCAGAATAACCGGGTGGTAACCCTACAATGGTTTTCCTTCAGCGAAAGCCCAGGCTTATTGTAGGATTGGAACCTATGTCGCTGAACGCTTAGCCCATGCTAATATCGAACCATCAATCAGTCTTTCACTAATATATGAAGCAAAGCTCCTTGATTGTACGAGTAATATTTCTAATGGATAGATCAAGGATTCCATTACAGCTCTCTATGATCGTCAAGGAAAAATGAATATTTATGTAATTTTGTCTGTAACGCGTGGTATACTACAAAAGGTGTATAGTTTTTTCCTTGTACATATATTAATTAACCTTGTATTGGCTGTAGGTGTCTATTTAAGGTGCAGTTCAAACGACCTGATAACGTTTTTCAGGCTTAAAGTAAAATATTATGTATTTCCTAAAAACGTAATAGCGAATAATTTGAGTTTGTCGAATGCTCCTATTGACGTTGCAGCCGTGAGTCCACCGTGCTATTCACCATTTTTTGCCAAAGTCAAAAAAGCTTATCGACGATGTGCACCACACCTTGAGAGAATGTGTTCAAAGTGAAAGTATAAGATCTGGGCTCAATGCTTCTGGTCCATTCCACATTTGTTAATACAACTCCATAATGTCTGACCCGCCGACTTCTAAATGTGCAGGGAAATTGTATATAATTAATGAATTTTGAATTTGCATTATGTTACTTAAGCGATATAGTCGCGGAGGCGACTAAGCTTTCAATTATAAAAAAAAGTAGTATGTCACAATGATTTGTATTAGGTCTGATAATAAAAAGCATAATCCTTAGACGTTGCAATCGTTATAATATTTTAATCTCGCTTAATTTTTTTTTTTTTATCTTTCATGGTAGCATCTTCCAAAATCCTTCATCAACACTCATGAATTCGCATTCGGTCTGGATGGTGTGCCCGTGTAAACAGATCCCAATCAAAGCAAAAATAAAAAGAGTAAATAAGGTATAAGCGTGAAAGAAGAGAGCGTGAAACAACGGTACATGGCCATGCCTTATAACTAAATACAATAACGAAGAACCCCAAATAACAATGCGTGCGCACTAACTTGCAACCCGGTATCTTATACGGAGTAACAACGGCAATGGGATTATACAGTCGTTAGTACCTATTATTTTTTCTTCTCGTTAGAAGTTTGTTCCTGTCGTGTACACGGGTGTTTGAATCATGGGAAATAATTAAAAGGGGAAATATCGAAGCTGATGAAAATAGTGAAGCGAATTTCCTTTCTTATTCTTATCTCATGTCAAATTTCAAAATTATTTATTTCTTCTTATTGACACGACAATATAAATCAAATGGGATGCCTTGCAACGTCTGCAAACTCCATATTTGATGAATGAGATGTGTTCATTTCATTATCGTAAGTGCAGTTATTAAATTTATAATGGTTCTACTGCCATTTATATCTTCTTCTGTCTTCCTCTATTCCTTTATACGTCTATCTTTATACTTAACACTCTTCTGATTAAATGAATTGCATCGTGGGATATCAATACAACACTAACATACTACTTCTCAACTACTCTCACACTGGTGATATTTTCATACTTCCTCTGATACACTCCTTTCTAATCTTATTCATTCCAGCTATACCGCACATTCATAATAACTTTAATATTTTTTCGACATGTTTTATTCTATGATTATTTATCTTTTTCGTAGCCCAGCACTCAAGTCACATAAATCGGGATGTATTAAAGTTAAAATTATTTATCGTAAGCGTAATGTAAGCGTATCACTTCCGAACGGCTCCACTTATTTCAGACTATTATTTTTTTATTGTGTGCATTTAATTGCCAGGAAAAGGTTTCTATGAAAGAAAATGTTCGTAAAATATTGCGCAATTAGAGTAAACATTTTGGATTAAAAAATCTCCATATAAAAATGTGAGTGAGCGAATGAAACGGAAGACATTTAGAAAATCTCCAAAAATATTGATAGAGATTGACGTTCAGTTTAAAGAGAAGATTTGGTTTCGTCTAATACACATGGAGCCAGACAGCTAGTCTATACATATAAATAAAATTGGAGTGTCTGTTGTAATATTAAAATAACGACTTTTTATTGATTGGATATGAATCGTATACCCGTTACTGATAACAAAAATTCAATTTTTAAAATTTATGTCTGTCTGTCTGTCTGTTTGTTCCGGGTAATCTCCGAAACGGCTGCACCGATTTTGACAGAAACTTACTGACGGATAGTTAAAATTACAGCGGTTGACATAGGCTACTTTATTTTAGACTAGCTGTCATCCGTGGCTTCATCTGTAGTACTATCTCCAAAACGATTGGACCTATTTTCATGGGACTTTCACTGACACATAGCTAACGTTATAAAAAGTAATTAAACCTTTTTTATTTTGGACTAGCTTTTACGCATGGCTTTGTTTTCAGTACTATCTGTCTCCAAAACGTTTGAACCATTATTCACGGAACTTTCACTAACAGATAGCTGATCTTGTAAGAAGTAATTTACAATTATAAAAAAACGCATGCGGAGCTGCGGGCAACAGCTAGTAATAAATAAAATCAGAATACGATAAGGAATACATTCTGATTTATAATTCTTACTGGCAACCGTTCGTCTGCAATCGAGAGTAATGTAATTTTCTAACAGTGTAAGAATACAATTGGATCAATAGCCCTGAAGTTTATCTCAGACAAATAAACAAACTTTACCTTTTTAAATTGAAACGTTACCCGAGGTTGTTTTGTCAAAGAGTGCACTTGTATAGTATTTTTTTTTCTATTACGTCAACTGTGAGTGTGTACAAATACGTTATTATGCCTTAATATTCGATTTATTTTAGAAATGTGATTATTGAAAAATGTATAAATACATGTTATTATATGTATGAAACTTTTTGAATGATAATCTTTACTCAGAGCGACAAAAGATTGCTATGTGTTTTACTTTTATGGCTAAACTTATTTTAATGTATTTTTAACACATATTTATTTACACATAAAATTATCTTTCTACAATCCTTTATATGAATTTTGACTATGTCAAATTTTACACTCCTACGTGTGCGCAATGTACTTGATAGGGGGTATAAAGTTTTTTCTGCATGTTTAAAATATATAGACAGTATTAAATTGGTTATCCGATGTTATCCTGTCACTAATGAAGGACTAATTTATTTAATGGTTTCTTTACAAACTAATATATATCGTTAACAAAAGTACAGATATCTCAGTTTATTCATCTCATTTACTCTTTAAATATTTTTTTTTAGTGCAATTAGTGTCACCAATTACAGTTAATTGTAACTAGGACTGCCTTCGTTTTTTTTTTTGAGTAAAAATTGACGTTGGTTGTTTACGTTGCATTTTAAATAAAATATGTCGTACAATGTCAGTGGAGACAGGAGTATCAGTAGGTGACCTACTTATCAGATCTCGTCTTGAATTATAGTCAACAAGCTTGGTCCTTTAATGTTTTAAATGAATAAACTGAAATATATAATTTACACGTACTGTATTGCATACATAAAGTATAGAAGACTAGCTACCTTTTTTTTTTTACATGGGGAAATCCGTAACGGATACCTACTCCGTCGGGCAGCAGGGGGTGGGTTATGTCCGATTCCCACGGACTAAAAACCCCATGGTGCCTTCTCACAGCTATTTGGTCGGGGAGAAGGAACTGCCAGTGGCACTACTTCTGCATCCCCGTCAGGTGTCGGCCCCTCATCAGGGGCTCCGTCTGTGGTATGAGGGGTCAAGATGGTAGACCCCTCGGGAGGGGGCGGGTAAGACTAGCTACCTGACTCGGCTTCGTATGGGTGCAATGTGTATAATAAGCATAAATCATTCTTTGGTGCTTTGATTTGGTGATTGGTTTTTGGTGCAGCTTATCGTAATGATAGAACCTGCGTGAGAATCATCCAACTTTTTTCTGTAGCGTTATGAACCTTTTCTTTTTTTTTACTTTATGGGTAAACGTTTTGACCACAATCTTATCTGAAATTAGATGATGATGTGGTCTAAAATGGTAAAGTCACGTTTAACCTAGAGGGAGACTGGCTCTCAAGTGCAGCTGCCAGAACACACGAACAGGTGCTTGGCGACAGAATTTTAACCTTTATTTTTATATGAAGATTTTTTAACCAATATTTTTCTTATTTCCGTACGTTTTTTTTAATACAAAGCTTGTCCTCACAATTAGACATTCAACAAAAAAAAAAGTATTACCCAAATTAGTGCAGCCGTTCTGAAGTGATGCGCTAATGTATATTCGGTAACAGATTTTTATTTCTATAAATTATTAATAATCATTCGAAAATAAAGAACAATATTTAATTATAAAGTGCGTGTAGTAACCCTAGTTAAGACAGTAGCGTCTCCTAGAGAAAAGCTATAACAGAAAGCGCTAAAATGTCATGGTTACAAGAAAGGACATAAAAGAAACCGCCATAAAGGCTATAATCTCAGTAAAATTCCAGAATGACTAACGTAGATTTAAAAAAAGAAGAAGGAAAAACAAAATTTTAAAAATAATATCTTATACTGCTCACTTGAATATTAGTATTCAAGCTGCACTAGATTTTAAAACGATTTCTGTTCTATACTATTTCAGAAAAAAGGTGCGGACCAAGGGTCTGCAGGAAAAGAAGGAAAAAAAAACGAAAGGATACAAAAAGAACTGTCCGCGAGTCATAGGCTAAACTTCCATTAACACGAGCGAAGCCGTGAGCAAGAGCTAGTTTTAAAATATTTGTACATGTACTTGTGCACATTATAGTTCACGCTGTCGTGGATAATTTAAATTTACATTTTTTTATCTGATATTTAACAATTTCTGTCTTCGCCTTGTTCTTACGAATACGTAATCCAGAATCCGCATTATAGAGAGGTTCTTCGAAAGTTTGAAGTAATTATATCTCTTTAGTAGCTAGTTTGGATTCTGCGTCATCCCTACAGTATGGTTGTAGGGCTTTCTTCTTCTAGTTGGGCTATTGCCAATCATCTTGGACTTGAGAATTAATTCTATCTAAGCGTATCGCATCATCATTTTAGCCCAGCATCGTCATTTACCAATAGATGAAATTGTATTCAAATTGTACATTTAAATCACTTCTCCAGTAAAATTTATCGATAGTCATATTGTCACATTCGTACCGTTGCCTTTAACTCGAATGGACATTAAGGTAAATCTATTCAATGATTTACGTTATCTATACGTATAACATAATTATGTCTACAAACAGACTACAACATTGCCTTTAGTAATGAAATTGTAGATGAAAATTAATGTATCAGTGTCGCTCGACAGACACGTGTTGAAATGTACAAGTGATTTATAACATCAACTATGTTTTTATAGTCGTTAGGTTTTATTGAGGTGTTTATTTAAATTAATGTTTCTTAACTTGGTCAAAGAATATATAATAGTGCTCGATATAGAAATGACAGTTCCTTGATATTAAAAGGCAACTGGGGGCAAGGCAAGAAGGGGGATAACGTTCTATTTCTTTGAAGCGATCTGTAGCTTAAAGAGCTTGATGAATTTTAACGTACGTGCTGTTGTTAGTTTTGTTTTAACTGTGGGAGTGAGATAGAATTTATAATAAGCATGTCGTATATAATTAAAATATAAAAAAAAACGATGACTCAGTGAATAGTGTCTTCAGACACTCCGTCGGTCGACAGTGTCCAGTTCCTTGTAAGCGTACCAGAGCTCTCGGTGAAGGAAAACATGGTGGTGATACTATAGTATGGTGGTAGGGCTTTTTCTAAGCTCTCCTTGTTAGCTACCATCCTGAAGTTGAAAAATCTGTCGCTTGAGAGCCAGTCCACTTCTATCAAGGTGTAACGTGTTTAGCATCTTATTTCACATCGTCATTTCCACATCATGTGAGGTTGTTGTTAAACGCCTAAAAACCTTTAAAAGATAATAAAAAAGGATTTGTTTTTTGCGAGTGAGTAAACTGAGAGAAATCGTCACGTAAAGGAAATGCGTTATGATCTCATGTAACTCCTTTCTCTGTCTGTGTCTAATGTAAATTTACTTTAAGTTAAGGAACTTTACTGAAATATTCTATGTCACTCTCATAATTAAAAACAATCTAACGATACTACACGTGTTAAAGACATCAAACCGTCTAGGCTAAATCCCTTCTTTTGCTTAGCTAAGTGAAAAGATAAATAATATGGGGCGGATATAAGACGTAAAATTCCGTAGGATCACCCCAAAAAAAAACATAACAGACATATAGATCATCAAAGCGTCAGTATAAATTAAAATCTTGTAAATAAAATATTATTCTGTATCGACTTTGATCTGTGGAGTACGAGTTACGAATTTCAGATGTAATTAGTGTGTCGTATTTGCGGAGATTTATTAATTCTATATGCTTTATATGTGTATTATGATCGTCGTCAATGATCTCACTCAATCGGATACCGGCTTAAAGTACAAGTAATATTTCCATTTCGTGTCTTACGTAACAACTCATTTTGAGATATGAAATTTACGTTCACCTCCGTTCTGTGTATATCGTTTGATTGTGCAAACGAACGTCGCAATACCAATAGATAGAAACCTCTCACTTCTCTGTAAACAAATCCGACTTCAAATATTAAATATATATAATATAATAGGTATTTATACCTAAATGTGTCTACTACGCAAGTGTATCAGAGCGGTCAAAAAGTTGGGCTAATAGGTCTGTACACGACATATATAACATGAAGCAGTGCCCAGATTTGTCATATCCCACCCCAGTTTAATAACTGACACACAAGGCATCCCAACTCAGCCCGTCAATTATGAGGGGGGGCTTTATGCTAAGTACAGTTAAACGTAACTATAGGTAGCAATGTCATCATAATCTCCTTTCCCTTATCCTAACTAAGTGGGATCGGCAAAACATATTCTGTATGATTTGGCTTAATTTTTACGATCGGCCTCCTGCCTGATGTCAATCCTTCATGAGATTATTTTGTGGCACCACAATCATTTCAACTTTCTAACTTTCTATGGATGCCTAACGTGGATATTTGACTCTTCGATTACAGGTGGTAAAGATTGAAACGACGCATTTATGTACGATGTATCCATGTATTACACCTTTACAGGCTCTGGTTCCAGGTCTGTCGTAGGCATAAGGTAGCAATGTTAATATAATTAAAAATTCTTTATCCAATATAGGTGTTTAGAAGTTGAGAAGCGTTTATGAACCTCTAAAAATCTAACATCGGTTCGGAGAAACAACTCTATTATCGAGAAGAATCGACAAAAAACTCGATCTGGTTTATCTTTGTTATAAAACCCCATGCCCGCAGCTCCGCATGCGTTTTTTTATAATTGTAAATTACTTCTTATAAGATTAGCTATATATCAAAATAAAAAAGCTTTAATTACTTTTTATAAGATTAGCTATCTGTCAGTGAAAGTCCCGTGAAAATAGGTCCAATCGTTTTGGAGATAGTACTACAGACGAAGCCACGGATGACAGCTAGTCTAAAATAAAGTAGCCTATGTCACCCGCTGTAATTTTAACTATCCATCAGGGAAATTTCTGTCAAAATCGGTCCAGCCGTTTCGGATATTACCCGGAACAAACAGACAGACGGACAGACGGACAAAAATTTTAAAAATTGTATTTTTGTTATCAGTATCGTGTATACGTTCATATACAATCAGTAAAACGTCGTTATTTTGATATTACAAACAGACACTTCATTTTTATTATATATATAGATGCGATTATGGAATTAAATAGAATGACAACAGAACAGTTGAACGTCAAGCTGTCAAATCTGTTAATATGTTTGAAGATCACCTTTTTGGCCTCTGTCTCGTTTACACACTTTTGTGTATGGGGATTATGTAACCCGAGTTTTTCAAACCGTTCTCTCGTACAATAGCTGTCCTGACAATTTTACAAACACAATAAAAAAGTCAGATAGCACCTATCGTTCTGAAATGATTCGCGCGTACATATTTTGAGGCGATGAGTTTTTTTTTCATAGATATTTGTTATCAAGTTTAGAATCGTTTTTAGCGGATGTACAAAGAGGGATATCAACTCGCTTTCTGTTTAAAATAACTATCCAGCAAGTCGCTAATGTGCTATGGGACTTTATTGTAGAACCTGAGATTATTACCTCAAAGAAACTATTGCTGGTCTTACTGAGCGTGAAACTTTTTTTTTTCCAACTGACTACAATGTTGACCTGGCAAGGCCTCCACAGTTTCACCGGACTACGGGCGTGAAACATTTTTCTTTTTTTAATAATTTATAGGATATCCTTTGAATACAATTTCACCTGATGTTAAAAACCTAGCCGGAGACTGGCTATTAAGTGCAGCTACTGGAACTCGTCAACAGCTGCTTGGCGACAGATTTTCAACTTGAGGATGGTAGCTAGCAAGACGGACGTAGAAAAACCCTACCATCATGCTCAGTTTTCATCACGATGTTTGCTTCTTCGAAAGCTCCAATTTAGGTGCTAAGATTCGAACCTACGTCCTTCGACGCTATGTCCGAACTCGCTATCAACTAAGCCATCACTGCTTCAAATGAAACATGAAATTACCGATTTAGGATTGTTTCTAGTATTAAAATAATATCGATCTATTAATAAAAGACTTTTTTTTTTTCTGTATTTTTCGAACTTGGTTAGTTTAAGTTAACCAAGTCGACAGATACAAAATACTTTTTCGAGTTCACGAGGCACGCATGCTGGTACACATGTGTTCTTCACTAATTCTTATATGTGTGACTAGCGGCCCGCTCCGGCTTCGCACGGGTATAAAATATATAGCCTATATCATTCACTGAAAAAATGATTAAAATCGATCCAGTAGTTTTGATTTATTCATTACTGCCCGTGGCCCGCACGCGTTAAATTTGGAGTAACCTCAAAAATAACAGTATTTCTCCACTATTTAATTTATGTTATTATACATATAAACCTTCCTCTTCAATCACTCGTATCTATTAAAAACAAACCGCATCAGAATCCTTTGCGTAGTTTTAAAGATTTAAGCATACATAGGGATATAGGGACAGAGAAAGCGACTTTGTTTTATTCTATGTAGTGATTATCTTAGCTTAGTAAGATTTGCGTTGTTGCATCCAAGGCCCAAGTTGAGTTTCGAGTACTTCGGCACCATTGAGCTTGTTGCTAAGCGACTGAGGGCCATAAGCGCCGTCCCATTACTCCAGTGAAGCTGTCAAGGCCCGTCAGGTCAATAGCGTTAGTCAGTTCGAAAAAAAAGGACTTACTAAATGTAGCTTTCCATCAATTGGACTGCGTAACTGTTTGTTACGTCAAAACATCAAAAAATAAATAAAAACGAATAGTCGTGAACGTAAATAAATATTAATACTACACTAAAATAGTTCATGGTAAAAATTTTAATTTAAAGGAGGTCGTCGGACATAAATAGGGTTGTCAAAAAACGTTCTATATTTTTTTTTCATTTTTTTTTTATATTATAGGGGGCAAACGAACAGGTGGGTCACCTGATGGTAAGTGATCACCGCCGTCCATAGACACTAGCAACACCAGGGGAGTTGCAAGTGCGTTGCCGGCCTTTTAAATATGTGGGCCTCCGGCGCTCTCACTGACCGAACGAAACGCAACAGTGCAAGCACTGTTACTTCACGTCGGTTTTCTGTGAGAGGGTGGTACTACCGCGGGCGAGCCGACCCATTCATGCTGAAACCAGTAATAGCTTCAGCGTAGCTCTACCACCTACAAAACATTTAAACGAAATGTACATCCTCGGTAAATTTTTTGACTGATCCGACTATAGATACGCGGAACCCAAATTTGAGTATAAATACGTTATATAATAAATGTATAACATTCAGACAATTTAAGGTTAAATAAATGCCAATTTAGATTTCTATATTAATATTTTCACTTGTGTTTTGTATTAAATTCTCGACTGTGTTATACGCAAGGTCGAACTTAATGCTTTATTCAGAGCGACCAATAAGAGTACCTAGAGGACTAGAACTAAGAGGAGAATAAAAGGACCGTAGGTACTGTTAAAGGATAATATTTTATAAAAACTGAATATATCTTAATTACTTCCTCAAACAGTCGGTTTTTCCATCAGCTTAATATGTTTCAAGGGTTGTCCTGTGTTATATCTCTGACGTTACTTGCACACGTAATGTCAGTTTTATGCGGTTAATGCTTGTTTCCTTTTCTATATTTAAAAGCTATTGAAAAAAAAACGATATTTTATTAATAAACATATATTTTTGGTAACCCTATATAATTAGAGACGGTGATCTGTTTTCTCTGTACTGTTTATACTCTTCTGTCATGAATACATTTGAACTATATCAATCTACCAACTTAAGAATATTGGTTAATTATGCGGTGTTCTAGTGTTTGACCGGTGGAATATCAATTTGATGTCCGCACGTTCCAACCCCGGCATGTATATATACACATATATATATCAAAGGAAGTTTTCGGAAATCGCGTACATTTACTAATTTAAATCGGTAACACTATCGGCTGACGGTGAAGGAAAACATCCTGAGGAAACTTGAACCTGAGAAGTGTTCTTGTAGTACCACCATATGTGGGGAAAATATAGGACTGTGGACTTCCCAGAGTTTGACTGATTAGTTGTTACTGATTTTAAATTATCTCTGCATTTCTTCTTATCTTCACTGTTTAACCCCTATTGAAATCCGTAGTGATATGTAACTTATATAATACTATATATTCTCTAAAAAGTTCCCTGTCTGTCAGCAAGTTTCATTAAAATCGATATTTCGGAGATTATCCCGAACAAATAACACAGACATGTTATTTATACGAGTATGTATACACTATATTACTTATATTTTGTTGTTTATGGCATGATTATTAAATAATGGTGTTACTATTTGTCTAAAAAACGTTATCGACTGGAGTCTTTATAGTGGAAGACTCTGGATCCGTGAGAAAGAAGACCTCGTTAAAAATTAAGGGCTGAGAGTGTGGTTGGCATCTCAGTAGGGAGCTTTTCTTGGAAGCTTCCCTTTACTAGAAATGCTACAGTACTGAAGGAGTTATTTTTAATGGGTAAAGTCAGTAAAAACTTCTTAACCCATTTGCTAACCTCTCTTCCTCATGGGATTTCCACAACGGAAAGAAAGAAATACTTCGGTACTTTTGGGACAATGAAGCGTTTAATAACACTAAATTTCAAGGGAATGTCACTCCTAATTCAAAAAAAGTAACTTCGGTCTGGTGTCTGTTATTAATTGTTTTTATTAGTAAACTGAAAAACAGAGACAGGTTAAATGTAATGCCAACGTAGTGTTAGGGAATTTTTGGCGCCAACACTGAGCTCCCTGTCGCGCGCTGTGGGATAGGTTTTAAATGGACACGTGGTCACGGAGTTACAATGTTTGGTAACACATATAAAATGACTTTACGTTTCACGCTTGTTGATTGTAGTCCGGTGAAGCTCTAAAGGCCTGTCAGGCAAATAGCATAGTTAGTTCGAAAAAAAAAAAAACGCGTGTTGGTCCCGCGTTGTTTGTCGCGCGTCGATCCGCTTACGTTTGCGTCGCTTGGTAGTAGTCCGGTGAAGCTGTAGAGGCCCGTCAGGCCAATAGCGTAGTCAGTTCGAAAAGAAAAGCGTCGTTTGTCTCGCGTCGCTAGTTAAATAGTACGCGAGACTGTTCTAACACGTTCGCCTGCTTTATAGGTAGTATTGTTTTGAGATTTTGGGGGGTTTATTTAAATCAACCATGTCTATCTTTACGACAAGGTAACAGTTCTAATTGGTCAGTCGCAAGAGTCGTTCCAATCCTCAGACTTAGTAATCTACTATTAGGAATGACATCTCATGATTATTAAGGTTGCAACTATCATTTCACATGAAATGTATCTGTTTGCTATTTCGTATTGTAAAAATACATTTTTATGGTAGGGAGTTTGTTCACAGTTTAACTGTTTATGTTGTCTTAAAAAAATGTAAGTGCAAGGCAAAAGCAAATCGTAAATTGTGTAGTATAAAAGGCGACGAATAAACACAACTTTTTGTTATTTTTGTCGATTTTAAACTAATTCACGCAAAAGATAAAAAAATATATATGTAAAGAAAAATGTATTTCCTTTAATGTTAATATTGTTATATCATAGCCAAAACCATAGATTTCTTTGTTTTAATATGTAGTTTTTTTTTTAATGTTATTTATCGGTTGTTTTTTTTTTTCTAATTACCGAATTTTAGGACCCATTTTGCCTGGTTTGAATGTCTTGATTCTGAAAAACCTGTCCAATGAGACTCGTTTAGGCGATTCGTTTTTTCATATTAGTCAATATGTGTATATCTATCTAGGTTATTATGTCTTTTGCTATGTTGCGTTTACAGGATGATTTGTTGACGGTCACTGTCGGGTGTTTTACACCTCCGTATGGTCAACCTTGTTCTCGTTCTGTGCTGTACCGATGAGCAAATATAGTCTAAAAAAAATCTCTTAATATAACGTAAAATAAAATTATGTACATCTTCATCGTTCATGTAAAACCTGCGTGACATGGTACTTGAATACTACCTAATAACATATGGGCACATAAATATAAATAGTATAGATATATACAATAAGTAAGGTATGTGAAGCAATGAGAGCAGATACTACAGTCCCACGATATTAATCAAACATGGCCGACACTTTCATAATCACCGATTTAATAAGTTAATTAACTCGTTTGTTAATGCTCGTAAAATAAACTTAAAATTACCGACTCTCGTGTTTAGTGAATGTTAATTGTGAAATTTCACTTTGTAATAAATTTTAAACAAGATGAATTTCATATGAAAATAAACGAGACGTACAGAATCAAAGTGGAGGAAATGATAAATGTATGTAAATAAAATGATATAGTTCTGTCTACTGCATACTTACATTTTGAACATTTTTCTCTACATCCATTTGTGTTTACTAAGGATATTTAGAAAGTTGAAGTTTTAGTGGTACTGCAAAATAATCCCAAGTAGGGTTGACGTAAGGCGCGCGCGGGGGTCAAGTGGGGATGAGATGCTTGTACCTCGGAACCGCAGGGGGTGGACCCCCCACAGGCGAATACAGTTCTCTCGTGGAGCCTTAGCGTGCCTCCCAAGACCGTCAGTGCCTGGTGAAGAGCCACATCCTACACGAGGTGACCCTGTCTAGCAGAACACTACGGATCTAGGCTAGAGAGCCGATAAACACTCCTGGGGCTCGGTTCCAGAACCGGGTCAGGGCGTATACCCCGGCAGACGGCGCCTCTCGCAGCACCACTCTGCTTATCGGAGGGGACAGGGGATGGGGTAAGGACGGGCCTGCTTCGGTTCACCCGTCAGAAGGTGGAGGGAGAAAACCTTCTTAAAAAGTTACCGTGGGAGAAAATCATGTAAAAAAGTTACGGAGAGCAGTGCCTTCGGGTGGCGGGAAGGAGGAAACCTCGGTAAAAAGTCACCGTGGGAGAAAACCACGTTAAAAAGTTACAGGCGGGTGTGCCTTCAGGCGGTGGGAGGGAGGAAACCTCGGTAAAAAGTCACGGGTCTTGAGGAGACAACCTCGTTAAAAAACAGGCGGGAGGCCTTCGTGTTGAGGGAGGTAGAAAACCTCGTTAAAAAGTTACCGTGGGAGGAAACCACGTTAAAAAGTGACAGAGGGACGGCCTTTGGGCGGAGGGAGAGGGAAAAACCTCATGAAAAAGTTACCGTGGGAGGAAACCACGTCAAAAAGTGACAGAGGGGAGGCCTTCACGGGCGGAGGGAGAGGGAGAAAATATCATTTAAAAGTTCCTGTGGGAGGAAACCACATTAAAAAGTGACAGAGGGGTGGCCTTCGGGCGGAGGGAGAAGGAGAAAACCTCGTTAGAAAGTCACCGTGGTAGAAAACCACGTAAAAAAGTTACAGGTGGTGGTGGTTGGAGGCGCGGCAGACGGTAACTCGTGGGTTTTTTTAGTCAGTAAGAGTCTGACACCCCACAGTTCCCCAGGGCTGTGGGTGTCCAATGAAGGATTTCTTCCCACATAAAAAATAGGCACGCGCGACCGGTCGTAAAAATTAAGCCTAATTATAACATTACAACATGACAAACATGTTGCGCCGACCCTATTTAGGTGGGATAAGGTGTAGTTGTAGTCGGATTTATAACTAGTACAATGCAAAGCTATTTGTTTTTTTCTTTTATATACTTTATTGTGTACATAATGTATGTAAAGTGAAATGATCGTAATTTCAGCGCAAGCGAGAAACCACAGACTATATTTAACATCTACAAATCTGAAAAGTGAAAGTCTTCATCAAAATTAGTTTAGCGGTTAATGAGATTCGATGTACGTAGTGTTAATAACGCACTCTCACTCGTACGTTACTATGTTATAAAGCTGGAAGTATCAGACACTTATCGGACTAGACTATGCGTTAACTGCGGTTTTCTCTGGTAATAAAATCGTACAATTGGTTTTTTTTTATTTTAATTGCCATAATAATTCATGACCATTTCTAGCCAGGTTGATAGGATATGAGAATTGTATTTGACTAGATGGCAGCTACTATACATACGGCGATAAACCCGTTCTAGATACTCTGGTCTTGTCAACTTTATAATCAAATAGTCTATACCCGGCGAACTTCGTACCGCTTAACAGCCGATTCTTTAATTTTTTTTTAATACTTATCGTATAAATGTTGACAAATATTGACATTAATATTTATATAATACTAACGTCACTCAATTGTTTTGCCTTCCCGGAACCTCTCCACTAACACTTAATCTTTATGCTATGGTATTAAAGTTCAAATTGACTTTTAAGTATTATTACGAATCGATTGGAATGCGAGTATAGAAAAGTGTTGTTTTTAGACTTTCTCAGGCAATTTTTTAAATTTTTCTCTCCGTAAGAACCATCCTCGTACTTCAAGGAATATTCTAAAAAAAAAAAAATTTGCGAAATCGGTTCAGCTGCTCTCGAGATTTGTGCTTAGCAACACATTCAGCGATTCATTTTTATATTATAGAAGATTAGTGTCTGTGTTTATCCGCGTCTCCGCTCGCATTAATGTAGAATTTACTTATCCAAACAGTAGATTTTTTTCTGGGTGAAATATACCCTACCCTATGTCCTTTCCTGTATTCCTGACGAGGTGTATACAAAATTACATTATGATGGGTCCGAGTAATTAAGCGTAAAAGCGTAGCGAACCACCAACGAATTTTTCAGAGTTCGCGTACTTTTACTAATTGATAACACTATCGGCTGACGAAAGTGAAGGAAAACAATGTGAATTGGAAACCTGAACCCGAGAAATGATGTCCTTATAGTAGTACCACCGTTGTGTGTGAATATAGAATAGAATATGGAACTCTGGATCTCTAATAGTTCGTAATCGCCAATACGTCGTGGGCTGGCGTGGTGATTATGCCCGTATATTCCTTCGGGAAGAAGCCTATGATCCTGCAGTGGGTTTCTTACAGGCTGATGATGATGATGATGATGATGTTGTCACAATCCACAGTCAAACTTTGTATGGTCGTTATTTAATGGGCAAGCTAAGAGCATAAATAAACAATTATTACGATACAAATTACTTTTTATTACTTTCTCTTAAAATACGATAACAATCTTTATGCTTAGTTCCTTGATCTTTATATATAAAATTACTCTGTACGTGTGTATGTGACCGAATACCTTCTAAACGGCTGGACAATTTTTGATGAATTTTTTATTGTGTCTGTTCAACTGGATTCGATAATTATTTTGTTCATAATTGGACCCAGTAGGTGGTGCTGCGATCTGATTTCAGGGTTTTTTTTGTTATTTTCAGGGCAGGATAAAACGTCTGCTGGATCCCCTGGTAATATCATAAATTCGGATGTGTCTGTTTGTTTGTTACGCTTTCACGCCTTGACTGCTCAACCGATTGTCATAAAATTTTGCATACACGTTGTTAAGGGTACAGAAAATTTACATTAACGCGAGTAAAGCCACTGTCAAAAGCTGGTATCTATATAAATACATTAATCTTACTCGACAACGGTTTGAAAACTTGATGCCTTTCAGATAAATGCTCTTGAGATATGTGACGTCACTATACTCTATACCAGACAATATGGCGGCGTTATTTAAATGAATGCTTACGATATGATTAATGAAACGACCCGAATGTGTACAAGACAATGCGAGTTCTTGAGTAATTGTATAAAAAAGTTAAAATATGCGTAGGGTAATAATAATACATTGTAATATTTTCTATACATATGGATTAGTGAAGACATGTGAGCGGAGTGGCGACATGGCGCGACGCGGCGTTCCTGAATCTAGTTTAGATTGAAATTTATTCAGCAATAAATCATGACGTCCAGACTTGCCACCAAGTTGTATGTACTGAACCACTGCTAAGCTCGTTCAGTACGGTTACTTGACGTTAACAATATATTCAACATATTAACAAGAAGTAACGTAACAACCTAAATGTTATATAGATATTTAAAAAAAAAACCGAAATTATTGCAAAGTAATAATTTTTGTTAACTAAAATCTATATATTCTTCTTATATATATACAATGAAAGAGCACAAACTACTAAATAGATTTCGATTTTTATTTGTTTTCCTTCTGAGATATTTGGTTTTTATTAAAAAATATATATATCACGATATCTCTGTTTAATATAAATATGTTCAAGTTAATACAAATTTTATGAATTTATAAGCACTACGCGTTCAATAATGTGCGTGTTTTTGCCGTAGAGAAGTGGTGCGGTGCGCATGCGTAGGAGAGAGAAAGTAAACGGATAACATTGTTTACAAAGAAACTTTGCAAACAAAGTATATTTTTATTTTCAATGTTTTTCCGTCTGTACGTAAATATATTGTAAAAAAAAAACAATGCAGACAATGTCGTAGGTATCAGATAGTGAAATATATATGTAAAAATATATGTTGCTACACAGTTGGCACACTTAAATATGTTGCTACGTGTAGACAGTTTTTTATGCTATGCATTTTACTCTTTTTCGCCACTAGGTGACACCAGGTTGAATCGAATAAAAGAATAATGGATTGTTCTATATTAATTGGGGGAATACTTGAAATGATAATCACGCCTCTGTCATGGGCTTGCCCGACGATCATTTTAGTGTTTTTTTTTTAATTTATTAACGATTAAATAAGAAAAAAATGGGGATAAACTAATAATGCATATGGGGCTTTCCAAGCCAAATTAGACGATCGGAAAAAAAGATTTCGTGAACTTTGTGATATGCTTAATATAAAAATAGGAAAATTGCCCCACTGGTAAATTTGGAGTACTCGTTCTATCCATTTTTTCAATTTTTATTATTTATTAATTTATATTTATTATTTTATTTTTTTCTATAAAGGCCACATAAAAACAATAGTATAAAATAAAAAAAAGGTCACATTTGGATCATTTTTCATTAAGCTATCGACATTTTTTTTTTTTTTTAAATTAAATATGTGTTAAATTAGCAATCAAAAAAATATCAAAATTTACCAGGATGACTATTTTATTTTAAAACATATAACAAACTTGGATAAATATGTTTTTTTTTGTTCAAATCGTCCGATTTAGCGTGGATTTACTACATTGGATACGTGGATTGTACTCATTCATTTACACGTATGTTTACCCGTGTGAGGATCAAATCGCTTTGCAGACTTGAATAAAAATTAGTAATGTTCATTATAGTTTATAATCATAACATCTTTTTATAAAACCGATGGCAAACTTAATAACAAAGTAGCTTTTGTTCGCTACTTCGATCGCGTTACTGTAGATTTAACTTATCAATCGCGTATATAGTACATTTTTTTTTAATGTAAAAAATAAGTCCTTTCTTTACCCATGATAACGTGTATGCAAAATTTCATAATGATTGGTTGAGTAGTTAAAGCTTGAAAGCGTTACAAATAAAGTCATAGAGTCGTATTTATAATATTAGTATGAATTAAGTTTAGATATTTTGTTATAATAAAATATAAAAAAAAAAAACACTCTCAACGCCCAGAACGGAGATTATATACTTACTATATCTACATATTAGTATTCGTCAAATTTATTTGTAAAATAGAAGCTTTTTTTCTTTTTTTTTTTTCGAACTGACTACACTGTTGATCTGGCAAAGCGTCTACAGTTTCACCGGACTACAAAAAATAGACGCTTACATTCGGCTTTCAAGCTAAAACAAAATGTTACTACTAGACACGGCAATTCATCTTCACTTGTAAAGGTTTTCCGTATATTCCTTTTAATTAATTTACTTCTCAGACAACACTTTATAGATTTTTGTGAGTCGTTTGTTGTAATAATAAGGTTTACAAGAGTGACAACATTATTTTTAATGCATTCCACTGATTCTATGGCTTGATTGCCCGTGGAATTCTCTCGAAATAAAACTACATATTGAAATCATACATAATTAGATATATTATATTAGCTACGCGACATGTGACGTACTGCGTTTCGGAGTTTATTCCTTAAAAGTCGATTTTCACATATATCCCCCGGTATATCACTACATAGTCTAAAACAAAGTCGCTTTCTCTGTCCCTATATCCCTATGTATGCTTAAAACTTTAAAACTACGCAACGGATTTTGATGCGGTTTTTTTAATAGATAGAGTGATTAAAGAGGAAGGTTTATATGTATAGTAACACAAATTAAATAGTGGAGAAATACTGTTATTTTTGAAGTTACTCCAAGTTAAACACGTGCGGGCCACGGGCAGTAACGAATAAATCAAAACTACTGTATCGATTTTAATAATTTTTTCATTGAATGACATAGGCTATATATTTTATACCCGTGCAAAGCCGGAGCGGGCCGCTGGTAAATTAAATATAGAGTCAAATCATGTGTTAACATAAAGTGAAGTGAAGCGTTATGTAAATACTCAATCTCTTGAATTTGGAAAGTCATACGCCACTCATGGTAACCATGGTTCGAGCCGCACCGGGTTTGTCTTAATATTTTTTATTATTTTTCTAAGATTCTCTTGAAACCACTTTGTTCGGTGTTATTCGAAGCGTAACTTAATTTATCTCCAAAATGTTTGAAGCAAAAATACAAATGTTTTTTTTTTCTATCTAATGTGTGTAATATACGTTTAGAACCGTCTTTGTCTGTAGATTAAAAATATTTAGTTTATATGGTCCTTCTGAACAAGTGTGTCTGTTTCCGTTAATTTTACTACATGTATTTTTTATTGTTAACTAGCTTCTCACGATTTCAAATTATTGTAGACTCTCCTTTTATCCCTCGAGAATAGTACACTTTTTCTGGACGGAAGGTGTTCTAAATCCTTGTCACATTATAATATAATTTCATAATATTCAGTTGAATAGTTAACGCTTGAAAGTGTAACAAACAAACTCACTTTCGCATTTAATATTAGTTAGGATGTAATAAAAAATCACGTCCATTTTTTTATAATTTCCTTTAAAGCCCCTAACATTGCGCATCGAATTCAATTGAATTTCGGTCACTGTTTCTATCAAGAACATTATCATACTGTTCCATTATAGCATCGCGCCCCCATTATGTTCATTCGCTAGACTATCGTTTGCACAACCGCAATCAAGTTTTTACAGCGATAAAAATCATTGATTGCTCATTAAAAATACCTTTTACATTTAATATGTATTTATATTAAATGTAATATATGTTTGTAAGGTTTTGAAGAACGTGAAGAATAGGATAAATGCAGGGTGGATGAATTGGCGAAAGCTGTCTGGGGTAGTTTGTGACTCACGAATGCCGTTGAAACTTAAGGGGAAGGTGTATAAGTCTCTAATCAGACCAGTCGTGTTATATAGTTCCGAGTGCTGGGCTACGACTGAGGCGGATGAGAAGAGATTACATGTGGCAGAAATGCCTATGTTAAGATGGATGTGTGGTGTAACGAGAATTGATAAGATTAAGAATGAGTATAATATCAGAGGAAGTTTGAAAATAGCACCAGTGACAGAGAAGTTGAGGGGGAATAGGTTAGCATGGTACGGGCATATTATGAGAAGACATGAAAGTCACGTAACAAGAAAAGTTTCTAGTTTGAAAGTGGACGGATATAGAGGTAGAGGAAGACCGAAAAAGGTGTGTATGTGTATAAAAGGGTGTGAATACTGAGATGGCTTTTCACAGGGGAGAGTGGAAAAGGAAAACATGTTGTGCCGATCCTACTTAGGTGGAATAAGGGTAAGATGATGATGATGATATGTTTGTAAGGTTTTGCGGTTCAGGTTGTTTGAGTGATTTCGGTCGCTTAGTTTATTTGAATGCGGTTATGGCGACTATATTACGGATTATTAGTAGTGCAAAGCAAAAACGCTAGAAGATCATTCAGACCCTAATTTCGATAGATGTAATATGTGATAAGGCGTTTTGATGACTTGTACTTATAATTTTTTGTTCCCTCGCGTATTCCCTTTAGGCGGCGCTAATGTGGGGAAAAAAAGAACGCAACATTTATCGTATTTGCAAAAAAACCCAAAATTAATAATATCTACACGGGTCAATGTTTTTTGACTACGATAGTGGCAAACATACATGCATACGGTTCGCTTGATTGTAAATGGTCACTGCAGCTTGTGGACGCTTGCAACATCAGAAGTATCACTAGTGCGTGGTCGATCTCTTGTAGTATTTCAGACTATATTATTCATTGTGTGCCGTCTTTTTTTTATAATTGTAGTTTTATCATTAATATTTAAAGCCTTTTACCGGTTTTAAGTTATCTCTGTTAAATGTTATAATTACTGTTTAATCCAGTGGTGCGCAAACTTTTTTATTGGCGGGCCACGAAGTTTAAGAAATTCTAAAGTAGGGCCAGAATTATAGAAAAAATGCATTTTCTACTAAAGCTTTTAATAAACAAAATACCTTTTACTTTTCAATTATAATCGTCAGATTTTATTTTTCGCGCCAAAATGCTAACTAGAATATTTAGGATGAGGATCTTTGGACGGAGTTGGCTCGCGGGCCATACTTTGCCATTAAACTTTAATCCATAAGGAAAAGCGTAATACGATGTAACGTAGATGATACTCTAAAATCTTTTATCTCCTTGTGAAAGTCGCGTCAAAATCGTTTCAGTAATATCGGATACTAGAAACGAACACTTCAATTTTATTTACTTCTACAGATTTCGGTGAAAACAAAGTATAGAAATTGGAATATAGTGTATATGCAATAATACTAGTAGGTACCTCTATACGTGCTAGGAACATAGTGTATGTGACGAGAATAACGAGATAGTGACTGTATATAGTACGCCTTGTTAATTAAACACTCAGTATGCATTAGACCGATTATAATAATCTGTTTTTTTTTTCTCCAAATCTGCACCGAAATATCTTCTCGAGTTAGTAAAAAAAGTTGCATGTGAAAACCGGACCTTTTAATAATAATAGTCAGGGTCGCGCGCTGGGGATTTCTATTTTCCTTATAACTAATACAGGATTTTTTTTTATCCTACAATTTAATTAATGGATTCTGATTAGCAATATATGTTTTTGTAGGAAATTGAACGCTCTATTTTTATGAAAAATAGAAATCCCCAGCTTGCGTCAACAAAATTAAATAACATTAAGAGCTCCGGTTTTCACAGACGTTTCTTTCTCTACCCAAAGAATTAGTACAATATAATATAGGAAATACCAAACGAAAGTTGTTCAGAAATATAAAGATAATTGTTGCCTCTTTCTGTTTGCCCCTGTGCGGTTATCGCGTCATGATGTGGAAACAGAAAATTTTCGTTACTAATATTTATGCCCATGGCGGTCAGGTTTTAATAATGTTTGCGGTACGCCCAACGTAAATATCGTTCGCCGGGATATAAAATAAACAGGTCTTTTACACGAACATAAATCATTTGATCTCTCGTTAATATGTAATTTGTCAGTTGATTTATGGAAATCTCTCTGTTTCCCCACCATCTTACGCGCCGTCTCAGGGTGTCGCGTCGTTCGCTCATAAATTTTAGTTCAGACGTTTTTTTTTTGTGGTGATATTCTTATTGGTTTCCGATTTAGCATTGCTAATAATTGTTACACTGATTTGTGCTGATGTTGATGTTCGTTGTAAACAGAGACATTATTGATACGTTTTCTTCTTTGTCTTCCTATCACCAAATTTCCCGTCAGTCCTAGATATCCGTATATGTAGTACTTTATGTAGAGTTTTAAGTCCTGCTGGTCTATTGGTTTGACCGGTGGAATATCGATCGGATGTTCGCAGGTTCGAACAGCGGCATGTACCAACGAGTTTTTCGGAATTCGCGTACATTTACTAATTTAAAATCGGTAACACAATCGCCTGACAGTGAAGGAAAACATCGTGAGCGAACCTGAACCCAAGGAATGTTCTTGTAGTACCACGATATGTGGGAAGATATAGAACTGTGGATTTTTCCGAGTTTAAAATCGCCAATACGTCGTGGGCTTGCGTGGTAATTATGCCCATATCTTCCTTAGGGACGAGGCCTATGAACCCTGCAGTGGGTCTCTTACAGGCTGATGATGATGATGATGATGGTAATATGTAGACCAAGTACTTTTCTAAGCTTAGCGTGTTCACCATCTAAGACTACATCGTCATTATACGCCAGCTGTGACTGTGGTCAAACTCGTAAAAAGTTAAAGATATTAGTTTTCTTAAATATAAATTCACATCGCCCTCCTTATCTCTTATTAGATTAAACTTCTTGAATGTTTTTTATCCATATCAAAAATAGCTGATACCTGCGACATCGTCTGTGTTGTCTTGCGCATGCGCGCCACACCGTTTGTCCCACACGGTTTACTTACAAAAATCGTAGTTGCTTAAAAATTAATGTTATAAAGTTATATTATATATTGCGATATTTTTCTATATAAAAATCAAATCATTCAAAGTCACGTCTCCGCAACAGCTGCTATCTGCAAAAATCCGTACAATCGTTTCGGATATTAACCAAAACAAACACGTAGACAGACAGTCAAAAATTGTAAAAATAGTATTTTTTTGTTGTTGTACGTCGTAACGAATATACATTTAGATACATTTATTAAAAAGCTGTTTATTTACTTTCATATATAAATTTATCTATCATGTGATGTTAAATTATAAACATTATTGAAATAGGATATCGAAAAGTCAACTCAAGCCAAATTCAAGATTCGTCGCCAAGTACATGTAGGTGTGTTAGGAAGCCGCACTTGAGAGGCGGTCCTCTGTAGGTTTAGCGTGTTATTATCTTGAATCATGTCATCACTTAACTTCGGGTCAAATTGTGGCCAAATGCAAAAAACCTATAAAAAAAATGATGATCACCCATGCCAAGTATACGTCCTCATTTTACACTGTAAAGTAGAGCTTTTAAATTGTAGCTTGCGCGTAAAATAGTCGAAGAGTTTATGAAAACAAAATAAAGTTATAAATATTATTATAGGGTTATAAAATTCATTGTGTCGCTGTTATACATGTCATATGGTATGTATTTATACCTACATTCGTGTTCTGCGCAACCATTATTCAGAGCGCTGTGTATGAAGGAATTATTATGAAAATACCCTATATTATAAAAATACCTCCTTCCTTTAGAACTCCTTTACTAAACATCTTTTATTAACTTAATACACTTCAGAGATTAGCACCACTACGTATCTCTTATAGACCTATTCATCTGATGGTTGAACAAGAACTGACTAATCCCCCCTTTATTGCTGACTACGATATTAAAATACGAATGCAATGCATTTCCGGTGACCGATAAATTGAAAGACTAAACAAATACTAAAAGTGACAACAGGAAGCTCATTGAAGTCCGTTTAAATCATTTGAATGTCATTTTAATTAAAAATCACTACATAGTTTAAAACAAAGTCGGTTTCTCTGTCCCTATATCCCTATGTATGCTTAAATCTTTAAAACTACGCAACGGATTTTGATGCGGTTTGTTTTTAATAGATAGAGTAATTGAAGAGGAAGGTTTATATGTATAATAACATAAATTAAATAGTGGAGAAATACTGTTATTTTTGAGGTTACTCCAAATTTAACGCGTGTGGGCCACGGGCAGTAATGAATAAATCAAAACTACTGGATCGATTTTAATCATTTTTTCAGTGAATGACATAGGCTATATATTGTATATCCGTGTGAAGCCGGAGCGGGCCGCTAGTCATATAATAAAGGTAAATATTCAATCATTAAAATCAATTACCAAAAATAGAAATCATGATAGAATCTTATGTGTAAGTAGTATGTAGAGGCTGATAGTCAATAATAGGGTTAGAATTGAAAGATACACTAGTGGCGATGACGTATTACGTCGTGATGCTTTTTTGTTTTTTTAAGGTTTACGATATGAAGTGTAGTCAAAAGACGCGATGTCCGACGTTACTTGGAATATTTAGCGTCTATATAGTAATTAATATTGTCGATATAATGAAATGATTTATTAACTGTGGCTATTTCTCATGTTCCAGGTGGTTCCGATAGCAATAAAGGCAAAAGCAAGAAATGGCGGAAAATTCTACAGTTCCCTCACATATCACAATGCTTAGATATAAAAACAAAAATAGGTAAGTGGTGTCATGTTTTATTCACTGTATAAACTGACGTCGCTCGTAGTAATGAAACACTCTCTATAACGTAGAGATTAGTTCATTTTGGTTGGTTTACCTTGAAATCCATACGTTTATACACTCTTTATAGCGTAACAACTACTCTCTATAACGTAGAGATTAGTTCATTTTGGTTGGTTTACCTTGAAATCCATACATTTATACACTCTTCATAGCGTAACAACCGTTCTCTAGTACGAAGAAATACATTCGAAATTTAGATTTAAGTAAATATCTACTATATGTACGCTGCGAAAAGGTCCCGACAACTGTCTAAAAGTCTATGTACTAACATAAATATTATATTGTAATACGAAGCAAGCCTATAAAAATGATATAGCGAAAAAAGAGCGGGGATAATTCATGCGCGGATCGTTGGACATCTCTAAAAATAATACGTAACTATTTACAGTAGTGGATTACTGTATCGGTTACTAAAAATGACGTCTACATAGGAGGACGCCATAGCTTTATAACCGCAAAACAACGTCCCTTCGATTTATATTATCAGTTTACAAAACGCTGTGATTAAATCTTTGAAGTACAGAAATATGCAAGAAAGATGTCTGATGTCGTGAATAACCACCTTGCTTTTGTTTTTTTTTTTTTAATTGTTTATAACACGTGTGGCATGGCATTACTATATACTCGTATTTGCAGTGTCTGTATGGAACTTTGATCTGTTATTAAACACGATAGCCATCTGTCTTGTCAATCCACTGCACACTGTCATTTTGTGCATCCACTAAAATCGATTGTAATGTATAATGAATTTTAAATATATAAGTATATGTTAAAAAGCCAAACCCGATCGAGTTTCTTGCCGGTTCTTCTCTATGACTGGGATGTATTCCGAACCGGTGGTAGTTTTGACGTTCATAAGCGCCTTCTTAGGGCCTAAACTGAATAAAGTATTTTTGATTTGAATCGTGAACTCATTCTGAAACTTTTAATATGCCAATTGCAAGAAAAGCGTTACGAAAAAATTTGTTTGGTTTTTTAAGGCGACGTTGGGAAATTTTTAATAACGGAAACTCTCAAAAACGAAATAAAATTTTGGCTCTCCTAAGTTCTTCTAAGTTTACATCATATGTCACGCGAGATGTGCCCGCGGTGAGTTATTATAATTTAGTAATTTAACACGGCCAAATTCGCAGGGCGTTTGCTAATATGTTACAAAAACAAGGCTATTTATGTTGTCATCATAATCTGAGATGTCAACTCAGTATTCACACTTTTTATATACATCTCATTTTTCATACAATCTATCCATCCTCTATCCGTCCACCGTCATACGCAAAACTTTTCTAGTTACGTGACTTTTACCTCGTCTTTTTTTTTTCGAACTGACTACTCTGTTGGCTTGTTAAAGCCGCTACAGTTTTACCGGACTACTAAGGGGAGTGCTTAAGGCAGTCACCCGATTTTATAGGCAACCAGCACAAGAGCGCACGGTGCGCCTCGGCTTGAACTGTCGCCGAACATCTCGTCTCATAATATGCCTGTACCACGCTAACCTATTACTCCTCAACTTTTCTGTCAGTGGTATCTATTATATCTTCAAGCATCCTTTGACATACCGATTTAAGTTATATGATAGAAAAGTCATGAAAAGTTGCTCTACATCTGACTTTTATTAGAATTTTGACATCGGATATAATAATAGACAAGTAACTTTGTTATAAGAAGACGTAAAAAAAAAGCAAAAGAATCATAAAGAAGTTCCCGTATGGGCGATGTAAACGATCGTAAAATAAATAGTGAGGGGGAAAAAAAATATATATAACATTGTAACCGGGGCCAAGCGAACTTATCATGAAAGATGAGAAACAACATTGTGCCACGTATTTTATTATTCAGGGAAAAATGTTATTTGTAGAGGAAGGAACCAGGGCGCCGCGGGTGATGTAACCCTGTTTGTGGGACATGCGAATTTATTAAAGTTTTTTTTTTTCTTTTGTTGTTACGGACAAACAATCCAATCCGGCGCTTTGATGTGTTTGTCAATAGCATTGCATAGCTGTGCATAACACAGTAAACTTATGCATCGTTGGCCAGTCGTGTATCGAACGTTAATAAAAACGCTCGGTCCCTAAAAATAAAAAAATGTTTGTCTGTAAGTCTAGCTAATATTATAAATGTGAGTTTGCCGTTTGTTTGTTATATTTTCACGATTTAACTACACAACCGATTATCATGAATTTTTGCTCACACGTTGCCAGGAGTGTACACAAAATACTGTTCTTGAGGGATAGGCCACATATACGGGCGAATCCGTGTGCTAAGCTAATTTTTTAAATGAGGGAATTCGTTACTAAAATCTAAACGTTCTTTGATAATTTTCTGTTTGTTTATCCATGCTAGTCTAATTTTAGATGGGAATTCCATTGGCAGATAAATATTTTTTTTTTTGTGATTAATAACTTAAACAATTATCGGCTTTATTGTTGGGTGCTTAGTGAAATACAATGTTTTATCACAGAACAGTATAAAATAATTGTTAGGTCCATTCATACGTAGCAGCTGGGTGTACTGTTAATAACTGCTTCGAAAAGAAGCAATGTTGTTTTTCACGCGATGTTTTTTTTTTGTTATTTTATTAACGCGCGTTTTAAAATCGCTGCTGTTAATCGCACCTATAGACGACATGCGGAGGGTGAGTCTCATACGACGAATGCGATGGTAAAAATGTGATTCAATACGTAACGCGCTATTGATTGTGAATTTGTTTATTTTTTGTTGCATTCCTTTCTATTAAATACACACTATACAAGTTTTTTCTCTATTTTTTATTAACATCTTATGTTTTTTCATTTAATATGTATTTTGAGGAGCCGAATTCAGTTTATATAAAAAATGACCACTAAATCGTTATGTTGCAATACTTAAAACTACTAAACAATAAATATAATTCACTGGGCAAGCGTTTATTATAGCCATAATAAACAAGTCAAGAGTTCCGTATATTCAATTTCTATATCAAATCCACAATAATCGCTTTTGACGTATGAAGCTTTGTAATTATTTTTTTTAAGATGGCATGTAAATCACTAATCTTTATAAAATTCTCTATCAGTGTATTCTTTTTGCTTCGGAAACAAATATTGTTTTCATATAAATTAGGCAGTTTAGACACTTATATAAAATCTACGAAGAAAAAGTATTAAAAACGATAGGCGTGACATTTTAATTTTATACATACCTACGTATAAAACAAGACGCCTTGACGTAATAAAGAAAAACATAATCATATAATATTTAGTTTTTATTTTATTTATCAGCAGATAAGAAAAAAAAACCGATAATTTTTGTACTTTCGCGCAAACCGAAATACGGGGTCAGAGACTTAGTTAATTATTATAATTCAAAGAGAGTTTTTTTTATAACTACATTTTATTATTAAAGTTCGCCTTGTCTGACGATGGCCTAATAATGGTACACACAGATGATACATCTATTGGCATATCTATAATGTTGGACTGTGATAAACATTGCTATCAACGATTCGTGTCAGCAATTTTCCTCCCCCATCCCGGCGACATGGATTACTAATTACACCAGTATAGCTAGAACCGTCGTTCGTATCTCTTACGCGCCATACACGGAATCAGTTTCGACTGGATAGTGTAAGTTCGGTTTCCCAGGAAGCTGCTGGTTGTTGGCTCCCGTTTGATTTATGTTGCTGTCCCATTTGATGGTATTTATCATACATTAAGTTAATGTCGGTGTTTGTTTGTAATATTTATTTAGGACCGTTATTATTAATGTGTGGCGTATCTTTCTAACGGTTATCGGTATGAAAGTAAGTCCGATATGTTTGTTTTGAGCATTATACTCGTATTGTCTTCATTTATCTACAATATATTGTTTCGAATACATCTAAACTAAGCGGCCTCCACTTTTTGATAGTTTTCAAGATTATCGAAGTCGCTATGATTTTCTGCGGAATGTACCTACGATAACAGTTTTTTGGGCTTTTCAGCAGAAATTTTAAGCAGATGCCATATAGTTTGTTAATCTCTATAAGAGTCGTGATCAACGTGGCTTCGAAAAAAGTTTCCTTCAGAATTTATCATTTTCTTGTCGACTGTACATTATTGACATAGTCTGGGAATAGTGGTCGTAATGTTTTAAACATCTAAGGACACTGTTCTAAGAACGTCTCTTGTAATCTAAGAGTTAACGAACCTGTTCTTATTATTTCGTTCCAATTATTATTACCAATAAAATATATATTACAAATAATAACGACCCGTGAATATGAATGCCTAAACGATTTAAATCCAGTCTTGATATTTACAATTCATCAAAATCAAAGTACGTTCTCAGAAATAGAAATACTTTTTTGTTGCCCTTAGTTTTACGTCTGTTATATTGTCTAAGATATTCATTGAAGTCGTGGTGGTCTAGTAGTGTGACCGATGGAATATCAATTCCATATCTGCAAGTTCGAAATCTGGCATGTCAAACAATTTTTTGAAGCATTTTTAACTGTAGTTTATCTGTTTAATAGCGCTATCGATTCGATAACTTGTCAAATTGGGTTTCTGAATACAAAATGACACGAGAAATGTCAGTCTACGTCTCATTCTGTATTCAGAAACATTGACAGTTAAACGCCGCTTGTCTTATGGATAACGTTATTGAATCAATAGCTATTGATAGTTTAACTGACGGCTTCAGAAACCGGGCAGTAATTTAATTTGATAAACACAATCGGCTGCCGGTGAAGGAAAACATCGCAAGGAAACCTGTACCTGAAAAATGTTTTTATAGTACCAACGTATGTGGGAAAATATACAAATATGGATTTCTCTGAGTTTGAAGTCTCCAATACGTGGTGGTGATTATTGTACATATAAACTTTCTTATGTTTGAGTTCGTGAGGCACACAAGTTGGTGCATATATGTTCCTCATCAGTTCTTACATGTAGAATTAGCTTAGCTAATTTAGCTTAGTTAGATTCGCGTTGTTCCATCCAAGGTAACACCTCAAGCTGAGGTACAGCCGCTTTGGCACCCTTGAGCTTGTTGCCAAGCGGCTGAACTCCATAACGCTCGCCCCATTAGTCTGGCGAAGCTGAGAAGGCACGTCAGGCCAATAGCGTTTGTCAGTTAAAAAAAATCTCTAAACGATGGTGAAAAATGACTGTTCTTTACTATTGACTGTTACTGAGGAATCACATCTAATTAAATTGTGTAATAAAATTACATTTAGTAAAAAATGTATATAAAAAATCTAAATAATAAATAGCAGACTAATTTTGCAGACTCAATTTTACGGTTTTGTCAACAGGCATTTTTTTATTTTATTTTTTATGTTTTCGGCAACCCTTCTTTATTATCGAGTAGGTAATAATACCACAGCGCCTTGTGAAAATAATGTTCTAACAAGATGGTGGCTTCTTTGTTACAACTTTCCAACGAGTTTTTGCGGCATCTCAGAATTCATGCTCCGTGGTATTATTTCCCATTCACTTCACTTGTGCACAATAACCGAGCTATATTTACGTAAAATGTCAGCAATATTACAAAATATAGAGTCAAATAACACAAGATTATAATATAAAAATGAATCGCTGAATGTGTTGCTAAGCGCAAATCTCGAGAACAGCAGGTGTTTACAAACTCACTAAATATCGTATACTTATCAACACATAGCACTCGGGTAAGGGGTAGATAAAGAAACACTGTTTGGCTTGTGGCTCGTAACTCGGAACTCTTAACTCTGAACTTTGAACTCTATTTATTTATTATTAAAAACACCTATATCAAAAGTACAAAACATAACGATGTCTAGTTTAAAATCGTGACAACGCCATCTCTTAATGTAAAGAAAAACTAACTACACTGAACATGCCGCCCACCAAAAGACGTAGTTCTTTTACAAACTCTTGAATGAATAAAAATCACGAAACTAACTCTAAATGATAAAATTATACAATGTTACACAAACTAATTTAAGATATTAAGTTTTAGCACAAAAGTCACAAATGTATATGAAAATAAACTACATTCTGTTATAAAAAATATCCTAATACAAGTAAAATAAGAATCTACTCAGATGCTCTTGGTAAAAAACATAACTTATTACACGGTCTTTTACAAATACCATTCTTGGTTTTTATAGAAACCACTCGAGTTAGATTATCTTGTCCGGTATGCTTCTCAATGATTCTGCCAAGCCACCATTTGGCAGGGGGAACATTTTTTTCTTTAATTATCACGACGTCGTCGATTTCAGGTTCGATCTTTTTAGTGGCCCACTTATATCTTTGGTTTAAAGTAACTAAATATTCGTCGGACCACCTATTCCAAAAATCATTCATTAATTTTTGGCAGTACTTCCAACGTCTCAAGTTTGAAATTTTGTGGTTTTCCATATAGCTCTCATCTGGAATGGTTATAAGTGACTCTCCCACAAGAAAATGTCCAGGTGTAAGAGGCATTGGATCCTCTGGGTTATCGCTCAAATTAGATAGGGGACGAGAGTTCAGACACGCTTCTATCTGAGAGAGAACAGTCGTGAGCTCCTCAAAAGTAAGTGTAGAATCCCCAATCACTCTCTTTAAATGTTTTTTAGTGGAGCGTACTCCCGCTTCCCAGAGCCCTCCGAAGCTGGGTGCTTGTGGAGGAATAAACTTCCACTCAGTTCCTTTAGGTAGTTTTAGGTTTAAAATCCTCTTACAGTATGACAAGACTTTCAACATTTTAGACAAATTAGAAAATTTTGTCCAAATAAAATCTTCTTTCTCTTTTAAGGTAGCTGTTAACACTTTAATTGTCCTAGTTTCTTCAGATGTTTCAAAATTATTGCAAAGACTACGTTGATATTCATCTTGCTGTAACCATTTTGGACCATGCCACCACAGTTTATGTCGTACTAATTCTGAAACAAACATTTCTCTAGAAGCACAATCAGCAGGGTTTTCATCTGTAGAAACATGCCTCCATTGATCTTGATCTAGCATGGTAAGTATCTCAGATATACGATTGCTCACGAAAGTTGTCCATCGACTTGGTTCTCCGGCTATCCATGCTAACACGACCGTACTATCAGACCATGCATAGAGGTTTTTTTTCGGTATGTCCATGATCTGCGAGACTTCATACAATAATTTTGTAGCTAGTAATGCAGCACATAGCTCCATGCGCGGAATGGAAATCTCTTTTTCTACAGGCGCCTCTTTTGTTTTGGCTGTGACAAGATTTACTATTGTCTTTCCATTTTTATCCATCGAACTCAGATAAATCGCTGCAGCGTAAGCCGCTTGTGACGCATCGGCGAATGCATGCAGTTCTACATGGTCATCAACTCTCGTTTGTAACCATCTCGGTATGATAATATTCTTGATATTTTCTATGTCCTTTTCGAATTGTCGCCACTCTAGTAAAAGATTTGGATTAAGTTTTTCGTCCCACGACAGTTTTGACTTCCAAAGTTTCTGTATAAATATTTTTGACGTTATAATTATTGGGGCTATCCAGCCCATTGGATCATAGAGACGATCTATCATAGAAAGTACATGTCTCTTAGTTATATCTTTATTCTCATTCTCAGGTAAGTAAAATTGGTACTCAAATTGATCTGTAGTCTTATTCCATGAAATACCTAGCACCTTAATGTTATCGTTGGCTTTAAACACCACAAATTGATTCGTTCTCTGATTCTCCTTTTTAATATGATCTAGCAAATCATGACTGTTGCTACACCATTTCTGGAGCTCGAAGCCACCTTCTCTCATTAAATTATTCATCTCGTTATAAATATTTATAGCCTGGGTAGTAGTCTCACAACCCGTATGTAGATCATCCATATAGTAATCCAGTAACGTAATCTTAGCAGCTATAGGATACTTCGACTGCTCGTCCTTAGCTAGTTGTTGTAAAGACTTTACTGCGAGATATGGCGCACAGGACGTGCCAAAGGTAAGTCTTGACAGTTTATAATGTTGTATAGGATCATGTGGGCTTTCTCTCCAAAGTATTCTTTGAAAGTCCGTATCTTGCTCATTAACACGTACTTGACGATACATTTGCACCAAATCAGCTACAATGCATATTTCGTGACGTCTCCATCTCATCAAAAAATGACGTAAATCTTGCTGAAGTTTAGGGCCAACAAGAAGGTTGTCGTTTAACGAGATGTTATTAACACCTTTACACGAAGCATCAAAAACTACTCTTAATTTAGTCGTCTCTTTATCCTTTCTGATCACAGCGTGGTGTGGTAAGTAAACGACATAAGGATCATCTAATTCTTCTCTCTCTGTAATTTCTCTCATATGGTTTTGTTTCACATAATCTTCTATCACAGTTTTGTAGTCGTCATAAAGATTTCTATCTTTATTAAACTTTTTCTCTAATGATTTGAATCTCCTCATCGCTACTTCTATCGACTGACTAAACTGACATTCCGGCTTAGAACTCTTAAAAGGAAGCCGCACCACATATCTTCCTTCCTTGTCTCTCGATGTTGTTTCTTCGTATATCTTTTCACATCGTAACTCTTCCTTTGTCATTCTCTTTTCGATACTGTCTGGTACTCTTTCTATTTCCCAAAACTGTTTTAATAGCTGGTCTTCTTTTATTTGTGTGTGAAGGCTAACAATTCTACTATTGGATGTCAAATCTGTTCCTACCTTCCCAGACACAATCCATCCCAGTTGCGTATTTTGCGCCACTGGTCCACTCAGTGCAGTATGCCTCAAAATTCCTTCTAGTAATATTTCGCTGTAAACTTCAACACCCAAAATCATATCAATTCTTCCAGGTGTTCCGTAATGTGGATCAGCCAAAGGTAAGTGGTTTATTTCTGGCCAACTCGATATTGATGTATCTCTAGAAGGCAAAAAGGAAGTAAGTTTTCTCAGTACGAACGCATCAACTGGAATTGAGAAAGAAGGATTCTGCATTGACTCCATAACAAAGGAAGCTTTATATTTGGTTCTAGTTTGACCATCACCTATACCAGATACGAAGCCATTCACCGTAGATCCTTTCAGTTGAAGGGACTGTGCAGTAGCCTCAGTAATGAATGAAGCTTCGGAACCTTGGTCTATAAGTGCTCGAACTAATTGTGAACGACCACTGGAAGATCGTATTTTCACGACGGCAGTAGCCAACAACACTCTGCTCTGATGACTATTTTTTGCGAAATGAGCCACCACTCTTGTTTCGGTACGATTGCTTGTGCTTGGTAATACTTCAGTAGAAGTTTTCTCAGAAATTGCCCGTGTAGTGAACTCTTGATTAGGAGACCTCTCAAAGTGCAGTAGCGTGTGATGTCTCCTGCTACAGCGTCGGCAACAAGCGGGTACATAGCATTTCTTCACTGCGTGTGTCGATGACAGACAATTGAAACACAAACCATTTGCTTGTACATACTCAGATCTTTTCTCAGGCGTTTGCGTTTCAAATTGCTTACACTGATACAAAGCATGTTCACCTGAACATATTGGGCAAGACTTATTTGACTTCTTCTCTATGGATGAATGGAACGACCTCTGTTTTACAATTGGTTTTGCTGTATAGTTGGAATTACTCGTGGAATTGGAAGCTTTTGATGTAGGTTTGTTGGTATGCGCAGGCGTTAACATTTCCAATGTTCTAAATCGGGTTTCTAGATATCGTTTGAGTTCAGCCCAACTCGGTAAGTAGTCTGCAGAGTCTTCGGAGTCTAATCTGTTTATCTCAAGCTCCCATAATTTTCTAGACTCTAAATCAAGTTTTGACACTATGAGATAATTGATTATGACGTCCCATGAACTTGTATTAATATTTAGGTTCTCCAACGATTTCAAACATGAAGATGTCGTGTCTAGTAGTTGCTTTATAGCTGTGGCAGATTCACTAGTTGTAATACTCTTTTGCGCAAACAAACGTTTCATTATCTCATTGGAGTTGTAGCGTTTGTTACTATAACGACGGGTAAGTTGCCTCCATGCTTCACTATAGTTGTTATCTGTAGTAGATAAATTCTTCAATAGACTTTCAGCTTCCCCAAACAAGCAACTCTTTAAGTAATGTAGCTTTTGTACAGCACTCAAACTCGTATTTTTGTGTATAAGAGAATCGAACATATCATGAAATGTTTCCCATTCCTCATATCCTCCAGAAAATTTTGGCAAATAAATTTGGGGTAGTTTGACTTCACATCCCGATATACCTACATTGCCAGTTTTGAAATTAGCCTCAAAAGTAGTCTCTTGACTCGGTTTACATGCACATAAATCATCTTTAAGTTTAGTTTTATAGTCTGTGTAAACATCTTCAAATTGTGAGTAGATGTCATCTTCAAAATAATCAAGCTTCGCTTTATCTGACTTCTCCAAAGCAGCAGCAATGTCGTTATGACCATCAAAAAAAGACTTACACAATTTCTCTAACGCTTCAAGTTTAGTTTCGATGTATGTGAGAGTAATTCTATCTTTTGGAGACTTTTTATAATTTGTATATGCTCTTTTTACGCGGTCGAACAAGTCTTCTTGCTTTCTTAACTCAGATTTAATTTTCTCAGACATTTTAAATCGAATGGAATATTTTTTGTTTAAATATTTTAAGTCTCTGTAGCACTTGTAATCATTCACACTTCACGATTCTAAAACAGTTCACACTATTATTTTAACTGAGATGAATTGTATTTTTTTGTTTTAAGTTCTCTAAGTCTTTCTTAACACTTTTGTTTATGTCACTTCACTATAGGCACTTGAAATTGTTCACTTATCTCGGGTTTCGGCACCAAATGTTTACAAACTCACTAAATATCGTATACTTATCAACACATAGCACTCGGGTAAGGGGTAGATAAAGAAACACTGTTTGGCTTGTGGCTCGTAACTCGGAACTCTTAACTCTGAACTTTGAACTCTATTTATTTATTATTAAAAACACCTATATCAAAAGTACAAAACATAACGATGTCTAGTTTAAAATCGTGACAACGCCATCTCTTAATGTAAAGAAAAACTAACTACACTGAACAGCAGGTGAACCGATTTCGCTAATTCTTTTTTTTTAAATATTCCTTGAAGTATGAGGATGGTTCTTACGGAGAGAAAAATTAAAAAAAAACGCCTGAAAAACTCTAAAAACAACACTTTTCTATACTCCCATTCCAATCGATTCGTAATAATACTTAAAAGTCAATATGAACATTAATACCATACCATAAAGTTTAAGTGTTAGTGGAGAGGTTCCGGGAAGGCAAAACAATTGAGTAATGTTAGTATCGTATAAATATTAATGTCCATATTTATACGATACTATCATTTAACATCATGTAGCGTTCCGAATAGCAGAATAAGTATTAAAAAAAATCATTAAAAATCGACTGTTACGCGGTACGAAGTTCACCGGGTCAGCTAGTCAAATATAAAAGCCGCTTCATGACAGACTAAGATCAAGTCAAAAACTCAATCATGAGATTTACAAGTCGATTAATTAAAGTTGACAGTTGTTCACAGTATTCTGTATTCTTAGGCTGAGTTGCACCAAAATCGTGGTTATTGTAATTGTTAAAGTTAACTTTAACAATGACAAGACTTGCTAACAGTTACATTTGCCAAAACGAGTTGCACCATCAAACATTTTGTAATTGTTAAAGTTATTAGGGTTGCTACTTCAATAAGCCAATTAGTCCCTAAAATCGAAAAGGGTAATATATTTTACTTGGCAGGACTTTGTTATAAGTGTCACCAAGTGTCACTATTGTTATTCTGTGACTGTCAACAGATTTTTGATGACAGATTTCAGATGTCAACGACAAAACGTTAGCGTTTGTCGTCCTGTGGACATTTTACAATTCTAGGAAATTAAACTTTTTTCTTTCTAAGACGCAAATTATCTTCAAATATATTGATTTCGTCATCGGAAGAACTATTTTCAGTTTCCCACAGGATTTCTCTTAGCAACGACATGATATTATAAAGTTTTTTCTAGTGAACATGACAACCGATTCAAAAATTGACATTAACAATAACGGTAACCGGCCAACATGGAGCGGTAATAGTTAACGTTAAATCATGACGTCATTTTAACCATTGTCAATTGGTGCAACCTATTTTTTGCCTAACAATAACTTTAACCGAATTTTTAACTTTAACATTAACTGGTGCAACCGAGCCTTAATATACAGCATGTTGCGAAAATAGTTTTGTTTTTGACATTGTTAAAGCAATACGCGTCATATTTTGATGTTGTTTGATTGACAGAGCTTCGGTTTAAAGAAATACAAAGTACACGATGTAGTTTTCGTAATGCTGTTGGAATAAAAATTTAATGATGTTTTGCATTTACTGCTTTTTTTTGTAATAAAAAAAAATTGTGTGTATGTACTTATTTATGTACACGCGTTAGAAGTTATACTTCTTTGGCGTGACAAGATAAAAATATCTTTTCATAAAATTTTATCTTTCGCCTTATTCTACGATTATAGAAAAAACGACACTAACAATAGAAAAAATAAATATCGTGAATACCGTTGTCAGTTCTCACGCAAACGTACGTAGATGTCCGTACTTTTACTTTGTTGGTAACTTTTTTTGAATAAATTTAGCGACATCTGTTGTGAAAAAACGACACTAATAATAGAAATAAATAAATATCGTGAATACAGTTGTCAGTTCTCACGCAATACGTAGATGTCCTTACTTTTACTTTCTTAGTAACTTTTTTGAATACATTTAGCGACAACCTAACGCGCCAAAAGAGGTATAACTTCAAAAAAAAACACAAGAGATCCGCCGCGTCTTCGTACGGGTGTACAAACGAAGAAAATGAGACTAAATCATCCCTTTACAGTACGACCATGTCATGAAATTTTCCACTTTTCCGTACGATTTTTCAAATATTTTCTTTCAAACAAACCGTCTCCTGAGAATTACAAACACAATAACAAAAGAATTAGCCAAATAGTGCAGTAGCCGTTCCGAAGTGAAGAACTAACATACATACGGCAATTGATTTTTGTTTATAAATATTAGTGTAAAGTTTTATCAAAATCGGTTGAGTAGTTTTTGTCTACAACGCCTATCCATTTTTACAAAACTGTCTCATTTGTAATATTAATAGTATACACTGAATTTCAACAGCATCATCTTCTTACCCTGATCTCACCTAAATAGGGTCGGTACAAAATGTTTGTTTGACACGTTGTGATGTATGATTTGGCTTAACTTTTACTGTCGTCCACGCGCACCTCATAACAACCCTCTTTGGGGTTACTTTGTAGTACCATTACAAGTGGGAAAAATATGTAACTTTTGTTTTTTTTTGCATTTACTACAATGATGTGGGCTGAAGAGATTATGTTAGTTATAGGAGATACCAGAGATTCCATGTATTGTTTGCTATTTTTAACAATAAGAGAAAATTTAAACTGACTTTTACATTTCCGTGAAAATAAGATTGGTTTTCGTCTGACATCATTTCAAAGTTGCTGGTTACGAAAAAATTTAAGAGCTTTAGTTATATTTACAAAAAGTAGAATAATATGCTGTAATGTATTCTGTCATCTGCAGTTGAGAGTCAGTTTTTTAGTTTTAGCATGTTGTTTACGAGTATATCACATTGTTACTTAGCGATTGAAGCGTTGATTGCTCAGTGGTTTGTGTCTTCGGACACGGCATCGGTCGTTCTAATCCTCGCGAATGGGCCCGAGATTCGGTGATGAAACTCTAGCATGGCAGAAGGGCTTTTTTTAAACCAAGTGGTGTGTTCTCTTAGCTGCGCTTTTTTAGCCTCTTCTAGATTTAGCACGACTACCTTCTTAGACCACATCGTCATTTAGCATCAGGTGAATTGTGGTGAAATGCTTAAAACTATAAAGGATTAGAAAAAAAAACATCTCGTGAAATTGTGATCAAACGTTTACGGTACGGAGTATTACAATACTTTGTAAAATTATTTATCATAATTACAATGTTAAAATTAAAACAAAAAATATGATTGGCTGCGCCCGCGCACTCTGTGAGTAATTCGTACAGTAAAGCGATAACGCGACTATGATGATTAATTTATAGCGTTATCACGAAAATATGTTATTATTATTGCCCAGTTCACATAAATACTGTGTTAGTATGCAGCTCTTGATTTGGTCAGTGATTTTATCCGTGTCCCCAGTAGCAGGATTGATTAAATATCGACAATATATATATTTTCTGACATTCCTTAGCTTTCCTAATATAATTGACGAGAATAATTACTTCAGTGTGTTTTGTGGTCGAATTTATATAATTTATATAGTTACCCTTTTTTAATCTCGTTTTTTTTAACACAAAATATAAACCTGTCTTCAAAAGTACTCAAGAAAAGTCTTTGATCCTAGTTAGGCTACTTTCTTTTTTAATGTAATTTGCCTCCTAACGAACAGACGGGTTACCTGATGGTAAGTAATCACTGCCACCCATGGACACCTGCGACAGGAGGGGCATCACAGATGCGTTACCGGCCCTTGAGGAAGGAATAGGCTAGTTTCTTGAAGGTTTGTGGGTTGTATTGGTCCGGAAACGCTGCCGCCGGGAGTTCATTCCAGTTACTTTTGTCTACCTAGTTTTGGATTGTCACAAACCTACCAATATCTCAGGCACTATATATTTCCTATTCGATTTTGAAGTGTACTTTGGTGTATCTCCGAAGTCCAAGATTGAATGCTAATGGAATTTAAATGCGACCCCTTAAAAAGTCCTCTTTTCCAATGAAACAAATAATTTTCCAAATCGATTGAGAAATGACGAAATTCTGAAGTAACAAATATAAAAAAGTACAATCGAATTGAAAACTTCCTTTTTGAAATCTGTTAATAAAGATGAACAAATACTAACATTTTGCAATCATCTTAATATGTGAGTTAAAATAAATAAAAGATTTCATAGTCAAAAAAATCGAAATCAAAAACACTTTATTGAAGCTAGGCCCCAAGAAGGCGCTTAACATCAAAACTACCATCGGTTCGGAAAACAATCTACTCATCGGGACGAACAGACTAGAAACTCGATCTGCTCTATCTTCTCATTATACATATATTCACAAATATAGATAGTTACATACGTATTTGGTGAATGCCCAGAGCGGGACGTCATTTTCAGACATCACCATCGTTCACATATTGGTCCACCCTACAATAATAGCCTTTAGACTTTAATACCCGTTTGACATAGTGTGTTGAATTTACTATCCAGCAAATCGGTAATGTGCTTTGGGATTTCGTCATAAAACCTAAAAAACTGTTACTGGTGTTAGTGAGCCTGATACATGGAATCACCGATTTGTCATTGATTCTAGTATTTAAATTATGTCGGTCTTTTGCTAAATTCAATAGGTAAAATGATATACTATCTATTATAATATAACCCACATAGTAATGTTAGCTTCTAATATACATTACACCCCTATACTTGTTTTTTTTTTATATTATAGGGGGCAAACGAATAGGTGGGTCACCTGATGGTAAGTGATCACCGCCGTCCATAGACACTAGCAACACCAGGGGAGTCGCAAGTGCGTTGCCGGCCTTTTAAATATGTAGGCCGCCGGCGCTCTCACTGGCCGAACGAAACGCAACAGTGCAAGCACTGTTACTTCACGTCGGTTTTCTGTGAGAGGGTGGTACTACCCCGAGCGAGCCGACCCATTCAAACTGAAACCAGTAATAGCTTCAGCGTAGCTCTACCATCTACAAACGCACCATCGTAAATTAGTGCAAAACATTAAAGCTGTATTTACAAACATTTGATAAATTCACCATTACAATATATACGACAATAATGTGATTACAATGTTTAACCATTAAAAAAACGTTAAATTGTTAAAAAACTAGAGAATTTATGTGGTAAATTTCTCGAGGTTGAAAGCTCTGGGAACATCAAGAGCCAACCTCTATGGTCTATTTGAAGAACAAAGTAGGGAAGTTCTTTAGCATGATGTTAGGACATCTTTGCTTGATTGCATCGTGATATATAGCAATTATTAACATTAGTCTTTTACAGGGCATCGGTTTCTTACAATCAGCACCACTCTTTCTTATTTTGATAATTTAGCCAAAAGATCTGGGTTTAAGTTTAACTCTTTCACTTACTTCAATCGCAGCTCGCCGGTAGAGCGTTTTCTAAGCATTTATCTAGCTAAGTTGTACCGTAAAGTCAAAAACTAACTCCGTGTACCTATAGGTGATTGGCAGCTGCACTCGAGATCAGGTTCCCTTCTAGGCTTAGGGTCTGGTTACTATTTAACGACTGGTAAGATTTTAGTTATACTCTAACCGTATTTTTACACCAGCGGATAAAAAAAACACCGTTTGCATTAAACGAATCTATTCGTATACACAGACAAAAGTGAAACAAAATCACTATTACAGGTGTTCCCTGTCAATCGCAGTCGTAGGTCTCTTGTATATTTCTTCCGGCTGTCGCTTTCTTGTATTCGCTTTGATGTCCAAATTAGAACTATTCTCGATTACAACGTAGTTCGCTTGCAAACATGAAGGGTCGAAATTTCCAGAGTATAATAAAAATTTATTTATGTGAGAACGATAACGTTTAATAGAAGTTTCCAGAATTGTTCTAAACTTGTTTGTTCGTTTACGATACTGGAATGAATTTAGTATCAATGTGTGCGTTTCGCGAGTTGACACGTCACGCCGCGGCACGAGGGCGTCTTATCTCTGTAAATTTATGCAAGTTGTTTATAGAAAATTCTCGATTTTTCCGGATATTTGTTAACTGTTCGAACTTGGGTATTTAATTTTTTTGGTCAGCTCGTAACACTGAATATCATAATGTAAATTTAAATTCCACTTCTACAACTTCTAACGTGTAATTTTTTTGGTATCTGTTTTTTCCATTCTAAGAAAAAGGCAAAGGTATCTAGACCATGCATCAAAGTCAGACCTCAGACGTCATTTCATAAGTTGTTGCCAAATCTGTAGTGTCTTGTGATAACTTCAAAGTTCCAGCAAGATGGTGGCTCCCTTGTTAAAATTCTCCATGAAGTTTTTGGGGCATCTCAGAATTCATCTTCCGTGGTGTTTCTCATCCACTTCACTTGTGTACAATAACCGAACTATATTACGTAAAACACCACCAATATTACAAAATATAGAGTCAAATAACACAAGATTATTAATAACAATATGAAATCTAATACATGACACACTAAGATCTCGCCAAAAACTCTTGTCATTGTCTATTTAAACTCAGTTCATGGATAGTGGTTTGGTTATTTATTACTCGTTTTTGAAGTGGAAACTTTATCCACCGCGTTTAGGGATTTTTAGTAAAAAAACTTATGTGTTCGTGTCACCTATGACATCGACATGCTCGTGACATATTACGCTTGTTGTTGTGTACATGTAATATTGAGTATTGAACTTGTGTAGCCTTCATATGATTGATTAATTAATGTACTGTATAAAAATGTATCTAATTATTGTTCGTAGTGCCAATACATGTAAAAACCAAAGTAATGTTGATAAATTCAATTAACAATTTATGAAATTGAAATCATTGATTGTAATTCATTTTTTTGTTGTTTTAAGTTGTCATTTCTGATGTCAGTCCTTATGACTGCCTCTGCTTGTATCCATTGAATAATCTGCGAATCTATTGAATAGCATGCAAGGTGTAATTTTTTTTTAATAAACGATAAATTTGCTTTCTAATTATGCTCTGTCCTCGTCCATTATCATAAGTGGCAATAGATAAAAGAAAAACAAATCGATGAAATAATTTTCAAGAGTCTGTCTCCTCGAGAAAATTTAAAGCCAAAAAGATTTCCAATTTCGCACCGAGACTACTCCACCGTAAACGGAATAATGGCTCGAGACGTAGTTACAAAAAAGACGACAGCGCAATATCTGGTTCGCTCGCCTTGTGTAACGTAATAAGAAATAAATTAAATTCCATTAGGGCAACCCTGAGCGCGCTGACTCGATGTTAATGAGTAGGGTTGCCCCACAGTCTTCATTCATTAACCGACCGTCGCGAAGGGTTGGGCTGCGGTGTTGCAGTAATCGTTTATCTACTAATTAAATATTATATACTAACTAACACTAATCTGTTTTAACATTCAAGTCTGTTTGTCTATATTTTCACGATTAAATCACTGAATCGATCGCAACTATATTTGGTATAAACTTGACAAGTACAGAAGGAAGGGGTTTACTTTTTATCCAGAATATACTAACAAACATATAGACAAAGTCGTGGGTAAAAGCTAGTATATAACCAAATAGTAAGTTCGGCGGTTATCACTTACCATCAGATGACCCGCAGGTTCGTCTGCCTCCAGTTGCTTAAGAAAAATCCATCATACAGAGTTCGCATCACTTAAAATTACTGTAACATTTTGAATGTAGTTTTCTGAATAGTACATATCTAGTGGAGTACCCTATGCTTTTCCATCGGGGTTACGCAGATATTGTGAAGCGGATAAGCAGCTAAACTGTAAAAAACTAGATGGTAGTAATGTTAATTTTTTTTTTGGTCCCACGTTTGGTTAATTTCAACATTCCTATCACAATCTGAAAAGTACTTTAATACATTGAAAGTATTGAAACATTCAATTTACTAAAGTGAGAATTTTTGTTACATCCAGTTTTTGCTAGAATCATTACCCTTGTGTTTAAAACCTTTGTATAACATTGCATTCAGTCATAATAGTTTTTTTCGAAGATGATAACGCAATAAGTACGGCGATAAGTTGCCCAGGGGCATATTATCAAAAGCGCTCTGCATTCTTCATTGTACAATTTCAATGAGTTTCCCTTTATTGCTGGCCCATCGTTGGTTAAACCCGCTTCGTCTTTGTGTATTCTTACTACCTTGGGTAAAATAAACGCTGTTTGCGTCAGAAAAAAATTTTGTGCTTCTGCAGTTAAAATTAATTAGATTCACTTTCACACAATTGAACTACAGTCAGATTTTCCGTATAGTAGTAGTCGCACTCTGCTTGTAAATCTCTTCCTTTGTTCCTCTTCGTATTTGTTCCGATGTCTAGATTAGAATTCTACTCTGGCACTCATCACTTCTTCTTACACCTTTCTGGTGTGATGAAAATCGTATCAGGGCCAGCCCTATGACTGTTGTATTTTGTTTGGCGTCTTTCACACGGACGCGTCGTAGTTAGAGTGCTTACGCTTTTTTCGGGGCTCCCATTGCTGCGACACAACTCAGTCCGGCTCCGATTGGCGGACGAGCGTCCGCGCCGGTCTCCTCTATCGCACACTGAGACGCTATATATATGAGAATATAGGAAAGAAGGGTGGAAGACTCTGGAAGATGAACATCACTACTCGAACGATTAGCTGATGTTCGAAATCGTGCTATTTTTAAAACCCCTTTGTATGTCGTTCCCACTGGTCGGATCAGTCATTTTTTGTTTGTATCGAATTCTCCTACAGGCTGCAACAATATTCAAATCTGTTGTTTGCCTGAGTTAATTACGGAAAAGACTTAACCGATTTTGAAGTGACTTTTACTGGTAGATAAGGGACTTTTCAGGTGTGATATCAAAGTTACATATCATTAAGATTTTCCATAAGGACTAACAATAATTATGACATTTACTATATGTTATTTTAAACAATGTAATGGGTTATTTAGGGGTTAAATAGTGATCAGAATATTACCATAAAAATAGATCTGAATTAATATATAGATAAAAAATAATGCAAAATAACAAAACCAATTTCAAGACAACGAATGGTCCGGGGACCCTAGCTAGTTGAGAAATTGTTTTTTTTTTCATTTGATCATATCGCTCGTCATAAAAAAGCTCGTATAACGGCTTTTAGTTTGATATTATCAAGTTTATTACCTAATAGTATTTGTAAAGAGGCTGTAAAAAGTTATGTTTTGTTTTAATACCGCCTATCACATATTATCACATTTCAGAATGGTGAAACAGTGACAAGTCTCGCGTGTCGCATGATAGAAATTCAGCCGGGAGACCGCAGAGGCTATCAACAGCTAATAATCTATACATATATATAAAATTAGAGTGTCTGTTTGTAATATCAAAATAACGACTTTTTACTGATTGGATATGAACGTATACACGATAATGATAACAAAAATACAATTTTTAAAATTTTTGTCTGTCTGTCTCTGTCTTTGTGTTCCGAGTAATCTCCGAATCAGCTAGACCGATTTTGACAGAAACTTCACTGACGGATAGTTAAAATTACAGCGGGTGACATAGGCTACTTTATTTTGGACTAGCTGTCATCCGTGGCTTCGTCTGTAGTACTATCTCCAAAACGATTGGACCTATTTTCATGGGACTTTCACTGACAGATAGCCAACATTATAAAAAGTAATTAAAGCTTTTTTATTTTGAACTAGCTTTTACCCATGGGTTTGTTTGCAGTACTATCTCCAAAACTTTAGAACCATTTTTCACGGAACTTTCACTAACAGATAGCTGATCTTATAAGAAGTAATTTACAATTGTAAAAAAAACCCATGCGGAGCTGCTATATAGAGCTATAAAACAAAGTCGCCCGCCGCCTCTGTCAGTCTGTCTGGATGTTCGCGATAAACTCAAAAACTACTGAACGGATTGTAATGCGGATTCTCCAATAGATAGATTAATTCACAAGGAAGGTTTAGGTATATAATTTGTGGAAAATTTTTTTTTTGTAAATTGGTTGAAATATAATGATATAATTGTTGAAAGAATTGGAAAAAGTCATGCCGCCTTAAGCGTTTCATGCACATAAGTATATATTTTTTTTATTATCAGAGCAGAACAAAGTACACCGGTCCTGCTAGTAAGATGTATAAGTAAGTGATGTAAATATGATGTGTCAAATACTCTCACACATGTGTATCGGTTACACAATACAATCGTGTTTCTCACACCAACGTGAATCACCCGACGAGAGCAACACTTATTATTTCATGTGATTACCGCAATTGATCTCTGCACCTCTCGCTCGGCCGACATTTCTATGAACTGCCCCGCCTGACCTACAAAGTGTGGGAGGTTCGTGTTTTGAATTGTTTCCTTTTCTCTCTCTCTGTCTCTCTCTCTCTCTCTCGTAATTTCTATCTACTAGTGGTCGTCCTGTAGTCGAATTTTCGATCGTAACGAGAAGTACAAGCTATTTTCTTCACGTTTTAATATTATAGAGAATTGTAAAAAATGTACTTTTGTCTTATCCCTCGGGGACAGTACATTTTAAGGGATGATATTTAATGATCGATTGAGTAATTAAGTCGTGGAACTGTAATCAACAAACCAACTTACTTTCGTATTCATAACATTATTAATTAGGATAGGATAAATCAAAGTCTCCTCTTTTCATGTCTATCTATGTGTTCCTTTAGTTCATCCGAACTACGGATTTGAATACAATTTCGTGTATAATTTAGAAAATTTCTTAATTACAGTGTAAACTCTATATAACGATACTCGATTGAACGACAAACTCCTTAAAACGTCGAAATGACTTGACTTTGGTTGGTTTCACGTATTTTCAATACAAAATGATACACGCTATATAGCATCACGGTAATTCTAAATGACGAGAACAATACGGCAGTATTAAACGTTAAGCAGTACTTTCTAAATTGCCAAAATTAGTAAGAACTGGAGCTGTGTCCGTTCTTTTGTTTGTTTAGTTGCTTTATTATATAGCACGTGTTTACCTCGATTAGCCTACTGGAAATTGTAAGAAATTCTCTGAAGTTTTTGGTGGGATCTTAGTCTGTCATGTAGTGGTTTTTATATTTTATTCATAATCTTGTGTTATTCGACTCTATATTTTGTAATATTGGTGGTGTTTTACGTAATATAGTTCGGTTATTATGCACAAGTGAAGTGGATGGGAAATCATACCACGGAGTATGCATTCTGAGATGCCACCAAAACTCCATGAAAGTTCTAACAAGGAAACCACCATCTTGTTAGAACATTATAATTATCGCAAGCCACTTACTTGGCAAAATCTTGTTACTTGACGCTGGCTAGTGCACAAACCGTGACGGAGCCAAAAAAATAAAGAAGAAGAAATTCTCTTTTGTTTGTTGTGTAATTAACTTGCACGAGTTTACCTCGGCCACTGAGCCTAACGTTAGGTTGTTATACGTTATCATAATCTTTTAATAATGATATTAATAATAATAATGTAATGTTAGTAATGTTATTGAGTTGGCTTTAAGTTTGTAAAATTAGTACTGTATTAAAAAATAAATATTACAATAGTAAAGTAATATAAAATAAAAGAAATACCAATTTTGTTTTCACTCCAATTAACGACAACTCTCTATAACGTCAAAAAAAAGCACAGTCGCTTAAGTGTCGTTACATAGAGTTTACACTTGAATTATGGTCGAATTTCAACAACTTCACTGGGGTGGCTGGAAAAAATTACATTAATTTTTTTAAATACCTATCTCTAGCCTAATTTTTATTCTTTAGTATTGTCAAGTTCAAGAAAAAAAATAAAAATAAGAGGTCGTTAATATTCGCGTTTAGAAGTCGTCCGAAAAGGTCCAAGGTAACTACTCTAATTGGAAACAAACAAAAAAAAATCTTTAAATATTGACTTGAAAATTTCCGGAACCTAATCTTTTTTATGGTATAAAATGGTGAAGTAAGGAAAAAAAGTAAAAAAAAAAATTCGACGATTTTGGAAATTTTTACAAATTTTGAGCGATCTCTTAAAACATGATATATATTTTCGATAAGATAAGAGACGCAAAAAAAAAAAAACAAATCGTTTTTGGGCCACCCTAAACTACACGATTACTAGTGATCGCTATTGGATAATTTCATTATCGGAGTCGTTAGGCTTCGTTACGTATGTGTTGGTTGGTGTCTGTCGCGTAATTGATACAATTTTTTTTTCGAAATGTCCTACACTGTTAGCCTGGCAAGGCCGCTACAGTTCCACCGGACTACTTATTACCAAGTGTCCGTACCATGTTGGTTTTGTACAAAATTCATACAATAATAGTAATACTTACGCAACTCAACATTAAATTATAAATAACTGTATGAATAGTAAGTAATAATTTATGTCGGTTGCATTCCTTTATCATAATATAATTATATATTTATTTTCTATGGTTATTTGGCAGCACTCCAAGGACAACTAAGTTCCGCAGTCTCTCAGCTAGGGGTTCAAAACATCGTAAAAGATATAGATGTTTCGTTTCAATATTTCTCTTATATTTGTTTACAGAACGATTGAATAATTATCAGGTTATTTTATAATTTTGCCCTCGACTATTTAGTACTAACACTTAAAGTCGTAGTAAGCCATATTACGAAAATTTTCGCAAGTTAATTCCATGGTAATCTGTCTGTGGAATATTTACAATGGCGCCAAAATGTAAAAACAAGTGACAAATAGATGAAACAAACTGTATTTTATAACCAAAGAGTTCTATTGTCAAATGTTGTAATTAGTTTTTACATATTCTTAATGTAAGTGGCCAGTTCCGGTTTTTTTTTAGTGCGCCCATGTACCAAAATGTATGTCGTGTAAATTAGTTTTTATGTCCAAATTCCAGTATTTATGGCGATTAGTTGAACGGTACAAAAGTTGTTGTGTTTCAGTGTCGTCTAGTAAGTAAACAAGTTATAGGAAACGTTGATACTATAAAAAAGTGTGTGTGTGTGTGCACTTATGTACACACGCCTTAGAAGTTATACTTCTTTGGCGTAACAAGATAAAAATCTTTTCAAAAATTTTATCTTTCGCCTTATTTCATGTTTGTAGAAAAATCGACACTAACAATAGAAAAAAGGTATTTAATACATACATACTTTTTTTGAATAAAATGTTGACTATAGCTAACTTCAGGGTGTCCGATCTTTCGTGACGGTGTGCGCGCGCATCGTGAAAATTTACTCTCATCATTTTTCCCTAACGCGCCAAAAGAAGTATAACTTCAAAAACTTTGTACCTCAGTTGTGTCAATTTTCATATATAGCTTACACAGTAAACTATAAAAGTAGGTAATAATTCAGCAGATAGGTTTACTGTCAAGGAAGGATGTAAGGATGTAAGATGTATGTTTCAGATCTATCGCAAAGGCGATAAGCGTAGAAATGGACCGTAGAATAACCGTTCGGATCACTTCAATCTCGACTTTGAACCAAAAAAGTAGAATATTGGTGAACGGTCGTGAGTGTCGTCGACTCATGTCGAAAATTGAGCGGGACGGAGCGCGTAATGTTGGTTCGAAATGATTTCGCAAATATCTCCTATAGAGATATTTAGGGCGGTATAGAACACATTGCGTTGTTCGCAAGTTAGGATGAGTTTGTTTGCTGAAAAAAAAATAAAGTAGACGGGTATTTGGTAGTAAACTATATAGTCAAAATAACTTATAAATGGATATCTTGCGAGGGAATCAAATTGGCCCATGTATGATGGATTGTTTCAAAAACGGTATCGAAAGCAAGTCGTTGATGAGAACTAGGAATTAAAATTATCTACATCTCTAGATGTTTATGATGGATTTCAGTGAAGCTTTGTTGAAGATGGTATCGAAATATTATACAAACTAAGGGTACTAATAAACTTAGTGCGACTTTAAAACGATAGAGTTCAATCTTTGAAAGAATGTCCCAAAATAATGTTGCACATAAATAAAAATCTATTGGTGAATGTATGATAGCGCATCACTTCAGAACGGTTGCGCCTATTTGCCTAATATTTTTTAATGTATGTGTAATTGCCAGGACTAGGTTTGTGTGAAAGAAAATTTTAGAAAAATCTTACGCAAAAAATAAAAATGTTAGCTTAAAAATATCCACATCTACAAACTGAGTGATTGAATTGAAAGAGAGTAGGGATCGTCAAAAATATTGACAGAATTGATAGATTGACGTTCAGTAGTTCGGTAGTCATTTTATTTAATTACACGCTTGTATTGTAATGTCAAGATTTGGTCTTGTTTTCATCGATAAAAAGAAACATTATTGCATATAAAACTCTTTATACGAACGTTTCGTATTTACTGAAAGCGCTCCGTAAACGCTCAATTCGTCTGTATAACTCGGACCGTACATGTAGGGTGTGTAGGCGTGTCGTCGTGTCACGGTCGTCGCTGATGCGATTACCGCAATTGATCTCGGCGCTTCGAATTTTTGTCACATATTTTTACGATTTTCTCCTGATTCAATCCATTACTACATACAGCGATGTATTCTTGTCATCTATTTGTGCGGCTAATTCATGGATATGAGGAGTTTATGGTTAGAAATGGAGTTAGATTAAATTCTCGTAACCATGTCTCTGTTCCATTAAAACGTTCTACTGGACGCTACGAATGTGGAAAACAATATTAGCAAATTTACAAAATTACTTAAACCAGTATAGTTCTTCAAGTATGAGTAATAGTTTCTGTACTTTGTAATTCAAATCAGTTGATAAGAAGTTGTACCTTGAGTTGTTTGTCTCGTTTCGTCACGTGGACAAATAAAAGAAATTGCAAAGAGATAGATAGTACTTGTATGTTGTAAGTTTGATGAAGTACGTCCAAAAATGTCTCTAAATTAGTGTATTCCATCCCATCTGAAGAACTTATGAAATTTTATTCTGTGGCTAAAAAGAAAAGACGCGCATGGTTTTAATCTATTTTTCCAATACAAAATACCCGTTTTTTCTTATGACAGAATACGAATTGAAGACGCAGTCCTTTTTGGATATATCAGGCACCTTACACCGCCTTTAAATGTGTAATAAATTTGTCGGCACGAGTTCGGTTAGACAGCCAAGTTATAGGGCGGATTGCAGCATCCCGCCCAAATATTTAAAAAGAAATCGATAGTCTGAATAACATAAGAGCAAAACGAACCGATGTAAGATAAAATAGATTACGCGAGGGAAGATCTGCGGATAGTTTGCATAATAATAGCATTGGGACGTTTTTAGGGTCTGATGTAAATTCAAGGCAATATACAAAATTATGTAGATTCCTTTCTTTTATTTTACAAATCTGGTATGAATGATCTTCTCTCCAAAGTCAGGATTTAGAAGTTTCACATGCAGTGAGATTATTAGATATAACCAGAGCTGACCTTAAAAGTCCTATTACTTCATGACGGAAGACAGAGTATTAACCACGCCCGCTGGCGTTTTTGGTCAGGAATTTGGAATTCCTTCTACATGAGAGAGAATACTCCTGTTATGGTCAGATATTTTTCCTATCGCTTAAAGTAGTATGTCCATAAGTTACAGTATGTTAAGGGACACTTTTGAAATTACATTTTTTTTCAGTAAATTCAATAAAAAAGGTATCATTTTACACAAAAACGAGTCATTTGTAATCAAACTCTTAGTAGTTTAGTAATATCGATTATAACGCTGTAGTAGTGTACTTAGATACCGCTGCGTACTTAGATATCGATCTAGTGTGTTGATTCTATAGTCCATTGCTCCCTGGGTAAATCACCAAACTAAGCAATGAACTAGTGGAAAATATAAGGTGAGCATCTGTTATATTTCAGAAACTGCATTTGAAAGCCAGTCTATATTTAGGTTTAGCGTGTTTTAGACCACCACACCGTCACTCGCCTAGAGTTTATATTCAAATGCCAAACCTATAAAATATAAAAGAAATATAGAAAGTGCTTTTATAAATTTGAACGGAAAACACCAATGCAAACACAAAATATTCACAGCTCGGCTTGCGCAACAAAACTGGGGACGCGTATCTCCCCTCCTCCTTTCAATCAAATTAGCATTGTATTAGTTTCGACTACGTTACAAATGCCACGCTAATTCCATGTCATTCCATTTGTTTAACCCATAACCCCCCACTCTTTATTCACGAACGTCTCTGTTCGGTAATAACTATGATTTGGGGTTACGGTTGTTATGAAACTTGAATTCCGAAGACAGTTCAGTACATTTGAATTTTGGATATCAATTTAATTCCCTCTTACTAATCAAGATTGATTAACATGAGTTTTATCCTTTAGAAGGAAGAAAACGAACACGTAAGAACAGTTATAGAATATTAAAAAGTTCTATCATTTATTTTAGTACGTGACTAGCATTATAATATAAGAGTGAACAAAACAAAAGTTGATTTATAAAACAGTACAATTATTAAACCTTTCTGTATTAACTGCGGTGTGAATTTAATAAGTTGTGTTGGTCGTTTGGTTTGACTGGTGGAATATCAATCTGACGTCCTCATGTTTGAACCCTGACATCTACATTTAATAAATTTAATTGGTAACTATATTGGCTGACGTTGAAGGAAAACATTATGTGAGGAAACCTAAACCTGAGAAATGTTCTTGTAGAAGTTCTGTATGTGGGAAAAACATACAACTGGATTTCTCAGAGTTTGAAATGGCCAATACGTTGTGGGCTGGCGTTGTGATTTAGCTCGTACCTGTCTTCGGGAAGAGGTCTATGTCCCTGCAGCGGATCTCTTACAGGCTTGTAATGATGACGATGATGATGTATGAAAAACTCAAATTGTTTCGATAACTTGATTTGAGCAGCTAAGTTAAACCAATCTGAGATATTTGGACAATGTTTTTGACGAATACGTTTCTATTAACGTTTATAATAACTGTAAGACAACTGGGGACAAAGAATCTCTCCGCATGACGTTTGTCGTGATCGGACCGAACGGTTTTTATTAAAACGCGATATTTCAGTTGAAGGAAACAGTGAACGGAAAGTAATTTCTTCGCAAATAATTCTAACAAAAAACAATACAACGTCGATGCGTCTATAAACTCGAGTACACATGTTTGAACCCAAACAAGTGAAAATGTATAATTTACATACAAAACTATTTAAGGCAAAGATATCTTCCAAGCATTCAAGGTTAGCCAAGAAATGTTTTAAAATATTTTGATATGTTTATTTGTTAATAATAAGATGTTACTTGCGTTCGGTCGGTTTTTTGCAAACATAATAACAACAAATGAACGAAAGGTACACAATATAATTTCTTTATTGTAAGGCAAAATGATCATACCGAGTTGAATATTATTCGGCCGCTTAAGTGTATACAACTGTTTAAAAATAAAAGTACATGAGTCACAAAACTCATATAATTCAAATAATCCATCTCTTAGTACTCTATATACTTATCTTTTTAAATTTTACAATAAAGATTCTTGTAGATTTAATTGCATTGGGTAATATTTTTATAAATCATGCTTGAAATATCGATACTGGTAAATGTTTATGATGTCGCAACTGAAGAAAGTGTGTGTGTGTGTGTGTGTGTGTTTATGACCGCACGAAAGAGGTGAAACTTCTTTTTTATAAAACATACAACAAAAGAATGTCACGCGGTGTTCTCAGGCGGTCATCCATTCAAGTATTCACCGCACCCGGCATTGTTTAACTTTGGTGATCGGACAAGACTTTTCGTCACACAAAATCGTTGCTGATCAGAATTTCGAAGCCGATCTATAAGAAGTTTTATTTTAAAGAAAAAAAAAACTAACATTGCGTTTGTGATGGGAACTGATACAGTGACATGATAAGAAGGGGGTCAAACCAAGAGCAGGGTCTCAAGTAGGTAGCTCTTAATAATGTTCAAGAAGCAGTTAGCGTTGTTAGGTTGAAGAGGTGGCTTCCGCTGTTGAAACCAATTTTTCATTTGTGTTTGTTAACAGATTTAGTTTTATATAGTAATATTTATGAATAATAAACTGTTGTATACAAATTGTTAACAAAGGGGCGTGCCTTCTATCTAATGTTTTATGGCTACTGCAGCTTATAACGAGGTTCAACCAACATCAAAACGCACGTAATCCCAAGGTCAACCATAATAGGCTACTACTCCTCTTGAGGATTTAGTAGGGATGACTTGTATCTCAGTATATGTCAATCAGACCCTTCGAACTGGAATACAGCAGAGAAAATACGGCTGCTTCGCGATGCTCCTCTTGAACTTCTAAACTAAACTAAAGTTTTAAGTTCTAGACAATCGAATGTAGACCTCATGAGGCACAGGTTGGTAGCATAAGCTTAAAAAATACCTGATTTATTGCAAAACTTTGAATAATTACAAATGATGTATTGTCAATTTATAATTTATATGTGAGATTGTATTTTTAAATTATTTTTTCTCATTTGTACGAACTGTTTTTTTTTACTAATCCATGAAACTTACGATGTACGTTGTCGTGAGATTAAAAACATAATACACCATTTTGAGATCTGGGTGTTAAAAATCAGCCGAGGAGTTAATTGTTAATCTATGAATAATGGAAATACAATTCCTTTGAAGTCCAATCGGGACTGTGACCATTTGATATGAATGTTTTTTAGATTATTTTGGGCTACTTATTTCTTACATTCGGTTGAGTCTGTGCCATTTTATTTAATGCGCAACGAAGCGGACGGGCATCAGTTGGTACAATATTTTACATTGATGATATGTGTGTACGTCGACACAATACTCTATTGCATGATCATTAGTAGAGCGGTATTAGTTCATTTAGTTAATTGTTTGTCCATTTAAACTGTCTGTTTGCGATATATTGACGTCATAACTACAGAATCGTTTACATTGATGGTATTCATCAAATATTTGATTGTCGAAGCGCCGTTCTCCCCAAGCTTCAAGGTATTGTAAGTAATCGGTCATCGAGAGGATGACCAAACATTCAAACTCTGGAAGCTAATGAAATTATGTTTACTATATACTAGTTGTACCGGCGGCTTTGTACACTTACTTTTATAAGACGTTTGAAGTAGATACCTACTATTATTCGGGATATGAACGAAAAGTGTAAAAGCTTCACTAATACAGGAGAATTTGCCACGAATACCCGTGTATACCAGACCATGCAAAAACCAACCGACTTTAGGATAGCGTCTGGAGGTGCGGCATCTTTTGACTTTACTACGAACTGTGCTGAGTTGAGGGAAACTTTGTTAATTTTCAATTAATATATATATATTTAGTGAGCCAATTGATATAGAGTAAAGCTTGTGTGTTGTTCTGCGGAACACTCTAGGTATCTGTACGGTAAATCGTCATTAAAATGCCTGTAATCATTTTGGAGATTAGTGTTTTCAAACAGACAAATGGACAAACAGTTTGTTGTCTGCAATGTGTTATCTTTTTGATAATTATTTTCAACGTATTGACACGACGGTTCTACAGTTTTAATATATTAATTACGATATATAAAAATGTATGTCGGTACATGTACACGAGATTAATCAATTTAAACACAGCTTGACCGATCACTGTTTGAGTTGGCACTGCCAAATATATACTTTTTTGGTGTACCTTGTTATGTTATAATATGGTTACATATAGTTATATAATTAGAGTAGGTACGTAGTTTGAACCGATGATAGCTCAGTGGTTAGCTTGTTCGGATACCGCGTCTATCGCCATAGTTTCCAAGTCTTTCGGAGCTTTCGGTGAAGGAAAATGTCGTTGTAGCATAGGTTTAGCGTGTGTACCATCTTGGACCACATCATCATTTAATATCACATGAGATTGTAGTCAAACTCAACGGATATCTAACCCAGAAACCACTGAGGAACCCGAAAAACACCTTATAAGGTATACTTGTAGAAGCATTTAAACATCAATGTAATGTGGATTTGCATGATGAATTAGGTATTTCACTATAAGGAAGGACACATGATCATTGATCAAAAAGGGTCGAGGAAAACGGAGACTTAATTAAAACTATTCACGCTTGCAAATTGACGTACTTGACCGTTTTAGCGCTCTGGCATAATAAACGCTTTAGAACTGGATCGATAGAAAAATATATGGTAAACAGAGTTTAAGTTCTTTTCTAGTATTAACAATTCGACTGGAAACATTGTGGCTGATTTCTCGGTTATGGGCTGCATAGTTCGCGACGAACTTTTTCCGCGCTCTAATATAGATGCGCAGATTATTTTGGTATAAATACGTATTATACTATACTAGCAGGGCCGGCGGACGTTATCCAGCCCTGATAATAAAAAAATATATAATTATGTGCATGAAATGCTTAAGGCGGCTTGAGTTTTTTCGACTCTTTCAACAATTATAATTATATTTCCATCAATTTACAAAAAAAAACCTGTACAAATTATATACCTAAATCTTCCCCGTGAATTACTCTATCTATTGGTGAAGACCGCATTACAATTCGTTCAGTAGTTTTTGAGTTTATCGCGAACAAACAGACAGACAGATGCAGCGGACGACTTTGTTTTTTAATATGTAGTGATGTATAATATCGAGACAACTGCAGGATAAATAAATGATTATTTTAGATTCCGATAACAATATTTTTACTTATATTTTTACTTTGTTGTATCTTAAACTCTTGACTATATTAGGAAACGTACCCATACTACACGTAGTATGGGTCACGACCCATGTTTGGCTATTATTTTAGCCCCTTCTCTCTCGTTGCTAACCATCCGTAGTATATAAGAATACAGGGAGTACCCTAGTTTTCATGTAGTAATTCATAAATACTGGTTTCCACATTGTCCCTGTGAGACCAAACGTGGTACTTAGAATACCCCCTACGCCCCTGAACGGGTCACGTAGTATGAATATGTTCCCTTATGAGGTGTCCTTGTTTTTGTCCGAGGTTTTTGTAGGGGGTAGAGCTACGCTGAAACTATTACTGGTTTCAGAATGAATGGGTCGGTTCGCCCGGGATAGTACCAACCTCACACAGAAAGCCGACGTGAATTAACAGTGCCAGCACTATTGCGTCTCGTTCGGTCAGTGAGAGCGCCGGAGGCCCACATATTTAAAAGGCCGGTAACGCACTTGCGACTCCCCTGGTGTTGCTAGTGTCTATGGACGGCGTTGATCACTTACCACCAGGTGACCCACCTGTTCGTTTGCCCCTTATGATCAAGAGCAAAAAATTTAGTGAAAACTTTAGGTAATAAATTGTACAGAGAGGGATGCTTATTTAACAAGTTCTCGGGTAATTTATTTTCCTTGTTTCACCATTGTCAGTATCTTTTGTATTATGACATTTTCTGGCACTTAGAGATATAAAGTCATACTTGCTTAAAGCATCGAATACTCATAATATTAAAAAAAAACATTATCTATACCAAATAATAATAATAATTTGTTTTATGTATTTCTCAAGTTTTCTCTACACATCACGCTCATTATTACAATCATTAATGATGTCGTGCATTATTCCTACGCAATGTATAACATATTATTATTAAAGCCATCATTACTTTGTCATTACACACCCGTTGGACGTTATCCTGCTGTATTGTTCGTGGGGAATATTACAAACATACGAAGTACATCCAAACTTTGAATAACTATGTATGGAGCAAACAAATAATCGTTCCTTTTTGGAATTCCAACCCACAACACTTAGCGTGGTGACAGCGACAAAGCGACCACTTTTAACTCATTGTGCTATCAAAGTATATATATATAAATATTTATGTAACAGTCGGTCTTTAATATAAGTCTAGAAATTTATGTAAGACGCTTAAAACTTTCACTCCCAATATGTAATTCTAGGTGACGTCATGTCACTATGAACCGAATGTCACGAAACAGACAGACGTACCGTTGTCTGTTTATCAAAAGTAAAGATACTAGGAGAGCAAGCATTGATAACCGGTGACCCGTTTTCAAAATATTCGAGTGCGATCAATATTTGATTCCAACAAATGACCATATATTTGATTCATTCATTACTATTCATTATTAGCTTTTGCCTGTAACCTCGCTCGTATTTATGTGGATATGATATATATCTAGGGAACAGTATATTATTTCTAAATGAAAAATACCCTATGTCCTCTTATATTCTCTAGACAACGTATGTGCAAAATCTCATGATGATTTGGTTGAGTAGTTAATGTGTGAAAGCGTAACAAACAAACAAATTGATTTTCGTATATATATTAGTTTGGATTTCTTATAACATTTCAATGTTTATGTCATTCTTTTTATTACTATAGTACTCTGGGGAAACCTCTGTCGAGTGAGAGTAAATATCGATTTGTCACACATATAAATCTCCAATCTGTATAGAGAACTAGCTATGCCCCGTGATTACAATCGTTGCTTAATTTTTCCTTATCCACGGTCCTCAGATCCTCAAACCGTTCTACATGTTCACACTCTTCACACTATTATTTCGACCTCGGAAAGCGTATTTGGGACGTACAGTTTGTATGGTAATTGATCCGCTCGTGACAGGTATAGCGTGTGATGTTAGGTAATCTGTAACTGAACACAACAGAACTGAACTGGCACAGCGTCGAAGGACGTAGGTTCGAATCCAAGCAACTGAGTCGGAGCTTTCGGTGAAAGAAAACATCGTGATGAAATCATAGCATAGTGGTAAGGCTTTTTCTAAGTCCGTCTGCCTAGCTACCACTCTCAAGTTGAAAATCTGTCGCCAAGCACCTGTTGGTGTGTTCCGTCAGCTGCACTTGAGAGCCAGTCTCCGTCTAGGTTAAGCGTGACTTACCATCTTAGACCACATCAACATTTAATATCAGATGAGATTGTAGTCAAAGCGTTTACTTAAAAAGTACAAAAGAGAAAATAGGTTATGCAATGTGATTTTTTTTTTAATCATAATGGTAGATAAAAAATCATAAGGTTGTTATTGCGTTCAAACAATCTCTTGAACTCTATTCGTAGTAACCTATCTAAACTAGATATAGTAATCTAGAATAATCTAAATGGGAAAAAAAAAAACTATTTTTCTTAATTGTAATTTTTTTTGTTAAAAAGATAATTCGAAGATATATAAGAAATGAATACAAGGAAATTTTAAATATAAATAATAGTTGTGATTTATCAGAATCGATTGCACAAAAAACATACCAATAATATTTATTACTATTTTATTCAGATGATAAGTTATCACGGCACTAATTAATGTGCAAACCTCACTATGAATTTCATATAATAATAACCCACAACAGAAGCTTGGATAAAACACCTAATGACGATGAATGGATTTTCCCAACAATTTATCTGATAAAACTTTGACCGAATGCCAATTTATTTGTAACTTTATATAGAGGGACCGATGAACGCCGAAAGAAAGTATCATGTTAGGGAATTATCTGACGCCCGTCTCTCTAGATCCGTGGTCGTCAAACTGTTGCCCGCGGCCGGTATAGTATTTGTGCGGCCCGCGACATAGCAAAAAACTTTAACAGACAATTATAACTATTATCAAAATTATTACTGTTTATTTTTTTTATATACTTTATAGGTAAACGTTCTGACCACAATCTCATCTGATATTAAATGATGATGTGATTTAAGATGGTAAGTCACGCTTAACCTAGGGAGAGACTGGCTAGTCTCACAGTAGCCACTCTCTCCCTCGGAGGGTGGCGGTGTCCATGACGGATTTACCCACGTAAAAAAAAAAGGGGGCGAGACTGGCTGTCAAGTGCAGCTGCTGAAACACTCCAACAGGTGCTCGGCGACTGATTTCCAACTTGAGGGTGGTAGCTAGCCAGATGGACTTAGAAAAACCCTACCACCATGCTATGGTTTCATCACGATGTTTTCCTTCACCGAAAGCTCCGACTCAGTTGTTTGGATTCGAACCTACGTCCTTCGACGCTGTCTCTGAACACACTACCAACTAAGCCATCATCGCTTCAAGGAGTCAGTATGCCGAGCTTGAATAAAAAAAAAATGTTATCACGCAGCTACATGTATGTTCCGGCAGCTGCATCTGAGAGTCACTTCCTAGTGTAGTCTTACCAACTTCGCCACTTCGGACCCCACGTGGATTTACGTAGGTTCGAATCCTTGCGAATGAGTCAGAGCTTTCGGTGAAGAAAACATTGTGATTAAACGATAGGATGGTGATAGGCTCTTTGTAAATCCGCCTGGCTAGTTACCACCCTCGAGTTGAAAATCTGTCGCCATGCACCTGTTGGCGTGTTCCGACTGAGCTAGTTCTCGTATAAGTTTGGCGTGCTCACCGTCATAAACCATGTCTCATTTAACTTCAGATGAGATTGTGGTCGGAGGCAAAGGTATTGTAAAAAAAACGCTGTTATCGCTTTTTTTATGTTATTGGGGGCAGAGGAACCGGTAGGTCACCTGATGGTAAGTGATCACCGCCGTCCATATACACTAGCAACATCAGGGGAGTCGCAAGTGCGTTACCGGCCTTTTAAGTAAGTGTACGCTCCGTTTCTTAAAGGTTTGTAACTCGTAATGGTTTGGAAACACAGCCGCTGGAAGTCGACTTCCACAAGGTCGAAGTTCGAGGCAGAAATGATCTTGAGAACCTCACCGTAGAAGACCTCCACTCATCAAGGTGGTGTGAATGAAATTTCAGTTTCTATAATCTGCATAAACAGAAGATGTGTCTCAAATGTGTATACACTGTGTACCGATCGTCCGCGACCCGTATTCTCAAAGATAATGTCGTGAATGCATAATTAATAGGTAAATCGTTTCGACTCGTCGTATTCGATCGTATAAAGCGGTGGGCGCCGTCTGCAACTCTCTAATCATATTATATCTATGTATACAAATTCTATGGAGTATGAATGACATTACATTAAAACTAATGTACATATACGTGTACAAGTTATATGTCACACGTTATACTAATACAAGCTTATTATTAACTAGCTGCCCGCTCCGGCTTCGCACGGGTATAAAATATATAGCCTATGTCATTCACTGAAAAAATGATTTAAATCGATCCAGTAGTTTTGATTATTCATTACTGCCCGTGGCCCGCACGCGTTGAATTTGGAGTAACGTCAAAAATAACAGTATTTCTCCACTATTTAATTTATGTTATTATACATATAAACCTTCCTCTTCAATCACTCTATCTATTACAAAAACCGCATCAAAATCCGTTGCGTAGTTTTAAAGATTTAAGCATACATAGGGATATAGGGACAGAGAAAGCGACTTTGTTTTATACTATGCAGTGAAGTTATTAAAATAAAGCAGTAAGGTTTTTATATCTAAGTGTGTACTGTAAATGACTTATATGATTAATTCTGATGAGGAAATTATATATTTTGATATTCTCACGAATATTATAAATGCTAATGTGTGTCGGTTTGTTTGTTACGCTTTTACGCATTAACTCCTTAGCCGATCGTCATAGAATTTTGCATACGCGTTATAAAGAGTGCAGAATAGGACGTAGGGCACCTTATATGAGAAAAAAATCTTGGTCCCGAGGTATAGACATGCAAAATTTATATTTCTGCAAGCGAAGCTGCGAGCAATAGTTAGTGTATTAATAATATACATGCCGTGTTTGACATTTCGTATTTACTTTGTTATTTCTATTCGGCAACTGTTAATTACATTATTTGTATATTTAACTAGCTGACCCAGCGAACTTCGGCCGCCTAACAGTCGATCCATTAATTTTTTTTTTAATACTTATTCTACTATTCGGGACGCTATATAATGTTAAATGTTACCATCGTATAAATATTGACATTAATATTTATACGATACTAACGGCACTCAATTGTTTTGTCTTCCCGGAACCTCTCCGCTAACACTTAAACTTTATGGTATGGTATCAAAGTTTAAAAATGACTTTTAAGTATTATTACGAATCGTTTGTATGGGAGTATAGAAAGGTGTTGTTTTTAGACTTTTTCAGGTAATTTTTTCTCCGTAAGAACCATCTTCGTACTTCAAGGAATATTCTAAAAAAGGAATTAGCGAAATCGGTTCAGCTGCTGTCGAGATTTGCACTTAGCAACGCATTCAGCGATTCATTTTTATATTATAGATACGTGAAGCAACAAGTTTCTACCATTTCATAAGCACAATGTGTGCACCGACGACTCGTGAGATATATCAGAATTAAAGTTTCGTATAGAGAAAGTGGGCGAATAGTTAAAATTTATGTTTGTGTCACACAATATATTCTGTTAAATAAAAAACGAAATTGTTATACCTACCATATATAATAATATTAAAAACAAATAAGCATATTTCTTTGACACATATTTACAAGTAGATATACAGACCGAAAATTTCATGAGAGATTTTAGCATGGTGGTAGGGCTTTTCCTAAGTCCGCCTGGCTAGCTACCACCCTCAAGTTGAAAAATCTGTCGCCAAGCACCTGTTGGTGTGTTCCCGCAGCTGCACTTGAGAGCCAGTCTCCCTCTAGGTTTAGCGTGACTACCATCTTAGACCAAATCATCATTTAACATCAGATGAGATTGTGGTCAAACGCTAATCTATATAACTTATAAAAAAAAAGATAATCAAGTGTTGCATGAAGTCAAAAAGGTTTTGTAAGTAATTGCTAGCACTGATTTTCCGACAAGACCTGTTGTATACACAAACACTTGGACGAAATTCTAGTACGATTTTAAAGAAAAAAACCAATGAAGTTATATATAATATGCATTTCAATATATCCAAAAATTAATGCATAACGACTTATTTGCAGACGTTTGCAGGCGAGGTAACAGAACAATATAAAAAAATATATATATGAAATGATTTTGGAGATAAGTTCTTTGTCTATTATAATTCGTGTAATGTTACTTAATTTAACCAAGCAAATGTATTTACTGGTTTAAGATTTATAGACTAATCCACTATTAACATTCTAATTAGTGCCATATTACTTAATTTAACAACTCAAACCTGATCACAGAATACTTTTAGAAATTATAAAAGAAAATAATCGGTGATAACCGATAATAAATAATATAAATAAATAAATATCGATAATAATCAGTATCGGTAAGACCGATAAGAAATCGGTTAAGAGTTTTTTGAATTTCAAGCACGCTGACGTATTGGCAGATGGATAGAAGAGACAGAGATGTTGCTTTTATTGCATTGTAAGGAATTAAAAAGAAAAATTTTTTATTAGGTCATATAAACTGCAATAGAGATCGATTGCTTACTTGTTATTAATGTATTACAATATTTGCCCATAACTGAAAGCCGATATCGCTTCAAATTTACTGTAGTCAAATATTCACACGACGGCCCGTTATTTCTTCACCCGCTATAAAATTGTTCGTCCCTTAAAATCCTCATACAAAAGCAGACGATTTGAACAAAACGGGGGTTCAATCGTCCGAGCGTCTCCGATAAGCCATATACGAACATACTACATCCCGGCGGATGTCGCCTGCTGGCCCAATCTAATATCGTGAATTTCACAACACACGCTAAAACGTTCGTATATTTATTTCGCAATGCAAATATTGATAAAAAATATTGTATAATTATGAAGATAAAAAATGCTTGTTATTGTTACTAAATCGCGCTCTGCAACGTCCGGGATCACACATATCAGTGTAGGCAACAATACCAGCTATATATCAGTCATGAATCACTCGTTGTGTTATTTACCGACAACAGTTATTGTAAACTGCTGTCAATTATACTGCTATTCAGTTTTTTTTTGTTTTGTATTGTTTTATAATTTATGACAAACGATAATGACATGTATAATAAAGTTTTCCATAATGAAAACAAAACAGCAGTTAAACCAATTAAGATAAAGTGTAAACTTGTAAGAATAACAGTTTATTTGCGATGATAAGATTACGGTTAATAACAAAAAAGATACTGTGTACTTGTGTACACGCGTCAGAAGTTATACTTCTTTGGTGTAACAAGATAAAAATCTTTTCAAAAATTTTATCTTTCGCCTTATTCGACGTTTGTAGAAAAATCGACACTAAAAATAGAAAAAAGGTATTTAATACATACACACTCTTTTTGAATAAAATGTTGACTATAGCTAACTTCAGGCTGTCGGTTTTTCGTGACGGTGTGCGCGCGCATCGTAAAAATTTACTCTCATCATTTTTCCCTAACGCGCCAAAGAAGTATAAATTCAAAATAATAATCTTATTGTGACTTTGAGCGTGAGCAATGTAAGAGCTCTCTTTCTTTTACACCTATTGGTGGTTACATGATACTTATCTATGATGTTCTCATCTCTCGAGAATAGTCGCCGATGATTTTCATAATTAATAACAATAACGTATAGCGGATAACCAACAGCAGAATAATGATTCCTTTAATAATTTGTACATCGCGTAGCAATAATTATTAATAACCAGTAATCCATTTTGAAACTTTGGCTCTTCAGATCTGTAACTATGAATAATCAATTTGGAAATTGCTTTATATATATACATTTCAATATAAGATACTAGCGATAACTCGCGAAATCGCTCTCGTTAAACAACAATAAAATGTAGATTGGTGCCACCGACGGGAAAGTTATGAAAATGGATCTTTTTTAATATATTTTTTAGCTTTTTACGTTTAACCACAATTTCACCTGATGTTAAATGACGTGATGGTCCGAGATGATAAACAAGCTAAACCGAGAGGAGACACGCTCCCTAATACAGCTGCCGGAACATACCAATAGATGCTCGGCGAAAGATATTCAGCCTGAGGGTGTTAGCTGCCTGGCTAGTTTGTTTTACCAAACGCGAAAATCTTAAAAAAAAACCTAGAACCCGGAGCGACACCTACCTAGTCCAGTTGAGATAAAAACTACCCTATACAAATTAGCGAGAAATATTTTCCCAGTACCCCCTGGGTTGCTCCTGTGTTCCTCACCTCCGTACTCCGCCTACTATTCTCGCGCGGCCAGCGGCAGTGACAACGTAATCATTTTACCGGCTTATAGTTTTTACTTCGCATCATCTTCTAAATTAAAATAATGTAAAAAGTAAATTTTACCTCCACTAAATTTTCATTTCGTTTTCGCTATTTGTTTTTTATAAGAATTTGTGAAGTATATGTGATATCTGTCTATAATTAATTAATTGTAAAATTTATTTTGTTTTTCACATGATACCCATCTTTTTGGCTGAGGTATTAAACTTAGATATATTGTGTCGCGAGTTTTTTGTAAAGCTAAAAGTAATGAACATTTTTTTCTATAGATTTTATTCCTCTATTTCAAACAGTTAAAACAGCGCACGCCGTATTATAGAATTTTTGCCGATTTTAATTACATTTGTTGTGATTAAATATTGAAAATATATATTTACCAGAATAAAAAAGTAGTATATAGTACTCAGGGTCATATACCTTTCTAACGGTGAAAGAATTTTCAAAATCAGATCAACAGCACTAGCGATTACACCGAACATGCAAACTCACAAACTTGACCTCTTTTGAATATTCGTATAGATATATTTTTACATCTGTAATTAGTAACTCTATTTATGTGTGTGTGTGTGTGTTACAAGTAAATGAATATAATTTCTTTCTTACTCTCTGTATTAAATATTCAGTAATTATGCGACTCTAAGATAGTTCTTATCACTATGCGTATAATAATCGTAATTCATTCGAGTAACAGTGCTCTCTAATATCGAATTAATTACATTATGAAACATGTACAACATCGCTCAAGGCTAGGCGGCATCTTCTCATCTTATATTCATGGGCTTCACGCATCTATTATACGGCAGGACGTCGACTTATCTCGCTGAAGGACGCAAGGCCGCTGCGTAGTCGAAGCGAAGACTGTTTTAAGGAGGTACCGTGGAGAATATTGCGAATGTTGCTGTTGATATTTTAGCTTGTTCACTGGTAATGGTTCACTGACAGAATGCAAGAAAAGTTACACCTGTCCTAACTAATATTATAAATGTGAAAGTTTGGTTGGTTGGTTGGTTATTTGTTTGTTTGGTATGGTTGGTTGGTTGTTTGTTTGTTTGGTATGGTTGGTTGTTTGTTTGTTACAATTTAATGCTTTAACTACTCAACCGATCATCATGAAATTTTGCGTACATGTTGTCAGGGGTACAAGAACAGGACAGAGTACGTTTCATCCAAATGTGCAGCTCCTATAGCAAATCTACATTAAGAAGTTATTTACATAGATCCGCAAGAACACACACGCTATCAAATCTAGAAAGCGGCAACTGGAATCTATAATAATATTCATTTAATATACTATATAAAATGTGCTATAAAGTAATGCATAACAAATAATTAAAATCGTAAAGCTAGTGTTGTCATAATTATGTTAAACAAATGATTCAATCCTTAATCCTAACTGATAATATTAATTAAATTAGAAATTGACTTTACTTTTTTTCTTACACTTTCACGCCTTAAATATTCAACCGATTATCATGAAATTTTTCTATGCACATTATCAGGGGTACATTTATCCAGAAAAAAATCGTCCCGAAGAGTAAGTTAGCTCTACATCAACACGAGAGAAGCTGCGAGCAAATGCTAGTATAAATATAAACCCTTATGTGTTTGACTTTCCCACAATGAATAATACGTACGGCTATAGAGTGGAATTCATTCCCGGCGTCAGTCTACCCGTCAGCTTATAACTTACGGTTGGTTAAGAGAAGAGTGTATAAGCATCTGGCGGGTAAGCTATCGTAGGCATTATCTTCATTTAATAAAGTCGAGACTATTTTGCTGGATAGAATATATCCCATGTCCTTTTCTGTACACTTGATAACGTGTATGCAAAATTCCGTGGTGATCGGGTAAGTAGTTTAGATGTAAAAGTGCAATAAAGAAACTCACATCCGCGTGCTTAAATTTAGTTAAGGCTAGGTGATACCTGTGACTTTTTTTGTGTTGTCCTGCACATGCGCACCACACCGCTTGTACCATTTCTCCATGGCAAGAAAATACACATACGAGTACACTTATGGAAGGGCTTTGAAATTCTGATCGACAACCTTTTTGTGTGACGAAAAGTGGTGGGTGTAAACACTGTGTCTGGTAGAGTGTTGAAAACATCGGTTCTCGTCCGAACACCGAAGTTTAGCAACATCAGGGTGCGGTCAGTACTTGGATATGTGATCGCCTGGGAACACCGCGTTACGTTGGCTATTTATTGTTTTTTTTTTAATTAATATGTTTCCCTATGATACAAAAGTTTCACTTGTATCGTGTGTCTTTACGACACTCTCAGTTTTTTAGATAAGGATACAATGTTTAAGAACTAAAACAATAATAATTGATTCAAAATCTATTCAGTAGTTTTATCTATACTGTTCTTATCTCTGGGCTGGAGCGCCTCAATGCCATGTACTTCCTTTTGACCGAATCCAATGGAGAGCGGCTCGATTCGTTGACGACCGGGTGCTTTCCTTAGGGCTCGACACTTTGGAGCTTCGTAGGGATGTTGCGTCACTTTGCGTCCTTTACAAGATCTACTACGGAGAGTGTTCTGAACAGCTGTTCGAACTGATACCTGCTGCTGTGTTCCATTACCGAACGACTTGCCATAAAACGAAATTCCATCAATGTCATTTTGATGGTTGGAAGTCGTCTACTGTGCGGTTCTCACGTGCGTTCTTCCCACGTACGTCGGCCCTCTGGAATGAACTCCCAGCGGCAGTGTTTGCGGACCAATACAACCCACAGACCTTCAAGAAACGAGCCTACTCCTTCCTCAAAGGCCGGCAACGCATCTGTGATACCTCTCGTGTCTCTGCAGGTGTCCATGGGCGGCGGTGATTACTTACCATCAGGTAACCCGTCTGTTCGTTTGTCTCCAATTGCATTAAAAAAAAAAGTTTTTGAGGTGCTGCGACCGCAGGCGCAGAACTGTATAATTTTTTATTTATATATGGGGATATAAGTAGGAAAATATATGACGTTTAATTTATTTTCTGTTCCCTTGCGAAATCGTTTCCAAAACTAATCGGAGTTACCAGTTAGATCCGTAAAAATTAGAACGTCGGAGGGGGGTTCCGCACGAACTGAATAAATATGATTGTATACTTCCAGGTGTGGACTAAGGATGTAAACGTGAGCTCCTGAGTCCCTCATTTTTACATAACTACTAGAAAAAATGTAAACGAGTACCTTACCTTACATATATGTGAAAATAGAAAGAATATTTATCACGAAATAGTTTAGCAGGATGGATGGATGGATGTTTGTATCTCTTTCACATAAAAACTACTGAACCGATTATTATGAAAAATTGGAGGCATATAGTTTATACGTCATTTCATTTGCAAAGGTATTGTTTAAATTGACTGAAGTGTTATATCAAGTTACAAGAGTCAGTATATTTTAGAAAAAATTGCCATTTGAGAGATATCTCGGCGAGCGCTGAGTAAACCATATCAGTTAATCGAACTAAATGTATAGTATCATCATTTAAAAAGATACAAATACAAAAGTCGCGAGCCGCCGGTGTAAACATATATTTATTTGATAACAATTGATCCTCGATATATATATATAAACTAGCTTTTACCCGCGACTTCGTCCGCATAAGTTTTTTTGTTTTCTCCCGGCTATAAGTCCCCCTGCAACAATGTCCCACTATCGTGTTCCAGTCCTCAACTTCACATCAAAATTTGTTCAAAAGCAACCTAAGCTACATAATGGATAGCTCCGAATGTTTCCTTAGTAAATATAAAAACTAAATAATGTAAATCGGTTTAAAATACTACTAACTACCTACCTGCCAACCCCCGATGTTAGACAGTGTGACATCCGTAACATCGTCTGCGTAGGAAGTACTAACTTAATGTAAGTAGTATAATAATGTAGGAAGCTAAAAATAAGAGGCCTTATTACTGTAGTACATTTTTGTAAACTATGTTCTTTGTTTTTCCCTCTCTGGCCAACACATGGAGATTCTGTGGACTTGAAACACGTGAGCAAGCCACGTATAATTGTCCGTGAGAAAAACAACTCTTTTCTAAATTAATGCCGGCTACTTTTAATGTTTGCCCCTGAGCTTTATTTATCGTCATAGCGAATGCGATTTTCAGCGGAAACTGTAATCTCTTAAACTGAGTTAGGTAACCATCTATTACCTTACTAAATTTCATCAAGATCTGTTCAGCCTTTTATACGTGAAAGAGCAAAAGTCCCAACAAAAACGACTAAAAATCACTAACTCAATTTAGTTATCTGCCTACTGCCTACCCCCTAAGAACGATGGCGTGATTATTTATAGCCTATGACCATTTCTAGGTTATCATCTATCACCATACCAAATTTCATCAAAATCCGTACAGCCGTTTAGGCGTGAAAGAGGAACAGACAGACAGACAGACAGAGTTACTTTCGCATTTATAATATTAGTATGGATGCTAAGAAAATGTATTAATAAATGTTTAGATTTGTTAATGTGCTGTAAAATATATTATAATACTTATCGCCTAAATTAAGAGCCTCACTGTCTAATAGATATATATGTTGAAGAGAAAATTAAGATTATAAGGAGTTAAAGCGATGTGGTTTAGTTGATAGCATGTACAGACACCGCTTCGCTCGACGTAGGTTCGAATACTTCCAACTAAGCCAGAGCTTTCGGTGATAGAAAAACGTGATGAAACCATAGCATACTGGTAGGGTTTTTTCTAAGCCCGACTGGTTAGCCCACCCTCAAGTTAAAAATTAGTCTCCAAGCACGTGTTGATGCATTCTGGGTGCTGCACTTTAGAGGCAGATTCCCTCCCAGTGATTCTCTTTAACGTGTTTACCATCTTGGCCCACATCGTCACTTAACATAAAGTGGTATTGTGATGAAACGCTAATATCTATATACCAATGCTAAAATAATAATAATAATACTTGATTTCTGAACGTTTATACATAAGGTAGTCGGGGGGTTATATCGTTCAGCTAGCTTATTCCTGATTACGTATCTGCCTTTTTCTTATGAGGGAAGTTCGCCTCGTTCGGTACGAAGTTTTAATGAGCACTTACACGCTCGGAGACAGTTCTATTGCTCCTGATAACGCGGGAAAATTAGAAACGGGGAGTCTCCCATTTTATCTTAATAACTTGGTTAATTGTTTATCTCTGTAATCTTTATCTTTGATGTATTATTCATTGTGACTTTTAACTGTGTTGTATTAACCCATTTATTTGTATTTTATTGACACCATATTATTTAAAAGGCCGGTATCGCACTTACGACTCCCCTAGTGTTGCTAGTGTCTATGGACGCCGGTGATCACTTACTATCACGTGACCCACCTGTTCGTTAGCCCCCTATAATATAAAAAAAAAGAAACATACCTTTATGTCTAGACATGAATTATCAGACACCCTGACTTGATTCAAGCATGCAAGCGTTACAAGTTACATATTATAAGAACTTTTTTTTACTACTTCTTGTAAATTACGTTTATCAAAAACTTCCACTCAAATTTTTTATATTGTGGGCAATTTAAACAATAATGTTTTTAAATTTTAGCTCATGTGTTATTCTGATGCTGATATGATGATGATGATAAGCGATATTATTGTAAGATTTCATCAAAATGCATTCAATAGTTTTTCTGTGGGAATGAATAACAAACATTAATTCATTAGAAACTTTCTTGTTTATAATGTTAGAGGTTGTACATCTATTTCTGTTCAGCGCATTCTGTAGCCTTAATGGCTGATACATTTGGTGGTTTGATTGTGAATGCAAACACTGTGATAGGCATAGGTTAATAATGGATATCAGTAACTAATTATAGCTAGGATGCGAATGTAGGCATGTTTGTTTGTTGTCACATCGTAACTATTCAACCGTTCATCATGAAATTTTGTGTACTATTGTACGGAACTTTGAAAATCCCTTTTTATAAAAGTACTTAGAAATAATAATGTTAATTTATTTGTATACAACCGTCATGTTTGGAAACCAGGATGAGACTGCCGGTACGGTATGAATTGCATGAAGTATTTTGTAATAAACAGAATGATAACTAGGACGGGAAAAGGTAACGGTCTGCAATATAGGGTACATGGTGTAGTTATATCAGTACGCCTGTACACTTCATCTAGGCTTCTAGTATTCTAATGACAAATTCTTGACTTGACTCTTGAAATTAATATTGTCCAGTCACAAAAGGCTCGTCCCTAAAAATGTTAATGGAATTCTCTTTGACAAAAACAATTTCCTACGGTATCGGTCGATCGGTTTATCATCGTCCGTCGGAAGTAGTTAGCTTTCGAAGTAATCTCATTTATACGATTTTTGTCGAGCGATTCGAGTATAAAATTAGCTGGGAATCAAATCTCAATACTGGTGCAATGTTTACTTATTACTTTGTGTTTTTTTTTTTGTAAACCAAATTTTTCAGTTTTCTCTACGACGATTTTTCAGACATTTCCTTTCATACAAACCTTGTCCTGACAACAAAAAAAGGACTAGTCAAATAGGTGCAGCAGTTCTGAAGTGATGCACCTACATAAATTGGGCACGTGATTTTTGTATATAAAGGTAAATCGCCGCTAAATAAGTCTGTAGCATATCGACTTCCGTATACTTCAATCGATAGATCATATTATTGCGTCGCTAGATGGCGTTACAGTTAACTCAATAAATGTCAAACATATGCTATGTTATTGTTTTCAGATTTGTTCAGTTACTGATATTCTGGTTTCTCATATTACTGATGAAGATTGGGATAACCTCTTAGATATGGATATTTACCTAAGAAATACATTCCGTTATAATTCTCTGTTGTTTTTCAGCTATATTTTAATATATTGTTTTATCTATTTCTTAAAATTAAATACAGCGTACAAACAAATGTACACAGCTAACCTAATAACCCGTAGGGCTTTTACGTCACCGGAATAATAAATAAGCAATTTTACATTGTACAATGTTGTAGTTATATTAAATTTGTCCCACTTACAATAGCATCCCAATAGCATCATGCTACATTAGACGCACTGTGACTCATCGAAAGGCAAGGTATTTTTTTATCCGAGTGCAATAGTGGGGGGGTTCAATTATACTTCGTAGTAAGCGCAGTTACAGTATCAAAAACTATAATCAATAGGATATAGTATATATATATACTATATATATATATATATATATATATATATATACAGACAATCGATCGTCGAATGTATGTACGTGCATCATCACTACAGAACGGCTGTACGTATTTGACTAATCTTTTTTTAATCATTTTATGCGTAGTGGTCAACACCCAATCAGATAGATCTCTACTACCCCCCACTTCTTTAGTGGGTATATAAGCGTGATATTTTGGGACGGGTGTTACACCTTTTGTAAATTCTATCTCATGTACCTCATTTACTCAGAGGCCGGCAACGCATCTGTGATGCCCCTCGTGTCGCAGGTGTCCATGGGCGGCGGTGATTAATTAGGCATTCCGCCTGTTCGTTTGCTACCAGTCACATAAAAAATGTACGTCCCACCACATGTACGTTCTACCTTATGTACGTCCTACCTCATGTACCTCCACCTGATGTTAACCGATCTCTGTGTACTGTAGCTGTTTTTAACAGACTCCCTGGAGAGACCGGGTTGGAACGGCCATACAGTCCTCGCTAAAATTTTTTTACCTCTCTGAATGTAGTTGCGCAGCACACGAATTTAGTTAAGTATTATATTATATGTATAACATCGAGACAAGAATAAATATCAAGAAAAAATAAACGCCAATTTAGGGATTCCTATAATAATATTTTAATTTTGTGTCGTATTAAACTCTTTACGCGTAGTCGGTATTCAGAGCGGCCAAAAAGATTCACGGGGACTGTATACGGGAGTTGCCCCATTACAACTTAGACAAAGACACCTATATCAGTAGCACCTCAGTATTTGTCCACAGTTTCTAATATAAAAAAATGTGTCCAGTAATTAATGCATTGTAGTCGTTCGAAGCACCTAATTGTTTCTAGAATGTACTTAGGGAATTGTTTACTAATCAATTAATAAATACCAGAGAGTACGACGATAGCGTGGCGTGCGGTACTGAGGGGAATAATAAAAATGTAACTAGGGCATGCCAGTGTCGAGCGTACTGGAAATTATCCTATTGTGGTAACGTCGTGGAGCGACGGCGGACGGCGACGGCGGAGCCCCGGCCAATGATGTGGTATACGTTGCCCGTACTTACCGACGGTATTATATATTATAAACTGTTGTATTTTTATATATCGATAAATACTCGGTTTAATTATATAAAATACTAACAAACTCCTGCGACGTTGTCTGAATTAAATATAATACAAAATAAATAAATATAAAGTTTAGCTATAGTTTTACATCTTTAAGAACTTCTACGATAATCAATGACATCATGTACTGCAAATGACAATTTTTTAAATGTTCAACGTAATAATTAAGGTTGCGGGGAGCCGTTGGTTACAGGCGGCACAGAGCCGTACGCTGTGGAGATCGTGTGGTGAGGCCTATGTCCAGCAGTGGACTTCTGTAGGCTGAGATGATGATGATTATGAAATAAAATATTAAATCGGATAATGATTATTGCAATGTTTATGAAAATAGCATCGCAAGTAACCAAATATATTTAATAATATGTGAAAGATTAAAATGGTCACTTTTAGTAATCTTTTATAGATAGACGTATACCAAACGTTGGTTTTTTCGTAGGTATTTTTATGGTGTACAGTTCTTATAGTATATTATTTTTATGTTTTTCATATATCAATCAAAAATACTTTATTCAAATTAGGCCCTAAGAAGGCACTTATGAACGTCAAAACTACCACCGGTTCGGTAAACAATCCATTCATCGAGAAGAACCGGCAAGAAACTCGATCGAGTTTATCTTTTTAACATAATCAACGTATGATAAAACATAGTCGTCCGCCGCGTCTGTGTGTCTGTATGTACGCGATAAACTCAAAAACTACTGAACGGATTGTAATGCAGTTTTTACCAATGGGTAGAGTAATATATGAGGAAGGTTTAGGTATATAATTTGTTTGTACATGTTTTTTGTAAATTGATTGAATTTTAACGAGTATTATTGGAAGTATTGGAAAAAGTCAAGCTTCATGGGAGCTTTCATCGAAAACGTTCCCTAATTCCTTTGAGATATAACAAAACAATGCATAGTAATGATACTCCTCTTTTATAAATCTACAAAAAAGTCTGTGATTGCATGTACAGATAGGTCATCTTACTTTACCCATCTATCTTCAAAAAATGTCTCACTCACTCACTTTTTATATCATCATCATCATCATCAGCCTGTAAGAGATACACTGCACGGCCATAGGCCTCTTCCCTAAGGAAAGTATGGGCATAGCTACCACGCCAGCCCACGATATTTGAAACTACGGGAAATCCACAGTCTATATTTCCTATATACGTTGGTACTACAAGGACATTTCTCAGGTTCAGGTGTCCTCACGATGTTTTCCTTCACAGTCAGCCGATAGTGTTACCAATTTGATTTAGTACATGTACGCGAATTCCGGAAAATTCGTTGGTATGTGCCATCAGATTGATTTTTCACCGGTCGAATCGTTCGGCTACCACGACTTTTTTATATGAAGATGTTTTAACCCATAGTTTTAAGCTTTTCCCTAAGACTTTGTCCAACATTGTCTTTTATATATACCTACATACATTTGACAATTGATTTAAATTGATATATATGTATTGTATAATAATCAATTTCGTATGTAGATTTCTATGTGGCAGTATAAGACCGTTTACCTACTAAAAGGTTGTCGACTAAATAACATGGATTGGCTGTACTGTAGTTTAATAACTGCGTTCCAGACCTTCCGACCTTGCGTGGGCTCGTGCTGGCACACGGCAGGCGCAAAGTTCGCGTGATAACGTGCTCGCTTCACGGGGACTCGTAAAATCAAATCTATTCCGGACATTAAGTCCCTTTTATGACCTTTCTATGTTTAAATTGCATTCTTCTTTTATGTGTATTTGTTATGTCTTTCGCTCTTATGTGGGTCGTATCGGATATATTGCTGGAAAATTTTTATTTACCGTTATCTGTTTCGAGGTGGTTTAGATTTAGGGTTCCGTGAAATGTGATATTAAAACGTATACCTATTTAAATTATGGTTTCTTTTATGTAATATTGTAAAATACATCCTCTCTCTGTCTGTCTGTTAATACGTTTATAACTAGTAAAACGCTAATCCAATTAACATGGTACTTTTTAGTCATAGACGTTTTTTTTCCGGCTCGATTTTTTGTATATGCTCCGTTTCAAACAGTATTAATATACTAACAAGCTAAGTCGGTAAAAGTAGATAGAGCTTAGCTTAGTCAGATTGGGAAACCCGGCAACAGTTCAAGCCGAGGCGCACCGAGTCGGGTGAGTGCCATAAGCGCTTCCCTTAGTAGTCCGGCGAATCTGTAGAGGCCAAAGTGCCAACAGGGTATGTCAGTTCGAAAAATAAATGGTAAAGTAGATAAAGTCGGTACAAAATTTCTTTCATTTTGTTTCAATGTCATACATAAGCATGATAATACCCTAAGTCGGATTTTTATGTTTAAATCACAGAGAAGGTTTTCACATCACAAAGGTAACTAAAAATGTTAGATACGTTTTAAAAAAAATACTAATAAATTTTCACCATTATAGTTTGAAAGTGGACGGATATGGGAGTAGAGGAAGGCCGAAAAAGGTGTGGATGGATTGTGTGAAAGATGATATGTGCATAGAAAGCGTGAATACTGAGTTGACATCTGACAGAGGAGAGTGGAAAAGGAAAACATGTTGTGTCGGCCCTACTTAGGTGGGATAAGGATAAGATGATGATGATGATGATGATGATGATAATAGGCCTCTTCCCGAAGGAAGGTATGACACGTCAGTCCATGACGTATTGGCGATTTCAAACTCTGAGAAATCCATAGTTGTATATTTTCCAACATACGGTGGTAGGTACTACAAGAACATTTCTCAGGTTCAGGCTTCCTCGGGATGTTTTCCTTCGCTGTCAGCCGATAGTGTCACCGATCTAATTTAGTAAATGTACGCGAATTCCAAAAACTTCATTGCTACATGCATATATATGCGAATCCGTGGCATCGAATTGATATTCCACCCGTTAAACCACTCGACCACATTATTACAATTAAGTAATTTCATAATCATAATTAAGTATATTAGTTCTTTACGACATTCAATTCGGTTCCCTTTTTTAGGTAATACCTAAACATTCTGTACAAATAGGCTCAGGGGATTTTTACCGGAATAATTTTTTATATTTTACTAGCGGCCCGCTCCGGCTTCGCACGGGTATAAAATATACAGCCTATATCATTCACTGAAAAAATGATTAAAATCGATCCAGTAGTTTTGATTTATTCATTACTGCCCGTGACCCGAACGCGTTAAATTTGGAGTAACCTAAAAAATAACAGTATTTCTCCACTATTTAATTTATGTTATTATACATATAAATCTTCCTCTTCAATCACTCTATCTATTAAAGGAAACCGCATCAAAATCCGATGCATAGTTTTAAAAATTTAAGCACACATAGGGATATTGGGACAGAGAAAGCGACTTTATTTTATACTATGTAGTGATTCATAATCTTGTGTTATATGACTCTATATTTTGTAATATTGCTGACATGTTACTTACTATAGTTCGGTTATTGTGGACAAGTGAAGTGAATGGGAAATAATACCACGGAGCATGAATTCTGAGATGCCGACAAAAACTCAGGAAAATCCTAATAAAGAGGTCAACATCTTCTTAGAACAATGAAATAATCACAAAATACTTGTAGTATTATTACGATAGGCTCTACAATATCTGTGATTATTCAGAAGATTGGTTACCAAATATGAAATAAAAAACGAATAGCCTCAGAATATTCAGATTTATAGGTAACATTTATTAAAATAAAAACATGTTAGCAATAGATTTCTATAAAGTTCATGCGTACGAGTAAACAGTAATGTAGCAATGTGATTTAGCTCCCGTTAAACTTTTTTTTTTTTTTTCGAACTGTCTCCCCTGTTGACCTGACACGGCCTCTACAGTTTCACCGGACTACTAAGGAGAGCACTTAAAATATTCACCCGATTTTTTATATAGGCAACCAGCACCAGGGCGCACGGCGCGCCTCTGTTTCGACTGTCGCCAAATATCCCGAGTCTAACTGAGCTAACTATTATGTCATACATATATAAATTCGTGAAACATACACGAGTACCAAACTAGAATATTAAATATAATACTTTATTGTTATTGTAAGGCCGGTTTCTAACAATCAATTACTGGTAAAGGATAATAGTTTTGCCTTACCGACGCCTTGCGCAACGATTGACGAGATTTTAATCTTTTATTACGAAGACTGGACGCCCGGCTTCGCAATACTCTTTATCAACTAATAACCCTTTATATCACAATCTAAATCTATATTGGTATATATTAATTGCCTCACTGTGATAGATTATAGTCCGGGAGCCGGTTCTCAATATTTCAGAAGGATATATAAGTATTACATCACTATCCATCTAATACGGTCTCGCAAATTTGAATAGACACAGTACACCTAAAAACTCAGAGCAATCATTAGGGGATTTTGCAAATAATTGTTCTTTGTGGGTCTCCAACCCACAACACTCGAACGTGGCAGCCGCGGCATAGACTACTGCTTATACCATCTCGCCATCCATGCTGTCCGCTTAGTTGGGAATTCTAAGCATAGTGTACCTTCTTTAAAAGGTTGCCGAATATGGTTGGTATTCGCATATGTGGAACGGATTCGTAAAACTCCTCCCCGACAATCTTAGATAGATTGCAGAGACAGAGAGAGACATTGCGAATGTTGCAGACGTCACTAAGTGCATGGAGGCAGTTCAGCATGTGGTTTAGCCTATTCTACCGCCTTTGTCGTAGGGCGTGTTGCAAAGAGCTGTAAAATATATATATTTCTTTTTATTTATAGGGGGCAAACGAAACAGGTGAGTCAGCTTCGATGGCTGCAAGTGATCACCACCGTCCATAGACACTAGCGACACCAGTTGGGAGTCATTTGAAACTGTCGACCAGTTGCCGGCCTTTTAATCATATGTGGGCCTCCGGCGCTCTCACTGACCAGTGTAACATGAAACGCAACAGTGCAACCCACTGCCTAAATCAACTGCACGTCGGTTTTCTGTGAGAGGGTTATTTATCTACCCCGGGCGATTGACCCGTTCATGCTGTGATAGCTTCAGCGTAGCTCTACCACCTACCTCTACCTTTTCTCTCTTCTAAAACACAACCTCACGCAATAGCCCGAACTATAGCGATACATATTTATCTAATTTTTAAATGGTAAAGTTTGAAAATTGATTTTATGAAATGTTAAGGCATTGTACACTAACAGTCACCCGACCCTCATTTACATATATCGCCAAAGGAAATTGACAGTGTAAATAAATAAAATTGGTGTTTTTTTCAAAAAATCACAATTAATTTGCTCACAAAGGGATATTACTATAGAACAGTCCTGTGTTCAACATGATGTTATAGTGGAGAAATATGGCCTAATTATCATCAAATCTAACATCACCTATTACCATAATTTATAATGTCACATGGCATCTATAAGTGTGCTCAGGTCGGGGTAATATGAAATGGATAAAGCATATAATAATAGAACACGATTTGGAATTATTGTTATGAAATCGAATTTATTCAGATGCGCAATGGAACGCTGGTTAAAAGTCGTCAGATTCTAGGCCACGTTACCTAGTAGTGGAGAATAGGTACTTATGTAATCTAAATCATATTGTAGGCACCGCAGATTAGCGGATACCACGGAGACACAACGATAAAACGTATTCAAAATGAATTGTTCGAGATTAGATTAAGTTATTACATCACTGACTTATTTACATCGTGAGGAATTTATACCAAATGTTCTCAACATTTGGCGATCTTATATGTTACTTTGAATATTTATAGCTGTGGAAAAAAAAGGTCTAATGATCTGGTTCAACTCCCAATCCATATATATGCCTTTATAAAATCATATAGGGAAAACTACTAATCTTGAGTCTTGGATCAAATGGCTTGGGCTTATGAATATAATGTTTTATCCGATATTTAATTAAATTCATAGAAAATGCCGGTAAACAACACCGAAAAAAATACCGCGTCCGTCGCTCATGATTGGTTTGTAGGTTTGAACTAATCGGCCTTCTTAAGTTGTCGCGGTATATTCACATATAAGATAGCAAAAATACCCGGTTAAGCGAAGTAATTTTTTATGTAAGGGGAATAGTAGACAGTCATGCAGCCGTCCCAACATTGGTCTTACTCTTGGAATATATGAAGCAGTTCTGTTGGATTTTAGTCATATGTGCAGTGCTCTAAATATATCTCTAAATTCCGGCTTGTCTGTAATATAGTCAAGAGTTCCTAAAATATCATTATAGGAATCTAAAATTGGCAGTTATTTATCCTGAAGTTGTCTCAATGTCCTGCATATATAATACAATTAGAAATTTATACTTCAATTTGTGTTCAGCGCAATTATATTAGGGGTGGTCAAAAAAGTTGACGAGGATTGTAGGTCGTTTACCTATTGAGAAATAAGTTTTAATGAATCCTTTGTCTGTAGAGCTGGTAGGTGGTAGAGCTACGCTGAAACTATTACTGGTTTCAGAATGAATGGGTCGGCTCGCCCGAGGTAGTACCACCCCCTCACAGAAAGCCGACGTGAATTGCCTGCACTCTTGCGTTTCGTTCGGTCAGCGAGAGCGCCGGAGGCCCACATATTTAAAAGGCCGGCACCGCACTTGCGACTCCCCTGGTGTTGCTAGTGTCTATGGACGGCGGTGATCACTTACCATCAGGTGACCCACCTGTTCGTTTGCCCCCTATAATATATAAAAAAAAAAACTTGACCGAAAAATTTTCCTTCACCAACATTTCAGGCTTATTAGGGGAATGAAAAATGTTTGTTCTTTATAGGTGCATTCAATTGAGGCGCCATCACCATACAAAGATGAATGCTGCTCCTAAACGCATTTTACTATGTACATTAAATATTATGTATTGATGTATATATTTTATATTGTTTCAGATGTAGGTTACGACTACGTGGTTGACCAGCAGCCGATAGGCAAGCTGCTGTTCAGGCAGTTCTGCGAGAGAAACAGGCCCGAATACCACAAGTACAACAGTTTCCTAGATGCGGTTAGTGCCTGCATTATAGTGTTAAATATTTACGACACATTTCATTTGATGAAATAACCATTAGTTCTATAAATTGGGGGGTTTTTTTATCACCCATCCATACTAATATTATAGAAAGAAATGTACCGTTCCCAAGGGATAAATCAAATCGATTTTATAGCGAGCGAAACCACAGGTAAATGGTAATTTATATTTTACAAGGCAATTTACGATGCAAATTTAAACAGAATTATTATTTCGTCTTCTAACAAGAGAATGGGATATTGTATATTTTTGTTCACAATGAAGTATTGGGTCATGAATGAGATGAATGAAAGATTTTATGTTCTAGAGGTGGGAATGTTAAGATCAACGTGTGACATATTAGAGAACGTATAAAAAAAGCACCAGTGGGAGAATAATTGAAGAGTAATATATCAGCACGTCATACAACAACGAGAATAGTGATAAGCATGAAGGCGAATGGGTATAGTAGTAGAAGAATCGATGAATGTATAGAAGGATTGTGTGAAAATTATATGTATGTAAAAGGTGTGAATACTTAGTTGATGATTGATAGAGAAGAGTGAGATATGTTGTAGTCCGGTGAAACTGTAGAGGCCTTGCCAGGTAAACAGTGTAGACAGTTCGAAAAAAAAAAAAATATATAGGTAGGTATACTTAGATTAAGCAGAGAGTATATTGTAGTTCGGTTTTTCCAATCAGCTATTATTGCATTGGAACAATCTAAAGAAAGAGTTTACTGATAACACTAGGTAACGTGCTGCGTTATGACAAACGCCGAATCACTAATCAATCAGCTTTCCTGTGTCTCGATAAACTATCATACGTTTATTACCGCTACAAACGACGGAAATTTGATAGTCGAGATGCCGTTTCTTTTGAATTGTATTAAATGTTTATGGGGAAAAATCAATTAAAAATTTACCAAAAAGTGGCGTCGATTTACCCGTAATTTATTAGTTTTTGTGATAAATGAGAGCGATTTTCTAAGTAAATTCCACGAATCCAAAATTAAAATTCTACTTTTTGTTTCAAATAAGAAGATAAACGCATTCGCGCCAACTTCCCTCACCACTCGTGTTAGTTATATTGCCCGTAATATATAACATTAAATAAAAATAGAAATATTTATGTTACAAATGCAAAATTGATAATTAAAATTATATAATAGTAGAAAATTATAAAATAACAGAATTTAGTTTCCGCGAACAAAACAAAATCTTTATCATTAGAATGTGAGCCCCATCGAGCTTGCTAGTAAAATATATTTTATTGGAAGCTATGGCTATGGAGGTTTGGTGTCCAAATACGCTAATCACTGAGCGGTCATAGCTTCATAGGCATCGCATATACAATTGTTTGCAGGCGGAGAGGTACGAGGTGGAAGTGGAAGAGACGCGAGTCGCCCTCGCGGCGGACGTGTTCGGCAGGTACCTCAAGACTGACGACTGCGATGCGGCCACAGACGTCATCGGTAAACAAGTCATAGACGACGCGTGCAGCCTCCTTCAAGGTATGTAATATATACAGGAGTTTGGGACATGATCTTGTTAATTTCCATCACCGGTTCAATGTTAAATACAATTCAGTTATCGTCAACAAACGTCATGTGAGACAGAAATGGACAATGCATTCTATGTTACGCTAACAATATATGTATTGGGGAAGGAATATAAGCACCACACCGATTGCCCCACTTCTTTACGCCAAGAAAACGAACTGCTCGCTTTCAGCAGTGCTAAAAAATATAGTTTCCTAAAACTTTAATAACTTAATATTAAACGAAGCTATCGTAATCATTATATTTTTAGATAAGGGCCAAGTGTCTCAGAAGTAGAACTAATAGAATTTGATTGAAATATATTCAGTAGTTTTTGCGTTATGTGCGCACAACTAGAGACCTCTATCATATTATCCATATATAAAAATTATATGTATACAATTATCGCCTTTTTTTCTGGATTGTTCTATGGTTACCGCCAGGTTATAACACAGTCACTTTGTCGGGCTATAATAACTTTTTTTTCATCCAAAGTATCTTTTCCAGTTTGTTTTTGTTTCGAACAGTCTACGCTCTTGGTTTGACAGGCCTCTACAGCATCAACAGACTACTAAGGAGCTTAATACATAAATTAGCGAAGATAGAGCAATTCAGTACCTTTTTCTCCTGTGCTTAATAATCGATATTTTTTATTTTAATATTGCTTTGTAGCTTTTAGCGAGATGTAGTTGTTATCAATAAAAGAAAATGGATTTAATTATTTTTTCAGCGATTTTTTCAGCCATTAGCGAGTTAAGAGCTTTATTTATGTCTCTATTCATCGTACTTCACTCTCCTTATGTCTACTAATCGAAAATATTTGTACAATCTTTGTCAAAACAACCTAAAAAAAATGTCGAATATCGACCACCGAATTATTAATAATCTATGTATACATTAATAGGCGAAGATAAAACTGTTCAGTACTGAGGCATAGATCCACCCCCAACTATGAGTGCGACTCAGCACTTCTTGTTCTGAGAAGCCAGACGCCACGGTAGTTAAGATAGGCGCATCCTCTGCGCGATGTTCTGTTGGTTCCTTTGTACAAATAAGTTAGTCTTAAGAAAATTTTGTAAAACAATGAACGCGCCTCAAAAAGTAAATAATTTTTTTAAAGTCCTCCACTTCGCACACGTATTAACTAGCTGTTCATAAGTTTTAATACCTCTTCTTACCCTTATCCCACCTAAGTAGAGTCAGCACAACGTGTTTTCCTTTTCCATTCTCCCCTGTTAGATGTCATCTCAGTATTCACATCTTTTATACACTATTAGTAGCCCGCTCCGGCTTCGCACGGGTATAAAATATATAGCCTATGTCATTCACTGAAAAAATAATTAAAATCGGTCCAGTAGTTTTGATTTATTCATTACTGCCCGTGGCCCGCACGCGTTAAATTTGGAGTAACCTCAAAAATAACAGTATTTCTCCACTATTTAATTTATGTTATTATACATATAAACCTTCCTCTTCAATCACTCTATCTATTAAAGGAAACCGCATCAAAATCCGTTGCGTAGTTTTAAAGATTTAAGCATACATAGGGATATAGGGGCAGAGAAAGCGGCTTTACTTTATACTATGTAGTGATTATGACATGTTCTGTAAATTGGACTCGTTCGCATGGTAATTTAAAAAAACACATAATTAAGATGATTTTATTGTATAATCTGCTATGTCCTTTTCTGTACCCCTGATATCGTGAATGCAAAATATCATGGTGATTGGTGCGATAGTTAAGGCGTAAGAAACAAACATACTTACATTCGCAATTATCATATTAGATAACAATGTTAGAGTTAAACTTGGTTATAGTAATAATGTTACATATAGCATTTTGAAAGCGCATCAACTACATATATGCATGTATTTATTATATAGTATTATATATAGTATATATTATTATATATATAGTAGTATATTATTATAGTAATTGTTATAGAATATTCGAAAAATTGTTTTACTTCATACAGGAGAGTAACGATAAAAATCGCCGGACGTTGAAATACGTTCACAAACTCGAAACATAAATAAAAACAATATGGCGGCCTTTATTTCTGCCGCTTTGTTCTTTCTTTGTTTGTTTGTTCGTTCGCTCTCTTGACAGCGGGATGTACGTCAGATCAAAGTGTCGAAACAAATCTATGAGAGAACATTTTAATAGCCACGAATAGTTATGTGGATTATTAAAGAAGTTTATTACACGTACTCGCGGTTTAATTATAGGTTATGAGCTGCCAATAAAATCATTTTATTACCGAACTCGTTGGCGTTCGCGTTCTAATCAAAATGATTCGATTTCGTTCACGGGAACTAAATTCTTTTGTGTGGATTGATTATGTACCGACATTTTTAATTGTATAGCTGTCATTAAATTGTATCAACTGTTAAGTTACTATGGAGATAATAATCTGAAAAATTGTTTATTTGTTGACATGGTGATTTAGATTTTTATGCGATAATGACTCAGTAGTTAGCATATTTGGATGTAGATGACTTAGGTTCGAATCCTTGCGAATTAGCCGGAGCTGTCGGTGACACCTGGTGAAAACGTGGTGGTAAGGTTTTTTCTAAACCGGCCGTTAAGTTGAAAATCTGTCGCCGAGCTCGTATAGGCGTGTTTCGGCAGATGCACTGAGAGCCAGTCTCCTCGTCATGATTGATGATTGTACAGTTTAGTGTGCGCAGTAATTGACCGACTAAAATGAATAGCAAATGAAAACGTTTAAGTTAATTTTCAACCGGCTCCTACCACTCATCATTGAAGAACTATGGCAGTTATTGAAAGAACGGTGTAGAAGTATTTAGACAAGAAATTCGATTTTAAAAAGATGCGCCCTTTGCACGACAAATAATCTTTTTAGGGAATTACAGTTCGAAAATTCTAGAAAATTTAAATAATAATAATTAAGAATTATTTTAGAACGTTTTGCGACATTGTTGAAGTACATAACTTTTTTTTTATATTATAGGGGGCAAACGAACAGGTGGGTCACCTGATGGTAAGTGATCACCGCCGTCCATAGACACTAGCAACACCAGAGGAGTCGCAAGTGCGTTGCCGGGCTTTTAAATATGTGGGCCTCCGGCGGTCTGACTGACCGAACGAAACGCAACAGTGCAGGCACTGTTAATTCACGTCGGCTTTCTGTGAGAGGGTGGTACTACCCCGCGCGTCGGGCGAGCCGACCCATTCATTCTGAAACCAGTAATAGTTTCAGCGTAGCTTTACCATCTGCAACTCTACAAATTGCGCACAGAACTGGCGAACGAGATGGCGAGTAACGGTCGAGTGCATGTTCATAAATGTCGAGCGGGATAACGAGTCGCTGCGGAGGCGGAAATTGAAGCGGGAGATGGGTGGGTACTCGGCCTAGTAAACAAATCGAGATTCTAGTGATTCTCTCGGCACTCTATTCGGCCTAGCACTCGTCAAAATGTTCATATTTACCAGGTACTCGGCCGAGGGCACTGTCTCGCCACTGTACTCGTTACGTGTAATAGAGCTATTAAGGAGCGTGAAATATATCTTATAAATGAAAGCTTTGACTCGTCAATAGTATCGGAAAAGAACTATAACAATAGCAATAAAAAAAGGTAAAAGGTGTTTTGTTTCTCCCTATTCATATTTAGATATGTATAATTGTTGTTTTCAGAAGGCTCTAAAGACATATTCTCAGAATGCATACGCTGCGTGAAGAATTTCCTGGCGGGCACTCCGTTCGCGGAGTACGAACATTCGATGTACTTCCACCGGTATCTCCAGTGGAAGTGGCTCGAGGCTCAGCCGGTGACTCAGCACACGTTCCGGATGTACCGGGTGCTCGGGAAGGGCGGCTTCGGGGAGGTCTGCGCTTGTCAGGTCGGTGTGTCTCCATTTACAGGGTTAGTGACGTCACTCCTCTGTATTGTTTTGTAAATAATAATACGTGCACTGCTAATTTTGACGTGAGGTTTGATATCAGCTTAGTGAGATTCTCGTTGTAACAGTTTTACTCTAAAGCAAAGAGATTTATATTCAACTATCAGTTGTTTAGATACAGAATAAATTGAAATGAATCTAAAATTATTTTATTTTAAACAAGATGGTACCCGTTACTTCGTCTACGTTGTTTATTACAAAGGAAACAGTAATAAAAAAAAATTACAAAATATCTTTGTAAACAATGTTTATTGTTTATTTTCCCTCTCCTGCACATACACACTACATCGTTCGCCCCACTTCTTCATGGCAAGAAAATACTTTAAACGCATAGTGTTTATAAAAATTGTAGTTTCTTAAAACTGTTAACAATTTTATTTGGAACGAAGACATCGTGATATTTTTTTTATATAAGGAAACCTATTAGTTTTGGCGTGATGTGTATATAGGTATTTTTATATATTGTATATATGTATTTTTACTAGCTAATACCCGCTCGATATGATGTGCGTGTCTTTTGTTTATACTGGTGGTTAAAAATGTATACAAACGTATATAAAAAAATGGAAAAGGGTAAATGGAATAAAAAAACAATAAGTGTTTTGGGAACTATCTACGAAAAATTCCGCATTTCAAATCGGTTAATCTCAAAGGAACCGTATTTTCATTGTACCCTTGAGAACTTGTGTCAGATGTGATACCAATTTATAGGATAAATAAAGAGTTAACAGTACTTTTAATATACATATATTTAGGTGCCATAAACCTATCATGATTGTACGCGGGAGAAACAGCAGGTGTAGGCTAGTTTAAAAATATAAATATTACCTGAATTACCTCTTACACATAATGAAAATGCTATCTTATTATCGAATGCAATAAAGTCCTTATTAACTCGTTCGAGAAAATGAGATTAAATTTAAAAAAGCGATCATTAAAATATGTTTCGGGAAACGGTTTTTTGGCTAAAGTCCACGATTACAACAGCTATAAAATTAATGGTGTTTACCTATCACAAGATAGTGTTCATCAAAACGCACTGATTATACAGTCTTTATATATATCTAACTAGCTGTTGCCCGCAGCTCCGCATGCGTTTTTTTTATAATTGTAAATTACTTATAACATCAGCTATCTGTTAGTGAAAGTTCCGTGAAAAATGGTTCAAACGTTTTCGAGATAGTACTGCGAACAAGGCTAAAAAGTTAAAAAAAAGCTAATCTAAAACAAAAAAATATATTTTTTTTATAGTTCTAGCTATCTGTCAGTGAAAATCCCATGAAAATAGGTCCAATCGTTTTGAAGATAGTACTACAGACGAAGCCACGGGTGACAGCTAGGCTAAAATAAAGTAGCCAATGTCAGCCGCTGTAATTTTAACTATCCGTCAGTGAAGTTTCTGTCAAAATCGGTCCAGCCGTTTCGGAGATTACCCGCAACATACAGACAGGCAGACAGACAAAAATTTTAAAAATTGTATTTTTGTTATCAGTATCGTGTATACGTTCATATGCAATCAGTAAAAAGTCGTTATTTTGATATTACAAACAGACACTCCAAATTTATTTATATATAGATGTATAGATAATCTCTCGTCTCTTCAGAGAGTTGAATAGAGTGTATAAAAAAATTATAATGCAATTCCTTTGATGTAATCGAATTAAGATATAGCGATACACGTGATGTAATGTGTTTGTAGCAGCCAGTGTTATCCACAATAAGGGTGGGTTACCAACTGTAGTAGTTGACGATCAAAAAATTGTATAAAACAAGTGTCGCTATCCGCGTCTATATGTATCATTAGTTCTTCTAAACTACGCAACAGATTTTCATACGGTTCTCGCTATCATTTAGAGAATTTGTTGCGGAAATACTTAGGAATATAATATACTAGCGGCCCGCTCCGGCTTCGCACGGGTATAAAATATATAGCCTATGTCATTCACTGAAAAAATGATTAAAATCGATCCAGTAGTTTTGATTTATTCATTACTGCCCGTGGCCCACACGCGTTATTTTGATAAATTTCGTAGAGTTCAACCTGTGTTTGTTGCAATGTAATCGGAAAAATGTAATTATTTACGACATCACATTAGAAACCTTAAAAATAACAGTATTTCTCCACTATTTAATGGATGTTATTATAAATATAAACCTTCCTCTTCAATCTACTAACTCTATCTATTAAAAAAAACCGCATCAAAATCTTTTGCGTAGTTTTAAAGATTTAAGCATACATAGGGATATAGGGACAAAGAAAGCGACTTTATTTTATACTATGTAGTGATGAACTTTATATTTAAAGATAGGTAGAAAAGTTGATGTCTTGTAACGTAGTTCTAGAAATATAAACTACAGATAAGACTTCTAGAAATATAGACTAAACTTTAGGAGATATATCTAAATAAGGTAATACGTACTGATCTTAAAGAAAAGCCTTTAGAAAAGTCTCTGGTGGTCAATTTCGTCAATAATACTCACAATCCTTACGTACGTATAATTTACGTACTATTCAATTATATTAAAACAAGCTTTTATGCAAATAAAATAGTGTGTACTTATGTACACGCGTTAGAAGTTATACTTCTTTGGCGTAACAAGATAAAAATCTTTTCGAAAATTTTATCTTTCGCCTCATTCGACGTTTGTAGAAAAAACGACACTAACAATAGAAAAAATTAATATCGTCAATACAGTTGTCAGTTCTCACGCAAACATATGTAGATGTCCTTACTTTTACGTTGTTGGTAACGTTTTTTTGAATAAATTTAGCGACATCTGTTGTGAAAAAACTAAAATACTGACTATAGCTAATTTCAGGGTGTCGGTCTTTCGTGACGGTATGCGCGCGCGCATCGTAAAAATTTACTCTCATAATTTTTCCCTAACGCGCCAAAAGAAGTATAACTTCAAAAATAGAAGATATACTGTATTTTAAAGTTAAGTAAGAAATACTAACTAATTTGAAAAATAATCATGATTAGTTGAGAGAGTCGTTGACAACCCTATCTATAAGCAGTCTGAAACAGGGTTGCATTCTTATCGCGAGATCAGTCACAGATAAGTACGATGCCCCTGAGAGTGAATGAGTTGAGACCGTCCGTATGATAACGCTATACAGCTTTTATACTTCACTACTGGTTGATGTGTATGCATAAAATAAATTATGTATTCGTAGGTGCGAGCGACCGGTAAAATGTACGCTTGCAAAAAATTAGAAAAGAAAAGGATAAAAAAACGCAAAGGCGAGGCGATGGTGCTCATAGAGAAGCAGATCCTCCAGAGGATCAACTCTCGGTTCGTCGTGAACCTCGCGTACGCTTACGAGACTAAGGACGCGCTTTGTCTCGTCCTCACTATCATGAACGGTGAGATATGCCATCATTTTTTGGTTACCGTTTTTCTAGAACGAATTTTTTTATTGCGGGTCGCCGTAACAGTTGACTAATAGAAATCGTCACATAAGCGAAAAACGTTACGCCCACTCTACGTGACTTTCTCTTTCTATCTCTTCAAATTCTATACGTGTTTGTGTGCGGACGTGAAATTTCATTAAAACTTATTTATTTTTGTTTTAAATCATCATTAATTATATTGTATTATTATTACTATTTGCAATATATATAACTTATAATTCAGTATTTTATGTCTCACTATTATAATAAATATTTATAATTTTATATTAAAGGAAAGTTTTTAAATTCATTCCTTCCTTTTTTGTATTGAAAAAAATGAAAAGAAAAAATATGTGCAGATTAGAGACAGAGAAAGAGAGAGAGAGAGTCACACGGAGGCGTATAACGCTTTTTCCTTATGTGACGAAAATTCACAGGTATAAACAATCTGTTCTGGTTCGAATCCTTGTGACTTAGAGGTTTCGGTGAAGGAAAACATCGTGATGAAACCATAGCGTGGTGGTTGGGCTTTTTCTAAGTCCGTTTGGCTAGCTACCATCCTCAAGTTGAAAATCTGTCGCCAAGCATGAATAAGGCGTGTTCCGGCAGCTGCATTTGAGAGCATTTACCATCTTAGACCACATCGTCATTAACATAAAATAGGATTATGGTCAAATGCTAAAATCTATAATGGACGATGTCTTTTTTGTGTGTTTAATAATAATTATTTTACTATTGTCATGGTGATATTATACAGGTGGGGATTTGAAATTTCACATTTATAACATGTGTGGTGCGGACACGGGTTTGGGTCTGGAGAGGTCCAGGTTCTACGCCGCGCAGGTGGCCTGTGGTCTCGAACATCTACATAAAATGGGAATCGTCTACAGGTAACGTGACTTATTTGAATCCTATACTTTAGTTAGTAGTTTATTACTCGATTGCAATATATATTTTTTTTCATACAAAGTACCCGCACGTTATAATTACATATTTATTATATGTTTGAAGTGATGATGGCTCAGTTGGTAGTGTGTTCGGACACAGCGTCGAAGGAGGTAAGTTCGAATCCTACCAACTGATTCGTAGGTTTCGCTGAAGCAAAACGTCGTGATGAAACCATAGTATGGTGGTAGGGCTTTTTCTAAGTCCTCCTGGTTAGCTACCAACCGCGAGTTGAAAATCTGTCGCCAAGCACCTGTTGGTGTGTTCCGACAGTTGCACTTGAGAGCCAATCTACCTCTAGGTTTAGCGTGACTATCATCTTAGACCACATTATCATTTAACATCAGATGCGATGGTGGTCAAACGCTAACATACCAAATATAGTGTAGATGAACCTGAACCTGACAAATATTATTGTGGTGCTATCGTTTGTGGGGAAAAGTATAAAACTATGGATTTTCTCAGAGTTTGAAATCGCCAATTCGTCATGGGCGCTGGCGTGCTGATTTATGTGGCTTTTCTTCGGGGTGAAGCCATAGCCCTGCAGTGAGTCTCTTACAGGCTGGTGACGATGATGAAGTGTCTAAGAAGTGAATCTGAAAGATTTGATCGAAATGCATTTAGCAATTTTCGGGTGATGCGCGCGTACAACGGCAGCCAGATCTGTTCCATTTAATTTATCACTATTTTCTTTACAAGTACGCTATTCATATGAATTTCTCTGAGCGATATAGTTATGAGTGTTGTGTTGGGTTAGGGACTGTAAACCGGAGAACATACTGTTGGACGATGCGGGTCACGTTCGTATCTCGGACCTCGGGCTCGCTGTGGACGTGCCGGAGGGCGGGAGCGTGCGCGGCCGCGTCGGCACCGTCGGGTACATGGCCCCTGAGGTACTCAACACTCTTCCTCGATAATACTAACGCCATTGCTCTGATAAACCTTCACACTTTCACTGGAATAATGGCCTGAGCGTTCATAACACTCAGCCGATTTACAACAAATTCAAGGATGCCAAAGTGGTCGAACCTCGGCTTGGGCTGTTGCCTTGGATGCAACACCGCGAATGTTACTAAGCTAATTATACTTATCATCCAATCATCTTTACTATTGTCACTTAAAGGCATGAGGGAGTGGTTTCACCATGGGAAGGTCAATTCGATGTCTGCACGATGTAACCCCGTGATGTACTAACGAATTTTTCGGAATTGCTTACGTTTACTAATTTAAATTGGTAACACTATCGGCTGACTCTGAAGGAAAACATCCTGAGGAAACCTGAACCTGAGATATGTTCCTGTAGTACCATCGTATGTGGGGAAATATAGAACTATAGATTTCTCGCACTTTGAAATCATCAATACGTCGTGGGTAGGCGTGGTGATTGTGACCATTTCTTCTTTCTGAAAGGGGCCTATAGCCCTACAGAGGGTATCCTACAGGCTACCTTGATGGCGATTGCTATTACTAATACTAATGATCGTCCAGTGGTTAAAAACCACTTACACAACCCTAACACAGTAATCTTCTAAGTTTCACCGTTAAAGAAATAAAAACAAAGGTTTCCAGAAAATAATTTATAACAAAAATCAATAACCAAAATCGGTTCAGATACAGCGTAGGGAGATGTATTTAATTGCAGTATTGGTTTTATTTTTTAAATACATATTTGGTTTGTGAAAAACGGTTTTAACAGCTTGACATAGGTTCGAATCCTTGCCAACGAGCCGGAGGTTTCGATCAAGGAAAACATCTCAGTGTTCCGGCATCTGCACTCGAGGGCCAGTCCCATCTAGATTTCGCGTGCTTATCATCTTGGACCGTATCCGTCATTTAATATCAGCAGACATTATGATCTGAACGCTAAATATTAAAATATGTTTTTTAAAAAGACAAGGACGAAATTTTTGTGTTATTATCACTGTTGCATCTTACGTTGTCTACTTTTCAGAACGTTTTTGCAATGAGTTATTGAAACGGAGAAAAATATATTTCCACTGACATAGTGGCTTTTCGGGGCCCAGCGAAGTCAAAATGGTTTTAGATCAAACTAGGTCAGATAAGTCAGGAAGGTTTACTATCAAATTGGGTCAATCCAAGTCAGAAGAGTTTTAAATTAAGCTGGGTCAGTCAAAGTCAGGTTTAAATTAGAACTGCGTTTTTGCTATGAACATTTGCATATTTACTATGAGAAAGAGTTACAATTCTAGTTAATTTAATATCGTCCAATTTCAGGTAATAGACAATGAACGATACACGTTCAGTCCCGATTGGTTTTCTTTCGGGTGCCTGGTCTACGAGATGATAGAAGGTCGAGCGCCGTTCCGCGCGCGCAAGGAGAAGGTCAAGCGGGAAGAAGTCGACCGTAGGGTCAAGGTGAGTCAGAAACACATTTACATTCTTGTCAATCTTTTTGGCTATTCTGAATATAGCCGTAAGTGCGCACTTGCGCATAATATATACATACATATGTGGCGCTCCACACCAAATCGGACGATTTGAATTATTTTTTTGTTTCCTCAATTTTGTGATATGTTTTAACACTCCTCAAAATAGCCCTCCTGGTTAATTTTAAGTTTTTATTTATTACCCGTTCAAAAAATAGTTTTTTTTGTATTGTGTGCATTATTTTTTTTTAAATGGAGCAAACCTGGCATTTTTTTATTTTTTTTTTTGTTTTTACATGGCATGTATAGAAAAATTAATTAAAAATGTTTTTTTTTTAAGATGTTTTATTGTTTATTATAGATCGTGTTTTTAAAAACGAACTGCATCGTACTTTTTTTTTTATTTTTTAAAATTAAAATATTGTCATGTTTCAAATCTTTTGTTTATATCAAATTTTCAAAAATGGAAAATAAATAATAGTTATAAAAGGTCCATTTCCAGACCGGACTAAAACATTGAGGAAAGGACAGAAGTTAAAACAACAAAAAAAAATTAAAAGAAAAACTATCTTTCTAAGGATTAATAAAAAAACAAACAAAATTTATTACGAGGGTTATTTTGAGGGATGCTAAAATATATCACAAAATGTGAGATATACGAAAAAAATTTAATCGTTCTATTTGGCGTGGAACAACCCATGTGTATGCTTCTGTTATTGGACGTAAACGAACGTGTGGATTACTTCATATTTGATGGTAAGTGATCACTGCCGTTCGCAGACACCTTTGGCCCGAGGGGCATCACAGGTTTACAGGTTATATTGGTTGGGCATCCTGTTTTTGGGAGTTTATTCTAAAGAAGTCTTTTCGAAAACGCTCGCAAAAAGCGTATAGTCAAAAGTTTAATACAAGACAAAGTTGAAATATTATTGTAGAAATCTAAAATTGATATCTATTTATGTTTCTTTTGTCTTATACTTTATAGGTTAGCGTATAATCACGATCTCATCAGATGTTAAATGATGATGTGGTCTAAGATGGTAGTCACGCTAAACCTAGCGAGAGAGGGACTGGCTCTTAAGTGCAGTTGCCGGAACATATCGATAGGTGCTCGATGGTGACAGATTTTCAACTTGAGGGTGGTGGCTAGCCCTACCGCCATGCTATGGTTTCATGACATAGTTTTCCTTCACCGAAAACTCCGATGCCCTGCGACGCTGTGTTCGAACGCGGTATCATCAGGCTTAGTTATTGAAGCAGTATCTGTATGCGGTGCGAATGTTCGCGGTGTGCGTGTGGTGCAGCACGAGCAGGAGAAGTACTCGAGCAAGTTCAGCGAGTGCAGCCGGTCGCTGTGCGCGGCGCTGCTGGCGAAGGGCGCGGGCGCGCGGCTGGGGTGCGGGGGCGCGGGGCGCGCGGGCGCGACGCACGTCAAGGCGCACCGCTTCTTCGCGCAGCTCAACTGGGCGCGCCTCGAGGCCGGCATGTTCAGCGCGCCCTTCGTGCCCGACGTGAGTACGCACCCACTCACCCCCTCACCCCCTCACTCCCCAAGCAGAACCTGTAGATCCGAATGCGAGCGGAATCGTATCGTATATAGTTTAACGATTCATTATCGACTTCGTACCTATGAATCGACGTGTTCATATCCCATCGTGTCCCGTCAGACGTCGTGAAAGTGTTTTTGAGATTGAAGTAAAGTATTATTATTTGATAAATATTTCAAAATTAAAATCAAAATAAAAAATTCTTTATTCAATTTAAGCCTTCAATAGGCACTTATGAAGGTGGATCGGAAAACAACCCAGTCGGTAGAACCGGCAAGAAATTCAATCGGGTTTATCTTTTTAACATTTATAAATGTATATTTAAAACATATGTCACGTTACAATCGTTTTAGTTAAATGTAAAGAGAGGAGTCAATTCCAGATTTCACCATTTTTCACATAATATATGAACAATATTCACTCTATAATACTCCTTTTGACACCGCGCTTGATATGACGCTTATAATCCGGTATTTTATTGATTAAATAGGTACTTTAACAATATATATGAATGTAAATGTGGTCGTCGGTGAACGATTTGATATCGAGTCCGTTCCAACCACCCACATCATAACGATTCGCACTGCACTATACCTGATGTTAAGCATAGTACAATCCAAAAAAACAACGGCGGTCGGTGCTGTCATACCAGCCTGCGTAAACGTCTCTTCTCATTATGCTTGAAGAACCTCATGATATAAGACGGTGGAAACACATCGGCCTGGAGATTGTTCCACATCTGTGAACCCACGTGATAACGGATGTAGGATGAACAAGAGAGTTACTCACGTGGTCTCGACGTCATCGAGAGACTCTGTTCTCCGATTGGCTTGTATCTGCGCAAGCGCATGCGAACGCTCCGAGCGATCGACATACAAGGGCAAGAGCGCGGACCGACTCGTTATGACGTAGGCAGTTCAAACGGTTCAGGGATGGGACATTGGCACGTCGATTCACAAATATCTTATCGATAATTAAGCGCAGACACCTTATTTGTACACATTAATACCCCATATATTAATCGACTCATGTTATCGACAACGCACTCGTACTAATGACCTTGTCTGTCTGTTACTACTAATAGCATTATCGATCTGTACGTAATTATTTTTGAAAACATTATATAAGTAAATAATCGTCGATGGCGACGGTAAAGACTATAAAACTACTACTAAATGAGCTTCTGTCTCGATTATAAAGGAATACATTTTGTGAAATATCTACTTTCAGCCAATTTAAAAGTTTTAATCCGTTGTCTGGAAAAGATACCCCGGTCCGTGTAGATGTCGAATATTTCATACATATAATCTATATTTTGGGTATATTAGGGGTATAATATTTTTTTTTGTAGATACAGATAGCCAATCATAAATTAATAAAACTTAGCTGCACATTATTAGTACAAACCGGTCAAAGTCATTAGTACGAATCTGTGCTCGCGCACATGACACGGTATTATTAATATAGATAAAAAATGTGACACACTATCTTCTCTACGCGATTTGGTTCGCTTAAATAATGTAGATTTGACCTATCCCTCGAGAACAGTAGATTTCTTTTCAAGCTAAAACGCTTCCATTTTATTTATGTGTCAATTTAGTTATCAATTAGTAGTGTGTAAATATCGTTCAAATCGAGTAATAGTATTCGATTGGAAGTGAGTTTGTAATTATTTGAACAAATCGAGCTAATCGAATTATTCGAATATGCGATTCGATCTTCTAATTGAATTACTCGATTCTGTTCATCGATGATTAATTAATTCGTATAGTCGAGAGTATTCACATATCGTCTAATATTAATAATGCGTATGAGAGTAATTTTTTTTTTCGAGTTAATACGTCAGTCTGGTTTTGTATATTTTAGAGTGTAAATATATATAAATATCGATGTGTGTGTGTGTGTGCTTGTGCAGCCTCATGCGGTGTACGCGAAGGACGTGCTGGACATCGAGCAGTTCAGCACGGTGAAGGGCGTGAACCTCGACGCCGGCGACGACACCTTCTACGGGAAGTTCAACACCGGCAGCGTCAGCATCCCCTGGCAGACCGAGATGATCGAGACCGGGTGCTTTGCGGAACTCAACGCCTTCGCCAGAGGTCAGCACTGCGCTCGACCACGACACACTGCACCACCCTACACTGTGCCTTCTAGCAAGCACTGACTCGAGAGAGATCTCTCGTCCCTCAGTATTGGACATAGACACTGAATCCATTATATTATTCTTTCTTTAAATCGGCGCCTCTAGTACTACATGATGGAATTAATATCCGTGACCTGGTAATGCTTCGATAGTATATGGGCTTTTAATCATTTTTATTCGTACTAAAAATATCTTTATTTCGTTCTAAAATATACCAAATGTGTTTATTTTAGAAATAACATTGGCATAAATAGTAAACGAAATATAAAACAATACGATTTATTTATTTAGGTTTTTGAATCAATTATAAATAAAATGATACTAAAGTATGATTTTGACATCTAGTCGTGAAAATGTTGCCAGTACAAAAAAATTGGAGTTCAATTTTTTATAACAGTGTCATCTACTGAATTCTCTAAATTTACTAGATCAACACGTTTGTATACGTTTCCAGGTGAAGACGGTAAGGAGGCGCCGACGATGGACCTGCAGCTGGTTCCAGCTGCTCCAGCGCCTTCCGAAGACAACGGATGCTTCATGTTCGCTAGACGGGTATGATTTTTTTTATATCTCCAAAATTCCCGTTCTTTACTACTCCTGCAATACATCTGAATGTCTTTTCTTTTGTTTTTTAAGCTGTTTTTAAATTTAATCCAATAATCAAAAATAATTATTTCTTTTAGTATATATATATATATATCGATACAGTTTCACGGATGTCCCAGATTTAGGGGGGTCGGGTGACTACTAAATACATCGGGGATGTATTATTTGACAGACAGGGTTATCAGATGACTTTAAAAAAATACCTGATAAAAATGACAGGGTTTCTGATATTCTTCGGCAATATTCGTTTTCAGGTGCTATGCCCTCAAAAGAAGGTACCAGCTCGGTTGCGACCCGTGCCGGTGCCGGAGCACCTCGTGCAGCCCAACAGCTGACCGGGACACCGGCCCCCGTAAGTACTGGGTCCCGGTACAACTCGCACCCCCTCACACCTCCACTACACCCTCAGCCGACTCACGTGGAACTCATTCGGGATTCACTGCGGCAGTAGCGCTGTCACACCCGTCACAGGTGGACTATTAAACCCCAAGAGAAGAAATATTACATCCCCGAAAGGTGGTAATGTTACACTCCAGAAGATAAATTATTACACCTGAAAAGGTAAACTATTACAATACTGAAAGCGAACTATTACATCTTTTACATACTGTTGGAGTAGCAAAAGGTGAATTTTTACACTCGAAAATATGAACATAACACTTCAATAGGTGATTGTTTACACTCCAAAAGTCGAAGTATTACACTCCGAGAGCTGGTGAACTATTACATTTCAAGAGGTGAATTTATAAACTGCAAAAGGTGAACTATTACATCCCAGAAGGGAAACTATTAAACCTCTAGAAGTGAACTGTTACAACCCAAGTCAGAATTTTCATTGCGCATTATTTATTGTCAAGTATGGACTTTACCAAAGCTTTACATATATGCAGTTTTTTCTTGCATTTACTCTACGATTAATACCCGTATTTATATATTATATATAGCTAAAATCGTTCAGTGAACTTTTATAGAGGTGGGAAAATAAATTGTGTGTTATATTTTTGTATCAACAAAGAATAAAAAGAAACGGAATGGCCACTTAAAATATTTTTAATCAATCTACACATGTTTATTGAAAGAAGTGATATACAATCACATACATATGTACGAGGGCTGAACATTATTCATAGAACATGACAGTACTTAGTTATAATGAAGAATAAATAGATAAATAAATATATATCTATTAATTAAACAGCAATCAATATAATTTATAAAATCGCTCAAATAAGGCTGCGTGAATTACTTGATAATAAATCATGGATTTAACGGTGTGTGGGTTTTGAGTATTAGGGAGCTTACAGACTTGCCGAATTTACGGCGCATTTTTTATTCGATGTTTATTCTCACTGAAACAACCGCTTCATTGAAGTTTTTTTTTTTTAAGAATCAATATGTTTATGAATGAAACCAAACGATTTTTATATTATCTATGAGATAGATACATTTTTTTGTTTGTGTGTGTGCTTCTGATCGCCAGATTCACCACGAGACTAAAAACACAGGTGACTTTTTTGTATAAAACAGTGTAAAATCTTACTTGATTTGAAAAGTGTTATTGATTATACTGCCCTATGCATAGAAGGTGAAAATCACAATCAAAAATACTTTGGTTCATTTTAGGCCCTAAGAAGACGCTTATGAACGTCTGAAACTACCAGGTATACTGGTTCTGAAATGTAAATATCGAAATATATCTTAAGGGACTTGTGAGCTGAGGTATTATTTTATTGAAAGTTGTCAATTATGACAATGTTTCTAAATTTATTTGGATTCCATGAAATAGTTGGCTTATTACAAACTAGTTGCCCTTATAAGCAATTTATGTAGTGTCAAATAGCAATAAAAAAGAACTCGTTAAACGAGTAGTGTTCAGGAAATGTCACGCTATCGATTGTTCACTTCCTAACGCAATGCAATTTGGATTTTCACCGTGTGTATGTATAGTGTACGCGTTGTCTCTGTTAATGTTATTCCTATCGGATCTAGTTGTTAGATCTAATGCCAGATTTTCAGTACGTTCTGATCGTAAAGTTTAAATGTTGTTTTAGAAGCATGCACGTAAAAAATTAAATAAGTACGTTCATTCATTCGTAGTTCGCGGGGAAAAGAAAACGCGCGTATAACGCGGCGAGTCTGTAAGGTCCCTAAGCGTAGTCGGCGACTAGAGTGATGTAATTCGGTAACTCGTATACGTAGGATATGATCAATTTCTCTTTGTACCTGTCGATTAGGTGTTTTTTGGCTTCAAATTTTTAAACGGCTGAGTATTGACGCCAGTGTTTAATCAGATATTCGTTATTTTTTTTTTCTAAGAAGTTTCCAGAAACTCCACGACGGTTTTAATATATATTTTTTAATATGGGTAGATTTTATTATAGAAAATAACTGAATTATTTGATTAAATATGGCGATGATGAAAGCTTTACTTATGAAAGTTAAATTGTTAATAATTAAATTAAGTAACGTATCTTATTATAGTATAACCGTTTCTGACGCCCCTCCCCCTTGCTATGTGGTTTCGTCGTGGGGGAATAATGTACAATCGTGTACAACGTATTGGCTCTGTATTTATTACAAATTAATATATTTATTCAGTGGCGGATTTGCCCTAAGGCCCAGGAGGCCCGGGCCTAGGGCGGCCAGATATTAGGGGCGGCTAATCATGACAAAAACTTCACTGATGATAACAAGAAATAACTCTAAAGTACGTAAGCATCCTAAAGGATCGCGCACGTTGTGGTGGGGGGGCTGGTAATACTACATGGCCTGGGGCCTAGGGCGGCTAAGACTGCAAATCCGCTACTTTTACGCATAAAACTTTATAATAATGAGGTAAAAAAAAAAACAATTTAATCTAGTTTTTCCCGCAACTTGGTGTGTTTATTATTGTTTTGTAAATCATATTAGCTTATATTTGCCTCGAGGTCTATTAAATACAGAGATGTTTCTCGAATACGAAACGCGTGTATGATGTGTGTGTGTGTGCATTTAAAAATACATAATCTTAACTAATATTATAAATGTCAGTTTGTTTGTTACGCTTTCATGCCTTAATTATTCAACCGATGATTATGAAATTTTATATACACCTTTTATATAACCAGATAATTAGTAAAACGATGTGGCAATTTCATTGGCCAAAATATTTTTTATATTAAATACTTTTTTATACTACGCTTTGAGTGAAGGCCATTTTGGATTGAGTTTCGGTAGAAGCACCAGAGAAATGAATCGGAAATAAATATTAAGGTAGTATTATAAATGCATTAATGAGTTGGTTCTCTACGCTTTGCCGCCTTTTTTTCACCTAGAAAAATAGTGCGGTTCCCGAGAGACAGGACAAATGTACATTAACGCTAGTGAAGTCGCAAACAAAAGCTAGTTATTTTATGAATTGAAAAATAAATACTGCAACAAGTATCTAAAAAATAGATTGCTATAATAATATCGGGCTAAAACATTGGCCACGATTGTACACATTCTAAGGGGGGCGTGGTGCACGGTAAATAATTTCGGCAAATTTTGTAAAAAAAAAAATCGTGTGAATTTTATTTGAGACTATTATTTTCATGCGACGAATTTATTAAAAACAAATCTTCAAATATAACTTTGTAAATTTTATGGTCTTAAAAATACTTCGTATTAAATTCGGTATTTTGTCAAATCCCTACTACGACGTTCCATGAGTTATTTGGTGATTTTTATTTGTAAATAATAAAAGGATTTAATTTCAAATTAAAGCTATTTTAATGAGCGAATGTGTTAGTGGGGACTCTAGCAAAAATATGAACAATTTAGTATAAGTTTTTTTACTCGTGGCAACTCCAAGTAATCGATTTTGAATTTATAAAACACGTGTTATCGATTCTTGTAGAATTTTATGTTAGTAAAAAAAAATATTGGTTTCTCTAAAATGAATCATGAAGGGTTGCCAAATTGATTACTAATACCCGATAGTTCTTCCTATAAATATTTGCGTAGGACTGATATTTTCCATATTATCTAACAAATATTATTTTATATTGCATTTAGCTCAAACACAAAACCTCCGAGATTTTAACACGAACGATTTATTAAAATAATTATTTATTTATATATAAAAAAATATTTTATTTTTTATTGTTTACGTACGCGTTTTTGATATTATCATGTCGATTATTTGTATAAGTCTCTAGTTTATTTGTATAGATTTTAATTTACCCTCGGATGCCGAATCGAGTTTATCTTCATAATTAATAAGGTATCTTGTAATAATATTTTCTTAGGAATAAATCCAGGCAATAATGTTTGAAAAACAATAAGAATCGTGTACCTATTTATGTATGAAAGGGATGTACTCGCTTATTTTTATTGATATTGAATTTAGAAAGAAAAAAAAACGGTAAGGAGCCTGCTGTGAGTGTCTATTTTAATTTAACGATATAACATTAAAATGTCGCACAAAGTATGATAGTGTTTTCAACGAGCGACAGCGACAGATTATCTCTTTATGTCTTTTTATATGTACAGTTTATCTCATACGATTGAACGATTATATAAAATTATGTGATTTTATTATCGATATCGATAATTATTCGTATGTAGTTTGGTTTTTAGTTACTGTGCCGTTTCCACTAGAGGGAGGTTATATTTTGATAAGTTGTTCGGTGAATAAGACAATGATTCAGTTTCGATCATTACGTAGAAACCATTAAGTACAGTGTAATGACACTGTGTTTAAAAATAATAAATCATTTCCAATAGTCACAATTTGCTTTGCAACATTTGCTCTGTTGTATTATTTCTCAGTATTCTCAGCACAGCAAAATAACACCAAACTACACAGCAAATAGATGTCAAATTAACATCAACATTCGAAGAGTTTTATGTGTTTCATGATAACAAAAATCTAGCAAAAAAGAAAAGTTTGATAAATATATATTATTGGACATCAAATCGCTACAGCAGTTGTTTGACGACACTTTGCGTCACAATTTGACGAACATTTGTTATCGAATCGTCGACTACACGGAATACCAATATTTGATAATCGAGCTTAAATTCGCATCCCTTCAACATAAATACACATATCCCCTTAGATTCAAAGTCGAGATACCTTTATCCCAACATTCGAGGTTCCTCTTGGTTATTACCTTTGATTATTATATTTAAATTGATTAGGTTGCTTTATTAGGTGGAAATAAATGATCTGTCGCTGTCGCACCCAAGTAAAGACATGATTTCACGTTAAATAAACACATTACCAGCGAAATTATAGTTCCATGATTGTTCAAGTTTTAGTTGATAAGTGTGAAATGCATTTCGATGTGTACCTTTTTTCTCTGTATAAGGAAATATAAATGCTTAGTATAATAAATAAAAGTGGGAAGTTTTTAGCGTCGCAGTCGGTGCCGTTGTCCTGTTAGATATCGCGTCTCGAGCTTTTGTATTCGTGACCTCATTTGTTGCGCCTTGTGGAGCTGTTATTGATATAAATACTTTTTAATTGTCTGTCAAAAATCGGTTTCTATGAAAAAAGATATTAATAAAAGTAAACATTAACGACAACCGATTGAGTTTCCTCACCCTATCATGTTCTAAAAAAACAATAATTTTTCCACAACTGATTAATTTTCAATCAAAAATATGTCAGAGTATTTCTACAAAAGTACATGAAGAACGTTGATAAGAATTGTTTACGTTAAAGTAAAAGAAATTTAATCAATTATTCTACGATAATGCAATACAATATCTATTTTTTTTATCCTGGACGTATTTAAAAATATCGTTTTGACAGCGAAAATAGAAATCGATTATTCAAGCTATTTATTTTCTCTGTACATTGCAATGCAATTATGCATAACAATCTATCGAGTAAGTGTTAATCGATTGAGAATCACGAATAAATTAAAATATAGAGTATTTTTTTAAACGCGCAACTTATCATAACTTTCGTTCCATTCGATCATTCAGTCAGTAACGACTGCTCGTTCATTCCAAATTCAAATCGTTGTAGAGTAATAGAAGTGTATACATAATGTTTTAGAACGATTTGAAATAGTTATCGATTAGATCACGAGTGAGTGGGCGAATGGAACGATCGGATTCATTCACTTCGTATTAAAATTCTTGCACAATGTTGCCGTATATGGTAGAAATGCGTTGTTTTGTCTAAAATATCGTCATCGCTTTACAATTTTACATATTAAGATGATTCCTTGTTTGGTTAATTTCGACATTTACTGAGGTAAATCTTTTTATGTTAAAAACAACAAAAATTTCCTTTCATTTTTTATCAAACAATTTAAAATAAAAACTTATGTTATCCATTATCAACGTAACTATTATTATATTTAGCAGTGTTGAAAAATTATAAAATACCTGGTCAAAAAATTCCTAAATGTTAGATAATATAATGTTAAATTTAAAATAAGTCGATTTAAATTATATTTTTTATTAATTTTGAATTTTAATTGAGCTTAAAAATATACTGACGTTATAGAATTAAAGAGTCAAGTAATTAATACTGTGTAAACATCTGATTTATCGATGTAAAGTATTTTGTTCTGTAATATATTGTCACGAATTTGACAAATGCGATTCATATTTTCGTATAATTTTCCGCTTATATCCTATTTCTGTACATCGCCGTCTAGCATCGATAGGAATATTTGTGTTTAACGCCATCAAACGACTAATATTTGCAACCTAAAATAATAATATATTATACGAATGAAAATGTGAAATATTGTCGGCTTCAGAGTACAGTGACAACCCTCATTTTTGACAGAGCTCAATTAGTACCGTTTGTTTTTTGTTGTTGGTACGTAGATGTATACTGTAGCTTGGGCCGTTGTTTATAAACCTTGTTTTATGTTGTCAGAATTAAACAACTAATTATATGACCTGATAATGAATATTGATATCCACCAACCAATTCATGTTTTTTTTTCAATTGATATAAGCTAAAGCACTATTACTAGTATTTATTGTAGTCTTGTGAAATACACAAAGTTAAATTAACATAAAAAAATCATTGTTTCGGGATAATACAATGTTTTTGAATACGGCAAAATAGAGAAAATCTCTTTTTTAAGCTTTTAAAAGAGTCACCATAGAGAATGTCGCCGAATTTTTGTTTAAAAGTTTTGTTATTTTCATTACAATTCGGTCCATACCTGTGGCATACTCAATGAATGCATTTCTGTGTATAGAGGGCAGAGGGCGCGCAATGTTGATGCTTCTCAGTAAATACATCACCTTGATTTTACATACGACACAGATTATGCGTGTCACGTTTGACAAATGTTAATTTGACATATGTCACTTTTGACATTACATACAGATGGTGTCAAATATATAAATATTACGTTATAATCTGTCCGTATGTCAAATCAATGTCACGTGTTTACGGGGATTGGCTTGGTTATATATTTAGGGTTAATAAATTATTTGGTTTGCTCTTAAGGCAATTTTTCTTTTCTATTTTGGTGTATAAAAATATCGATTAAGAATATTATATGGAGAATAATAATGTTCCTGATCGATTTTGTCAGAATTAATCTGTATTTCTGATAAAATAAATTGAAGTTAAATTTGTGAATTTTGATAGCGGCTGCGTATGAAGGATACAGTTAGCGCGTGGCGCCCTCTGTCGATGTTGGTAACTGATTGAATTTGATATTGTATCTCGTGGTAGGTGTCGCGGCGGGCGCTGCTCTGTAATTCGCTTGTATAGGGTAAAGGAGTTGGCTTTCATTATACTGTTAGTCCGTTGTTGCAGTATTTTGATGCAAATATTACTTATTCGATAAGCGTATTCGTAAATAAATTGACTCCGATAATAGAATTGTTTTGTTTTATTTCGCTTACCCGATTTTTCTCGATAGTAATTTCAGACATAGCGGCGACTACGAACACATGGGGAATTGACCTACAGATGTTATCGTCACGGTTTAATTTTTTACAACTAACAATGGCATGAATATACGGAGACAGGGCAACAAAAATGCCCCGAGTTCCCTGCAATTTGTCACTACATACAGCTAAACTCGCATGATTTTTTCTACTATATGTATTACGATAATATTACTCTTCTAATTATATGAAGGTTTGACAAAAGAAGGCAAAAGGAGCAAAGGTGGAATGAGTGTTCAATTGCATTTCACAAAATGGATCTACTATCATTAGCATAAATAGGTTTTACAGGAAAAGGAAGGAAGGTGGTTAGCCTTTAAAGATTTATGGTCGATTAAGTCGCAGATAATTTTGTCCTGGTATCCCTAATACACTGAGCGTATCCAAATACGATCCCTGTCTCCATATTAAATGTCATAAAAACGAATGGAAGAGCGGTTAAAACATTCAAGTGTATCTCACCATTGTCAGACACGATTGGCGTTGCGTTTCAAGATTAACCTGGAGATAAAGCGAAGGAATTGACATCTGAAGTTATACTTCTTTTGGCACGTTAAGGAAAAATGATGAGAGTAAATTTTTACGATGCGCGCGCACACCGTCACGAAAATCCGACACCCTGAAGTTAGCTATAGTCAACATTTTATTCAAAAAAATTATTTATGTATTAAAAACCTTTTTTTTATTGTTAGTGTCGTTTTTTCTACAAACGTAGAATAAGGCAAAGATAAAATTTTTGAAAAGTTTTTTATATTGTTACGCCAAAGAAGTATAACTCCTAACGCGTGTACATAAGTACACACAATTTTTTTTATGATACGAAATAGGCTTGCAGGACAGTTGATTTCAAGTAATCACTTAAACCTATAGTTAGGTTCATTTGAACTAAAATAACTGTAGTTCTGAGGCCAGTTATTAATGGGTTGCTATTCTTGTAGACCGATTTGTAATGTCTCATGTTGCCAACAATATTTTTCGGACATGCTCAATTTTTGCTACTATCTTCTTTAAACGCTTAACCCTTGGACTGTTCGAAACTATAACGGTTTAATTCAGTTACATAAAAACGAATGCAGATCTTATGACGCACTGGACAACAAACTGCTGGCAGCATAGGTTAAAAAGAAAATACCCCATTACAAAAATTTGGAAAACTAGAACTATAAAAAATTGCGTAATGCAAAGTTATAACAAAAAAAAATGGCTATATATTTAAAAACATGATCCGGCATTATAAGATCTGCGTCTTAAAAAAACAGCTGAGGGGTTCACGTGTTAAGAGAGAGCAGAGATTAGTAACGTAACGTTTCAAGCTTTATGGCATCATATATAAAAACCAATAGTATTAAGACTGTAACGAAATAATAATTGTACAGTTTTATGAAACCACGATGCAAGTGAAACTTGAACTAAACTATGGGCGCCACAATATTGACCTTGGCTGCTCAGCCGCGGGCTTTCATTTTACTCCTATTCCGCGGCCGGCTGTGATGCGACATGCAATAGATGGACGAAGAAATTTGTAAAAATGTAAAAAAGTTCCACTTGAACAAACTCAAATGTGAATTGTAATAACTTTATTTATAAATTATCATAATCATAATATTCAGTCAAAAATAAAACGTTTTATCAATTAATATAAATTTGTTAACAAGATAATTCTAGTTTCGAATTCTATTGTGGAACTCTGCGAATACATAGAGAAATGAAAACTTACTTACATTTAACATTTTAATAGTGATAAAGCAATTACTATTCAACATAGCACATACTCGTATAATCTTGCCTTATATAACATAATCACAACATCAGGATAGAAAAGGTTAAACAATGAAAGCGGAAAGTTATATTATTGACTTCTTTGAGATTAACTAAAAACTTAAAATAAGGGAATTTAATGTTAATAAAACTAAGAAGAAAGTTATTAAGAATAACGGTGTTTTTAAACACAAGGGATGATGGCAAAATAATTTCTTACGCATTGCGGATATGACGGCTTGTTATGTGCCACGCAGGCCATATTATGATAGAATTGAATGATTACTACAGAAATCTTATAACGCCTAAATACAAACACTTCGAGTGTGTTATGCCTTTTATATTTATGTCGATGAATAGTTGATTAATAGATAAAGACGTCTCATAATGGACCGGCAATGTGGAACTGCATTATGCTTTAACATAAAACCATCAAATTTGAATTCGTTGACTAATCTCGACGGGTACTTAGGGGTAATACCGTATAGTTTATGTTCATTAAATAGTATATTTATAAAACTAACAAGGCCATTTGGGTATTTTTTATGTTATGTTCACTAACTTGTTAATTACAATCCTTAAATATGATCACTCCTTTTTGTTATATCTTGTGGACTTATGTTTAAAAAATTAAAAACCCTCCGATTGTGATTGTTTTCAGAACAGCTGCTGCCGTTTTATTATTGTTATTTTTTGACAAATTCTCCGTCTCCGCTAAGTATGTAGTACAAACGAATTATTAAGAATATTTAAATAAACTTAAACCGATTTATATGCTCTTAATTTCAAAAAATATATTTATATATAGTTCAATAAAATGCTTCGCATAATTACATGTATTGTAATAGTACTAAAACGACTAAATAATCACCAGTGGGATTTGTAACGCAATTATAATGGCAACACTAGTAAAAAATGGCGTATTCAGATTATTGATATCATCATATTTATTTAAGTACTACGTACGTATGGAATCATAATAAATGCTAATGTGTTGTAAATTTCTTGTTTTTGTTGTTAGTAGTTATTGTAAAGTGTCGCTGTAAGAAACGTCATTTTTAATTTAAACAGCAGGAACAGAAATACGTTTATAATCAATAAAACACTGATTGTACTGACAGCGGTTACTGCGTGGAATGCAGCATTACATTTTTTTTCGAACTGACTACACTATTAACCCGACAAGGCCTCTATAGTTTCACCGGACTACTTGCCATGCTGGACTAGGACTAGTCATGTACACAATGAAAGGTTTGACGGGATTTTAAAGTGAAACGTTTTTTACATCTGCTCACATTTTTTCGTATATCAATCGCATCTCGTATTACAGCCGGTCGTGGAGTAGGGGTAAAGTGAAAGGATCTCGGCAGAGCAGCCAAGGCCATGGCTCAATTCAAAATGATTCAATATAAACTTAAATAAATATTATGATATTTTCATCTGAGTGAAGTAGCCTACTATTAATTTTCCATTATCATTACCATATTCCAATTATTAACTTAAGTTTAAAAACGTGATTTTAACACCTTGAATGGAATAATTTTTCAAAAATTTTCAGTGAAATGCTTACGATCCTAAAAATAGTTTCACTCGCATTGTGGTTTCATAAAATTACACTATTGTTTTATTACTTTCATTGAATAAAGGTTATATGTGTAAAGTATTTTAACAGAATATAGTTGAGTATGATGAGGATGGGCCCTTGACAACTGAAGTATCACAATCTGCGTAGTAGGATATGGCGATTGTATGACTGGGTAATAACCACCACACACTAGATTTAAAACCACAAATTCGCACTTTTAGATGATTGTTTTCATTATAGCACGGCAAAGTGACTACACTATGCCTGACGTTAAGCATAGCAGAATCCAAAAACAACAGTGAGTATCGAGAGACAAACTATCCATTACCAGTCGCCGCTGTCATGCCGTACCTGCATAAATAGTCTCTGACGTGTTCCGTGATCAGCCGCTGTATATCTGATGACGGCAATGACCAGTGATGGATTTCGAGAATATCTCGGTAGTCGCAGTTTCTTTTGATAATACACTGTATTACCATCAAGTACAATGAAACTCCATGAAAAAGCCTTGGAATAATAAACACAAAGTCGTTCAAAGAAATATTTATTAAGCACTGATTTTCTTTTTCTGTACATTCTTCTTGTCCGTGTAGATCCTTTGGAACAACACGAACTTCCCACTCTTGATGTTCTTAGTTTCGTATATAGCGCCCTCTATCCTCCACGAGGGGACCTCGCAGTGTTGCCAGCTTCGACTGTCTTCCGGTATTAACAATTTATCCAATAACTTCGCACATAATTCTGGTACCACCGGCTGCAGGATGATGGCGCATATCCTCAACGTTTCCATCGTGACGTGGAGGATCACGTCGAGGTCCCTCTGGGTTTCGGGGTTCCTCCTCAGCTCCCAAGGTTTGTGAGTCTCGAAGAATGAGTTCGCGATGTGCAGACATTGGATGACCGCATCGACGGCTTTGTAAAATTGATAATTACTGAAGTGTCCGTGACATGTTTCTGTTGAAAACCAAGGAATAATGAAAACCCAAAAACCTAAAAAGACTTAATTAAGCCATAAATAGTGAATTCTATACCGCAATAACCAATTTAATACAACGGTTGCACCGATTTTGAACATTTGAACACATAGAAAATTTTCCAGACTATTATTGTAAACAACATATCATTACGCTTTTCTGCAGGTGCTAAGCAGAGAAAACGAAATTATAAATGGAAAATGAAATTATTTTATAAATGTTTTCTTTTATTGTACGTATCCCATGTATATCTTAACCGAATTAGCTTAGAGGAAAAGAGACTCTCCAGTACCTGGTAACGTCTCGATTTTTAAATTAATGTGTCTAATATAGTTTCTGTTTTTTTTATATAATTTAATTTCTCTCTGGCAACCCTGAATCTATTTGTAGATCGAATTAGTACAAATGTAAAGAGATAACAGTTCCGATTACCTGGTAACCTCTCGACGGTCGCCAGCAAGAGGGCAGCGACCTCGCCCTGGCTGAGGGTGGCTAGTTCCGGCGCGTGCAGTGCGGGGAACTCCCCGCGCGGGTTGAGGGCTTCCCCGCAGCAGCGGCTCGCGAGGTTCCCGAGGGTGTCCGCGAGCTCCGAATTCACTATGTTTATCAGTTTCGTTTCGCTGTAATCTGTAAAAAAATAATAATAACACTATTACTTTGCCTTACAAAACCTAGGCAATTTTAATAAGTACTGTGTCCGAGGGATAGGTCAAATTATATGAACACGAGAGAAGTCGCGAGGAAAAGTTAGTCACTTATAAAGATACAAACGCAAACGATATCACGGGGTGTCGCCAGTCTTATATATATGCTTACTATAATATGACCAATAACGTTTAAATTATGGACATTGAAGCCAATAAAAGAACGATAAAAAAATGAAAAGAATTATAATCATAGAATACTGTATATGCCTATGAAGCATCATTGTACACATCGTTTGATTCACTTTTATTGTACGTATAAACCTATTTCACTGTAATCGGCATTCGATTATCCGAGAATGTAACGATATATATTATACATACTAACTCGTGCTCGCGGACTCGCATGTATTAATGTAGATTAGAAGTATCTATTGAGAACAGTATATTTTCTCTATATGGAAAGTACATACAAAACTACATGACGATCGGTAGAATAGGTTAAGACATGAAAACGTAACAAAAACACACACATTTACATTTAAAATATTAGTTGGGATAAGTATAGCGTTCCACCATAATCTTATCTCATATTATGAGACGATGTATCCTAAAAGTTAGTACTTTGAAATCAAAAGACAGATGAACTCTTAAAAGCAACTGGAGCAATGGATATATAAGCACTTGAGGATTTCGAACTTGTTACTTAGAAGACTTCCTATCACAACGTTAAGATTCCAACTGAAAGCTTATGATTTGGTAAGGGTCTTACTAGCGTCATAGGCCATCGTCGCCTCCCGGAGCAGCATATAGCGAAGGGCGGAGGGCGGGACTCCGGTAGCGGAGGGAGCCACCACATTGCCCAAAGATTTGGACATCTTGCTGCCCTCCACCGTCCAGTGCGAGTGGCAGACCAACCTGCGAGGCGGGTGCCATCTCACCGCCATCAGAAACGCCGGCCAGTATATACCGTGGAACCTAAAATGTTTCTAAATCGTAGGCAAGGCACTGCAATTATACATCAGTCTGTAGGGGTTGACAGCAAGGCCATAAGCCTCGTATCCAAGGAATGTATGGGCATAATCACCACGCCAGACGACGTTATACTCGTATAGACGATATGAAACTCAAAAGAAATACAAATCAAAACTTCTTCATTCAATTTAGGGTCCTATGAACTCCTAAACTACCACCGATTCGGACAAACAAACTCGATCAGGTTCATCTTTTTAACGTACACAATTTCGAAACAAATTAAAATTACAATCGTTTTTATCGGATGCACAGACAGAGGTGATATTTCCAGATATCACCATCATTCCCATATTGATCTATCCTATAATAGCCTTTTGACACCAAAACCTACTTGATATGGTCCTTGAACTTACAGTTCAGCAAATCGGTAATGTGCTCGAGGGACTATTTTGTAAAACCTAATATAATTACCTAAAAAACTGTTACTGGTCTTACTAAACCTGACAGGGAATGACCTGCTGTTTGTCACAGTTTCTAGTATTGAAATCATGCTCGTATTTTAGGAAATCCACCACAGTTCTATATTTCCTCACATATAGGGGTACTACAATCACATTTCTCAGGTTCAGGTTACCTCGCGATGATTTCCTCCACCAGTCAGCCGATAGTGCTACCAATTTAAATGAGTAAATGTACGTGAATTGATTTCTACTATGCAGAGTCGTGGTGGTCGAGTATTTTGACCCATGGAATATCAATCCGATATGTTCCGGTTCGAACCCCGACATGTACCAAAGATTTTTTTAGTATTCGCGTACATTCACTAATTTAAATTGGTAACAGTATCGGCTGACGATGAAAAACATTAACATCGTGAGGAAACCGAAGCCTATGAAATGTTCTTGTAGTAACACCGTGTGTGGGAACAATATAGAACTTGGGGATTTCTCAGAGTTTGAAATCGCCAATACGTCGTGGGCTGGCGTGGTGGCACTCCTTCGGGAAGAGGCCTATGGACCTACAGTGGGTCTCTTACAAGCTGATGTAGATGATGACTATGGTGACATATATTAAACTACATATTCAACATTGTTTTACCATATCTTACTATGTAAGTACAATATTAATTAATAGCGCGAAACGGTATCTATGGTGTCTATGTTTTTTACATTGTAAGAGCGCAACTAACTTTGTGTATTACGTTGACGCATGCCAATTATGTCTCAAGATAAAGCGAACATCTCGATGTGTTACATCGATGTATGCAACTTCAATCTTAAGATAAAAGTAACTTCAAGGTGTGTTACATTGGTGCCGGTCAATTCCGTGTAAAGTTAAAACTAACTTCATAGCTGAATGTAAGGAGGCCAATCGGAAAACGTGACACTATAGTGGGTGTTACGCCTAGTATATGGGGTTCGCGATCCACACACAGTTATGTTAATACTCACTTCAGGATATCCTTCCCGACAACATGCACGTCCGCTGGCCAGGGTCTGCCTCTCGCCTTCATCACCTTTTCATCCGGGTACCCGGTCACCGTTAAATAGTTGATCAGAGCGTCCAACCACACGTATATACTCTGCTCCTCATCACCAGGAACCTAGATTACAATATAATCCTTTATATATATTTAAGCCGGGAACCTAGATTACAATATAATCTTTTATATACATTAAAAACCCCCACAATCAATTTTACATCAGAGTAAAAATTAGGGTGGACCTTATTTTGCACTTCCGCTTTCTAAATGGAAGTGAAAGTAATGCCTTCATCAATCAAAATACATTAGAATAGTTTATGAAAAAAGAACCCTCATTGCTTATCCACAAAAAAGAAACCGAACCGATAGAGTTGCTAACTGTAAGCGATCGTATTAGTGTTCTGGTATATGTACTAATGACCTACTATTGACTCGTGCCGAATTACTATTGGCTCGTTGTTAATAACCAATACTAACAATACTTAATCACTATTGGCTACCTGTTATTCATTAAAATGTTGTAAGGGTAAAAAAAGGATATAGGGTACCTATCATCCTGAAATAAAATTGTACTCGAGAAATAAAAAAAAAATCTTTTAGATGATCATCAAAAATAAATAGGGATGATATGTATTAAGAAAACTTTTTATACCCTTACTATGGTTAAATCTCGACTACTAGCAATAAAAAACAACATAAAGAAAACTACTTAAAAATTTATCACAGTTATAAAATCATTGTAAAATTTGCTTCCATTTATTTAGTTTCGAAATGTAGAGACTTGGTGGAAAGATATGTGCATGTTTTTGCAAAAAAAAATATTAACTTTAAAAATGAGTTTTTTTTTCTTACCAACGTTTGTACAGTACCTATAAGTCTTAATAATTCTGCACAGACTACCATACAAATAGTAATATTTAATAACATAAGATATCCACGATTCGTCTGCATTTATGGAGAGGAAGAATAAGACAGACAATACGTATGTATATTTCTCACCTTTATCGCCCAATGGACTCGGGAAGACGGTCTACTGATGGATATATCTGGAAAATAAACGTCGTCTGCCAACGAGTCTTTAAGTTGCTTCTGGAACTTGCTAGGATATATTACACCATCTGGAATTTAACAATTTTGTATATGTATTCATCATTAAGTCAGATTTACATCTGTAATCTAATCACGAAATCAGATTTAGGTAGAAATACTCACAAAAACACAAACGGATACTCATTCTGGCACTTAGAAACTCATCAGTACACACCAATCATTCTAGTACTTTCAGCTTTATAATATTATACATGCATAGACAGCATAAGTATCTAATGGTATGAAAATATGCAGTAAAATTCATTTGCTGAATATGCTACAATGCCTAATTATGTATGGTTACTTTTATTGTATTCCATCTAAATCTGAACTTGTTTTACAACCAGCTGTCCCCGCGACTACGTTCGCATGGAACTCAATGTAAAAAAACTGTGATTGTAAAAAAGTGTAAGTACAAAGTAAGTTATTTAATTTATAGAAATATGTAATATTTGTAATTGGCCAATTTTTAGATTGTATATTATAGTAGTAATAGATTTAGAAAATGGCGGTTGTATGCCGTCTGTTAGCAATAATGCATATTAATTAATTACTGAACATCTTAGGGTATTAACATTTATTTATGTGAAAAAAAGATATTAACCATTTTTCTTGCGTTCTATGTCTTAGTAATGTAATACTGTGGCAAGTTTATTTATGTTATAAAATACCCTGGTTTTTAGATGAGGCTAAAGTCCATTTACTTATCTACTTTTCTCTCGTACTTAACTCCCGTCGTCATTAAATTTACAATAACTTTTGATAGACTTGACCGATTTTAATGAAACACAATATTTATATTGCACAGGAATATGCATTCTTGCTAGTGTTTTATCGGAAACCTAGTACTTTACCAGTGAGGCCTGTTCAAACAAACAAACATTTCTAAAAATAATCGAAATGGATTCGCTTGCTTATTCCTAGACACCTGTAATATTTTTTACTCAAAAATCAAAAAAGTACAAACACGTTGGATTTACATTCTTATTATATGTATAGATGTAACAGTCTCCTACAACACAGCTTACACCTGTGATTCCTAAAGTGGACTATACGCATAGCCAAGAGTCTATGACGACTAGCAGAAGGGTTCATATCAGCGGGGAAAAAGATTTGGGGGTACATAACATGAAAATAAGTGTTAATAGTAATTAGCACATTTAAGCAGATCTTATAGTCATACTCCTAATTAATTTAAGACATGAATGGATGACGGTGACAGACAACATTTTTTTAACTGTTCATTTTATGACTTAAATGAATGTATTATGTCCATATACGTATTCCGTTCTTATAAAGTCAGCGCAAATAGACTTGACATGAAAATAGCTAAAGTACCCAAACTATATACTGATATAATCAAAAATATAAACTTTGGAGCGTATTCCTTTAAAATGACACATTTGTGACGTATCATACTAATCAATCATTCATCATAATTCTAGATAGAACTGCATTTTTTTTTTCGGACTGTCGTACACTGTTAGCCTGGCAAGGCCTTACCAGTTTCACCGGCCTACTAATTTGTTCAGGCGATCAGCGCAAGGGCACACGGTGCGCCTCGGCTTGAACTGTCGCCGAGTTTCCCGATCTGTTATAGTACTGCATCAGATCACAGCTGTAGTATGCAAGGTTAGCATTCAAACATTTTTCATGAAGGAACAATTAGTTACGTCAACTCTCATGGTATTAGATTACTAAGTGTCCGAGCATATTCACCTCGGATATACTAAATTTACCCATAAAAAGATAAATCTAAAGTAGGATACCTACAAACTAAAATTATCTTACCATTTTTAAGCCACTGTTGGAGGTGATTTTTGAATGAGCTCAGCCTAAACATATAGTTTGTCTCTTCTGTCCATTCCAATTTGTGTCCAGACTCGGCAGACACCTTCACCTGTATTCCCAATATGACGTACAGGTTCATATTAATTTGCATATACCTCATAGAAGCGACAAAGAACAGAGCCGTAATGGAGTACGGGTGGTCGGGACGGTTCGTGGTGACAGTTTTTTGGTGGAAGTCAAAATTCACAGTAAAGAATAATAGCACCTCGTTAATCGTAATATCAATGAAAAATGTTAACCATTTCATTTCGTATTTTAAGAACTCTCGTGCTTGTTAGCAACAATTTTTTCGGAATTCATATGCCTTTACTAATTAAGATTGGTAACACTACCGGCTACCGGTAAAGCAAAACATCGTGAGGAAACTTGTACTTAAGGTAAATATTCTTGTAGTACCAGCGTATGTGCGAAAATTATAGAACTGTGGATTTATCAGAGTTTGAAATCGCCAATATATCGTGGGCTGCACGTGGTGATTCTGAAAAGAGGCCTGTGGGTCTTCAGTGAATGTCTTACAACTGATGATGATGATATTATAAACCGCAAATACGAACATATAATTTCTTTACTTCCATCCTGCACGCTACGCAATAATATATCACTACATATTATAAAACAAAGTCGTCCGCCACCTCAATCTGTCTGTCTGTATGTTCGCGATAAGCTCGAAAACTACAAACGGATTGTAATGGGATCTCCATCAATCGATAGAGTAATACATGAGGAAGGTTTAGGTATATAATTTGTCAAGATTTTTTTTAATTGGTTGAAATATAACGAAAAAGTCAAGCTATATTATAAGGATAGCCTGTTATACCCATCTATCTTAAAAAAATTACGTCAAATAGAATGAGGTAATTGGAAGGACTATTTAGATGAATACAGTATTAATTCTTATCAAATTGAATACATTAGTTACCTAAGCATTTCACGCACAAAAGTATACATTTTTGATTATCAGGATAGGACTACGTCCGCCGGGTCTGCTAGTTTATATATATAATGAACCTCTATGTAAGTATGGTTTTAAATTTAAAGACCAATGTAAGGAGAACGGCAAATTAGTTCTAAACTCTGAATAACTAGTACCAACACTACACCGCTACTACAAACAACGAAACAAATTCGCTAAGACTTTATTCGAATACTCATACAATATTTCATGTTTATGCATCATCTTTGACGTATGGGAAAAACATGATATCATCTATATATAAGTATGTTCCATGTTAGCACTTTGAAATCGAGTGAAAAGTAATAAAATATAGAATTCGTTTTTATAATAGAAGCTTTCGTCGTTCATAATTGCTGCTTCAAGTATCAAAAAATATAAACTTTACTTAATTATTAATCAGCACACGTACTGCATGAATTTGGTGAAATCCTATAATGTCAGTGAATAAAATAATTATTCATTTTTAATTTTGGGGAATTTCAAGTAATTGTGGCAATTTTGGCATTAGCTATAGGGGTAAATATTTTTGAAAATTAGTAACTCCGAAAACAAATGTAACATACACAAATCAAACTACTGAAAATGGGAGAATAGTGTGCATAACTACAATATTATTACACAAATTTTACACTTACCTTTTGCCCATTTTGAATATCGTCTTTAACATATGTCTCGGGAACAAATGACTCGTCGTTCACACTGTACCAGCCTGAATATTGGGCTTTGTAAATGTAGTCATTTTTTAGTAATTCATTCTGTAATAATATTTATAGAAATCACGTTTGTGTTTATTTCACTTTTCATATATATGTTGAATTGATTCTAATTTTTTTGTAAGATATTTGTGGATTGAATTTGTATATAAATGTTGATTAAAATTTCTTTACTACCATTGAAATTATAACAGAACCTTCATGCTTTCATAGCAACACTATTTAATGGTATAAGCACACGTGACCGAAGTGAAACTTCTTCGGAGATTTTGTCCAAGGATGATATCAGGCATCGGAGTGCGTCATCGGCCAGAAAGAGGACGCTGAGAGAATGCGAGAGAGGGAGCTAGACGCTCCGACAATACGGCACGGAAAAGCCGGCCGAAGACGACGCGGAAGAGGTGCAGGCATATATCATCCCATGCCTCCGTAGTGAATCTCCAGGCGGTAGACACAGGGATGTCTGCTGCCACGTATGGAGTGCCCGTGAAGGTATGAAGCACTGCTAGCCGCAGCTTCAGAAGAGAGCAGGAGAGAGAGGCCTTTTCTCTCTCTCGAGATGAGGGTCCCCGGTTTAACACCTTCGGGCGACCCAAGCGCGTGACCAGGGTAGTGGCGTATGCTCACCGTGAACTCGCACCCTGTGCCACATACGCGCTGAGCGGCAAAGGGGTTTTAATCAGTAGGAGTCTGACATAACCTTCACGCTGTCTCCCGGCAGTGTGAGGGTATACATGAAGGATTTCCCCTCATAAAAAAAAGGATGATATCAGGCATAGTTGCACATGTTTTATTCTTTGGAGTTCATCTTTCTCTCTCGGTTTATATCATAGCCTTTTTTCTATGTCTTTCTGGTGAAGTATATATTTTCGAGTCTATGTGCATCAGAAATATTGAGTTGAAACTGTAAACTACAATTCAACTTTGCAATTTAAGTAATTACCCCTAAAGAATGTTTACTACAAAAATAAAAAAAACTCTTTTACCCAAAAATATGTGACAGCTTTTTTGTGTCTCTCCTCTGTCGTACGTATAAATTCTGTATACTCCACGTCATATTGCTTAAAGAGGTCCTTATATTCATTTGAGATTCTTGTGCAGTATTCTGGTAAGGAAAGGTTTGCATTAGCTGCGGCTTGCTGGACTTTTGTTCCATGTTCATCTGTGCCTGGAATAATGTAATCATGTTAATAGTCCGTTTGATGGTGAGACTTGAGCTACTTTTGTCGGGATGGAATTTACTTGTGTTTGTCTGTCTAGCCAATTTTAAATACTATGAGTGGCATATAAACTTGAAGTCTCGTTGATAACATATTAACTAAAATAGATTAACCAAAACTTTTATTTATGGTAGCATTTATCATACACACATCACATATACATACTTATTATTTATCAACTGATACCCGTGACTTTATCTTTGTTGTTTGTTATCATAAGAGGATATTTTATGTACAGAAGCAACAACATAAGCACCATATTGCTTATCCCACTTCTCCAGAGAAGAGAATACACATCGTTGAATGTGTAGTAGTACTTATAAAAGCCATACTTTCTTAAAATTTTAACAGCTTTATATTCATCATTTCAGCCTATAGAAGTCCATTGCTGGACTAGGACTCAGGCCAGGACAGGCCTCACTACACGTTCTCCACAGCATGCGGCTCAGTGCCGCCTGTAACCAACGGTTCATCACAACTTTAATTATGTCATAAATCCATCTGGTGGAAGGCCATCCGACGCTGCGCTTTCCATTACGTAGTCGCTACTCTAGGACATTTTCACCCCAACGGCCGTCAGTCCTTCGAGCTATGTGCCCTGCCCATTGCCACTTTAGCTGTGATATCACCATATATATCACCAGCTATGGTGGCAACTTTAGTTCTCCTATGGATTTCATCATTTCTAATTCGGTCACCTAGAGAAACCCCATGCATAACTCCTACCACCACCGCTCGCTGGGCGATCTTGAGCTTTCCTATGACGCCTATAGTCAGTGACCATATCTCAGTGCTGCAAGTCACCACGCATTGGTTAAAGACTTTCGTCTTCAAGCATTTGGGTATTAGGGAAGAAAAACAGTGCTTAGTTTCCCGAACACAACCCTACATAGCTGGATACGGCGATTTACCTCTTTCTCGAAATTGGACCTACCTAGTCGGACAGTTTGTCCTAGGTATATATACCAGTCACCAACTTCAACAACTTTGAGCGTAGAGTTCTCTACAATTATTGGGGAGACACTACATGGCTATTCGACATGACTTTTTTTGTTTTCTCCATGTTCATTCTGAGGCCCACTTGTTCAGAAGCTCTACTGAGCCTATAGAGCATAGTGCCTAGCTCCTCCAGAGATTCTGCCCTGCCCACAATATTACTTTATATTATATAAAAATATGGTAATTTTTTTATAGATAATATACAACATGTGAAAAGTGAAACTAAAAAAATCAGACTAAAATTTATTTAGTACTTTTAGATGATGGCCACACATTTAGACCTTTTTTTTTTTCGAACTCTCTACACTGTTTACCTGGCATGGCCTCTACCGTTTCACCAGACTACTCAATAGCAGACCTCTATTGTTTTATTTATATAGATTTAACTTTTAAAGTAAAAAAACTTACCAGTACTAAATATTACATTGCAATCTGGATTTGTCAGCTTTTTCAAATCTTTGTATGGCATCAGCGACCACAGCTGTGTACAGATGACCGAGATGAGGGGCTGAAATAGAAATTATCCACATAAGATAATAACATAAAAGAATTGGCTCACATTTATGCCCTTTATTAAGTGTACTATACTTATGATAGATTAGTACACAGAGATATATTCCAAAATACCATGATGGATATAATATCAAAAAAAAAACATTAATACACAATTTGAATCAATGTACAGTAGGCTTTAGTTCTTATGAAAATAAAAATACAAACTACAATAGCATCCCTACCTCCAGAAGTTGTTACAAGTATAGGCAGACTAAAGAAATAAATATGCATAGTTTCTACTATTTTATTATAATGTATGTATAAACATTTATTATTATAACCATATGAAACCATTATTCTATACATTAGCTAAGTCAAGTATGCCCGAGTTCCTGGCAAAATAGTTTTGATATCCCTTTGATATATTTAGTGTATACATATATAAATATACAATCAGTAAAAATATTATTGCATATATGATGTGTGTTTAATTAGGAACTAATTTTTATTACATTCAGCACACATATTATTTATTTACTGTTTCTTTAAAGTAATTTTAATATTTACATCAATTGTAACTGTAAGGGTACATTTGATGAGAAGATTGGTTAGGTTTAAATAGCACATATGATTTTAAGTACTAGGACATTGATAGATGTATATTTTACCAACTACATTATCACATCTCAGAATATTTTCTTAACCTCTCGGCTGATTTTTTAAGACTCAGATCTCAAAATTGTTGGATTACTTTTTTTATTTCACAACATCATACATTGGAAATTTCATGGCTTCGTAAAAAATGTTAGTGTAAATAAAATAAAAACATTTTACACGGGAATAATAGTTTTACAATACATCATTTGTTATTTTTCAAAGTTATTAATCTTACGGTGCCAACAGTCTGTTGACCTGTGTCTCATGAGGTCAAAAATCCTTTGTATAGAACTTAAAACTGTATGGTTTTGTACAGTCCAATGGTTAAAACAACCAAGTTTACATAAGATATTTATCTTTTCTGTTGGTTATTAGTATGATACTAATCAGTAAATATTCTCAAAATCCCAAACCAAAATAAAAGCCTTGAATCATTCCTACAGAAAATAAATTATCCTATTTTTATAATCCTGCTATTAGTTATATCAAGAATGATAAAAATAATAAGTGCTGTTTACCTGCATTTACGTAAAATATAGGAGTAGTAACATAAAATGGTCTCTTTTGGGCAACGGAACACAATAAACGTAAACTTAATCTCATTTTATACGACCTTCAAAAGATTTCTAGATTATCAACAGTTTTGAAGAAAGTTACAGCTGTTTTTTTAAGGTTATAAACTACGATTAAATCCGGAACTATTTATTATAATGACTGTAAAAAAACATAATAATTATATCATAACATTTGTACCTGCCGCCTATTATCTACATTATACGCAAGTCAAGAGCCAATTATGTATTTGTGATTTAAATTCTATGCAATTCTATGTAAACACTCAGTAATTTGACATACGTCATAAAATAGTAGAGACAGTAGTAATAGTATTCGTCTAACAGGACAGGCGAAGGAGTTCATCCATACTGCCAAATAGTAGAAACAAACACAGAGTACATAATTTTTATTTTATATTATTTATGGCTTCCAATATTCTAGTAGATTATTACTGCTATTATACGTATATATTAATGATATTACAAGTTTCTTGCGATCATTTCAATAAACTAACAAGATGGTGGCCTTCTGGTTAAAACTTTTCCAGGGATTTTTGTGGCAATTTTAGAATCCATGCTCCGTAACCTTATTTCCCATCCATTTTACTTATGCACCATAACCAAACTGTATTACGTAAAACGCCACTAATATTAGAAAACAGAGCAAATATCACAAGATTATGAATAAATTATAAAATCCACTACATGACATTGCAAGATCACGCCAAAGGCTCGAGTACATTATTATAAATGGAGACTTATGAAAATTAAAAAGCAGTTGGCCGTATTCCGTATTGGCCGTTTCATTTTCCTTTCTACAGTTTTATTTTTATAATAGTACTAATAATTAATGTTAGCATAAATCGTTTCTTAATTTATGTAAACTATTTAGTAATATTACAATATTTCGTAAAACACATTATTTTCCAAAGACTTCTGATGTAGTATTTTGTTATTGAGCATTATTTTGATATCATGCCTTACTGATACGTAGCTAAAATAGAATGATAATAGCTTAATATACTGTTACTTTCATCATGAAAATTTTCGTTTGTCATGTTGATGAAGTGGACATGTACGTCATAATCAGAGACAAATAAAAATAAGTCATGACAGTTCAACTTCAATGTCTACAAAGGTTTCAAGCTATCCGACCAAATTAAGAAAACCATACCAGAAAATCAATTTTTTCTTATTTCTTTACAAGTCACCGCTAAACGAAGCACACTATAAATAAGTCGTATAGCCAGTACTAATATTAAAACCGATTAGTAGATGGTTTTGTGGTTTGTTGTGGTCGTATGAAATTTGTAACTTTATATTTTCATTTCTTGCAAATTATAATTAATTAATAAAAAAATGTCGAAGGGATTGATTGTGTTAATGGCTTGCGGAAGTTTTAGTCCACCTACATATATGCATTTGAGAATGTTCGGTAAGCTTAATTTCTAATGAACATTTTTAATTTTTGCGTAATTTAGTCTTAATTTACATAATACGAGAAAATGAAAAATGATCGACTTTTCATTTCTGGTTTCTTCAGAATGTCTGTATGTTCTTATAATTTTTTTACTCTAATAAACATTGTTTTTCAGAAATAGCCCGTGATTATATACATTCTCTGGGATTGGGGACTGTTGTTGGCGGTGTGGTGTCCCCGGTTCATGATGCTTATGGTAAAAAGGATTTAGTAGCATCACATCACAGGTAAGAAGCAAAGCATTATTATTTTCCTTTGAACATCTTTTGATGACTATTTCTACGATGATAACAAACTACTATTATTTGTGAATACTATTGCGAGCTCAGAAGTTACAGCAGTTTTTAAACCTTAGTTTTAAGTGATGTAAAATTCCTTTAAGAGATTTTTAAGCATAAAAGATAGAAGATACATAGACTAAATTGCCATACAACTACACTACAATTGATCAATTGCAAATCCATTGATAGATAGCAAGAAGTAGATCAATTAATTCTATGGTTGTTGGAGCTGAAGACACTGTAATACAGAATATGAACAGTACACAGTACAGTTTCATTCATGGCCATTTAATTACAAAATATGCATAGTTTGTATTATGGTAAATAAATAGCTGATATACTCATGTATAAGATGTAACCACTCTAAATATCGATGAGAACAGGCTTCTACATGTATTCAATAACACACATCTATATGTGCTTGGTGACAGAATTTTATCTTGACGAGGGTAGTTAGTCAAGCATGTCTTCAAAGAATCATTAACATTATGCTTTGTTTTTATTCACTGACAGTCCAAGTCCATTGTAGAATATAAAACCAAAGTATTCTATGTTGTGTCTGTAAATATTACGCTCTAGACCTCATTGTTTCATGTTTTATTAGACCTTTTATAAATGCATATTTCTTACCTAAGCTTAATGTAACTCATGCTCCTTGTATAACTCAAATTTACTATACTCAAAGTTATATCCAAATGTGCGACCATTCCTCGGTTAATGCTTTAAATATAGACTATATTAAGTACAAATATATAAAATTTTCTTGTAAGTTATAAGAATCTGTTAGTTATATTGTTTTATCAGTAATTGTTATCAAGAAGGTTAAGGTTATTAGAGACTTGTTACATAAGTTATTACATTAATTACTTTTATGTAATTTGTTTGATAAGACAAAAAGGCAAGCGCACACTCAATTCTAAAATTAGTTATTGTCCTATCTCTCAATAATATAGGTTATGTGGGTTACCAATAAAACAATTGTCTTCGAATCTGTTTATATTTGTTCTTGGTCCACACTTTATCCCAAATAACTTATTATAAAATAATTTGGTAAAACAACAGTTTATTATATAGGCTGCCTAAACACATTATCAATTTAGTGGACAATATGTAACGTAAAGGAACATGTGAAAAAGTTTTATTGATCCAAATTTTAAGTTATATTTTTTACCTTGTATGTATATATTTCTATGAAATTGTAGTTTTTATTTTACTTGGAACAATAACTACCTTCTAGATGATATTAAACTTCTAAGAAAAAATTAAAATACTAATATTGAAATTGGTTGTATTTTCCAGAATATCAATGCTGAAGTTGGCGCTACGCTCCTCAGGATGGATCAAGATATCAGACTGGGAAACCCAGCAAGCCGGCTGGACGAGGACAAGAATCTCACTGCAATATCATCAGGTGATTTTTTTTAAAATTAATATTTATCTTTTAAGAGTAAAATTTACGTGTCTGTTCTTTTAACTGATATGTAGCACATAATCATTTGAAGGTAACACATGAAAATTGATGTGAGTATTTCTGAGATGTATAAACTCCAATAATGTTTTACATTCCTCAACGTGGTGCTCCAAGACATCAGCTTTTGTACCCTTTAAATGATCATCGTAGGAATTGGTATTCACCTTTGAATATAATTAATATTTACACACATAATTTCCAGTAAACAAGAAGGGTAACAATTGGTTGCAAAACTGACACCTGCATATCATTACACTCTTTACTTATTTAGCTGGATACCATTCCGATTATATAAATATGAATATCTGAGTGTTTTAAGAAATATGCTCAATTATTGGTCTTGAACTTTGCCTCTGTCAGTAAGTGTTGCCATTAATAGAAGTTTACACAGATATAACAATGGTTTCAGGATTCTGTTAATAATCACATGGCACATGTTGACCCTGACCCACCTGCGTGGCTGCCAGATGATATTCTTAATGTAAACAGCATCGATGAACCTGACAATCTGGGCGGATATCTCAACGGTAATCAAGAGCCACAGGTCACGATCAAGTTGCTGTGTGGTGCTGACCTTCTAGAGTCCTTTGCAACTCCAGGACTCTGGTCTGATGAAGATGTGAGTAATTTTATGGTTTATAATGCTGTTGTGTTTTAAGATTTTCTAGTATTCCGGTAAATGTATTTGTTGTGGTAACTTCAGGCTTATATGATAACTGAGGTCAGTGCACTTCCTTTTACCATCATATGGTATACTATCATTTTAGAGTACCCATATAAATATGTAACTAACAATATATGTATAAATATGGGTTTGTTTAAGAAATATCATCTGATTGGAAATTTTCTATTACTGTTAAATATTCTATTACTAGCTGGACTAGCTTTGTCTGTGTTGTATATTATCTTAACAATACGTTTTCTGTACAGAGCAAAACATAAAAAAATTGTAAGCAAAAATACACTTCACTTTCAAAATTCCGTTGTAAACAATGTTAACTGTTAGTTCCACTTTCCTGCACATGCGCACCAATTCACACACCGCTGAACGCGTCGTGCTTATAAAAATCGTAATATCTTAAAACCTTATATAACCCAATATTCAATGAAGATATCATGGTAATTTCTTTTCGACAAAGACTAAGTGTCTACGAAGTTACATTAAAAAAAAAATCGAAATCTATCGAGTAGTTTTTGCGTGATGCACGCACAATGCTATATGTCGATGATTTTATTTATATATAAAATCATACTATATTTGTTTGTATGATGCAATGTGTTGTTTTCTTCTTCTTCTTGTTTTGGCACCTTAGAAGCATTTGCCAGTGTCAATGTTTTGTTGCAAGAGGGTTTATAGCAGAATGGTTACAAATAACATAAGTTTATTAAAACGTAAGAAGTTCCAAGTAAGTGTCTTGGATAATTATAATGTTCTAACAAGATGGTGGTTTCTTGTTAGAACTTTACATGTATTTTGGTGGTATCTCAGAATGCATGCTCCGTGGTATTATTTCCCATGCACTTCATCTGTGCATAATAACCGAACTATATTACGTAAAACACCACTAATATTACAAAATATAGAATGAATAACACAAGATTATGAATAAATTATAAAAGCCACTACTTGACAGATCAAGACCCCGCCAAAAACTGATGTGTTGTTTTTAATAAATCGTAATTAGAATACCATCAATTTTTATAAATAATTTCCTCCTATAATGGGAAAGAAATGACATGTAATTTCGTTTTACTGCGTGTATAAAATGTCAACGTTAGGTATTCCCCTTTATTGTGCTCTTAAGGCTAATGGATACAAATCTTTTAAGCCTAACTTTTAATTACTATTGTAAGCTTCAAACATCGCTCTGACAAAATGGTGCCCCTCTTGTTAGAGTTGTTCAGGAAGTTTTTGTTGTTTTTGTTGTTGCTGAGTTGTGTCAATTCATAATGCCAATTTATAATTATTGATTTTAGTTCACTTCACTTGTGTACGATAGCGAAAGTATTTTACACAAAACGCCATCATTTTTACACAACATAGAGGCAAGTAGTGTGTTTATTAATTAAAAGAAAATATTGTCATATGATACATCAAAATCCTGTTAAAAATCCTTTCGTTGTGTCTGAAAAAATAGTTTCTAGGTTATATTATATTACAGATGGAGGCGATAGTCGGCCGGCATGGTCTCGTGGTCGTGACTAGAGCGGGTTGTGATCCTGGGAAGTTTATATATAGCTCCGATATGCTCTACAAACATAGGGTAAATATAGTATAACTGCAGAAGTTAGATTATATAAAATTTATAGAATATATAAATGAATAGTCTTCTTTTTCCGGCATTGTTTTAAGTTTGATTGATCATAATCTTACATTATGATTGAAAATTGTAACATAGCAAGTGAAGGAAGAAGCGGTTCTCTAGTGCATCTTATAAGGAATACCATTTCAAGGCTTTTTGATTTCAAGTTCCCATCACAAAACTGTAGAGAAGAAGTGTCTTATAAACATGATGTGATAAAGTTTTGAGCATTCCAAGGATACATCTTGCTGGTGCTGGGTACATCGTGTTGGAGGGCATGGAATTCAGGACAGTGTTTAGAATTTGTGACTCGACTGTAGGTCTTAAGGATTCCTAGAACTATTGCTTGCACCCTTCTTCTTGCCTTGCTAAATGTAGTAAATTACTAAGGTTCAAATAAGGAGTTCATGGTGGGTCTCGAGAGGTCAAAACCTTTTAGTAAGTTAATATAACAATTTTAATGAATCCCATCGCTTTGTAAAAATACTTCTTGATTATTTAACTAGAGATATAAATAAGGTACTCATATGGCAAATCAACTTGATAATATATTTTTGATATTTTCTTAAATATATATATATATATATATATATAGATATAAAACAATTGTCAATATAATTATAAATTTACAGAAAAATATAATGCTGGTCACAAATTACATATCGAATGAAGTTAGTTCGACTGTGATACGGCAATTGATGCGTCGGGGGGAGAGTGCCAAGTACCTCACTGATGATGCGGTCCTCTCTTACATCCGACAGAATAGCCTCTACGGGGCATCTCCTTCTCTTATGTGAGTCTAATTTCAGTGTTATATTATCCTCAGGTTTATTAAGATATAGAAAGGGGAAGCCTCCCACTCCAGTCAGCTTGTCTCCCCCTTTTCCATTCGGCTCCTCTACATTCCATCTCCTTTATCAACAAATATAAATACACATGTACTCATAAGCAGCTATATTAGTGACGTAAATTTTATTGAAAATTATATGTAATTCCTTGAATATTAGGTTATTATAACTATGGACCAGTTTAACAGAAGTTTAAATTCTATTAACAGGTCATCAATTAAGGTCTATGAATCATTGCTTACTATGCATATTACTGATTACAGATTATAGTCTAGTCTTTTTCCTAAATTTCTAAAATTCCTCAAATTAAACTTTTAATAAACTCCCTGGCGTTTATTAATATCGGTTTTGTGAGATATTTTATTACTCAACTTGACTTATATAGGTCTCCAGTTAGGATATCAAAGTATATTAACATTCGTAGGTATGAAACCTTCAAACAGAGTTTTCTTTAGGAAAACTTGTATTTTCATATTTTTACATACAAATGTTACCAAATTTTTAATAAATACAGTTCATAAATAAGGTTAACAACCTATTCCTCTAAAACCTTGATCAATTTCCTATCCATTCCTTAAATTCTGTATATTTTGTCTCCATTTTCTGTACAGGGTTTTAAAGTTCTCTCAAATTTAGGAAGCAGTCCCCTTATCCTTAGGAACAGTCCCACGTATCTGTATTATTCAGTCGTATATCATGTTAGTTAAGGTAGATCTGTTTAAGTTAAATTAATAAGTTAATTAATAACGCAACGTTTTATGCACGCTCCCCTCGGATGTACAGTGAGTATAACATGTTGAACGAACTCGTAGCTAACTACGACAAACGGTCCCCTCAAGACGTGGTCATGGCCTCCCCCGACGAGACCAACTTCAAGAACATACTCATATCCATAAGGGACCGACCCTCGACGGTGGAGGAGACGGTGACCGTCAAACGAGCCCGGAAGAGCAACTTCCTGATGCCTTGCCACACCGACTGCGTCAGTCCAGTGGACGCCATCAAGCCGCGTGTCGCGTATGTCGATAGAGTCCCCCCGAACTATGTCCCGGGGAAGGCGGTCAAGATCGTCAGTGACGTCACTGAACACGTCATCAAGGACGAGAAGGTAAGCTTCGCTGAGACGACCTACTCCTCTCTAGACAGTTACCTGCAGAAGGACGAGTTCGATATCGATATGTACAAGCGTAGGGTTAGCGAGGGGAATGTCGATAATCTCCAAACGGACAGCACTATTAAGAAGCGTTGCTCGTCGACTATTAGGAAGTTGAAGCCTGATGATATGAAGAAGAGTAAGTCGGAAGTGAGTAAGTTGTGCGATAAGATGAAGAGCATCAAGTTGAAAGACAGAAGTTATAAGACTCGAAGTTGTAACGATATTGTTAGATTGATTCTGACCAAGCACGGGATTCATGTGATCAGTGATACCGAGGCTATTGTTTAAATTTCCTTTGAAATGCTACTGTAAAATACACACGGTGTACCTCGGTAACTCGAACTTGGAAGGGGGGAGGAGAGGATAGAGACGCAAATTCGTATTATAGAGAGATAAAAATTCGTATCAAAATGTTCAAATTGTAGAGGTTTAGATTATACCCTAACTGAGTTTAAATTACAGTGCAGAGATAGAAAAAACTTCTAATAAATTATTATGGACAATATTCTTAAAGTCGATACAATTTTTTTGAGTTACAGGAGTAATTATTTATTAAGTTATCCAATTGTAGCGATATATGAATAAAAAACGAATTTGTTCGCGATACAGAAGGGAAATATATATTTTTTCAAGTCACAAGTGATTATATGCACAGCAATACCTTGTAGAGAAAATCGATTGTCTCGACTTGTCGAAGGCTCAAATATCGAGTATAGAGGTATTGGAGTTTGAAAAGATGGGGAACAAGGGTTTTTTCTTCAATTTACCGTTGGTTTACTATACATGTATTTAGTAATGACTCCAAAATTATATTTTTTAGTAACGAACATTTACTACTAAAACCACTACTATTAAAACCAAATCTGAAAGTGTGAAGATACAACTAATACTAATTTTGAATTGATGCAGAGATAATTTGACCAATGGTAATTAATGCATTTGTGAATAAAATTACTAAAAAACTACTAGTGTACTAATTCGCATGTCGATACAATTTTTTTTATCGACTTTAATATTTGGAGTGACTTGTATATTTAATCACTAATTGGGATCGTTTCTTTGGACTTCCAGTCATTGTTAATTAACAATGATACAATAGTACAATCGTACTATTTCTGAAGTATTAATTTTACAGGCTACGTAACTTATTTTTATTCGACGCTAAGGGGGAATGTACATGTTTATAATTTTTTGGAAAAAGTCTGAACTATCTTTCGACAATAATATTGTAGGTATTGGATAAAACCATAATATTTGTCAAATTTAAAATAAACGCGTTGCTTTTTACTTGAAACTTACAACTTAATTCGACTGGATGCACATAAAAGGTGCTTAAGTCACATATCAATATTTTCAAAGTCGATGAGTTTTTTTGGTTATGTAGCTAAAATTTTGACAGAAGTACAATACTGCTAATCTTTTTAAATGATTATCTATTAAGAGCTTACATTAAATAACTGCGCATTTTGTTTAAAACGCTATTGTATTTTAGGAGTTAGATATTAATGGTTACTACCATAGGGAATCAGGTTAATTTGATTTGAATTAGTGCATTGTAATGGTTATAAAAATAGAGGGCTGTAAGGTCCAAGCGATGGTATTTATTTTTATACGAAAAATCAGATTCAGAAAAACGATTGGTAAAGTGAATTTAAGTTTTTATAGTATGTATCGACAAAAATATAAGACACTACCACTATGCTGGCTAATAAAATATGTTTTATAACCATTAGTCTGTACGTGGATTACTACCAACATAATGATTAAAAAAAAATCAGTAGTTGCCGAGACTTGATTTAACAGATATCCAAATTCAACAAAATTACATCTTTATAATACTTGTGTAGGTTAAAAAAAATGTGTTTAATTACCTTCGGACTCGATTTGGTGAATACTAAAAAAGTACAATGTAGTGCTTGTGTAAGATGAGGATATTCAAGAATGTGCTAAATCTCGAAAGTGGATTAACATTAAAGCTTCTATCAATCTTACTGAATTTCATAGTATCCTGAAACAAAAGTACATTTAAAGTTTACTTTTCGTGTTGATATAAAAAGGTATATCATACATTATTACGAAAAGTCAGAGGTTTGAAATTTCTATAGCATTATTCCAGAGTTATCTCGTTACTTATAAATGTTTACTAATAAGCCAGTTACCTTTACCGTCAAATTTATAATAATTATACTGAGTTAATGTATTAAATATGAATAGTATTTTATATACATTATGGTCTTAAAAGTTTTTTTCTCTACAAAAAAAACATTTTGATGACATAAAAGTGTGTGTTATTAATTTAAATTAAAATGGTTTTATATTATTAATTTAAATTAAAAAGAACTTGTATTATGAAGTTAAATTATTTTCTTTTAAGTTACTTTGTTTAAAAATATATAAACGGGAAGATTAGGATAAATTTTAAATAAAAGTAAAATTTGTAAAAAAATATCAATAAAATAATATATTAATCTTTATTCATACTTCCTGATTTGCTCAGTTATATTCTGATGCTTTTTTCAATAAATTTTTCAGTATTGTTAAATCTTTCCAAATAATTTTACCAAGGGATTTACAAAGTGTCCAAACAGATGTTCTTCCAGTTTTAATATACTTACATAATATTTTATCTTTTTTAGATATCAAATTAAAGTGTAAAGTTAAATTTATAGTACGTTATGGGGAGGTTAATGGAAAATTATAAAAATATTTTTAGTGTAGATGGGCTATTGATTATAGTTCTTAGGTCGTAGATATTTTATATTTAAGGCTAACTGGTGCCGGTGACTTTGTCCTCTTAAAAATAATTTTGTAGTTTATTTTTTTTTGTAACAGTTGTAGCCTTGTAACTATGTAACCTCCATAACCGTTTCAAACCTATGTGACTTCTGTTCAATTTTATCATTACTATTTGTCCCATTTGGAAAAGTGCAATAAAATATTGGATTAACCGTTGCGAAATTTAATCCGTACAAACTGACAATGTAATTATTTGTATAAATTTTGTATCATATGTATAAATATATGTATGTGTAGGGCGCATTTACTATAACTTTTATATGAAATTATAATCTAAATTTATTAAATATCTTACATAAATTTAAACTCAAACTATATTATAGTCAGTAAATATTGAATATGTTACTATAATGTTAGGTAATGTGGTTATTTAATATACATTTTAAGTAATATGTACTTGCAATTTAAAAATAATTATTCCATTGTTAAAATGTCGAGAAACGAAGTCGATTTATGGTCAAAAATGATATCTCTATTCCCTGTGATAGCTTTTAGAAATTACATTTTTGTAAAATGAAACCCCTTTTAATAACTACTGTGCCAATTATAATTGTTCCTATCTAATTATGTGTACATCGAGCATGAATCTTGATAGACGCCTATTGTGATTTTTTTTGGGTTGGTATGTCTAATTTCGGACAAATAGCCTATTGAAGCAACACTCCCAAGTAAATAGCCTATTGAAGCAACACTCCCAAGTAAATGTGTTATACACAATAATACTGAGATGTAACATACGAGTATAAAGGGAAGTTATTAACTTCCTGCTTGTTGAAGTTGAGAAGGCGTAATCTTCTCCCCAGTTATGTCGGCACGCATCGTGCAACTGTCACTTGTAAAATGAAAAATAAATATGTATTATTTAATCAATTTATTCTAATTTTCGTAATATGACTAGTCAAACTCGAAATAATTGCCTTAGTGGTGAGAAGGAAAGGAAGAAAACAGATTAAAAGGTACAAAAGGAGAAAAGAGATGCATAATGTATGCTTTTACTTGAAGATTGTGCTATACACAATTTTAGCTAAAAAAAATTTTTCCTTCTGAGGTATAAACAAGCGAGGGTAGGTAATTAACAAAATTTAAAGTTTCATTGTACACAGATATTTAATATCGATATTTTTTTAATGGCTAATCTGGAAGCGCGATTCTCGTCTAATGTCTATCTGTATAAATGGACGATGTATATCTTATTTTATAGTGAAATATTGCATTGTTATTTCTGTGTATATTGTATAACAATTATGAATAAATAACATGTCTAGTAAATTTTATATAATAAAATTAGATAATAGATCTATGTAATGAAATTTATATGTTTTCATCAATATCTCGTAGTTAATATAAATAGATTAGTTGCCATCATTCATATCCATGTATAAACATAATTACTAATCTAATCTTTTCTAATGAAATATTGTGTTATATGTATAGTTAAAAATAGTTTGTGTTAGAATGAATGAGACTTAAAGTTGATAAACTCACTGATACTTCAAAAGATAATTGTATAGACTTTGTATATTTATAATTAACAATGGTACGTCATGGGCCTAAGTGCCCTTTACAGGACCTCTATTTAGTTTATTGGAAAGTAATAGAGAAACTATTCAACTTTAATTCATCAAATTAGAGGAAAGCCTGTACGAAACTATCAATCCATGTGCGCAAATTCAGCTTGGAGATTCCGAGTATTTATATGTTAATGTTATAAAATTCGTGTTTATAGGTTATACATGAGTTTTTGATCAGGTAATCAATTATTTTTAAAACTATGCTGTTATAGGTTAATCACACGGGAAACCCTTGTATAACGTAATCTTTGACAGGTTAATTCCCTACGAAAATCTTGATACAATAATAGATTATTTTAAAACTAAGATTTTATAGGTGAATCACAAACGAAATTCTTGATTAAATCCTAAATTTGTTTGAATATTTAACTTCTACTGGTATGTGACGTACGAAACGCTTAATCGAATCATATATTGTTTATAATGTAAGCTTTGATAGCTTAATCACTTGCAAAATTCTTGATTAAAGTCATTAACTATTTTAAAACTTACCCTTTATAGGTTAATCACGGTTAAAATTCTTGATTAAGTCATAAATTATTTTTAATAGCTTTCATAGGTTAATCACATAGGAATATCTTGATCAAATTAAACTGTTTTATTGTAAATGCTTTAAAATTTTTAAAATATTGAATATACAAGAATACAGGGTTATTTTATTTATTCACTTCTGCATTTTGTAGCATGTACTCGGGGTTACCATTTGTATGTAATTTCGGAAAATTATACTTTTAGTGGAAAATAAAATACGTGAATAGATTTTATTTCGTTTACTTTGGTTTTCTATGATTTATTTTGAAAGAGAATAATTAAAGGTGGCAAACCTATATGTATCATAATTTATCTTATGTAATGACAGTTCCTCTGTAAAATATAAAGAAAATATCGACATGTTTTCAATTTGAATAATTCAAATTTAAATAAGCCAAAAAAAATTCATAAGCCAAAACTTGTGGTACCATACAATATTACAAGTATTGTCTATTCCAGAATGTTTTCTTTTGCATGTGTGTATCATCCGTATATTATTCAATTACGATATGTTTGCTTGTTGTTTTGAATTAAATAAATACATTAACGATTGTTTTGACTGTCAATAAGTTAAATATCCATACACTATAATAATATAATGCAAAATAAAATGGTAACGAATTAAATTTAATAATATTTAACCATTTTTATAATGATTCTTATCATGATATAATGTAATGATTTTTATGATGATGATATAAATTGACAGTCAAACAGCCGTATAGGACTACGCTTACGTGATGTCACAATCAAAGAACTTTCAATTAATTATCGATAGCGTTCAAAATACACCTATAAAATGTATGCTATTGTCGATTGTATATTTTATTTTCATCAAACGTTACAGTTTTCACGAAAATATTTTTAATAACATACGATATGAAAAAAAATAAAAAAGTGATAAAATTATGTTGCCATTTAATGAGTCTTAATAGAAGGAGTTTTATGTAAAAAAAAATAATTAAAAAAGCAATAACTAATATAATTTGTTTGTAAAATCACTACAGTTTATAAATATGATAATTACTAATTATGTAATGTATTATTTACGCGCAGAGTGTAACGAATTATTGATGCTATCATTATTCTGCTGTCGATTATCTGTTATCCGTTAATATTATTTATAATGAGTATAATCTGCAGGTGTTATGCAACAACCAATAAGTGTGAATGGATATTATTTCACTGACGCTGGAAGCCATGCAACGAATAACAAATACTCATTTATTATTTTTGTTACAAATTACAATACGATATAAATACAGTAAATTATCCGATAGCAGAATAATTGACAACAGTTTATAGAAATAATTGCTATTAAAATAACAGAACAACGTATCCGTTATTGCTATCTACATAAATCACGCAAGCGTCAGTTGCTAAAAAAATATTTTATATGCGATTTATACCACGTAATTTTTAAATGTAACCCGAATCCAATTATTAGTTTTTATTTCCTATGATTTTGTTAACCTCTATCTTGTGGTTAGTAGATGCAATATATTATGTTCTGAGTATGATTCCTCTTTGCTCATTTTTGTAGGATGTGCAAAAGGGATGATTATTCGATGGTAAGTCCATAAAACTGACAGCAACAACAGAGATATTTACAATTCCATGACGTCCTCAAACTTTCTCAATAGCTTAACATACAACTACTGAACCCGTAACGTGACAAGCCAAAAAGAGCTTTTGTGAGGAGATTAATTTTATGTGCATGTTGATAGTGCTTCAATCAGGTCAGACAGTCAACCACCTATTACGTGAACAGATAGAACGAGATACGGAACCTACCACCATCCGATCTATTTTTGCTAAGTAATTCTTGATTTCGTAGGGGGTGGTTGAGGGTATACCAAACCCCTCTGGTATACGCATCGTTCTAGTCTACTTGTTCAGTATTCGCAACCTCCTCAAAACTGTATTCCTATCCAAAGTCTTTGATCCTATATAATTACAAATCATTCGTTTTTGTGTATACTATGTGTATATATAGACTAGTCGGTGCTGGCGACTTCGTTCACTTCAAAATGGTTTCGCTGTAGTACGGAAACTGCTTAGTTATAATTTTGTTTTTACTAATTAACCCTATTATCGATGTTAAGTTACCTTTGATAAATTTTACCATTACTGCTTATCTCCTATGGAATAACGTAGCAATTCAATGCTCTGAAACTGTCCTTCATCTACAATAAAGGTCAACGATAAGAAAAAAGGGCCGATCCGAAGTCGCGGGAACTGGCTAATAATATATAAATAGATATGAATTTTTGAATTCTCTTTGGGTTGCATGTTTATAATTTTGTCTGTTTGTTTCGTAGTCCTAATTATTTATGTTGTGTGCGTAGGGCAGCGGTTGCGCGTTGTAGCTGACGTGTTGCGCGCGCTGCCCCCACACGTAGCGTGAGAAGGGCCGGGACTGGTTGGGACGGGACAGGCCGAGACGGGACCCCGGACGAGTCGTGGGGCGGGGCGTGCACGTTGTACCCTAAGTAGTTTTTTTTTTCCATTTATGTTCATTGCCTGTATTTCTGCGTCCACTGAGAACATTCTAGAATTTTTTTAAAACTTAACTATCATTCCTTCTAGACTTTAGAAGCTATTTTGCGTGTTCGTGACATTCATTTGTGCTTACCATGGTGAACAGACCGTTAGTAAATAGTGTCCCATTAATATATTGGTATTATTATGATTAGGATTGTATAAAAAAAGTATTAATTAATATTTTTGGAAGGTGTCTTTTTGATAGGGATTCGAAGTGTTTTTAGGTAATTATTCATTTATTGTGATGTTTGTACATCTGTAAGTTTAATCATTCATTCCTGAGTAGTGACGTCATCTTTATAGTACTAATGGCAATTCAAAATGAAATGTAAAATTTTCTATTTCCAGTTATTTGCAATGTTTAATATTAACTGCTTACATATAACATATGTATATATAATTATGTATAGATTATATTCTTATAAGATATAATCAATTTTCATTCCAATTTCGAATGATACATCGACAGACAAATTGCATTTCATTAAATAGAAATTTAGTTTTTTTTTTCTATTCAGTGGACGCATAAATGTAACATATTTTCTCAATGTGGAACCGCTTTGCATTTTGTGATATAAATTACATGTGATATATGTAGATTTACGCTTGCGCAAGCGTATTTCGTACTGTTAAAACAGTAATCGATGTTAATAAGTATGTTAATAAGAACTACTATTAAGAAATACTCAGAGATGACCGAGGTTATTATTTTCTAGATTTTTCTATTTTGCATGAGTACTTGTAATATTAAAATGGGAGTCGCGGATGTTTAAACTGCGTCGACCCAGTTAAATGTTTGTGTATTGTAGTGACGCAACAACGTATATTTGAGAATTCGAGTGTAAATTGTTTTTTGTATAAATTTTGAAGATGTAAAATATTGAACTTTTATTATTAGTCAAAATTCGCTAATAATTGATAAATTTTTCAAGTATCAATATTAAAGAAGAAAATAAACGAACTTTCCCCAATTTTTAACTCCTCATTAGCTACCTACACACGAAATCCATAATTTACTACGAAACGTCTCTTGCCGGCAAATAGAAATATAATAATAAATCACAACAATAAAATAAGAACTATGAATTTAGACAAGTGTTAATATACAATGTTTAAATTTAAATAATGTCTATTTCTAAACAAAGGTAAGACAGTCTTTTGTGATCTAAACTTTTTTTTAAATTAGTGTTCGACGCATATTTCACTTTTTTTGTAATAACACGGGTCATGTTTATAGTATTTTTAGCGCTTGATTTTTTATCTAAATCTCTCGTAAAAATTAGGACATAGATAAATTATTTTTTCTATTTAACAACAATCGATATATTTAAAAATATAGTAAAAAACTGAATAACGACAATTGTTTGCGTGAAGAATTGTATAATCCTTTTTATAATATTAGATTGGATTAAAAAAAAAATTGTCAAAATAAAAATAATGAGTGCAATTATTTTTAATCGACTTTAAAAAGGAGCTGATTCTCAATTCGCTTGTATTAAAGTGAAACTTTTTACATCGCCTCAAGTTTTTTTGTCCATCTATCGCAAGTCGCATTACAGCTGGCCACAGAGAAGGGGTAAAGTGAAAGTCTCACGATTTAATTCAAAATGGTTCAATGAATGAATCCAAAAAAACGTTTCACTTGCATCGTGGTTTCATAAAACCACATAATTTGTTTTATCAGAATTTCCTCAATTATAAAACGATTTGAAATTTCTTTGTGTTATCCCAAAGGGTATGTTTTCAAGAAGATCCCATTTAGATTTCATTAGCATTGAAACTTTGTATTTGTCGAAAAGCGAGTAAAAAGTATAATGGTTGAGATAGTGTTAGGTTTATGACAATCCAAAACTAGGTAGGTCGCCTAGTTGTGGGCAATGATGTTCTGGTGCAATGTTAGTGTTGATTTTTATAGAGTTAAATTTTTATACTGTGCAATACAACCTAGTTTTAATGATTGCCCTTGAAAAGCTTGAATTGTGAATCGTTACACTCCCTTAGCGGTTCTAAAGTTTTAGCTTAGCTCGTTTTAGGTTTAGTTTTCTTTTATGAGTTTGTTTTTTTTTAATTGATAACTAAAAAAATGCATTTAAACACTTGAGACATAGTACGTGAAGCGAACAGCGAAAACAAAAATAAAGTTCTGGAATTAATTAATATTCTGGCTAATTTGACATCTCTAAGTCATTGCTAAGGCTTACATGCGCTTAAACAAGATGATATATGTTAATATCGTATACTTTTAAACTGATATCTGGCAACCCGATTGACTTAGGCAAGCATCAGACCTCAACTCATTGCATGTATGTACATTAATCGATCTATGTCTTTAACAAATATTAACTCCTAGTGTATTATAAGTATGCTTTAAGCTACATTTTGAAATTCGTTTTTTCTAATTTCATTTGATTTATCTAAAGACCAATAAATTGTCTATATAAATCTCTACCTTTGATTTTTCACTGTAAATCTAGTTCAATTCAAGAAAGTACTTCCGAATAATCCAATATCAAATTAGACTATCCCTTTATAGTACATACCTTGAGGAATAAACATTATAGATAAAAAATATTTGCCCTTATATTCATACTAGAAGTCCAATTAGGCAGAAATATGAACGAATTCCAAATTCTCAATTTTGTGTTCGTTGTCCGTTTTACGTGAAATATCCGCTACTTCATTAGAATTCATTCGGGCAATTCATTAGAAGGAATAAATCTATAATAGGTTTAATTAATTTGTGATATTATTGGAAACTGTTAACCATTGAACTGTGGTTACAACTTTATCCATATTATATCGTCCAATAAAAACATAAGTGTTTTGTCTATTAAATTATTGTAAAGGTATGTACACATAATACGTACAGGTTAAAAAAAATAACGCATATTTGGGATTGGGATAGGATAGATCTTGTCTGAACGAGAAATTGATTGAATAATTTTTTTTTTTCGTTACTCTGCTATTATAAACACTTTTTAGTTCACAATATATTCGTATGAGAAATACATGCCACAGTTACGCCTACTGCAGTTGAGTTTTGTATAAAACTCCGACCACTTGTCACGTGTAAAATTACATTCAGTTTCATGTTTATTCGATTATCTTATCTGTAATCAGTTATAATAACACTATGATAAGATATTACATTGTATGATAACTTATAGACCGGTTTAAACGAAGGAATGCGCTGTACACCACAATCGTATAAAAGTCAATCGAATTCTCATATATTTTGCCATTTATGTACTTAATTTTGTAATCAAAACGGAGAATGTCGCTCATATTATGCTTACCAGGCCGCTATGAAGCTGTAAAGGTCATTAAGGCCAGAAGTGCGTCGTCTATAAATTATGCCACTCGTGTAGAGTTTTATAAGACCTCAAGTGTATATAGAAGTAACTATAGTAGCAAATAGATTTTGAATCTTATGAAAGACATTTAACTCCTCGGCTGTTTTTTTAAGACCCACATCTCAAAATGGCAGATTATGTTTTTTTATTTTTTTAATTTTGGGACATCGTACTTTGTAAAGTTCATGATTTAGTAAAAAAAGTTCGTAGAAATGAAAAAAATATTTAAAAAATACATTTTATATAACATTAATAATCTTAAAATAACTTATTTATTTTTCAAAATTTTGTAATAAATCAGGTACGTTTCTAAGTTTATGCTGCCAACAGTATGTTGCCCTGCGCCTCATGAGGCTACTACATTCGTTTGTATCTAACTTAAGTCTTTATGGTTTTGCACAGTCCAGGGGTTAAAACAAATAATTCTGAACTATGGGGGTGGGTAATATGGTGTAAATTGCAAACACTGCATGAAGTTTTTTGTACAGGCATTTTGTTACTTAGTGTAGATATTTATTAGTTGAATTTCTAAAGGTTATTTATTTAAAAAATTGTATTTATTAATTTTATTTTAACATTGTACTTAATATCCAAGCATCTGTGGGCTCAATTAAATGGTAAACAATAAAAATTCTATATTGTAACGAGTGTTCCTCATTACTTGTATTGTAAATTTGTATTTATTCAGATTGCGTTCTATGTTAATACATTATATTTATACAACGGTTATAATTGTTTTCACCAAAAAATAAAAGTGACGAAGCGTCGTTAACATTTAATTTTATGAAAAACATGTTGTTCAAAATTCATCAACATTTTACCCTTATCTCAGCAAAGTAGGGTTGCCATAACATGTTTTCCTTTTCCACTCTCCCCTGTCAGATGTCATCTCAGTATTCACACCTTTTATACACATATCATTGTTCACACAATCTATCCCATACCTTTTTCGGTATTCCTATACTCCTATATCCATCCACCTTCGTACTTAAAACTTTTCTGGTTATTCGACTTTCGTCCTCACGTCATGCCCGTACCATACTACCTATTATACAACTATTACTCCTCAATTTCATTGTCACTATTGTTATTTCCAAACTTCCTCTGATAGACTAATTTTGAATCGTATCCATTCTCCTTTACGCTACACGTCCATCTTGACATTTGCGTACGTTTTGTTGAAAAGTGCAGTACGATATTGTTAACTATATTAAAGCAAAATAATGTCCCGGATATTTATATTCGGAATTAAGTTTTTTTTTTCGGTTGAAATAGATATTCCATTGTTAAAAAATGCATTCAACAGGTGAAATGTAAAATGAATGATTCTTTCGAAATTTCTATTAAAAGTTATGTATATCGTACTTACTGATCTTTCATTAAAGAAAATCAAAATAATATATACTCTTTATGTTTAACAATGCTACGTAAGAAATGTTTTAATTGTTCTTGTATGAATAAACTTCGCTTCAATACCAATAAAACCTTTATTTCTTTCATGTGTTTTTCATTTATTTTACCCCGTACAAAAAATATTTTTCAAATAGTAATACCTTATAGAACTTTCTTTGAGATTAAAATTGAAAGGAAAGCATTTTAAGAATACGATCCACCTTTAATAATGTCTTCCGTAAGTACAAAATGATATCAGAAATAATTTTATATACTTCGAAATGACAAACCCAAGATTCCATACACAACTAAGTATCAACAAAGGAACGACAGTACTGACTCTGTATACATGATACCTTTGAAACAAATAGATAAGTTCTATACAGAACATTATAAAGTTTACACTAGCTGCCCTCCCCGGTACACACGGGTGCACTAATGAAGAAAATTAGACTAGTAGACAGTACGGCCATGTAATTAAGTAAAACGGCAACACCAAATCATCTGTCAATATTTTTGAAGACCTCCGTACGGTGTTCCGTTTTACTTACTCACTTTTTTATCTTTTACCCCCCACCCTCTTTTGTGATTATTTATTCCTTGAACGGCCCCCTCTGACATCTTAATTAGGGTGCTGAATTTTAGTACAGGGCTTTGATAGATTTGTTTAAAAATGTAATTTGTCAGTAAATACATGTTGTTGTAAACCAAGTTTAGGTCAATCCTTCCTACAGTGTCGCATTTAAACTTCATAATGTTATGGAACTTCGGTGTTTAATGTTTACAAGAAAGAAAAACAGAGATTTTAGAATTTACTTGACGGGAGAGATTAGATTTGATTTATAGAACAGCCATATAAATTTGTCGATGATAGCAAAGGCAGTGTTAGTAGACCCTTACCAAATTAGATGAGTCGGGCAGAGGAGTGCTTTCCGTTGAGGTTAGTATGGTTGTATTGGTAAGAAGCCTCTTAAACTTGCGCTCAGCTCGGAAGATTTAAGCACCGGACTCTGCCTCCACACATCTCAACACATAAGTGTTGTATCTTATAAACATGCAGAAATACTTAAGCAATCTATTTAGACTTGTCATCAAGTAGAAAGGAGAATTAGATGATTTACTAATAAAAGTCAATTGCCTAATGTATGCAAGCGCATCACTTCGGAACATTTGTATCAATCTTGTTAATTCGTTTTTAGTTATGTGTGTGTAATTGTCAGGACAAGGTTTGTATGGAATACTATTATTGAGAAATCATACGTAAAAGTTAAAAATGGGTTAAAAAATCTCCATAATAAAAAAAAGAGTGAGACAGAAGACAATGTGACCTTTAAAAATATTTACAGAATTTACACCTGCGTGCGAAGCTAGGAAGCCCGGTTTATTAAATATAAGTAGTGACATACAATTAATTGCTTATTTGTTTTAATTATTAATCAGGTGCTAACACATTTGATATTAATTAAATGATGTGTTTAAAGATAATATATGTTAAAGGGAACTCGCTCTTCCAGTGCAGCTGCCGAGACACGCTATATGTGCTTGAAATCTTTTCATCGTGGTGGTAAGCCAGAGGGTATTTGACAGCGACTTTCCTGGACCATAGTTTTATTGTATATTTTTTTTACCAATGACGTTTTTTATTTTAGCAGATATCCGAAAATAGAATCACAAAGCTCTTATTTATCAACCGAGTTGTCAGACTGTAGGTCTCGAGCGACTTTTTATTGTCGCGTTGTGCATGACTAAAAATCTCTTGATGGTCGCCGCTGTTTTTTTGATTAGATGAAGCTTACCATCAGTTATGCTACTCTCATACCTGTGTTTATCGCCTCGAAGTTTCGTTTATGGTCACAATAAACCTAGGTGTGGGAAGACAGTATCGTCCTGCATTACGAATTATTGGACTGCGTGACGATAGACACAGCACGATAATTGGGTCCGTGGTTTTTACGCTCATCAAAAGAACTTGGAAACGCTAATTTTGAGATATTATTGAAATGAAAACTGTGCGAATGTTGTTGTGCACCTTTATAGGAATTAATTTTGAGGTTAGTTTTTAGCGCTACAAGTAGCCGAATCTTCGTTACGCATCTATTAAAGTAAAGATCTATTTATCTAAAATTCCGCTGCAAATTTGCCATGTTCACAGAGTATGTAATGAAAATCAAATTTTTTAATTCAGTTATGACAGGGACAAAATGCTTTGGCCGGATTGCCAATTAAAATGTGCCCGTTAATATTATAAATTAAGCGGATATTAAATGACTTTTTGGGAAAAAAATGTTTATAGTGCGGTCTGTCGTGTTACAAACACAAAATGTACCAATAATTTCTTCAGTAACTTGCAGAAAGGGTGTAAATAAAAACGGATATATATAAAATAATATATAATTTTACAATTTATACATGTAATTTATCATTAACTAAAATCTAATTACAAACAATCTCGCTTATTATATATCATTTTACTAATAAGAAACGTAAAATACCTAAGTCACATGATCTCTAACCTCGGATAATGTACACAAATTATCTTATAAGCATAGTAACGTAACGTAAGTAAGTATAAGTAATATGTAACACAAATGAGTAAATTGAAGTAATCCAACATTTTCGCAGATGGTAACACTAGGTACGTTTGAACTTACCAAATGATATTATATTCTTATATAATATATCGGATGACGTACGGATTTTTTTTTTTGGAACTTACCTACACTGTTAGCCTGGCAAGGCCATTACAATTTCACCGGACTACAAAGGGCATGTGACTTCTGTATTCTTAATATAAACTATTTGGGATTCAATTAATATCAGGCGCCTTCAGTAACACACAAGGTCCAAATTAATTAGAAATTACGAAAAAAATGTCTCGTGGAACTAAAGTATATTAAGATATCAGTGGAGATAGGAGAATAAGTAATAAATATTGTGTTTATTGTAATTTCACCAAATGTCATTAGAAAAATGTCATTTTTTATTTATTCATAATATATTTTATATAGTAAAATGCTGTCAATCAGACTCCACTGTTCAGCTGAGCCATTAAAAGTTCTTTGATAACCGTTTTGGTCTTTTAATTATTTATGGTGAAGGCCCATCCATAAATTACATCACACGTTAAGTGAGAGGGTCAATAAAGTGTAACATCGCGTATAAACATAAGTCTTATGACGTCAAATGTGTACGTCTAAAGCATAAAAAGTTTAATGAAAAACCTTAAAATATTACAAATTCTATTCCTATTATTACATGGTTTAAAACTCATCGTGTAATGTTTTAGCATGTGGTAACTGTCCATGAAAATTCATTTTCGCTGTGCCTAGGATGAGACACATTGTTTAATTTAAAGGTATGTAATTTAAAATTGCAATAGAATTAAAATAAAGTGTATCTTAGAGAAATTGTGTCCTGGAATTATCGGTAGAAGGTGTCAAGTAACCAATTGGATATTGTTACATTTTTTAACGAACTGTTTAACGCTATGGCCTGATGGGCCTTCACGGCTTCACTGTACTACTAAAGCGAGCGCTTAAGACGTTCAGCTGCTTGGTAACAAACTCAAGGGTGTCAAAGTTGCCAACCCTCGGCTTGGATGCAACACCGAGAATCTATAAAAGCTAAACTGGGTAAGCTAATCATGCATATAAGAATTAGTGAGGCACACATGTGTGACTCACGAACTCAAATATGTATTTTGTATCTGTCAACTCGGCTAATCTAAACTAACCAAGTTCGAAAAATAACTCTTCCCTTATATACATATATATAGTATGTGTGTGTGTGTGTGCACGTATGAGGGGGTGATCTGTCTTGTGTTGTTGAGCTATTGAGTGAAAAATTTCAGAGTCACTGTATCGCGTTAGCAGCGTGTTCAAGTGCTTCATTGCAAGGGATCGAACTTAGGCTTGAGCCGTTGCTGAGGGGGTCGCGACGAGTGTGTAGAAAGCAAAATTTACCATCACACCACAGTCGCGTGATCTGATGTTAAGACGGCGTGGGCGTGTTGTTTGAAGAATCGGAGGGTTATTGATTGTTCGCTATCGTTATTTTATCGGGAGGATCGAAAAGATATTTCGCGGCCGTCTTTTATATTGCAAGGCGTCAAGTATGTTCGTGTAATTCGTGGGGGTTACCACTAACGGGCTGGGATTATTCACGGCTTTTTCGAAATAACTGGTAGTGATAGTAGTGGTCGGAAGCCGAATTGCATAATGGCAACAGATCTGATTCGGAAATAGTGGACTCGAGAGGGTTCAAAAGGAACCGCTCATATAGTTTATCTGAGGCGTCTAAAAGGCTAATCGAGCGACTTGCCACATTACCAAGGCAAAAAGCACTATAGAAATGAACGTTACTACATAGCGTATATAGAAAGATTATAGTACATTAATAGTTTTTATTTTTACACAAACATGTTCCCGCTCACTTGCTTTACTTCGTTCTCCTGTCCCGCTTTCTTCTATTTAGTTAACTATATAAGCCAAATCAATTTTAATGCGTTTCCTAAAATTGTTTGCTATGTCGAGGGCCGCACAAATTAACACCGACTGCAGGTCGCAGTTTGATGACCACGCCTCTAGAGTACAACAACCAGAAATAACGTAAACTACGTCGTTATAAAAATAACGTTTAGCATATGAGAGAAGGGTAATTAATCATTTTGTTATAATTTGGACCCACATATTTACAACATACAAAAACATTAATTGTCAAATATTAACATAAATGACACAATTATGACGAAACTTAAAGAGACTAAGACTAGGATCGAGAAGAGCATTAAGTTGCAACACAATAACGAATAAGATCGTTCAAAACAACACAGAAATAAGTCACTGAGAATAACACGAATACATTATTTATAGATTTAAACAAACAAACTCAATCAAAATATGAGAAGCCGATGGTTTGGGAGACGGTGACGTCATTTCAAATAAATCCTGAGATAGATCGATAATACAAATGCATTATTATCGTGATGGTATGACCAACGGAATATCGATTCGATATACAAGGATTGAAACTCCGACGTACACCAACGATTTATTCGGAATTCAGTCGATGGTGGGAAAAATTATGAGGAAACCTGAATCCTGAGAAATAATCTTATTTCTAAGAATATAGAAATAAACTTCTCTTTTATTTTAGCAAATCGCCAACACATCATGGGCTGCAATAATGATTATGACCAGTGTTTTACACCACCACTATATGTTATCAGCTTCAAATAAACCTTCGATTATTGTAAGTAACGTACTTATTTTCCTTTATGACTTATGTAAATTAGTAATTTAGATTGCTTACATATTTAGAATTACTCTGAAAGATCTAAGGTAGAGATATGAGCAATCTATAAATGTACTCGTACATCAAATCTATGAACTATAATCATAAAATTTTCAATAAATATAGGAAATTAGAAACAATTTTTGGACTCTTTAATAAGTATTAACTCTGGGGCATTGCACGCACGGAAGTGAGTAAAGGAATCTGCCAAACACCAATCATGTCTTCTTAGGCTTAGTTGGTTCAGGGCATTGACACCACGGTGTGTTGTCTTTATTACACACTAACTCCACGTTGATCACGGTCAGTTCCCTTCCGTCGATGGTAACGCTATGTTTACTGTGTATATTGTATGCGACGTCATGGAGACCGGTGTGTCTGTCCCGTCGGCGCGTCACGTCGCGCTGGTTGAAACACTTCCGCATGTCCCGTTTGCGATAAGTTTTATCGTGCATATGCCTGCAACAAGACATTAAGGATTGTATCCTATATCGATTTTTTTTTCAAAGAAAATTGTGCTTTAACAATCTATGCAGTTGTCTATAAAATAATTATATCGGTTAGTTTACTGCTGCCGTAAGTAAAAAGGGCGTATTTAAGTACAACACAAACCCGACAATGGTCTGTAGACTACGCTTTTAGAAAACTCGTTTTTTTTATTTATTAAGAGGCCGCTTATTAAACACCTTTATACATGAGGGAAAGGCGTGTTACTTACTGTGACAAGAGAGGTCAGCGGGACTAAGGAAACATGATGAAAGTTGAAATGAATGTTGCAAATCTTTGTCTAGATTATTCTTATTTCATATTTTGTTTTGATAGAAAGTCATTTGTTTCATGTATGGAAATATATACATATTTAAAAGATTATCTATATATAGTAGAGTCAATTATTCGATGACGTAATATTAATAAAGAGTGGGGGCCTCAGAAAATATAAAAGCGTGACGGAGGGGGAAGGGATATAAAAAGATAAAATTTTACGTGACGTATTTTATGTACGGGCCTTATTATCATTTGAGAACAGCAGCTCCATCGACGTATAAAAAAGTTTTAATGCATCTTTTTCTCTTCATTCTGCATATATTTACATAAAACTTCATATTGCAAAAAAACATCAGATATCAGTCTTTCTTTGGAGATCAGTGCACAATATTTAATAGCATTTGTAAAAATAGGCGGTAAGTAGTCCTCATCACGTTGTCGAATTAATTACTACTACTGAGCTAAGATAACGTAGGTTTAACCTTCACATGGCTGAATTGTTTCGTTTCGAGGTATATCAAATTGTCTTTAGATATAAACTAATATTTCCCTAATTTGTAAGAAATTTTTATATTATAAATAACCTTTTCAAATCTAATTACTTAATCTAAATGTAACCACTTAAACTTTTTAACAATAGCTCTAAGGAAATAGTAAATTTCGCAGTAAACATCTGAACGTTTTACAGATTGCTCTCAGTAAAAATTAAATTTCAAAGTAACCACCTAAATTTTTAAAGTTTTCTCCCAGCAAATAGTAAATTTTGAAGTAATCGCTTATAACAAAAATATATTCAATCAACTAGGTACATTTAATATTAACGAAAAGTGTTTCACTTGCATAAAAACATCAAATCGTTTGTGTAAAAAATAAAACACTGTAGAAGTGCAAACAAAGTACGTCGGTCATCATAATCAAGTACGACAATAACATCGATGTAAATTCCTAAACATGCACCATGATACCAAGAAATCCCACCATCACAACCACGAGGATTAATCAGATAACCGTTGGAAGCCAGATAATAGCCGCGATAAGCGATAAGATACCATTTATCTAGGAATATACAAGGAAATGTAGATATATACATCGTTAACAACGACTACCTTAGAATTAATTATACCTTAAGATGATTATCTATAGATTAACACACAGAACACAACATAGTTATAGTAATAAAATGTCCAACATATAATAAACTAGAAAAAGTAGTCATCTCGGGTCGCTATTACTGATGCAATAGCTCAAATGTCCAATACATCAATGTCATGATGTATCAATTGTAGATGATGATACGATGTAACCAATACATGGTCAATATAAGTGGTAGGCTTCCATTCCCTTTTACCATTGACACCAAGATTTTGAAGTTTCTTATGAGAGGGCTTTGAAATTTGGATCCGCAACCTTTTTGTATGACGAAAAGTGGTAGGACTAAACACTGTGTCGGGTACAGTGTTGAAAACATTCGTTCTCGTCCGATCACCAAAGTTAAGCAGCGTCGGGCACGGTCAGTACTTGGATGGGTGCCCGCCTGGCAACACCGCGTGACTTTGTTTTTTTGTTGTGTCGTGTTTTTTATAAAGCAGTTTTTCATGTGATCATGTGCTCATAATCACACACAGACACACACACACTATTTATCTGAATAATTGGTTTAAAAGAAAAAAATATATTCAACCCGAGTTTCTACCGATCGAGAAATCAACTGGGGAAAATTTTTAGTAAAAATATGACAACAAAACACTTTTATTATTATTTTATGACAAATCATACTAAACAGTATGATTTGCCATAAGATATCTGATACGAATAAATATAATTAACTTTTTAGATATTATTTATTACCTTCTTGTTATGGATGCACAAATATCAAGACAGACAGGAGATATCTTGGCTTATGCTGTTTGACAATGTCAATGCTTGTTGGAGAGAAAGCTAGAGATCTAGAGCATTATGAGACGATTGCGATAAAACCCGAGGAACAGGGAACGGGGAAGCTTTGTCATATACCTTTAAATGGTGGATCACCAGCCTTCATCAATTTTACGACAATTAGTCTACGACAGAGACAGGTGAAAGACATGATGATGACAAAGATGCAGATATCAAAATTGAGGTGTGGTGTAACTAGAATATTCGACGAAGTTTGAAACTGACATCAATGAAGTGGAGGAGTAATAGATTAGAGTGTATACTTATGTAATAAGAAGAGACGAAAGTCATATAACTAGAAGAGTGTTAAGTATAAAAATGGAGAGATATAGAACTCGACGAAGATCAAACAAGAGTGGATGGATTGTGTTAAGGTTTAATATGTGTATAAAAAGTGTGAATACCGAGTTGACAGGTGATAAAAGAGGTGATTGAAAAATATGTTATGCTGACTCCGCTTTGTTATTCACAAAAAGAATGAGGTATTTTACAGTATTTTTTTTCAATAGGCACTTATAATAAATAATTGGTAGTTTTTGAATGTACATAAAATATATTGGTAGAGTATAACAAATTTTACACGGGAGGACCAGTCTATATTTATTTACTTTGCTATAATAAATTTAGTATTTTTGATAAGAAATAAAATATTTCATAGACTTTAAAATAATGCTCCTTCGATACTTCGCAAAAACATTATAAGAGAACATTTTTTGTAAAGGTAACACCAGAGATTTATGGGTTTTGTCAACTATACCACCAGACTAAGACATACATTGGGAAAGTTATATTAACATGATTTGTAAAATTATATGTGACTTTTGTACAAATATCTACATAGGAATAAATCTCAAAAATTATAAACAATTTTTTTTTGTTATCCTAAGTGTAATCATTTGCAGAATGTTTTCTGTTAATCATGTCCATCACACCATTATCTGTCCAATTAAACAAAATATATAGGACTGATAAGTGACATTTACATATTTCGTGTATTTCAATACTTGGCAGCATAAAGATAAATAGCCATAAATCATTACTTTAAATTACTTCACCGAGTTTTTAGGTTCATTACATATGTCTTGAATAATGTCTGATCACTTGTAAATAACTAACCATTGTCATAAACAATATCCATATCATTTTGGAAAGGTTACAGTACAAATAAATAGAAAATGTATATAATATATCTTAAAAATGTATACTTTTAATGTATCTAATATGAAATATAGCCATATAGATTATGGTGGCCAAAAAAAACCGTTTCTTTTTTCGAGTATTTTACGAAAATATGTTACTTTCACGTGATGTCAGAGAAAACCCGAACACAAAGCATAGCTAAAAAAAAATGTAAGTGGTCCTATTTTATGATTAGGATCATGAAACTCTCAAGTCGATATTTTAATATTTAAAGGTCGCTCAAGATTTTTTTTACTTTCTGAGTAGAGTACCTTAGATTGCCAGCAACTTCCAAACATGTATAAATAAATAAATATATAAATTAAATTTTGTTACAATTCAGTAAATAGTATTCCTAAGGATGATATGTTCATATTACATATAAAGAGACAGTTGAGACAAGATCCCATGTGGCAAAGATGTAAATGTTATGATGGATGTATGGTGTAACCAGAATTAGAGGAAGTTTGATAATAACACTAGTGACAGAAGTTGAGGAGTAATAGGTTAGCACTGTACTGGCATATTATGAGAAGAGACAAAAGTCATATAACTAGCAAAATTTTGAGTATGACCTTCATGGTTGGGTCATGGATGGATATAGGAGTAAAGGAACACCGAAAAAGGTATGGATAGATTGTGTGAAAAATGATATATGTATACAAGGAGTGAATACTCAAATGACAATGGATAGGGGATAGTGGAAAAGGAAAACATGTTGTGCTGACCCTATTTAGGTGGAATAAGGGTAAGAAAAAGGACATGCTCATATAAATTACATTTATATATATGTATATAATTCAAGTCTGTTATTTATTTAGGCTAATCTTTAAAACAGTTAAACCAATGTTTAAGAGACTTTTACTAGAAGATAGAAGATATTTCAAAGCATTATATAGACTTGCATATTATCATGCTTTTCAACAGAGGTTAACCTGTAGGCTATAAAAAACCATAAAGGTTTTAGTTCCTTACAAACAAATGCAGACCTCATGAGGTGCAGGTCAACAGACTTTTGGCAGTATAAGCTTAAATAGTACCTTATTTACTGCATAACTTTGAAAAATAACAAATGATGTTTTGTAAAATTATAATTTTTCTGTAAAATGTATTTTTAAATTATTTTTTCATTTTTGCAAACTTTTTTTACTAAGCCATGAAATTTGTAATGCCCAATGTTGTTAAATAAATAAAATCATTAAAAATCAATGCATGATGTCCACCATATTGAGATATGGGTTTTAAAAAATCAGCCGAGAGGTTAAGTATGATTGATACAAATAACAGAGATAACTAAAAAGGTTAAGTATTGATGATAAAATTGTAATGTATGAAATAAAACAGGCCACAATGAATCCATATGAAATGACTATAAACCTATTTATAAGAATGAACCTGTAGCCTACTATTTAATATCTTCACTTACCGAAATGTGTTATCTCTGCCAGTAGTGATGTTACTTGGTCTTGTCACTTTCAATCCTGCTTCCTTAATCCTTACATAGAATTCATCATCTTCCAAGCCCCAGCCCCAATAATTATTAGACATACCGTTCACCAATTCAAAGTGCTCCTTTTTTATCAACAATATACCACCGATAAAGGTTTTATAGTAATATCTTGGGTGAGTGTCTGGTGATGATACATGAAATGGTCCATTCTCAGGATACTCATACTTTAAATTGTCATTCAATGGGAGCAAGTCCACATCATGCATAGCTATGTAATCATAATCTGCCTTAGTCTGAAGGAAACCAACATTTATCAACGAGGCACGGTTGAAACGGTTGCTGTCTTTCTGTTGGATAACGAAGATGTGAAACGGTATCTCCTGCTTCTCGAGGAAACTATAAATGTATGGTACGAATTCCAGAAGCTCTTCGAAACGATCCCGAAATGGTACGAGAATCGCCAAGCGTTTTTTCTTCGAATTATTTGAAGATTTCGCTGTGACTTCTGATGGCTTAGGTAACGGTGCCTTTCCTGAAGAAATAGCGTAAAAACATATACATAAAATCCTGTACATATTAATCAGTATAACAAATTAAGGAAACATACCATCGTCTAATGGCAAAGAAGCCAAATAACATCCCATGACGAAAGTTAAAATTACGAACAAAACCAGACATCTTGAGTCAGTTACTCTATAACCCATTAAACTCACACTTATGTACATTAATATTCGAGTCATGCATTAACTTTTTGTTCGCGTTATTGACATAATTTACGCCTGTACATGAATATATCAGTTTACAATTCACGAACTCACTGATTTCACTACATACTTGGGCTGCACAGCTGCTGCAATGACATTTGTCAAACCTGAAGTAACGTCAAAATCAAATGACAGCACCAGAGGCAAATAAAAATGGAACTATAATAAGAATGTTTATAAACGTGACATTATAAACTTACATATATAATAAAATAATTATTTTTATTTTTACTACATATAGAAATAGATTTTCATACCTTGTAAATTCGCTTTAAATATATATAACTTAATAAAACATCAGACAACAAAATAGAAATTAATAAGACCACATAGTCATTATTTTCTATCTGTTACCAATATAATGTAATAGATGTCGCTACTATATCTGTTATGTATAATGTTTAAAAATCTGTTATTTGTGTTTGTAGATTACACTATTGACCGTGTATAAATCTGATCTCTAATGTATAAATTCTATTTATCTATCATCACACTATGTTGCTGTGGGAATAGATGAAAAGATTTCATCACTACTTGTGCTTTGAACTCCTGATTCACTAAACTGCTCCTATTCTAAGTTGGTACTTTTTATTTGTAACTGGTGTATACTCTCTACCCATATAGTCATTTTATACTTTACTCATGATTTCTATAAGTCTGAATACTAGAGAAATAGTCCATTGGTAATGAAATGATTTTTGTGATATTTTTATTCACTAGGCAATTTTTTTCTGTGATACATAAGAAGGTTTTACTTTGAGAATATTTTCGAACACTTTGTTGTGTAAACATTGTTTGCTAATTTTTAGGTTATTTATTTCATAGATATCACAATTTTTAATTAACAGATTAAAAAACATCAGAATGTTTGGTAAAATATAAGTAGAAAAGAAATTTCCTGAAAACGGAACACTGACACTGGCAAATATTTCTGCAAGAGCTAAAAATGTAATAATAATAATTTTCTTTGGAGTCCCTATTAAACAACCGACGATTTAACAGGTCATCGATAATGTTTTCAGAACACAACACTATAAGTGTGAAACAAAGCACTAGACAGCCGTTATGATCCACTTTAGTCCCATATGGCTAGGAGGGTATTAATTACGTATAAATGCGATCAGCACCAACTTTAGCAGGTGTTATTAAACTAAAATTTGTTTGAATTGCTAATTAATCGTTGCCGAATGGCCGCTACGCACGCCATTTATTATGTTTGCCGTATTGATAGTGTGATGCTGTTACGTACAAACTTTATAAGTGAGGTTTCTTAAAAAGACCGGGTAATATTTAATTACTGAGTTTCTGTAAATACAATCTGTAATTTGTACACTCGGCTCTTTAAAAAGAGAGTGTTTGCGTCCACGTCCACTAAACCACCAAGCACATTGTGGCGGACGGGCGCTTAACTTCATTTCCGCACATCTGCCACGGCCACCCTGTCACGTTTCTCAAGTCTGGTTCGATCCGCTAGAGTGGAGCCCTTGAGTACACAGTGACACCGTATTCACTAGTTAGCAACACATATCACACTGCACCCTATTTACGTCTACACAAATTTTTTCTTCCATCTATCGCATATCGTATTACAGCGACCCGCGGAATAGGGGTGAAGTGAAAGTCGCTCGGCCAATATGGCAGCGCCTATGACTCAATTTAAAATGATTCAATGATTTAAATAAATATTGGGTTCAGTTTTTAAAATGCGATCCGAAAAAAAAAATTTCACTTGCATCGCGGTATCATAAAACCCACACAATTGATTAGTTACCTTTAGCTTAAATTTATGGATTCGAAATACATGTATATATGGGATAAAGTGTGGAGCGAGAACAAATATAGACCGAATCAGCGACATAACTGTTTTATTGGCATATCCGCATGACCTATAATATTTACAGATACCACAACCAGATTTGTTTTTATTAGTAGTCGATGTTGGATAATGATTTTATAATTTTTCAAGTTTCAATATTTAGGACAAAACGAACTTCTTCCATTTTCTTTTCTCGATAACACTAAAGCTCGCTAAACAAAAAAAAAAGGAAATAAACAGAGGAGGAACCGTTTCAGCCTGTGTATATCTATATATAGGTAGATATACAGTATATCCAATATATATACAGATAGTATATTCAATTAACTTATATAAGGAGTAAGTAAAGGGGAAATATAATCGGAACTCGTTCTACCTTGCCTACTACTGCTACTTAAATTTACCTCGGGCCGGAATTGGCAATATTCATAATAAACGTACTAAGCAGTTTAACCGCAACATACAGGACGTGGGCCTATGAGTTGCGGTCTGCGTTTGACGTGTAATATGGGTGTGATACCCCATTGTTTTATTGTTATTATTTTTATAGTTTGTAATAAAGTGTTACTTAGTCACCATTTTGGTAAACATTACAAGGTAGAGCCGATCTACTTAATTATAATAAGTTTCGTAATTCTAACTAATATTGCAAATGTGGATCTCAGTTTGTTTGTTCATCGCTTTCACGTATTAACTAGTCAACCGGTCGTCATGACATTTTGCACACCCGATGTCAGGTCTACAGACAAGCGTATAATATAGATAGCGTATTATAGATTAGAAAAATCGGGATGGAAACAACTCGGCTTAGTGACATAAATAAAGTATAACAGCACACCTGGAGTACAGACAAAGCAACGTATGGTATTATCTCGGTAAAAATTTGATATCCCGAAAAAATATAACATATTAATTCGATCGAAGCCGCGGACAAATGCTAATTAATAATATACCCGAATAGTTAAACAGCAGTTCCGAAAGGGAATTATGAGTCTGGTTACGGAGTATCTGCAAATATGTCAATGGTATGACGAACCAAACAGTCCAGAAACTGAAAGAGTACTGTTCCCGTCAAGTCCAATCGAAACTACATTAATACGAGCGAAACCGTAAGTAAAAGCTAGTTATTTTCTGCTTCTGCTTAGCACTTTCCCGGCCTGGAGATAAGGGCCGCTTATTAATTTAGCTTCTTCCACTTTGCCCCCTTTTCGGTATCCTTTTGTGTGAGATGGTTCTTCTTAATATCTGTAATCCAGCCAGCGTTCTTTGGTCCTACCACTAGATCTTGGCCCTTGTACGGTGACGTTGAGACATCTATGTCAGATTTACTTTGGTTGCCTTGTGACCATACCAACGGACACATCTTTTCTGCAGCGCATCTGCGACGTATCCAAATAGATCACAGCCACTATATACTTGGTGTAACACGGGTCATAATAGCATACTTAGCATTATGATGTATTATTTGAAGGGTCTGGAATGCGTTAAGCACTTGATTGCCCAATGGTTAGATAGACCGAAACGTATCACATAGGGTAGATACCAGTAATTACCCTAGTTAACGGAGACCACGGAATACATCAGTCGGCTTATGACCCTGTGACCTAACGTCGAGTACTCTAACGTTTTGTAGATCTGTCGAATCGTAAGGCATCACTTCATAAAATATATTCAAATCATAATTTCAAATAAAAAAATAAAAAAATGCTTCTTGGACCGGTTGATGTAACTATATTCATTATTCAGTAACCATGTAGGTGGTAGAGTGATCCCCACTCATCATCATCACCATGAGCCTGTAAGAGACACACTGCAGGGCCATACACCTTTTCCCTAAAGAAGGTATAGGCATAATCACCACACCAGCCCACGATGTATTGATGATTTCAAACTCGGAGAAATCCACAGTTCTGTATTTTCCTACATATTAGAGCATTTCTCAGGTTCAGATGTCCTCACGACGTTTTTCTTCACCGAACACATAGCAATAAAGCTTTCACAATGGCTCTCTTATATCCAGTAAGCGAGAGGCGTGCAGGCCGGCATGAGAGCGACGACTTGCTATAAAATGTATGTCAGTCGAACGTGGCCGTTATTTATGGATTACATTGTACTAACTATCTTGCAGAGCGACGTCGCTCTATCTTGCTACAATTGAAAAAAATCTATAAATACTTGATCTAAATATCCAGAGACAAACACTAAGGACATTTTCCTCCTTCGCTTTGTTTTTACATTGTTTGGTAGCTATTGACGAGAATTATTGTTACCGACAAAATAAACAAGGTATGTCGTAAAGACGTAGGATAGAAGTGAAACTTTTGTATTACAGGGAATCATTCTAATTAATAAAATACAGTAGAAAGCCAACGTTACCCGGTGTTCCCAGCCGATCACCCATCTAAGTACTAACCGCGTCCGATGTTACTTAACTTCTGTGATTGGATGACAAGTTTTTTTTATTATTCCCTAATCGTCTTTTTCCATAGTTATTGTATCTACTAACCGACAGTATTTATATACTTTTTGTCAAAAAAAAAACTTGATTAGCTTCAAACTTAACAAATAAATCAATTACGACCGAATTTCGTCCACTCGTCGACCATTATTTATTATAATAGGTTGTAGAAAAATGTTTAGAAGAATGTCGAATGTTGAAATCGCCATTATTTACATATACAATGTGTTTTTTACTAGTTTAGTGCATAATCTCGTGTCTTCTGTAGAAGCGAGGCAATTAACATAAAATAGAACGGGAATTCTAAACAGAAATTACTATTATTTTATTATTCGAAATAAAAAATTAAGGGCAATTTTTGCTATAGAATTTTCCATCACATGACAAAATTGATTTCGAAATAAAATAAAAACTATGGTTAGCTAGTTGTTGCCTGTGGCTTCGCACGCATTATGTAGATTTGACTTGTCCCTTCGCAGCACCCTTCGTGTACCTCTGGCAAAATCTATGCAAAACTTTGTGATCATCGATTGAGTAGTTAAGCTGTGAAAGCGTAACAAGAAAACTTACATTAGCATTTTTTAGTAAGGATGAACTGTTTTTATGACGAACTATAATACCTCTACACCTACTTTTTTTTGTCTCATATATCTGATATTTCGCGCCACAGCTTCGGATTAATTCTAATTTCCTTTCAATCTTTTTTTTCTCTTCGTTTTCATGAAGTGTTTTTCTATTATCATTACAATCAAAATTTCAATACGCTAGCTACCTCATCAGGAATTTAGTTATAAAATTAATTATAAAATTCCACCTTTACAGAAATATCAGAAAACCATGTTACAAACGCGGTAATAACTAGCAGCGGACTGCTATACCCTTTATAATACAGCCTATGAGGCGTTAATGGAGGTTTCCATCACTGTATGATTTTTCAAAATTGATCCAGTCGTTATGGAATATCCGAATTCACAAAATTTACATTTGTATAAGAATTAGTATGAATGGCAAATCCAACATTATAGCGACGCGACGTTGCGTCGTTAAAATAGAAAAATTAAAAAGTAATAATAAATAAAAATTAACAGCAATTAACAAGCCCCGATCACGAAACGTATATGTCAACAATAAATATTAATTTAAAACCCACACGAATGCATCTCGTACACCGAAACAACACAATTAATTACCTAAACTTTTTATAACCACCTAATTACATGGTTTGGCTGAATGGCCGAGCGGCCAGTGCCGGCGGCGGCGATTAAATAAACACAACAAAAAGAAAAAAATAATACAAATACGCTCCGTTTCACGCAGCAATACATCAACGTCCCTAGTTAAAGATAAGTCCGCTAAACACTTATTTTCAGCGCGTGAGTTACGTCTTAGTTATAAGTAATGAAGAATAAGTAGTTAGAGGCTCGTATTGTGATGTTTCTTTGTTTATTTCTTTTAACTATAATTGACGGTTTCGAGAACTGTTCGAGAGTAATTAAAGTTATTAACAAACAGATATAACGTGAGGGATGTGGGGTTATTTGTACACAGCCTCGAGCCAAGTTGGTACGTTTAAAAACCCGTTGTTTTTACTATTAAAAAAAAACGACTCAGAATTTAACATGATATATAAAGTAAATGGCTTAATGTAACTGTAAATAAGAACAGTAGAGCGAGTTAATCAGATATGTTTAAGACTTGATAAACTGGTTTGCTTTATCTATGATCTGCAAAAAGGTAGACTATATATCTACACAGAATCGTTGCTAATGTTATTACGAACGATATACATCGTTCTTGGAAAAATATATTACTCAATTTAGGTCTTAAGAAGGCACTTATAAGATATTACTACTGGTTCAGAAAATATTCTGGTTATAGAAAAACGTCGCGGTAAGAAATTAAATAGGGCTTCTTTGTAAGCATATTATCTCATTAGAACAATACAAGTGTATATTGCTTAATAACAGTTTGTTATTATTTTAGTGAACCTACCCACCATTTGGCAATAAAGCTACATATGATGTTGGAACATATTATAAGGTAAATCCGTAATGTCCTTGGGGCCTTATTGTAGAAAGAACCTAAGGATAATAGATAAAGAAAAAATAGTTTTATTGAGTCTAAAACACGGTATGGTGAATTAAATAATGGTCATAGGGCTTATTTTAAGCTCGCCTTGCAAGCTATCACCACCCTCAACTGGTAAATCTGTCTTCAAGGTCTTATAGATATGTTCTGGTAGCTGCACTTGAGAGTCAGTCCCTCTAGGTTTAGTGTGTTTCCCATCTTACATCACATCGCATTTAACGTCTAGCAAGATTGTGGTCAAACAGTAAATATATAAAATAAGCAAATATCGGTATTGTGCGGCAGCTGCACATGCGTTATCGGAGAGTCATGTACCATATCATATTGGTTCAAAATGAAACCACGAGGGCGAGCTACCGGCCCACTTACTTCGTTAAATCAAACATCTCACGCAATAAAACGAAAACATTTTCTCATTAAACCACGAACGGAAGTAAAAACGGCAATTACGAAATATTAAATTAATCTCGCGAGCATTAAATGCTTCGAGCGCGGCGCGTACGCGCTCGTAAATGCCGTGTTTAACAAAATGGCCGCGACCGATTCGATTTTTAATTAGACGTATATATCGATATGTCGATAATTACTATATGGTTATTTTCTTCTTTTTATTTTTTTGTGGAGCGATCCTCTTGATTGGAGATTATTACTAAGACTACTTACTACTCTTGATTCGAGATTATTACTAAGCGAGGAACTGTTTGTATTCCTAGAGTATATAAATCCCATTGTAGATAAATCAAAGAATTGGTTCACGTATTGTGTTTATTTCCACTTTCATGCTTTAGGGGATAATTACAGTTTTAAATGTTTATATTATAGTAAAAGGTAATAATTTAAATAATTAGAATAATCACCCAAAAGTCTTATTCTTGTTCTTTATTTTGTGGCTCAGTCACGGTTTGTGCACTAGCCAGCGTCAAGTAACAAGATTTTGCCAAGTAAGTGTCTTGTGATAATTATAATGTTCTAACAAGATGGTGGTTTCCTTGTTAGAACTTTCCATGGAGTTTTGGTGGCATCTGAGAATACATGCTCCGTGGTATTATTTCCATCCACTTCACTTGTGCATAATAACCGAACTATATTACGTAAAACACCACCAATATTACAAAATATAGAGTCTAATAACACAAGATTATGAATAAAATATAAAAACCACTACATGACAGACTAAGATGCCCGCCAAAAACTCACCCAAAAGTCTTATAATTTGACAGCTCCGGTTTTGTGTTGCCATATAACATTTTTTATTTATGGTTTTTATGTTGTCACACCATTACACTTTATCATACACCTATACAAATTGATCTTGTTTAGCATATTTTACATGGAAACATCGAAAACCATTTTACTAATTATAGGGAAAATTGACACATCTAAGTGTATTCTCATGGTACTTAATGCTATCCTGTGCCGTAACTATAAATGACACGGGTCCCCAGCCCGAAAAGGGCCCCCGGCTTGAGAGACCACGAACTCCGAAGTAACCTAATATTTTTACAATAAATAGTAAAAAACGTATGTTCAAAATTAAATTACAACAATTAAATTACGACATGCGATGGGCCTCAGATGGTATAGTTACGCCGTCGAATGCTATCCATTTTACTATTACTTGACTACTAGGTGACGTTTCAGTACATCGACTTCAACAACTGATCGTCGGGAATATTGAAGAATATTTACTAAATATAACTCAATTGTAATAACTTAACTTACAACGAGTAACAAGAAATGCTTTCGGTACCGTGGACACAGCTAATACTGTAATAAATTCTCCGACAAATTCACTATCGATACTATGTTTGGTATTAAGAGATAAAACTTCACATCACTTGTGTACAATAACCGAACTATATTACGCAAAACATAACCAATGTTACAAAATATAGAGTCGAATAGAACAAGATTATGAATAATATAATAAAATCCACTACATGACAAACTAAGATCACGCCAAAAACTTTGTTTCAGTGCTTGTTACGCTTTCACGTTTTAAATACTCAACCTGTCGTCATTACATTTAGCATACCTGTTGTCATAGGGTACAGAAAAGGACATAAATGATTAAGTGTACTGTTCTTGGGTGATAGAGCAACTCTTCATTAATGCGAGCGATGTCGCGAGCAAAACTAGTTAATAAGAAGGTAACCTGTATATATTGTAAATTAAAGTACAGAGGTGTTTATAGAAAAAAATATTACGAACTCATACTGTCTGTAGACTCCTAACATAATATTGCAAGAATGTACAGTAGATAATATAAAATAACAGTTTTTAGAATAAAAATGAGTACCAAGCAGTTTTCTTTTTATTACTAAAGTGAGCAAAGGTAAATAAAACATAAAGCTTTACGGGCTCGAAGGGTAGATAAGTTGGTAAAATGTAATTAGACCTTAGAAAGGTTAATGTTGTCTGCGCCCTCACCGATAAACCAATTAAGATAAAGTAAGGATTTAATTTTTATTAGTTTACAGTGGGATTTATTTACTTTTGCTGTTGAATGGTGGTATGGTATTTTTAGAGTCAGGTTTATGAGGGTGACTGGTGTTGTATATCAAATACCTTAATTAGTGGAATATGATAGTTAGTTATATAATTACAATGGAAAAGTGACCTATGTGCCTATGACCACACGATAGACGTGAAAACTTTAATGTAATGTATTAAGTAACTGTATACGTACAATATATGTACTCGAAATACTACAGTAATTATATACAAATTGTACATCATATTATTATAATACGTAAGAAAATAACGTAATTATTGGAACCGATGTACTCCATAGCAGACAATAAACATAGTTGATGCCGACTGGAACCAAGCGTACACGATTCATTGCGTCTCTAACCGGAGCGCGCTTGACGTCGACCAGGAGCCGAATAAACCCGATTTAGTATCACCAACCTGAACGTGACCGTTTACTTTCTGCCACTGTTCATTCACCTAACGTAGTTTTCATTCAATAAAGCTAACTGTATCCGCTACTTTATACATCTATTTCTACAAGACTAGATTTTTTGTAATTAGGGATTTTAGTAAAGTGTTGCTTTACTAACTACAAAGACGACCACGTAGGGAAGACCTCGCAAAAATCAATTAGCAATAAGGTTAATGCCGGCAAAACGCTGTATCGGGAATGCCTACTACAGATACTAAAATTATAGTTAAAAAACAGGCTTTTAGTGGTAACCAATTAAATAAAGTAATTAAATAATTCTTTGCATAAGAATAAAACTACTGATAAGAAAATTGATGTCACTATTATAAAAGCGTGCCTTTGCTTTGTATGACATTCCTAAACTAACTACCAGATCTATTGGTTACGAAATGCAGAGTTAGTTTAAATTTTGATTTTTATGGAATAAACAAAACTGAGTAAAGTTTGGAAAGTTTTAATTAAGATCCTTCTTTTTTTCGTGAGCTCTACTTGTAAAAATAGCTTATATTTTATAACTAACGTTCAAATAACTTGTGAAAATATTATGAATATTCGTCTAATAATTTTTGAGGTTATGTTTTCAGAAATACAGATAAGGTTGTTCAAAATACTTTTATTGTATTCTGTCACATTTCTTATATCACCGACATTCAGTTTTTGCCAAAAATGTTCAATGTACAGACACGATGGCTTACCGGTTTTATTATACATAGTAGGTACACATAATTTTCGTTATTTGGTGAAAATCTGAAAGATATTGTAGACTTTTATGGAAATAAAAATTGACAATGGTTAATAATGCTTCTGCGACAGCAACTGAAGTAACAGAAATAACTTACTTATATATTTTAATGTATTCTATATTACATCTGATCATATCCAAGATATTTATACTTCGGTGTTAATTTTAAATGAACTATTACATAAAACCAAATTTCAAATTAAATTCCTGAGAAATTCCATTTTGGGTTAAATTTTTTTATTATTAAGCTGGTGTGCTTTTATGTCGATAATTAATTATATAATTAATATTAATTGGTAAAGCACGGGAATGGAATCCGAGCCGTTAATGTGTCGCGGACCGCCCGCGTCGCCCACACGCGGCTATTGTTTTCTAAACGACACATTTACGATTGATACAGCTAGTGTTGTACGTTTGATTTATCGACTGTCTCTTTTTTAATTCGCTACCTCTATACAGTGTCTAACATTCAATTAAACCATGGAGTGTTGAGGTTGGAAGAAGAAGTATCTTCTACAAATATTATAAGACAAAGTCGGTTTTCGTGTCTTTCCCTTTCCGTTCCCTTCCTTTCCCTTAATTATTCTAAGCTACGTAAAAAATTTAATACAGTTTTCACTATCATTCAGAGAACTTTTTCTTGTATAATTCATATATAAATTATTATATAATCTGTCTAGTCATCCAGACCAGATATATTACTCTTTACGAGATAACTCAAACGTGTTGTACTAATACAGGTAACAATACCATGGGAGATAAACATCACTAAATACTAGATATACAATAAAATGAAACAAATATTACGACCATACAAAAGAGTTAATTTAAAATGTCGTAAATTTGTATGTAATGGAAGTGTAGGAGAGAGGATTACAGGTCAAGTCACTTTATAACCTACTAAAAGACATAGGCCTGATAAGAACAACAACAAATTTTTTATTGAAAAGTATAGTAAGTAAGTACAGTTGCGCTAGTAGTTTCTTACTAAATTTGACTAGGTAGGTTTGGTAGTCAGTGCAGGCGTAGATGCGCATTGTAATCGGCCCCCTAAAACCTACACTTTGGTCGCAGTTTCGTGCGCTGCGTTCGTATCCCCGCTCTCTGTAACACGATGGACCTGACGCCCGCACAGAGAATGTATGGCATATTAAGTATTTTTGATATGTAACATCTTTCCTCTCGGTTGCTGGATATTTTTTCTGGGAGTGATTTTGGAAAAAGGCCGCAAATTCGTTACAGGAAACCGGGGAAGCGTGCGCTATTTGATTTGACCAATGATCGCGCGCGGTGTCGGTATGATGACTGTGAGATGGTGCTAACCCAATGTCAGATGTTACACATCATAAGCGACTATACTGTAAGGCTCGCTCATTTTTTTGTCTTTGCATATAACAGAGAAAAGTCGATGTACTCTAATGAGGTCATAAGAAAGTGTTTTCAGGCCCATGGTCACTCTTTTTAAATCTTATGACATACCTACATGATAATAATATACTTCAGAATACTACATCTTTAAAATGCCCCGAATGGTATATACCTATGTACTTTACATAACTCACAGTAAACATTTTCATCGTTAAGGAATAGAAAAAAAATGGTTATCCGCGACGCCATTTTGATCAATATAGCCTAAATCTATATCGTATTAAATGTTTTAGTCACGTCGGGCAATTGAGACAAATCCGTATTATTAAAATACAATAAAAGATAAACCAGATCAAGTGATTACCTTGTAGATTCTTCTAGATGACTGGATTCTTTGTCTGAACCAGTGGTAGATTTGACGTTCATAAGCGCCTTCTTAAGGCCTAAATAAAATACAGTGTGTTGGATTTACCCTTCACAACTAAAAACTATAACGAAGTCGGGACAATAAAGCCTTCCCTTCCTCTGCTGTAGTTAGACGAGGATTCAGGACGCTGGCGCTGTCAAAGCAAACACGAAGTTTATTCAAAACAGTCTTCTTACACTAATTCACTGTTTACAATTAAATACACGCGAATATACTGACGCAGGCCGCGTTCACGCTAGTTGGTTAGCTGTGCATTCAGACCAGTGTTTCACGATTGAGACTCTCCTGCTGCGAAGATGGTCTGATTCTAGACTCGAGTAACCAACCACACCACGGTAACGCCTCGGTCGAGCTTAAGTACTCGGAAGCTATATTGTAATAAGAACACCTATGCCTTTAACAATCTCTTAACATTAAGACTTATGATTTTCATTATCAATGGCTTAGATTTTTAAATTATATCTCGATAAACATACTCAACTTATTTCTATGTGTTATATATCATTTTATGCGTCTTTTTATCCTCTATATAATGCAAAACATACAAATAATAATAAAGTTATACCCGAAAAACATACAAAAAATTTCAAAGTTTCAAGTTTTCATTTTGCTGTTTCCTAACGTTTCTTTATATCCTACTTATTTCTAATTATGTTATTTGATAGTTATATATTATATTAGGCATAATACAAGCAATTTTTCATTATCTGCGTATGTATTTCATTTCATATGTATTTCTTTAATCCTTAATATTTCTGTACAATTTTAGTTCATTATTGTCATTCTCGATAGAAAATTATTTTAACATTATATACAAAATATGGAGGGAAATACAAAAAAGCGTCAGACTATCGCGGTACGGGTTGCCAGTAATTATGCTGCGTCACTAAGAACAACATATCATTTGAATTACTTTATCACAAGATATCATTTCGAATTACGCACAATAAAAAAAAAATAGTATGAAGAAATTATTAGAAAGATGGTATTACCTTAGCTTGAAGAATATGTGTCTTATTACAAAAACAAAAATGAACACGTGTTTTACTAAACAGTGTCTACAATTTTGAAACTTTTTGAACAAATGTTTAAAATACATTATTACAAAACATTCTCCAAGCGATCTCTAATTAAACATCTGGTTTAAGTTTCTTATGCGAGCAACTCTAAATAATATTAATTCAATTCATTGTCATCATTCAAAAACGTTCCATTATATACAGATATTTTGCAAATAATTTTTGAATTTATGATTAATATTTTTATTCAGATTTTCATTAAGAAAATTGCTTTATTTTAAATAAAATGTTTATTATTATGTGACATTTTGGCTTAAAGAAAATGATGTCATTTTCAAAAGAACCAATATATGTTTTAATATATTACGACGTCAAAGTGCGTAAATTAGAACAACGATATAATTCCAGATGACATATATTGACAAATGTCAATAATGTCATATAGTAGTAGTTATGGTTTACTTGAATCTTTAAAATTGTTTAATTTTTCTACATCTTCTAAATTAATTATATATACCCACGAAATACATAATTATCTACGAAATGTTTTTTGTTGGCAAATAAAATATCCAATAAATCAAAACAATAAAATAAGAAACGTCCACTTAGACAAGTGTTAGACAATGTTTAGTTTTATATACCTAGTAAATATCTCTAAACAAGGGTAAGACATTCTTTTATGATTAAAATTTTTTTAAACAAGTGCTCAACGTTTATTTTTTCTTTGTAATAAGACGGTAAATGTCTAAAGCACCACAATCCATTTAGAAACCGGTGTTATCTAACGGGTGTCTGTTAAACCAATTTCTAAACAATAAACACCTGAGCTGTTCGACGAAGGCTGCCCAGCGTTCATATATTCAAATGCGGTCACGCTCGCAGCCGCTCCCCAGAGGTTAAGTTGGATAAACTTCCGATATTATCGGCAGTATATCGGTTTTGGCCGACTTGGGTAAGTTGTTAACAATGAATTAATTGTCTCACTAGACGCGCAATTCCGAACTCGTCGCTGGTCACTTAATAAGTGACTATACCTCTACTATACTGTTTTCTTTAAGTTGGCTTCAATAAAGAATTTTATATTTAGTTGGACAATTATAGAAATAAAGAAGCAACGACGACTTAGTTGATAGCGTATTCGGGACACAGCGTCGAAGGGCGTAAGTGCGAATCTTTGCAACTGTGTTGGAACTGTCGGTGAAGGAACACATCGTGATGTAACCATAATATGGTGGTAGGGCTATTCCTAAGTCCGCCTGGATAGCTACCACTTTCAAATCTGTTGCCAAGTACCCGTTGGTGTGTTCCGGTAGCGGAACTTGAGAGCCAGACCTCCTTTAGGCTTAGTGTGACTACTGACTACGTGAAAGGCCACGGGGTTCCTTTTATTCAGAACTAGCGGCTTCGCACCGGTATAAAATATATAGCCTATGTCATTCAATGAAAAAATGATTAAAGTCGATCAAGTAGTTTTGATTTATTCATTACTTCCCGTGGCCCGCACGCGTTAAATTTGGAGTAAAACAATGCCCCTTTCCCTATACCATGAAGATTTTCTGCTATCTTTGGAATATCTAAATTCATACACTACATTTTACCTTTTTTACTTTTTACATTTTTACCTATTTATTTTATTTTTACAACAATTAAGATATTACAATCGCTTCGAAAATTAGCCATTATTTGTCGTAAAAAGTAAATGACAAAAAATGTTATTGTGGGATATCCATAAGATATAGACATATACCATCGCGGAGTTTTCTGTAGACCTTTTCAATGTGTACAATACTTAGTACATTATTTTGATAAATCTCGTAGGGTTCAGCCTGCGTTTGTTGCAATGTAAGCGGGAAAAATGTAATTATTTACGACATCACATTAGAAACCTCAAAAATAACAGTATTTCTCCACTATTTAATGGATGTTATTAGGTATACATATAAACCTTTCTCTTAAGTGGACGGATATTGGAGTAGAGGAAGACCGAAAAAGGTGTGGATGGATTGTGTGAAAAACGATATGTGTATAAAAAGTGTGAATACTGAGATGACATCTGACAGAGGAGAGTGGAAAAGGAAAACATGTTGTGCCGACCCTACTTAGGTGGGATAAGAGAAAGATGATGATGATAAACCTTTCTCTTCAATCACTCTATCTAAAAAAAAAACCGCATCAAAATCCGTTGCGTAGTTTTAAAGATTTAAGCATACATAGGGATATAGGGACAGACAACAAAAGAAGAAGAAAATAATGAGAATATTATTGTTATAGATCTAACTTTTCAATGTATTATTTTACAGTATTGTCACTGAGGACATGAAAGGAATGCCTAAAAAGTTGATTTACCTTTGTTTGCTTATAAATGGTCACACTATAATATATATTCATGGACTTAAATCCCAGATATCAGAGTAAGTTCTCAGACGTCACGATTATTTCTAACTTACCAGAAATTCTTATTTACATTTTGGCCCTATTTGAAAGATTTTTTTTATAAAATATTAAGCCTAGGCGTTACTTTTATGCACGAGAGATATTAATGTAAAATTTTATTTAAATCTAAAGAATCGTTTTCACGTAAAAGAATAACAAGGAACTATCCTCATAAGCTCTGGAATAGTCTTGAAAAAAACATAGCCTTCTTATATTCAACTTAGAAAAAAATGAAATAAAATTCTTTCAGTTTTAGAAGGACAAAACAGGGAAATAAATAATTATAATCACTGCGAGCTGAAGTTGTCTCTCTCGTGTTATACTCGGTGATTCGAACAAAGTGAGGCAACAACACCTATATACGAGTAGGTATATTTTAAAACATAATTTCTATATGTTTTGCTTTCTCCTAATAAAAGTCTCAACAGCAAACTTAACAAATTTCTAATTACATGTATTCTGAATACAGTGTCATTTTTTTATTCATGTAATTTATCTTTCCTAAATTTAGCGTATCTATACTTCTTGAACCACATTGTCATTTAAAATCAGTTGAGATAATCGTCAAAAACCTTATAAAATGAATAAGTAGGTACATATTAGGAAATTTTATCATTATATTGAATTAGAAACCACTCCTAACTTCTTCCGCGCTACATTACAATATAACTAAAAATAAAAAAAAACTAATGTATTCTAAATATGAGCTTCATTTAATTGTATTATGTTTTTAACTGTTAACACTTCAACAAAAAAAGATAAAACATCATGTATAAACTTCCACCAAAAAAAACCTAACTATGAAAAACAAATGTTAATTAAGTATTGAACATTAAAAGTATAATATCACTATCCAACGATTAGATATACCAATTCAATTATTTATGGATGGAACTTAAAAAAAATCCACGGTCTATGTCGCATGAAAAACTTACAAACTCGAACACAGTCAAACAATACACTTGTTATTAAACAAAAACTAATAAACCTCGATCAGATAAGGATAACGAAGAATAACAGTTTTAATTAAAAAATCAAAGTATTTACCAAACACACTGTTTAGTTTATAATGGCGGAAAATTTGCGTGAAATTCAATACTTTATCGCAGATATGACCGTTGTAATTTTATTTTATAACAAAACGACCTCACCGACGCGGACACGTAACGACTTGCATTTTAATATTTCTGTTTAAAACCGAACGCGACTGTAAACCGTCGCCATTTTGTAAAATCATTCGACATCCGGAGCGGGAATCGCTGAAAATTTTCCCCCCTTTATCTCGCGGCATTAAGCTAATAAAGCATTGGATATAATTAAAATAGTATTAAGCCGTCCGCGAACACTGTACCGGCCGCCCGCGCGACCGAACAATCCCAAAACGAACGAACCGACCAACACTAACCCACCCAATCGACGTACTAATTGAATCATAACCGACTAAATTTAAAAGGCCCATTTGTCCGAGATCCCCGGACTAATCTCTCGTAACACGACAAACGGCCGGTTAAAATCACAAGCTCCTCGCCCGAACCGCCCATCGGGAAAGCGTTCGAAACTACAACGACACCTTTAAACGCTGTTCGACCAATCATAACCCGGATATTCGAATAGGGAACGAAGCTCGTGGAGCCGTTAACGCCTTTCGAAGGCTGCGGACCAATAGTAGCGAAGGAATCCATGACAGTTGTTTTTTTTTCTCGTCGACCGGGCGTCGGTCCTGAGCGGAAGGCTCATTCGGCCGCGCGCCGCCTTGGCGTTCGTATCGCGCGCATCATAATGGATTGTGTTGTGTGACATGTGCTTATAATTTGGTGAATTTTTCTGTGTGGGACCCGTTGTGTGCAAAAGCATGATGCCTCTCGCACCGACCCCTGTGGTGGCGGTGCCATCGAAGCCGAAGATCGGATTCAGCATAGACAGTATAGTTGGTGGTTCCGAGAGGCCTAAACAAGTGTCACCACCGTTGGCCAGCCCGGGGTCTCCGTCGCCGGTCGCGTCTCCCAGAAGTCCATCTCCACGTCCGTTGTTGAGGCCGAGCGCTTTACCGGCGGTATTTCCAATGCCCGAATTGAAGAGGACTCCATATTTGGACGCCCAGAGCCACCATCATCAATTCCTGGCGCATTTCCAAGGAGCGGCGTTGGCAGCGGCTCTGGCACACCAGCAGCAAGGTTTCGGAGCTCCGTTACCGCCGCACCCACCTCCACATCCCGCCGGGCCGGTGCCACGGGAATCCTACCAACTTTACCCATGGCTTATCAACAGGCACGGCAGGTTGTTCCCTCATAGATTTCCTGGAGGTGAGTCTTTCAAATGAGATTTATATACCTGTACGAAGTAAAATTGAACGCAGCCAGAACAAAATACATAGCTCTGGTTTTTTTAAGATTAAAAATATATCTGATAACTACACAATATTCATACTCATAAAGATGTGTATAAATTCACTGACGTAAAGGAGAAATATATTTAACAAGGGAAAAATTCGCCTTACCATAAGGATATATTAGTTTCTATAGAATCTTTCCACTGGTCATAGTATTTCCATAAGACTTCTCAGTACTTTCATTTGTTTTTTATATGAATTCATTTTTATTTTACGGGTATTTTTTTTCATTAAAACTTATCCATACTTTTAACCCTTTAACGGTTTAAATTTTATCACTATTGCTTAACTTTGGTATATATTAGCCTAATGATATGGTAAACTAGATAATGCTTTGAAACTACCCATATGTGTAAATATCTTGTCAGAATCAATTCAGCCGTTTCAGAGATAAGCTTTGATAAAAAGTAAACAGTGTTTGACATACAAGAATGTGATTACTGAGGAATTTACCTGATAGCAAAACTGCTAATTTGGTGCAGCAGGTCACCAAAAGAGTCGCGAATAAAAAAAAAAGTGACCAAATATTATCACGTGGAATGCACGTCTCTTTGTTGCTTCAAAAACTTGTCACTTGTCGTGTTTCTACAATTCTTATGCTTATTTAGGCTGAGTTGCCAATAGGTGGCTCTAGTGTATTTTACTATTCAGTTTTATATTGTATAAATAAACATTATCAGCTCTGCATCTAAGGCGGACATTCCCGAGCACCCGCCCCGGCTGGCAGTTTTAAAAGGCGCTAAAAATAAAATATAGTATGATTAAAGATAAAAAAAACCTTGCTCTACAAAGCACCTAGTATACGAAGCCCTGGTTAGCTCACCGTTGATTTGTAAGAAAAAGGAGCCACACAGACCCATATCACAAGTGAACTAGCGTATTCGATATTCCTATTTGAGATTTGCCGTGTCAATAATCGATGTCTTTTTACTGCCTCTACTTTCCCCCGGGTATTTCATTTTACATAAATGAAAAATGTTATTAGCTAATAAATAGTACAAATTTATTAAAGGTTTCTTATTGTGCCATTCATGAAAAACGATAGCCATTATATATTTCTGAGTTGTTTTAAGTGATTTATTTCAAACACTGGAGAGAGGAGCGCCACTATCAAGTTTCTGCCCCGTTTCGAAAAAATCGTAGACCCGGGGCTGGGTGTTATAGCATGTGTATAACATCGATACAATTTAAGGATAAATAAATGCTAATAATAGATTTCCTATAATAATATTTTAACTTTGTTTTGTATTAAACTCTTGACTACACTATGCGCAAGCCAGAAATGACGGCTATATTCAGAGAGGCCAAAAAGATTGACCAGGACTGTATATTACTTAGATGTGATATTTATTAATCTGTTACTCATACTGACTAGAGATTACCACAGAGCTCAAATACTAAAGCAATAAACAATACATTATATAACAAACATAACGTCATGTTAATTTCGGTGCGGCGTTTTTTAATCTGTCACTTATCCTGTATTACAGATTAAATATAGAATTCAAAATACAACAGCAATCTGTAATATATTCTGTGAACAACTAGCGATTCCAAATAGAATTTCTAATTGAAATTTATCATACCGGTGTACGCGGATGCGATTGTCGATACTACTCTTTCTAAGACCAAACTAAAGTGCAAACGAGATATATACGAGATAACAAGATGGCTTTGTACATTTTACAATATAATATTATATCCATCTATTAATTTATATTTGAAATAAAATTAAAACGATGTCAACATAATTCGGGCTTGCGCATAGATTTTTGTTTTTTTTTTGAACTGACTACATTGTTGACCTGGCAAGGCCTCTACAGTTTCACCGGACTACAGTTGCACATAGTATATTCAAGAGCTTAATACAAAACAAAGTTAAAATATTATTAGGTATACGAATCCAAAAGTGGTATTTATTTATCCTTAAAGTGTCTCGATTTTATACATATAATGTATTATTATACATATATACATATTTATAGCTGAACTTGGGTTTTTCTCATTTATGTTCAGAGCGGTCAAAAATTTTGGCGCGGAATGTAAATGTAACGCTAATCTCAATAAGTATGACATTCTAACAGTAGACAAGTGTCTTTTGTAACGCAGAACTTACAAGGCAAATATATTTGTTTGAAATTAATATTTCTGGTATACAACAGAGATAAAAATATTTATTAAATAGTAATTTCATAACTATTAAACTTAAAAAAAAGTGTTAATATATAAAGACGTATGCCTTGAACTAACTTGTAGACTTTCGGTTTAACCCTTAAATGCATGATTTTTGTGTTGAATTTTGAAACTAATTTTAAAAGAATATACCTATACCTAACTTAATGTCAACTTTTTCTTTCACATGTAAGATATTTTGTTAGATTTTAAAATCCTTTCGGAAACACATACACACTCAGGTTATTGGATAAAATTAAATGGAAGTGGAATGTAGACAGTTGGCAACAATATCTATGCAATAAAGGGTTAAATTGCCATCCGATGACGTCATACATAGAGTACTTTTAAAAATTGTAACTGTACCGTTAATTTTATGTTACATGTTTAACCATCATGACTTCTGATATCTATGGAAGGTTTATTCAAAGATGTTCTCTCCACTTTGATTTTTCGCGCGTCGTTGGCTCGACGCCATGACTTTTACTTGAGTGTTAAAGCTATTGTAGTACGATCGTCCTGTGTTTTCTATTCACGTTTCACGTCGGGATTTAGATGCGTTTAAATATGTCTTCTGATATTTATTATGCGTTATACATTGGATTATTCATGTATCGATCGCTTTACGAATCGTAAAGGGAAGATTCCGTTGAAAAGTTATAATCGACATAAGAAAAACGTGTCAAGACTTATACCTGTATAAATTATTCAGATTATAAAAAAAACTAGTTGCCCGCTCCGGCTTCGTACGGGTCTACTGACGACGAATAAGAGACAATCTTTTCTCTATACTACCACCATATAATTAAATAAAATGGTAATTGTACAACTGAACGTCGTCAACCTGTCAATACTTTTAGAGGTCCCCTCTATTGTCTTCCGTCTCATTTACATGGAGATTTTTAAAGCCAAACTTTTCGCTTTTTCGTACGATTTTTCTAATATTTTCTTTCATACAAACTATGTCCTGACAGTTAAATTATTTACACACACACACACATACACACAGAGATAATTACACATACAATAAAAAACAATTAGCAAAATCGGTACAACCGTTTTTACAACTGATTTTATTTCTACAGATGAAGCTGTATATTTTAAATGTTCAATAAATATCCAATTATTTTAAATACATATTAAGCAATAAAAGGCTTTAGGTATTTAGGAACGTGTTTAGCTACAAATTCCTATTATTAGCTGTATTATGACTTGCTACGACATGATAGTCAAAATATAGCCAACAATTGTGGGCACCTCGTACAAATGTGTAAATTACACGCCTTTATAACGGGCACTGCAATCCAATCCTGATACCATTGTATGGCGCTTAGAAGATAGGGGCAAGCTTTTTGTGGAATATAGATTATATTCTGGACCACAGGCTTAAAACGACCAGTCTTAAAAAAAAACCGTCGAACGCCGAGTAACCAGCGGTTTTTTTTATAGCTATAATCACACATAAAAAAATACACGGTCCAACGACATAAATATGTTAAAAAAGAAACAACTAGACGATTGTTCGTACTATATGGCGTATTATTTTAGTATGCTTTTGTAGCTCTAGGGTTGTTATTTAAATACTTCTATATTAATATAAGTTTTGACCTTTTATGACTTTATTTTTAAGGTTACACAAAACACTTTTTAAGGTGTTGGATTAAATATAAATAACTGATTCTTATCAATTCGGGCTTAGCATAAAATTTTAAACTAATTTTCTTTTTCTTTATTTGGTCTTGCACTAACTCATTGTTATTACTCACGCCATATTCCAAGATTCGTTTAAAGAGAGAATAAAAAAAATTCTAGATATGAAAATTTAAATTTAAAAATATATATCACAAGGTAAATTATATTATAGAATGTTTCGTTGTAAAAAAACAGTGTTAGAAATATTTTAAAATAACGCTGCTATTAATCATAAGAGCTATTAAAATAGCGTTATTTCTTAAACGTTGTTTTTAGTGTAGCCATTAGAAATGATTTATGGTGGATATAATTTTAGAACTTTCACTTGATAATCATTTTAATTTATTAATTGCTTAATATGATAAACAAACGACATTAGAACAATCTCTTGATGTACATACAGATTATTTCGTGTATAATTTTTCTGATAAGCTGTAAAGTAAATATGAATGTAGTTGTTTTTTTATTACAAAATGTTCGCCACCATTGTAGTATATAAATCAGATTCTATTACTTTTAAATTGGTCTATTACAACTATTAAGATTTAATTCCTTATTAGATAATTATCTGTTTTTTTTTGTTAATGCTAATCCTAACTAGAAATATTAATGCGAATGTTGGTTTGTTTGTTTACTTTTTTAACGTCTTACTACTCAAACGATTACCTTGAAATTTGTATACACTGTGTCAGAGGTCATAGAACAATCTAGACAAAACTTACTCTTCCCGAAGGACATATCAAATTTATTCTTTCGAGTATTAATAAGTGAAAAAAGACTTTAAAAAATGATTAAAGAAATGCCGGGTGTTACAGCAAGGTAACAACCATGTCAACCTCTATAGTTGCGCGCTTTGGCGGCTCGCAATTAAGAACTCTGTACCCGAATGGATCACTACTACCCTGATTATAACTCAGTCATAGTGACTATCTTTTATATTGTCACGTTTCGGGATAAAGCAGAGTATATCCAGGGGCAGAGAGACTTGCAAGATGGCATGACAGTGACAACTGTCGATAGATTGTAAACCTGTCGAAGGTCACCGTTATTTTAATTTGCATTGCTTAGATACAATAAGAAAAAATATCTTAAGACAACAATATCTAACAAAACGATATTTCGATTGTTTTTCTTTGCATATAGGTAGATATACGAGACACATGGGGTGGACGCTCTGCAGTATTAAATCAATAATCTATGATTTAATAAAACACTATCTGAATTATTTATTAGCCATAACGATCATTAACGTCTATTAATATAGTTGAAATGATATGCAACTTTCTTGCGGAGTCAATTACTATTCCGTACTAATGACTGTCGTTATTATAAATGCGAAATCATAATTAGTCAATAGACTTTACTATTTATGTTATTATTCATTTATATTAATTAAAATGGCTATTGGATTTCGTGACAACAATTCTGTTTACTGGAAATGTACAAAGGTTTTGCAAAAGAGTATGAAAGAGTTTTAAACGTGACGCCACTAGACGTTAAATGAACGGTGAGTTGTTAAGTGCATATTATAGTACTTAGAATAACGTAATGTTAGGCCTAGAGGGACCGGATTTCAACTTCAACTGCTGGAACATATCTTTATAGATATGCATAGTTAAGCATTTATATTCTTGCCTATAAATTATCAACAAAAGTCCTACCACCATGCTAAAAACAGCCCTACCATCGTTTCCTAGTCTAATCACGATGCTTTCCTTCTTTATCGCTTCAGCTAGTCCACGAGATATCAAATCATTTGTTTTTTTTTCGTCACCATCATCACAGAGGCTAATAAACATGAATCAAAAAGGCTAACTTTAAAATCGGAAGTAATGTAATTTGACTCATCTTTTACCACGGGTATTAAAGATACAAAACTTAATTCTAGACTCCAAAGGAAAAACAACGGTAAAGCTTAAAAATACCGCTTTCTATTTCATACCCGAATGAAAAGTTGAATGTTTAATTTACAGTTAAAACTATATGTACATGTGGGCGACCACTACAACATTTTGTTAACGTACGTGCACGATAGGTCCCAGTTACTAAATAAAATTGGACTTATTTATCCCCAGTATAATACGACGATCTGACTTATTGCTGCCTTGATAAGTTTGTTAACCTTAGTAAATCCTGCCTTGAATACTCACTGTTCGGAGAATAGCAGAGTGTGGGTTATGCTGCACACTTACCGACTAAAATCTCATGGTTTCCCTTTATCACCGAGTAACTAGGGAGCGGATACTGTTTGTTCATTTAATTTGCGGTAGCTGTGGGTTTTTCATTAAGAGTCATCTTTCTTGATGATAACCTCTGATGAACCGGTGAGAGACGCGCGTGGAACACGTACGCGCCCAGATTTGAGCATGTGCTTTCATTGTACAGATGATAGACTTGCTCATGGCTAAGTTAAAGGTTGTGTTTGATCCGTTACCGAAGATTTGGCAGGCTTGGTTTGTTTGTCTCATGATGAAGATTCGCTTATAACAGAAGAATACAAATTATATTCTAGAAAGTTTTAAAAACAAATCCCTTTAGAGCTTGCATTAACGCACTCTAGCGTTGTCGGCTGGATTACCCGGCACGGCTTTCATTCAGAGCTATTATATGGGGCCTTTCCAAAAGGTATTGAAACACGCTCTTCAAGGTTGGCAATACAACGGTGATGCTCCTGGTGTTGAAGTATTCCATAAGCAAACGGTACTATTTATTAACAGACTGAGCCGTTCGTTAGTTTGCTAGTTTTTGGCATAAAAAATATTATTACATTTTTCTTCAAATGACATGTCCTAAAATTAACAAAATTTATGTTCAACCGAAAACCTGCACAACATGTCCTGTTTATTTTGTTAAGTGGAATAAAATAATAAAACCAGATCGTCAACGATGTAACGTAGTTTAAAATCCTCCATGATACCGCATCTTCTAAACCAAAGTCTTAGGCTAAATTAAGTGTTTTCTCACAAAAAACTCGGTAGCTTATCTCCAAACAGGTCATTATGATAAAAAGACCCGTTATCTGTGAACGCGACCGATCTTTGTCTCTTTACTTGTAAAAAGAAAGTAGAAAAAGTTACAACAGATTATACTTTAATCCATCGGGTATGTTGTTTCTTATTTTTGATGTCAAAATTGACAGATTATTCTGTTTTTTTTTGTTTAGAACTCCTTTCTTCGGACTTTTTAAGCAGATTAATGTGTTTATGTGTTGTTTAAATTTGAGTTTAGTGGTTATTAAGATAAACTTTTTTTTATGTTAAAAATACCGTTAAAGAGATAGTAACGTTTCGACTTAAGAGGTTTATTTTTTTATACATTGTCTATGATACGTTACAAATTGGTTAGTCTATGATTTTATTATATTAAGTACTTAACTTAACTTACGTGCATTCATCCGCAGCGACAGAGTTGGGAAGTGTATAATAAATGTGATTAAATCATTCTGTGTTACTACGACAGTTTTGGAAATGCTTTATTCTCAAATTCGTTATGTACAGAAAAACATTACTAAAATAATTATTTTTATTTTATGTTGGCAAGGCGTAATAACCTAGGCGCCTTTGTAATTGTTAAATAGTTTTTGTCTCGTGAAAAATACATTGTAGAGCGAGAAAGCAATATATTCCTGTTAAAATCTTGTTTCCTTACTTATTAATGTATTTATTAAAAGACTGTGTAGGGTTAATAGACAAACAAATACGCATATTTAACTTAAATATGCTTATTTATCTCTAGAAATAAACAACGAGGTGACTTTAAAGTGAACAAAACCGCGGTAACTAGCCAGTATGTAACAATTATGTTATCGTAGAGTTTTAATTACGGCTAATGTGCGAGATAGCGACATTGTGGAGGGCCAACCGGGCTATCTATCTGCTTCTCCTTACAATTACGAAAGTCTTAGGGTCAAATGGGTCGTATTGATTGCTTGGACAATAACAATTTTATTGGATTTATTGCTTATGTTCTGTATGATAATTATTAAATTGTTTAAAACTGTCAGATCTAAAATATACGTAAACATGTATAGTCATGTAACATGTCAATATCTCACTTGTTAGTTTTGAGATCGCGTTCAAGCCGAGGTTCGGCCATTTTGGTACTCTAGCGCTAGCCGCCATTTTGGTTGAGTGCCTTCCGCGGTCACCAACAAGTCCGATGAAGCTGTGCAGGTCTATGAGGTCAACAGCGTGTTGTCAATACGAAAAAAAAAACGATTTTTAACTACTAAACTCTTTGACTCTCTCTGTCGTTGATTTAGTTATTTTGGATTTTGAGAAATTCAAAATTAAATATTACCAGTTGTAAAAATTCTCATCATATACTCATGTTTATTTTATGATTTTTAATCTGATTACTTAAACGCCACACACAAGAAGACAAAGAGACGTCCCTGAGAGACGATATCGATGCGCGGTGGAAAGGCAAATCAGGTAATGAGCCGTTGACAGGTTTTGCATGTTAGTTATTTAGCATTTTCACTGTCGAACAGATTATAATAAAAATCAGCGTAAGCACGCGTCCGATTCCCGCGGCTGATTCGAAATATTCGTTCCACGACAAAGTATATATGACTAGGTTTTACTCGCCGCTTCGCTCGCGTTAATGTATATTTGACCTAGCCCTTGGGAATTGTACATTTTACTTCTGAATGAAAAGTACCCTATGTCCCCTTTTTGTATCCCTGAAACAGTGTATATAAAATTTAATTAAGCACGGTTGGGTAGTTAAGGCGTGACACACAAACAAACTCACTTTCGCATTTATAATAGTAGTTAGGATTATTTAAGTGATAAACATTTACTATAAAATTGAGTTTTCCTTCGTTCAGGTCCGGGTTATAGCAAAGCCTTGTTCACGCTTCGCTGAATTTTATTATTTCATGTTAAGCTTGCACTATAATCACATCGAGTTTGACACTTGCATAATGTATTACCCTTTTTTACGGTAGACAAATTAAAAATGATGTTTCTTGTACTGGGACTACGTTTATATTTTACTCTGTACTTTTATTACCACACCTTAAGATATTCACCATAACATACGTATAGTTTTTAAGAGACTTTTAAATGTATAAAGGATAGTGTAGATTTAGCTTCATCACCATCAGACTGTAAGAGACCCGACCTGCTGCAGGGCCATAGGACTCTTCCCGAAGGCTGGTATGGGCATAATTACCTCACACCAAACCACTCCGTGCCTATTGGCGAATTCAAATTCTGAGAAATCCACAGTTACACATATTTTTCCTAACGATGTTTTCTTTCACCGTTAGCCGATAGTGTTACCAATTCAAATTAGTAAATGTGCGCGATTTTGAAAAAATTCTTTGGTACATGCCGGGGTCCGAATTTATGGACATCGGATCGATATTCCACTGATCAAACCACTAGAGCACCACTACGTTTAGAGTTTTTTAATTGGAAACGGAACATTTAAATGGTTTTATATTCCATATGTATTATTAATAATGTGACATAAAGTTTTTTGTTCATGGAGAGGCAATGAATGAAAAAAAATCGATGAAAGAAAAGATAAAAATGTCTTTTGTAATGTTTATCACAGGGATAAAAATGTTTTCCCAGTAATTTTAATTATATGAGCGTGTCCTATAACCAGATGACGCCACATTTACATAACCTTTTGATTAGCCTTTTTGTATAAGATAAATAATAAGTTAAAACTGTAGATTTGTGGTCTATAATTGTTTTTACAATACTTTTTTTATGTTACTAACTATGAAACAGTGCCATCTATTAAATCTTTAGCGAAATACTTTGATAGTAAATATTATCAAAATAGTACAGAAATAACTGTATTCTTTTGAAAATATCTAATAATAATGAATGATCGAGATTTTCGTACTGTATTTAAAACTGGAAAAGGTAACCTTGTTGATGTCGAAGCTTAGTAAATTAGCAACAATAATAACTTTTAAATTATTATGCCAGCAATTAATTTTGGATTCTATTTTTCGACATAATAAATAAACTATCGTCACTGGTCCGAACAAAGCAAGCTTGAAGCTACCTTATATTATAATAAATAGGTTTTGTATTTTTTTCTTCTTCAAAAAGCATTATGGTATGACAAACTAACATTACGTTACCAGATAAAATCACCCGCAATCGATATGATATTGTCACTGGTTATTAAATACTGCTGTTCATGAAAAAAAGTTAGGGTAGCGTCACCCTAACGCGTTGCAATTTCGTGCCATTATCTGTGTCAACAAAGCGAACGCCCTACGATAATTTGTCCCGGCGGCATTCGATAAATAAAAAAAATATTATTCGTCAAACAAGATACGTTTCTAATCCCCGCCGCGTCGCGATGAACTCGACGTTATTCAAAGGACAATGTTATTTTTATGAACCCGCCTTTTTTCAATTAACTCATTTTTAATTTAAACGGCTTAACGTTTGTGAAAAAAAAAATGACAGGGGACGCCATTGTTTACGGCGCGTTAACTGAAACATACAGGAGTGTGGAAATTTATTGATATCTTTTATAATTGAGTGGAAGTGTTAATGAAATTGATAAGTTATATGATATTTATTGATTGAACATTTTATTTTTACTCTATGATTTCTATTCATATTTAGCCATGAAAAGTGTATATACTCTATGTAGGTATATCTATGTGAAGAGATAGGATGATATATCTAATATTTGTAAACTCCATAACTGTTCAATCATTATGAAAATTGGCGCACATAAATATTTTTTATGAAGGTTTTTATGTTGTCCATTTTATTTTTTCTGTTACACTAGATGACCCTGTAGTACATCAAATTTTATACCGTTGAAATGAGCGGTCATGATTATTGTCATTTGTAAATATTTAAACATGGAGATTAGTTACACAATATTCACTCCCCTGTAACTCTGCTATATACTACAAAAAATGATAATTAAAAAAATATATAAAGTTACATCGGCTTCTTCTTCTTTTTCTTTATTTTTATGGCAACGTCACGGTTTGTGCACTAGCCAGCCTCAAGTAACAAGATTTCGCCAAGTAAGTGCCTTGCGATAATTATAATGTTCTAACAAGATGGTGGTTTCCTTGTTAGAACTTTCCATGGGGTTTTGGCGGCATCTCAGAATGCATGCTCCGTGGTATTATTTCCCATCCACTTCACTTGTCCATAATAACCGAACTATATTACGTAAAACACCACCAATATTACAAAATATAGAGTCTAATAACACAAGATTATGAATAAAATATAAAAACCACTACATGACAGACTAAGATCCCGCCAAAAACTCCTTACATCGGCTTATTCTGAACAAATGTTTGAAACAACTATTGATTTTCACGATATAAATAATTGACGTTTCTATTTAAATGACTCAAATGTTCCCTTATTTAATTTAGTCTCCTTTCATTGAAGACGTCTCAAAAGTAGAAAAAGGTCGACAAAGAACTTTTGTGAGACGAGGTTGGAACGCGCGCGATTATGACGCGTCGCCATTGTTGTTTCTAAATTTGATTATTTTTGTAGTGCTCTGAATTGTATCTCGATATTTTTTTAACTATTTTATTTTAGTTTTAGTTTAATTTTTCCACAAAAAAGAACATAAAAATTGGTAAAACCGTATAAAACAAGAAAACCTGTGATTATATCACGCATACAAGAGTATTATATGTAAAAATAAAGAAAAAAAAACGATAATCAGTATACACAGTCATTTACAATATGAACAATTCTAATATGTACATTTATATTAAGCCAAGTATGCATAAGTAGTACATAAAAAATATACTGTCCTATTAAAATGTTTTGTAATGTCATAAGAAAGTTTCACACCTGCTATAAATGTATGAATAATATTTATGGGTTAACTAACTCGTTGTTAAAGTTGCGTATCTAAGTAGGTATAAGTTATTTGACGTCTGTCAAGATCGCACTGTTAAAAACATTCAGAACTCAATTTGCAATTTCTTTCAATCGACTACTTAAGTATATTGTCGATAAATGATTATTTTTTGTTGAACATCACTACATTAGTCTTGCCTTCTTAATGTTGGTAGCACCGTATGTCAAATCTATTGTTACGCGCGCTTTTTTTTTTTGTTAATTACCGTCGATTGTCGGGTGCCGTGTTTTTTCACAATATTTCCCACTAAAAGGATTGAATGGTTTATAATTGGATGTAATTTGAGCATACTTTGTTGTCGAGTGGCGGTTGGGCAGCTAACTGGCGTTTTAACGATTTATTTTTGTTGTATCGTTGGTAACTCAGGTATGTATAGAGAGGAACAGTATAAAGGTTGATTTCTTGTTGTTTCTAAAATGGATCGAATCCATTGTTCGATTATCTTCCGGTTTTTAAAACTCTGCTAATCTTTAATCTTAAAATAGATATTAAGCTGAAGAATTAACACGTTTTATAAATTCTATTCAACTTTTATATACCTATTGAAAAAAACCATCAAATTAGTTTTTTATAACAAATATTAATATTTGTTTAATATTTATTCGGAATATTTCAAATAAATTGCCTCAATTAATCTATTTGTTGATTAATTTAAATGTAACGTTATTATGTTATTAAATTTTAAATTACCTATGATATAACAAAATTGTAAATGTTTAAAGGTTGAAATTTGCATTTTATATATTCTTATTATGTATCTATATTTTTGTTATAATTATTTTTATATCCTATTGAAGAATTTTGTAAAAGTGCAGTCCCAATTAGCACTTCTTGTAGGCTCGGATACTCAATGTTTGTTGTTAATGACTTCTTGGCAGCTGAAAACCCTAACTAATTATTTATTTATTTATTTGGAAAACCAACAGCATACATGTATGTTTATAAAATAACTTATGATATGTAGTAGTGAAAGCCAAAACAGAATTTTTTGCCGAAACGTGGCAAATTAAAAGGAGTTATTTTGGCGGTCTTATTAAATGATCCCGTTGGGTACAGACACCCATCATCTAGATGATTAATGCATACTCATCGAGTGATCTCAGAATGCGATACTCCTAAGAGTCTAATGATGGCGAGTGTTGCACTTGGTGTATAGTGATCACCATCCAGTCGGACACAATTTTCAGTATCTAATTATTGTACATTAAATAGTATTATTATTATTATGTTTTATCGCCGATACAAAATTACATTATAACCTTTTGCTATGAAACTCTCGATGTGTAGTAGTTTTGATCGCGATATTTATATGTACGTAAAGTGCCATACTGTTCACTCTTATCGTGCAGTTCAGACATCGGTCAGCCATTTTGTCAGCGACGCAATCCAAGCTTAGACAAATGGCTTACAAGCGTCAAGAGCACTTGGGAGTTTTACCAAAAATTATGATTAATTAATTAATTTTATTTATGGTCTACAATGAAGTCCTGTTAAAGATTATCGTAAACGTAAAAAAAAAAGTTAGTAATAATCTTTTTATAATAATTAACTAAGCTGGAAACATGTTATTAATGCACATTATATGATAATTACAATGTATGTAGATGAATTATAAGGATTTTTATGAGCACAGATAAAAACTGGTTTTTGGTATAAATATAACGAATATTTAATGTTAAAATGTTAATTATTACTTTATTGTTATTAATAATAATACGTGATATTATCAGGTACTTTAAAGTTACTCTTAGTGTCCGAAGACTCTTTTTTTCTAACACCCGCTATAGAGGCAAGCTTACGCATACTACTGTAAGACAATTTCAAGTTTTCTCACGATGTTTTCCTTTACTGTCTGTCGCTAGCGTTACATATTGAAATTAGTAAATGAACGCGAGTTCCGAACAAATTCGTTGGTACATGCCGGTGTTCGATATCGATATCGAATCGATTTTCTGCCAGTCAAACTAGATACTCGATCACCATGACTTTAAAATAAAAATTGTAATATGTTTTAAATCAATCCGATACTGCTTAGAGAAATATAAATAAGAGAATATCAACCACTCATCATCATAACATATAGAATATAAAGCTCTCGTCATAAGGCCAGCAGTAGTCAATAATATCTTGAAATTTATTTATTTCCTTCTGGAGAAACTGTACGATTGACGTTTAAACAAATGTCAGTGAGCTGTCAAAAAGACATTCCCGCCATTTTTATAGCACACTTTATGACAGGTTTTCTTTTGTGTAAAAATATTCTATTAATTTTGTTACACGTCATTATATCATGCAATATAAATATTTTACATCTGGAGCGAGCGTCCACGACGGCAATTTATATTTAAATTCGACATATTTATCGCCCATTTGTAGATAAAGAGACATTGCTAATGTTTTGACACATAGACAAATAAACTAGTTTTTTGTTTATTTAATAGATATTTAACACTGTGTTATTTTCATTTTGTTGTTATAAAATACTATAGTAATTTGTGTGTAACTAGCTGTGCCTATGACTTCGTATGCTTTTTGTATACAACGTACGATGTATTATACTGGGGATTTTAACAACTGGCTTATTTACTTTACTAACAAGGGAGAGAGCTGCGTATAGCAGGTCGTGTAAAGAGCAACTGACACTAAGGTTCAGATTAAAATATATTTTTAAACATATTTTATGTTCAAATATGTATTTATATATTTTCTATACTATATTATAAATTAGAATGTCTTTTTTGTAAGCCGATTTGAATGAATATCATGAACATGACAATATGACATTATAGCGTATACGGCCACCCAAGCTACGCACAAGTTACTTGTGAAAACCTCGTAAAAAAATCATCCAGTAAGTTTGGAAATAAGAGTATTCCAAGATTCAGACAATTAAAAAAATATGGGGTTTTTCAATAAGAGCGCTACAAAAGTTTTTTTAAATAAAACAAAAACGGTTTTGGATATCAATGATATTCTTTATTCCTGTGAAAGTACATTTGATGCCATTATGTATGGAACTCGATTTCTTTTGCATGGCCACCACGGGCACGCTTGCAGAAGTCCAGGCGCTGAACCCAATTTTCGATGGTTTTCAAGCATAAATCGGCCGATACTGCTGCAATTTCACGTTCGATATTCGTACGAAGTTCATCAATCGTCGCTGGCTTGTTGGCATAAACCATAGATTTGACGTAGCCCCACAGGAAATAGTCTAACGGCGTCAAATCGCACGACCGAGGCGGCCAATTGACTGGGCCATTTCGTGAGATAACACGTTCACCAAACTTGGTTTTCAATAAATCGATTGTGACATGCGCTGTGTGGCTTGTGGCGCCGTCCTGTTGAAACCACATACTGTCCAAGTCCATATCATCCAATTCGGGCCAAAAATATTCGGTTATCATTGAGCGGTAGCGATTCCCATTCACAGTAACGTGCCGGTCTTGATCATCACGGAAGAAGTACGGCCCAATGACACCACCAGCATGTAAACCGCACCAAACAGTGATTTTTTCGGGATGTAATGGTGCCTCGTGAATCACGTGTGGATTGCTGCCTGACCAATAACGCATATTTTGCTTATTGACGAAGCCATTCAGCCAGAAATGAGCCTCATCGCTGAAGATGATTTTTCGATGAAAATCCGGATCATTTTCAAGTTGTTGCTCAGCCCAATTCACGAACATACGACGCTTCTGGTGGTCAAGCGGCTTCAGTTCTTGCGTCAATATGATCTTGTAAGGATGTAGGCCAAGATCTTTTCGCAAAATTCGCCACAACGACGACACAGAGGTGCCCAACGCTTGAGAACGACGTGTGAGAGACTGATTTGGGTCTTCCGCAATTGATGCGCTAGCGGCAGCAATATTCTCGACACTACGGGCACTTCTTTGTCTCACTGGCACGGGAACATTTTGTACTGAGCCTGTGGATTCAAATTTTTCCACTAGACGCTCAATTGTTGATCTGGCAGGACGATTATGACGACCATAAATTGTACGTAGCGCTCTTAAAGTTTTGACTACTGACTCCGAATTTCGGTAGTAAATTTTAATAATTTCGACTCGTTGTTGGATCGTATATCTTTCCATGATGAAATGGCAAACCTTACTGAAGAGAAATGTCAAGAGAGCGGGAAAAAATATGGCGTCGTTTGCTGGCCCTATCGGTCTACTTTTGTAGTGTCCCTATTGAAAAACCCTTTACTTATTGCATCCTATGTCACTTGCATCAATATTCACAATATAGACAACGATGATTATACAGTTTTATTGTAGTATAGATAAAAGAAAATAGAAGAAGATATATATAGAAAAAATGAGTATAAATGTCATTATAGTAAAGAAGTACTGACTTTATTAAGTTCAAGTTTCAAGAATAAGAATCTTTGTAAATCGACAAACTCTGGTACTAATTTTGCAAGATATATTTCCCTTAATTTATTTCTTTCATAAACAGTTTTGTACTAAATTTAATTACGCTTAAGAAATTTTATATTAAAAAATATATGTTTCTTGAGGTTTAAGGTACAGTTACAATATATTCATAGATACAATTTTATTAATCTCGAAGGTGTTAGACACAGGAGAGCATCTTTAATTAGCGACATTACCTTTTTCTTCTTTGAATCGTTAACATTATTATATTTCAGTATGGCAACACTTATTGTCAAATGACTACTTATAATAACAAAAAAAGAGGTTTTTTAGCGGGATCTTGGTCTGTCATGTAGTGGCTTTTATATTTTAATTATAATCTTGTGTTATCAGACTCTATATTTTGTAATATTGGTGGTATTTGACGTAATATAGTTCGGGTTATTATGCAATGTTATTATTAAGTGAAGTGGATGGGAAATAATACCACGGAGCATGCATTGTGAGATGCCACCAAAACTCCATGGAAAGTTCTAACAAGTAATCCACCATCTTGTTAGAATATTATAATTATCACAAGACACTCACTTGGAACTTCTTACGTTTTAATAAACTTATATTATTTGTAAACATTCTGCTATAATCCCTCTTGAAACAAAACATTGACACTGGCAAATGCTTCTGCGGTGCCAGAATAATAACAAAAGAACGCTAGTATCTACACATTTTTTTGTTTTGAGTGCAAGAATGAATAGTACATATTGGTCGATATACATATATAAATGTATTTTAAAATCATAATTTTCGATAATTGACCCCCGTGACCTAGTATTTCACAGATAATATTCTTTCGTCAAATCTGTTTACCGAAGTTGCAAGTTTATCGTGCTGTATAACCTGTTCACGGCGTTCTTAATTACCTATTTACAATTTTGTTATAATTAATAAAATATATATTTATGCTATAATTATTTTGTGGTTTGTTCGTCTGCTCTCAATATGTGTCTTTATATTTCTTCTATTAGCTCGTGCACTTTAATTCCGCTGGACATATATTTTTAATGAGTAAGTATTAATGCATATAGTACACTTCATAGTCTATAAACCTTTTAAAATATTTAAAAGGAATTAAAAAAAACGTCAAATAAACTTTAAGTTAAACCCGCAAAACTTATACAAGTAGTCACGGAAAGAATATAGATGATACAATATATACTAAACAAACATGTTGACCACATCAATGTTAAGTTTCACGATAGCCAGTACGTAGCTATAGTCTACAAAAAACAAGCTTAAAAGACCATAGACCTGAGGTCCAGTTATAAAAGGTTGGTACTCATTAGGACCGCCAATTCATGTTATGTGTATTATTAAAAACATTACTTTTATAATGCAATTTTTTTAAGAAAATATTTAATGCTGATCTATGCAATTATTGGATATATGAATTTTAATATGCTATATATAATATAGATTATCACGAATATTATCAATAGTTATAGAGTTCTTTCCGTACGTCAATATATTTTTTATCGTGTCTCATGTGTCGTAAAATTATAAATTTTATGTGTTCTGTGACACTTCACGGGTTATCTATACGATAAGTGACATGTTTTTCGTTTCTAATAATTTATAATTAGTTAACTCACCTACTGCTAAGTAACAGTTATTTTCATTTCGTTTGTTTTGTTTTTTATGAATTGATTGATTCAACCTCGGTTACGCTATACAAATGGTAAAATAACTTTTAACATCGAAAGTACATGAAGATAAAATCGTTTTACACTAATATAAAATTATGTGTATTCAAGGTATTTTCCTGTAGGTAATATTCTTTCGCTTCACGTACATTAGTCCCTTCAGCACAATCCAATTTTTCTATTTTTAGTGTATGGTTATTTCATGAATATTTGTCAATGTTAGACACAAACTTCACCTTATAGTTTTAGGAATTCCCTTTCTTAAGCCTTCTTTCCCAATACATTCTTGATAATCTAATGTATGTCCGTATATATTTAGATAACTTGGATTTAGTAAAAGATTAACAATTTAAATACCAGAAACAATGACAAAGTTCCAAAGCACATTACCGATTTACCGGATAGTGTGTTCAAGTACCATGAAAAGTTGGTTTTAATGTCTAAAAGGTATTATAGGGTGGATCAAAATGTGAACGATGGTGACGTCTGGAAATGACGCCCCTCTCTGTGCATACACCAAAAACGAATGCAACTATATTTATAAAACTATGTATAATTAAAGAAAAACTAGATCGAGTTTCTTGCCGGCTCTTCTCGATTAGTGGGTTGTTTTCCATACCGCTGGTAGTTTTGACGTTCATAAGCGCATACTCAGGGCCTAAATTGAATAATGTATTTTTGATTTTGATCTGTATATTATATCTTTTTTCATTCTATCATTACAGAATTCATAAATTCAAACAAAAAATTCACATCGTTCAGAAATATGTGTATGGAGTAATTTTAAAGTACTGTTAAACGTATTTTTAATTATTATACATAATTGTTTTAAATATTATTACGAATATAGTAATATGGCTTTATACATAGAGATTTTATTATCATTTTCATCCACCAATATGTTTTGATAATTCCCACGGCGCGTGATCAATAATATTCTTATTACGAGAAAATTCGTAAGCTATGTCTTATGTAAGGTGATAAAATGACAATTACTTTAATAAGTATTATAAAGTGTTATAATTTATAGTGTTTTGCATGGGTATGTGAAAAATTAAGTTATATGAATGTTAGTAATTGTGTCAAGAAGTCGTAAGTGTCCGTGCAAGAACATTAATGCAATAAATATGTCGTTTTTTTCCTTTTAGCGAAACGACTGAACTTATCACGCGAACTTCTCGTTTATGTTGACATACTTCGTTATTAAATTGTCGTTACATTGCTATTTTTATCATTCACACTAATAGATTTATTGTTCGATGTCATTGTGTTTAATTGAATTTAATTTCTGAGCACTAGACTAGTGTGTTAATAATGTCGTGTCATACAATAAATCTGTGATATTTTCTTTTTTTTTTATCTCTAAATTACCGACTTCAAGGTTGTGTTTAAATATTACTGTATATAATATATATTCATTCGCGTATAATTGATAACCTTATTTGAAGTCCACTATTAGGTTCTGATTACTTACTGGGACAAATATGGAATCTGCTTTGACACAACTGATTCGATAGTTAGCTGATCTGATTTTCGGTGCCATTTTTACAATTAATCTTTCATTCTAAATATATTAAATGCGAAATTGAATTTGTTTGTTTGTTACGCTAGCACGCTTTAACTACTCAACCGATCATCATGAAATTTTGCATAGACATGGTCAAGGGTACATAAACTGGACATAGGGTACTTTTTATCCAGAAATAATGTACAGTTCCAGAGGAGTATATCAAATCTATGTAGTTAACGCGAGAGAAGCTGTGAACAAAAGCTAGTAATCTATATATGGAAATAAAATTGAAGCGTTCGTTTTGCCACCTTAAAGTTTTAGAAGTGACAGATATGAACTACTTATTTTTACCTATTTTAAGACAGTAAAAGTAGGATCAAGAACTAACCTGTCTTATTATTGATTCTTACAATCTCTATTTTAAATAAAGCAACATTTTAGAAACAATAACTTTTAAAGAGAGCATAAGAGGTATAAATGTTTGCGTAATAATAATTTCTTGCTAGCGAAGACATATGTATCTAGTAATGTAAAACCATACTAATAAGAGAAATAAAAACAATATTGTAAACGCTTAATTGTCTCGGAATTACTTTGTTTCTGTCAGATCTTAGATATGGTACTATACCTATATAAAGAACATGTCGCTACATAATTTAATTCGCTCTTTATAAAACTATGAAAGAGGCAAGCTATTATTAGGTTAGGGTTGTCAGTTTTCATTTTAATGAACTGTATATTAGTCGATGGTGCTAGTAAATGCCGTAGTGGCTACTGGTAAAAAGTTTACAACGGAGTCGAGTAACTGAGATAGAGTGAGAAATTAAAATAGCTGGTATTAATGAGGTCAACGTGTTGAATATGGTTTCCTCAAAGTTTTGTAGCGAAAGATTTGTTTTCATTGTTTTTCTATTGTTAGATTCTTTTAACCCGATTTCGAAAAATATAATACACTAGCAGCTGCCCGCTACGTCGTCCGTCTTTATGTCTTTAAAAACGATTATATCACATATTATCTTGGTATATCTGTAACGGTTTATGCAGCGCTCGCCGACTGACTCTAAGAAGATATAAATTTATATATTATGTGTTATGTGTATGTATTAGCCTGAACCATGTTACTATAAAGTTTAAGTATACACATATTAATTCATGCTCATTATTTTATCGTTTATAATATTGATAAGAGACTACTGCAAAAAAATATTTAACTTACACCATAATTATTAGTTACAGAGAACTGTTTCGAAACTAAAGTAGATCAACTATTAAGAAATGTTGGTTACCGTACCGTATACATCGGTTGCTCAGCTCCGACGCTGGTGTGTTCTCATTATCTTATGTTACTTATTTTGCCAATTTTTTTGCAGAAGGTGCGTACACATAGCGGGTGTGTACGTACCGTTCTCATAAGAATAATTGATTGCGAGGCTTTAGAATTGCTCTCAATGAATTTTGTTAGAGCCCTCCAATCCAGGCGTACGTCTGCCAGTTTCTGCCATGCCGAATTTTTTATAAAATTAATCACCTTTTATCTTACAATCGATTACGATTTAATCTATTTATTCCCACCCTCAGCTCCTGACACCCCGCGTAGCGTCGCATTGTCTACGCGCAATTTTGCTTCGTACTTGCTTAGCGTATATTCTGACACACATTTTGAATGGAAATTGTTCCACTCCTAAGATTGGTAGCGTGATGTTATTAGCATCAAAAACCCATAAACGTACTTTGATGAAAATGCTGTAACACAAAAATATTTTTTCAAATTTGTTTTTTTTTTTTTGTTTCACAGATTACCGTTTTGAAACAATCAAAAAACAACACAATACCTTGAGTTTTATAATGATAGATATTGATTAAGTTGACATTTTTATGTACATACATGTAATCATTATGTTTAATATTGAATACTAATGCGGTCAAGTAATTTTTTTTTGCAAATTGATTTTTAAAATGTAGTTAGCTGGCAAGACTTTTATGGATATCCAAAAACAACAATGTAACTTGAAAAAACACCTTGAGTTATGACATATTTATCATTGTCTGAAAACGGTTCTCATTAACATGTAAAAATGGATAATAAATATACAAATGATAATATCTCAGTTTTAAACTTGTTTTTAACAATGTCGCTCGAAGTCATTGATATATTTAACGATTTAACGCATCGCTTTTGTTGTGATTTATATTCATGTTTGTATATAATTATACAAATGTATTTATTTTGTTCAACATATCAGTGAAAATATTTAATATTAATAAAAACTTTTCGGCTGTTTAAAGAGGTCTTAAGCTGGTTGGTCGATGGCAATTATAACGTCATTAGCAGATGTCAAGACGTCAGTACAAGGCCACAGCGTGCGGAACGAGCATGCGCTGCCACCCACACGACATGAACTAATTAATAGCGAATAGGTTAGACGTAGTTTTTGGCGGGAAGCGGGACGGTCTAGTAATTTATTTTAATTTTTTGCTTTTCTTTGTTTTATTTTACCCTCAATTATATTACTTTGGTAACATTTTACGCTATTCAGATTAGTTCGGTATTATGTGACAGTAAAATAAATTCAAAATGAAAGACTACGTATGACCTTTGAACTATAATAAAAAATGTATAAATCATTTTAATTTAATAACTGCAATTCTACTAAACCTGATAGAATTGGTGTATAATAAGGAAACTAAGGAAGGAAATATTTTTTTATAAGTCGTAAGAGAGTATTATCTATTTATTATTAAACATATTCTAAGAGTCTACCGATGTACTATAAGTTTTATATCTGTTCCTTTGATGAAGTGAAAAAAAATGAATAAACTTTCAATCTATTTGTAATTTCCTTTATATGTATAATATACAGTTTTGATGAAAACCAAAAAATAACCTTGTTAAGAAAATAGTCGATTGCTTACTACTTCCACCCTGTATTAACAAATAAATACTTCATACGGTTCAGTAAACATCACTTCAACAACCTGTACGGACAATTTATAAAGCAGAAACATCTCAACACTGTAATTTGTGGTATTCCATTACTTGATATATCTCGATCGTTGAAAGAAACAACATAAGTGGTTGATGAACGTTCCCCCGGGACCTGCGCGCTCGTTTAGCCTGCGTAATCTGTGTTTAATTTAATTTTAATAGACGGTATGTACCCCGTGCAAGGATACACCGTGCGCTCATTGTGTTTATGACGTTGTTCGGAGATTAGCGTAATGGTGATCATGTTTCGGGGTGATATCTTTTGGTTCCGTACCTCAAAATGAAAAACGAAAACTTTTATAACATTACTAGTTTTTACCCGCGGCGTCACTCGCATTAACGTACAGTTTGATCTATACTTTAATAGTACTTTTATCTGGATGAAATGTACGCTATTAAGTAGCTAGTAAGTACGCTGAAATTTGTTAGCAACAACAGTTATATTTGCTATTGATTCCGCACAGCGTACTTTCCCGATTTACCGAACTCTATAACTTCGTACCATGTCAGGATTTATAAGAATGTGTGCAATACATTCTGATTAAACTAAATAACTTCTGGCATGAGATTAACTCAGCTAGCCATCTTGTTTCTCTTATCCCGTCTAAGCAGGACCGCTGTAACGTATTCTTCTTTCACTCTCCTCTGTCAGCTATCAATTGAGCGTTCGCACCTTATATACGCATGTAAGTCTTCAAGCAATCTATTCATACCTTGTACTGTATGACTTTCGTTATAATTTTTTTTTTTTATGCGATTGGAGGAAAACGTACAGACAGGGTTACCCGATGGTAAGTAATCACTGCCGTCCATAGACACTAGCAACACCAGGGGAGTCGCAAGTGCGTTGCCGGTCTTTTAAATATGTGGGCCTCCAGCGTTCTCACTGACCGAACGAAACGCAAGAGTGCAAGCACTGTTACTTCACGTCGGTTTTCTGTGAGAGGGTGGTAGTACCCCGCGCGTCGGGCGAGCCGACCCATTCATGCTGAAACCAGTAATTGCTTCAGCGTAGCTCTACCACCTACATTTTACCGGCCACAACTCATTTATCGAAGTAGTATTCATAGGAATTGATTTTGAAGATCCGTTTACCATTATGTTGAATTTCGTTATTTCGAAATAAGTAACGGAAACATGTGTACCTACTCTTTTTTATAGACTGTACTTTTAGAAATATGTTGGTGTTATGTATAAAGAGGCAGTGTTGTCGTTTTTTTTTGCTAAGGTTCCATTTTGATACATGATATATATTGATACATTATTTTATCATGTATTTGGTTAAATCTGCTATCGTTTGGGTCTTACGAAATACGGCATTAGAACGCCAATAATACTTTTATAATGTCTACTATGAAAACGGGATGAAATATCTTGTAAATGTTTTATTAAATTCAGATATAATATATAATAAACATCTGTGTGACACCCCTAATTAAAAGAATGATTGCAAAGACATTGAACTACTGTGGAAATAGTTGTGTCACGTCATACAGATTTCCGTATATAAAAACCGGTCAGGTGCGAGTCTTGCTTGTACTTTGCAGGTTCTGTTTATAATGTAATACTTTTTATTTATTGAATTTAGCACCGCTCAGCATTTAAGCGCAAGATTGACTGACTGACGCTCGACTAGTGTTTATAACTTGTTGTTTTATTTTACAACGTGCACTATAATCATATCAATTGTGGCAGGTTGAATATTTTTCTGTTTTACGCTATAATAAACCAAATAACAAAATCCACCGGAAACATTTCTTTTTTTCTTCGAATAGTTTCGATTTTAGTAAAATGTTGTCAAGTTTTAGTATTCAATTGACCGAATTATTCTGTAAAACATTACGTAGTATTGTAATTTATATGAAATTATAATAAAAATAACACTGATTCGTTCATAATCGATTACCTACTTTCGGTTCTAATGTGGCTATAATCAGTCTCAACTCTATGGAAACAGCGGCAACTACGTCGAGACTATACTACGAAACAGACTATCGTCAAATCAATGCCTCATAGATTAGTAATTCTGTTACTAATTTACTAGAAGGGTGAGGTTGGTAATGCGTACTATCACACGGGACGTTTCAACTCGGCCCTCTTGAGTACCAACCTACTATGACTGGTATCATGATTGCTGTCCTTTGAGCCTGTTAGTTACTTCATACTTTAAAACAATATTGTTTTCGTGGGCAGCAGAGAAGTGTAATGATTTAGTTCCTTTCTTACATGTGAGGTGTCTTATATTTTGAAATATATAGAAACTATTGTTAGGTATAGGTATCTCATCTGACATTTCATTAATACCATTACATTTAAGGCGTTTACTTTTTGAACTATTCTATATGTGGTTGTATAAAGAAATACTAATTTTAAATGTGGCTAAGAATCTAACGCAGAACAATTTATTACTGGCAAACCACAAGTGCCAAAAATTCAGTGTTGTCATATCACAAAGAAAAATAAATATTTTGTTCCAGGTCCAGATATTCCAGGATTCCTTCTACAACCGTTCAGGAAACCGAAGAGGATTAGAACGGCGTTCTCGCCGTCACAACTCCTCAAGCTGGAGCATGCCTTTGAGAAAAACCACTACGTGGTCGGGGCGGAGAGGAAGCAGCTCGCGCAGGCGCTCAGCCTTACCGAGACCCAGGTCAGTTCTTAATCTACATACTAATTTGTGGAGTTTGTAAACGACTATTATTTCATTTCTCAATCTTAAAATCATACCTTGAAATTCCTACTATACAAATAAATTCATATTTGAAAAATATTTTTAACTACAAGATTTTACATATATCTAATGCGCAAAAAGTTTTAACGGATTTCTATTTCGGCGGCCATTTTGGAATTCACCATTTTGTTTTAATTTCATATCTGTGTAATGTCATCAGGACTGAAGAAACATGCAAAATTGGAAAGTGGTCGATCTAAAGGAAATGGTTCCATTTCAGCTTGTAAGATTTGACCCAAACAAAGTAATAAACATTGCAAGCTAAATATTAGCTTGTAAAAAAGCCTGTTCTTAATCTGTTACTGTGTAACATAGTTTGTGTTGGTTCTTTGTAGAGCGTGTTAATTAATATCTACCTTTTCCCCTTTAACTTTAGAGAAGAACCTGTTATTTATGATCCTATCATTTGTCCTTTTCGGTAACATACGTATGTTATTCTTAAATAACAAAAGTTTCCTTTGTAACCTGAATTGTGACGTCATACTACATTGATATAATAGCGATCAAACTGTATATTAATACAGATAATGCTCACATATACGTAGAACATATCTATCTACTTATTTTAAACGTCATCATATCACAGAGTGTATATTATTAAATGATTTTTTTATTTAATTATATAAGGCGTTGATAAAGTTATCGGGTCGTTTTAAATAAATTACGCGAGTTTTAAGTAATTAATTGAGGTCAAGATCCAACACCTTATCATTGAAAATAACGTCATGGTGTTCGTATATGTATGGAAAAATACAATTATAAGTGTGTATGTAAAAAACATGAAATATTGCGCAATAGTTTCAATAGTTATTGTAGGTGAATTAAAATACTATTCCTTTCATTCATGGTCCGAAGACTCCAAGTGGTCGAGTAGTTTTACCGGTGGAATGTCTATGTACGCAGGTTCCAACCCTAGCAAGTACGAATGAGTTGGATGTTGTGTACATTTACTAATTTAAATTGGTAACACCATCGGTTGAAGGCCAAGGAAACCTTGAACCTGAGAAATGTCCGCGGGGAAAACTGAGAATTATGGATTTCTCGTAGTTTGAAATCGCTAATACGTCATGGGTTATTATGCCCATTCCTTCGGGGAAAGGCCTATGGCTGATAATGCCGATACTGAAGGTCTGAAGATTGTTTCGTTGTTTACTCTTTATATAGATATACCAGTTATAGGTGTAATAATAGAAGTTTTATAAGACTCGGCCGTATCTTTACAGACAAGGTCTTTCGTGCTACCAGCTAGTATTCGAAAAAGTAGATTTGTTACTATTTAGCTACTCCCACTTGGAGTTGATTGGCTGTTGCTAACTTTGGAAGAGTTGACCACTATCTTAGGATGTTTCATGGCGGAGTGAAACATGTGTACATGGATATGGACACTTAAATAATTTAATGGAAAAGTAGCAAAGTCATGATGGCTCATTGGTTTATATGTTCGGATTCCGTATCGATCTACGCAGTTTTAAATTCTTACGAATGTGTTGGAGATTTCGTTAAAAGAAAATATTGTAACAACCCATAGCTTGGAGGAAAGTCTTTTTTTAACCCCACTGGGCAAGCTACCACTCTCAAGTTAAAAAGTCTATCGACAAGCACCTATGTTTTGTTCCGGTAGCTGCACTTGAAAACTAGTCCCTTTCTAGGTTTATCGTGTAACCATCATGAGGTTTGTGTGCTTGGAGCGGATCCGTTTACTTTAGCGTGGGCGAAGTTGAGTATTTTTACTAATTTTTATTTGTAACTAGCTGACCCCGGCGAACTTCGTACCGCCTAACAGTCGATTTTTTAATACTTCTGCTATTCGGGACCATCGTATAAATATTGACATTCATATTTTTACGATACTAACGTCACTCAATTGTTTTGCCTTCCCGGAACCTCTCCGCTAACACTTCAACTTTATGGTATGGTATTAGAGTTCAAATTGAGTTTTAAGTATTATTACGAATCGTTTGTATGGGAGTATAGAAAAGTGTTGTTTTTAGACTTTTTCAGGCATTTTTTTTAATTTTTCTCTCCGTAAGATCCATTCTCGTACTTCAAGGAATAGTCTAAAATAAGAATTAGCGAAATCGGTTCAGCTGTTCTCGAGTTTTGCGCTTAGCAACACATCTAGCGATTCATTTTTATATTATAGATAAAGTAGCATACCCGTGCTTCACAGAAGTGAGGGAGTAATAAAATGTGTTAAACATGGACTACAAATGAAGCAAATCCAGATTATATTTCGGTCATAGTCAAGTTTGTTTGCTACGAGTTCACGCCTTAACTGTTATCCTGATCAAGCCACGAGAAAAGCTAGTTTTCAAATAAAAACTAAAAGGGAAACAGTAGGTACAAGAACGTTGAATAAAGGGACTTGAAAAATAAAAGTTCTTTACTTATTCCTTTCATTAGTATAATTTTCTTAACTCGTTCACTTCACGAGTGCCTTGTTAAGGTTTATTTTGAGTAAAGACTTTTTGGTTTGACTGTATAATAAAAAAGTTATTATGTTACCGTGACAGCTTAACCTATATACCTGTAAGATACTGGCTTGCGATCGGCGGGCGAACCGTCGTGCGTCGTTGCGTGACACATGACAGTTTGCGATGTTGCCATATGTGTTAATATATTACCCGAAGAAAATATTTTGTTTTCTTCTTCTTCATACTTTAGCAGCCAAATATTCGTTCATTTCGCATGGTGGTAGGGTTTTTTCTAAGTCTGTCTGGCTAGCTATCACCCTCAAGTTGAAAATCTGTCGCCAAGCACCTGTTGGTGTGTTCCGGCAGCTGCACTTGAGAGCCAGTCTCTCTAGTTTTAGCGTGACTATCATCTTAAGCCATATCATCACTTAACATCAAATGAGATTATGGTCAAACGCTAATATATTAAGTATATAAAAAAAATCTCTTTGTATAAATTACAGGTTTTAGCATTTGACCACAATACCATCTTATATTAAATGACAATGTGGTCTAAATACGCTAAATATATAGGAAGCGTGGCTCTCATGTACAACTGCCAAAACATACTTATAGGCTCTAGGTGACAGATTTTCAATTTAAGTGTGATAGCTAGTCTGATGGGTTTAAAAAAAGTTCGAACAGCATGCTCTGGTTTCAGCAAGATATTTTCCTACACCGAAAGCTCAGGCCCGTTCGAAAGGATTCGAATCTAAGTTCTTCACCGCCTTGTCCAAATACGTTAACTACTAAGTTATCACAGCTTCACTTCTTATCGAAGATTACTACTATCAATATGAAATAGGTAGTTAATACAAAATATCTATGGTGACTTTCAAACCAGACGGTGGCCTAGTTTTTTAGGGCCTTCTAGGAATATCTTATGGTATTAAAATTAATTATCCATGTTATTATTTCCCATGTACTTCACTTTACACAATAATTATGTTATATTACGAATGATGCCACAATGAATATACAAAGTAGTGTCAAATAATACAAGAATCAGAATCTCTGCGTATAAAAGTCAATTCTCGAATTTAAACGCATCACTTCAGAACGGCTGCACCTATTTGGGTCATTCTTTTGTTATTGCGTTTGTAATTGTCAGTACAAGGTCTGTGAAAAATTGGGGTTAAAACTCGATATAAAAAAGTGAGTGAGATAGAAGACAATAAAAGTATAAAAATTAATATTGAGACGTCTTAAATTTCCAATATTTAAATAAAAATTCCCAAAATCAATTAGGTACGTTCAAATGTGGCAACACCGTTAGCGAAAATTTACATAGTTTTGGGTTGTTGCTAGTGTAAAATGAATATCAAATTTTTTCGCCCTATTAGTAGGGAAATGTTATTTAATGTTCGGTATTCATATGTTAAAATATGCCCGGAATAAATGTACCAACAGTTAATTAGCTGTTAATCGCAAATTTAAAACTTCTTATCTCGAATTTAAGATTGAATAATATTATAGAAAACGTCAAATCACTGTCGATTAAAACGACCGTGCTGTTTATTAATACGCATTACAAATAATTAAAGCATAATTAAAACATAAGATAAATATTTTCGATACGATACGATTAATTTAATTAAGTGAGCGTCGATAAAAAAAAAATACGATAACAGGAAGAATATTAAATATTATATGTTTTTCTCGGATATCGTGTTTCATTATCTGTCTCAAGTTTATTAATATTCGTTCGTTTCATTTTATCTGGAGTTACTTAAATAATAATATGAGATAATAATGAATATTTTGTCAGACGCTAAAACAATAAAAAAAGGAATGAGCTCTCTTTATTCTATAATGTTCATGCAACCCGTCAACGGGGAAGAGAAGTGAGTCGTATCAAATCGCGTCTAACTCTTTTTCCCATTATATTGTTACACTATACATATAATAAAAATAAAGTGTCTGTATGTAATATAACAAAATAACGACTTATTACTTACTCATTGGATATGAACGTATACACGATACTGATAACAAAAATACAATTTTGTTAATTTTTATCTGTCTGCCTGTCTGTATGTTCCGGGTAATCTCCGAAACGGCCGGACCGATTTTGACAGAAATTTCACTGACAGATAGTTAAAATTACAGCGGGTGACATAGGCTATTTTATTTTAGACTAGCTTTTACCCATGGCTTTGTTTGCAGTATTATCTCCAAAACGTTTGAGCCATTTTCAGGGAACTTTCACTAACAGATAGCTGATCTTATAAGAAGTAATTTACAATTATAAAAAAAAAAACGCATGCGGAGCTGCGGGCAACAGCTAGTTCCGAATACATTTATCTGTTGATGGTCACCATATTTTATATATTGACAGTATCATATACAGGGTAGTAATTTCGTTTGGTCAATGTTAAATATATGTCGTAACCGATATTGAACGATACATAAAATTTAATAAATTATTCATCAATTGAAATCGTTCGCGCATCGAGTATTGCGTCTAATTGTTCGAAACCTGATGAAGAACGTGGTAATTATACGTTCATTAGGCGCGTGCCGTGTGTTACTTTTTCACGTAACGACAGAAAAACAAATGTATTATTAAAGGTATACTTCTTTTAGCGCGTTATGATAAAACTGTTGAGAGTGACTTTTTTGCTAGTAACGGAAGTTAGGCGCGCCCGTGTAACAGAACGTCAAGTTAGTTAAGAAACTATATAAAGAATTTCGTTCAATATCTGGACTGTCGAAAACCATAAGGGTTTAAGCTTCATACAAACGAATGTAGACCTTATGATGCACTAGCCAACAATGAAAATTGGCTCGAAATTTAAAAACGTCGTCTGCCATTTTGAAATCTGTGCCTTAAGAAAACAATATTTTTTATATAATTCGTGTGTGTGTATAATTCATTCAAACTCTTACCAAAAGTTTAATTAAATTGAATTAACAAAAAAAAAAACATTTTTTTTAAAAACAAATACACTTGTATACTTTTGTATTTTATATATTTTCGTGTTATACGAATATAACCTACTAGCATACCGCTTGCAAATTCATCGACATTAAGTCCGGTACTAAAATTAATAAAAATAAAATAAAACAAAAAACTAAAAAAAAACGTGTTACGGTTTTACTAAAGGCAAATACCTATATACCCGCATGGTTTTTTTTGCATAAAGCTCGAGGGTGTGACTGCCCCCATATTAATGATACTGGACCCTGAACCAAAATGTTCCCTTACAAAACCAAAATTTGTAAAACGTTGCCTACAACATGAAATTCTTGTTAATAACAGACTCTAAAGTGATTAGTAACGAGAATATCAATATAATTGTGCTCCTATGTAGTACTAAGGTAACTCCCTCCCAAGAAATCTTAATACTGGAGACTTTTAAGTCTAGATACCTCAATGATATAGGGAACATGATGATTATGGAAAAGCATTTTTTTTTTATATTATAGGGGGCAAACGAACACTTGGGTCACCTGATGGTAAGTGATCACCGCCGTCCATAGACACTAGCAACACCAGGGGAGTCGCAAGTGCGTTGCCGGCCTTTTAAATATGTGGGCCTCCGGCGCTCTCACTGACCGAACGAAACGCAACAGTGCAACCACTGTTACTTCATGTCGGCTTTCTGTGAGAGGGTGGTACTACCCTGCGCGTCAGGTGAGCCGACCCATTCATGCTGAAACCAGTAATAGCTTCAGCGTAGCTCTACCACCTACAACAAGCATACTTCGCAAGTCTTCCCATTCTAATACGTCTCGTTTGTAACTCGTCCTGAAATTGTTCTGTATATAGTAATGTCAATCAGAGTTTCAACTGTTCCTCTATAATAGGCGTAATTTAGCATTTGTTTATTTTTATTTTTTTAAATATATATGTTGATCTAAAATAATGAATTATCGTACATAGATTATTTTGTCGTCAGTACAAACAAGGTAACGAGCAATCATCGGGTGTGGTCAATTACTGGTGTGTTTAACCCAGTTTCTAATCCACATTAGCAGTTTTTTTATTTTGTCTATAAAATTGCCTCATTGTTCTATTCATCAAAGTGTTCGCTTTTTTAAACGAAAATTACTGCTCTGCATTCCATTGGGCACAGATAAATTAAAAAGATGATTCCAGGGGAAATTGGATGTAGTCTGGTGAAGCTGTCAAGGCCCGTGAAGTCACTAGCGTAGTTCGTTCAAAAAACGGCAGAAGGTACCTTTTCCCAATAATGGAATATAATAAAACCCACATACTTTAATGAGGAAATAACATGAATGAGGGCCTAAAAGCATTATTCAATTTAAGTTCTAAGATGGCGCTTATGAACGTCAAAACGACCACCGGTTCGGAAAACGACCCAGTCATCGAGAAGAACCGACAAGAAACTCGATCGGGTTTATTTTTTGACATAAATAGATGCATATTTCAAATAAATTACCCGTTACAATCGTTATTAGTGACTGCACAGAGAGGAGTCAATTCCAGACACCCCATCGTTCATATATTGATCCACTCTATAATAGCCCTTTGACACTAAAACCCGCTTGACATGGCACTTAAATTTATAGTCCGGCAAATCGGTAACATGCTTTGGGACTTTGTTATAAAATCTGATACTATTACCTAAGAAACTATTATTGGCCGATCAGTTATTTCGTCTGTTTTACCTAATCACGTCTGGAGGCTATGTAATTCGTTGGTGAAGACCAGCAGTTGATTATTACAAGTCGGTAGCTAATAATTTGTGGAAACACCTTCATCATTAAAAGCGCAGCTTGAAATTATCACTATAGCAAACGCAAGTGTTGTAAAAAAAATACAGCTAATTTTACACTAGCAAGCTCGACTGACGAAATGGACTGAAGTTTTTCTTTAAATAATATTAGATATTTTTTTTTAATCTTTTTTAATTTCGTTTATCAGTTTTTATATATGTGTATAACTGAGTGGTCGTTCAAATGTCGAAATTTGATTCATTATTTTTTGAAGTTTCAGCACTATTGTTTCTTTTTTGCGAAAAAATTTACAAATATTGTAGATTGCTAGACGTAAGGATCGTGAAGTATGAAGAATATTAACGTAATAATATAAGTTTCACGATTCTTAGATGGTATGGACAGATGACAAAAGTCGTTGTTCATCATACACCATATAATTTACAATATTTATATATTAAAACGTGAAGAAAGAAACAGTGTACCAATTCTTATGGACAAATTACGATCACAGGAGGACCACTAGTAAAAAAAATCGGTTCACAAACGGAAGAAAAAGATAGTTAACTGTATTATATTATAGTGAAGTACTTTGAAAGAAAAATGTAGTATTTGATTTCAAAAACACTTAGTATTAATAATTTTTAATATTATTTTTGGGTTCAAAATTGATTGTTTCATTTAAAGCTTTAATTTAAACATATGTTAATATTTTGTTATTAGATAATTCTTATGATAATTTCGCCTTAAATGCGGTAATATTTTTGTGAAATATTATTTAATACATAGTAAAATTATAAATTATGAATTAAGTTATAACCTGGTTCGGTGTTTATAGAGAGATTAACATTAAAATTAACTACAATATATAAATCAATTTTAGTTGTGGTTTTCTTTCACTCTATGTCAATAAATATAACAAACAACTATAATAAAATAAAAAATAAATGAAGGTACTTCACGTATGACATTACTTTGTAGCAAATTAAATAATTAAATATTATTTACAACTGAAAAGTCCAGGCAGTTTAGGCAAAAAAAAAATCGAAGCAGTCATAAGGACTACCGACAGAAATGAAAACTCAAAACAATGGATTAACTGTGTTCTTTTTTGAATTTTTAAATCAATTATAATCTGAATTATTTCATTTTCATGTTTTGTAAATTGTCAATTATTTACATTAGTCTGGCTTATGCATTTATTAGTACTTCGAGCAATAATTATGTACATTTTTATTCAGTTCGTAAATTAATCAAACATATGTTGGGCTCGACAAGTTCAATACAAAATATGAATATTACATGTACACAGGCCGCTATACTACGCGTCGTTACTCCGGCGCAAGTGTAATACGTCACGGGTATGTCGAGCTCTTCGGTGACGCGAACTCATAAGTGTTGCCCTACTAAAACTTTATCACTTCAATACATAAAACAACAAATAAAATATTAAAATATCATAGAGAAAAAATATAAAAAAAATATTTTGTTATGACATTTATAAGTATAGTGGTCATAAGTAAAAATCATTGACATATAAGATAAATAATTGGCTATCAACGACAATACTTATTTCGCTATATAATAAAAACCATGATTTCCTAGCACAACGAACGTAACAAAGTATATAAAAAGTGAACGATAGCAAGTCTAGTTAAACATACAAAAACACATTCAAACTGAACTGAACGTGTGCAGTCTGCCTTAGTGGATCGCAAAAACACACTTTTTACTTTTGATCAAGCATCATTACAGTATACGAGTGCAATTATTTGTATTAACATACAAAATTACTGAGTAATGAGCCTTGAATACTGGCTCTAATTTATCAGTTTGTTGATGCTCTCTGTGAGTTTTTTCTTGGTACAGGCACGTAATCAGTCTTTAATAGAGTGGTCTTAAATTACACGCTATTGTATGAAATTATAAATTGATTCGCAGGGTCAGACGTCTGGATTGTTAACGAAAAAAGCAAGTTTCGTTTTAATACCATGGAAATTGTATTTTTCTATAAGTATAGATATAAAACAAATTTAGTGCCGTTGAGGTTAAAAGACATAAAAGAAGAAATAAAAGACTTAATAGTTTAGAATAATAGAAATAATAGTTAACGAAAGTGAACCGTCACACTCGGGTCGGTTATGCTTCATCAGGTTTACTCGGCTGTACTCGACATCAAGTGTGTTCGGGTCGTTGACACACTGAATCATGTATACTTGGCTCCAGTTGTTATTCACGTGTACTGTCGGACAAGGAGTGCATCGTCCCAATAATTATATATTATTATGACATTATAATAAAATAATAGTATAATATTATGTATATTTTTCTTTTGAAATATATAAATCTGTATGAAATAGTATGTGCATTTATAAGTTTTCACTTCTATCGTGTGGTAATAAACACACACTAATTTTTCAAGTATTTGCTATATAGATTTATATAGGCTAACATTCGGTTTTAACATTGCTTGATGTTAAGTGATAATGTTATCCGAAAATATTTTACATGAAGTTCAATAGTAACTACTTATTAAATATATTTTTTGACATTTAAAGATAAGCGTTGTTTTTCTTTCGTGCTTTTATTCAACCATATGTTACTATGTACACTACATCTGGGTTAAATGAATATGGCAGCTATAAGTGCGTAGTGTGGGTACAACCGCGAAGATATTTGCTATTTGATACAGTTATCTGTAAGTGTATATGAGAGGTTATGTATTAGAAATTGATACTTAGCAAGCAATTGTTACAAAACTTTTGATATTTTGCAAACAGAACTAGTAACATTTAAAAAATAATCTTTACAATTACAGGTACATATATTTTATTTAATAATGTTCAAATTAACCTTAAATATCCTTATTTCAAACTAAATGGTGGTAGGAAAGAGAATATGTGGCAGTAAACGCTGACTATGACCCAAGGTACATTATATATAAGTAATTATTTATTCGAGATTGTGGTTTTTGTTTTAGTTTATCACTAACACGAGTTTGAGTTATTGCGATATTAGTTATAAAGTTCGAAATAATAATGTAATTGGAAGTTTGAAAAATTATTTTTAAAGTTTTTAAAGACTTGACCCACGAAATTTATTCAGAATACGTATCTGTCTGTCTAATTAACAAGGATTGAGTTACACCTACCTTATAAAGTAGCGCGGGAGTGAATTCGTTTTATATCACAAAAACACAGGGAATATTCATTCTATCTATATATATAAATCAATTGGCGAATGTATGTAAGCACATCATTTCAGAACGACTGCACTGATTTGGTTAATTCTTTTCTTATCGTGTGTATAATTGTCAGAATAAGATTTAGATGAAGGTCGAATTACTACGCAAAACTGAAAAATTCGAGAGAAAAATCTCCATTTAAAATTTGGCGAGTGAGTGAGAGAGAAGACTGTTGGGTAGACCTTTAAAATACGGACAGATTGATGCTCAGTTGTTTAGTTGCTATTGGCTTTTGCATGGTCGTCGTATAAAGAAAAAATTGGGCACTGATTTTTTCTTTTATTACTTTATAGGTTAACGTTTAATCTCAATCTCATGTGATTTTAAATGACGATGTGGTCTAAAATGGTAATCACGCTAAATGTAGAGGGAGTCTGGCTCTCTAGTGCAGCTGCCGGAACACACCGACAGGTGTTTGGCGACAGATTTTCAACTTGAGGCGGCTACTAGCCAGGCGGACTTAGAAAAAGCCCTACCACCACCATGCTATGGCTTTATCACGATGTTTTCCTTCACCGAAAACTCCAACTCAGTTATTAGGATTCGATACTGTATCCGAACACGCTATCAACTAAGCCATCATCGAAACATAGTATACACGTGCGAATCCGAGCAGCTAGAATGGAATATTAATAGAACTACTGGCACGCATCAACTGTTTGCGATTTTCTAGAAAGAGGGTTGATGTTAACGCACATAGTTTCTTGTACGTTGTAATAAACTCCATGCAGATTCTTTATTAAATGACCACCAAAATCGAATAAAAAAATCGATGTATAGCATTGAAATCATCGAGTCCTTGAACTTTTACACGAAGAAACTTTTGTATTATATGTTCATATAAATACCGGTAACTTCTGTGAATATGAATGCTATAAAGTACAAGATTGTTTTCATTTGCTTATTTATTTTGCATTTCAAAGTCTACAGATTTTTTCCAGAGGCTTTGTTTTCGTTTCTATACATTTAAGTTATCCTTCGATGAAAAACAACAATTCTGCATAGTATCACCATTATCGGTTGAGTAATTAAGGTGAAAGCGTAACAAACAAAAACACTTTCGTATTTCAAATATTACTTACTTAGGACTACCGTTACTCAGTTTCGCACGTGTGCAATGGGTACCTAAATGATGTAGTTGATTTTTTTAGGGCTTTGTATTTACAGTCTATCAAAGCCATTGAAGCTATATACGAATCATGACAAAATCAAGGTTTATTTTTTTTGTTACACGGCATTGTAAATATGTGATATCTCCTAAGATTTATTGAGGAAGGTCAAAGGTTATTTAATATTACGATAGGACACTCAGGAGCCGAGTAATAAGCTATCGTTCCAAGTGTAGCTCAGAAAGTACGCTGTATCAATTGCAAATATATGTATCAATTTTAATTCAGGTTTCATATTTATACAGTACCGAACTGCATGAAGGATGTAGGGTGTATTATTACGCTATATCGTATGGACTAAGTAGTAATCATAAAGTTATAATTAAATACAACAAAATATAAATCAGTTTTAATACAATTAAGTTATCTAGTCGCCGTGATACTTCGAAAGCCCTTCCTCCGACGATATCGGGTTCTTCAAACGAAACGTGAAGAGGTAATTCTACAGGTCGGCATGACGACTACAACTATTGTTGGTATTTAACACCGACAATCGCCGTTGATTTTGGACAGTATCGTGCTTCAGGTACCTAGTGTGTAGCTATTTTATAGAGCTAACATAAATAAAAAATGAAGATATAGCCTGTAAATTGTTAAAATATCCCATACATATTTTTTATCTGTGTGTTAAATGACTAATTTTGTGTACAGAATATAAAATAATTGCACGGCGCAGCTGAAGTGATTCTCGCCAATTTACACGTTGAAAATTATGTATTAACTAGTGGCCCGCTCCGGCTTCGCACGGGTATAAAACATATAGCCTATGTCATTCACTGAAAAAATGATTTAAATCGATCCAGTAGTTTTGATTTATTCATTACTGCCCGTGGCCCGCACGCGTTAAATTTGGAGTAACTTCAAAAATAGCAGTATTTCTCCAGTATTTAATTTATGTTATTATACATATAAACCTTCCTCTTCAATCACTCGTATCTATTAAAAAAACCGCATCAAAATCCGTTGCGTAATTTTAAAGATTTAAGCATACATAGGGATATAGGGACAGAGAAGGCGACTTTGTTTTATACTATATAGTGATACGAAAAGCAAAGAACCTCAGGTCATACGTCTACGTTAGATCTTGATTCAGGTTTATTTATGATCTGAGTTTAATTACGATGTAAGGAATTACTTTGGTTCAACCAATAATTCAATTAGAGCGTTTAAATAACTCGTCGACTGAACAAACTGCGGTATAAACGATGCCCGTAGTTGGTCAGTGAAACATCGACAAACACGTTTAGCTGTCAACGCTTCGTATAATTGCTGACACTCGAGAACGGTTAATTCTCTTCTCTGTCGTTTTGTTTAAAACTGATCCGAAGGTAAAAATATAATAGGAGGAGACCGTGAAGTGTCGAAATTGATTGTCACAGAAAGACATCAGTTTAAAAATATATGTCAAAAGTTATAACGTATTAATAAAAAACATTTTTCACTACGTCATGTTGATTTATTCTATAAAAAAAAACAAATGAAACCACCAAGTTAGTAATAATAGTACATTTAATGGTTATACAATTTCGAGGAATGACAATCGAGATGTTGTTAGAAACAAATTTGCCAATAATGGAAACAATATTAAACATTTACTACAACCTACAAAATAGTACAAATTTATCAGCGACGTCATTACCCTTAACCGCGACGTTAGTATTTTGACGTTCGAAAATAAATTTATATACTTTTTTATCGTGTACGAATGTAGGTACAGTCATTTATTAATTATACAGATCAAGGAAAAAAAAAACGATTCCTGCATAAATGTGACATTTGAGTAAAAAGTTCCAGTTATGAAGTTTTTAATTTTTTTTTTAAGACAAAGGCGCACTGACGTGCTGCCAACTGGTTATCTTCGATGCGAGTAATGTTATGTTATTATGAAAATTGCTACCAGCTGGTCCCGGCTTCATGTATGTACACACGAAGTTATTAAATATAAAATGTTTACAGTACATAATTCGATTATTGGAATACTCGTGGAAATGATGTTATAAAACATCTTGCTTATTGCCTTGTTCCTATATTTCTTAGACAACAGATGCGTACCTCAGATCCGCATAGATGTACTAGCAAAGGAAATGAGATCAACTCTTACCTTTTACAGTAGGTACGACCATTAACCCAAATTCTTGACTTTTGAGTACGACTTTTTTTTTAATTTTTGGCATACAAATCTTGTTCTAACAATTACAAACATAACAAAACATAATAAGCAGCAATTAGCATTAAATAAGTGTAGACATTTTGAAGTGATGCGCTTACATATAGGTACTCGGCAATTGTTTCTTATTACAATAAGATATAGACTTATAAAAAGCTATTTACGTGTTGTCAATATATATAGGGGGCACTGTAAGACTAGTATTATTCGAATATATAGAGAAAGATATGATTTGGAAGTACGCATGCGCGTCACAGCCCTTCGATATGGGGCGTCGCTCCAGGGCGCCGTCGTGTTAACACTCGCCGCGGCGGGGGGCGGTGATACTTCACACAGAGGATGAACTGGGGTCGCTGAAGGGGTCGGGGTGGTATCGACAGCCCTATACGTTTATGATGGATTATTGTGTAACGGCGTAGCTAATGATACATCGCTCGTAATTTCGTAATACCTACAATTATTCACGCTCTCAATATATGTAATGTACGTGGTTTGAAAACTTCCAGATAAAAAAATATCTGTTTGCATTTTATAGCCCATTAATTGAGAAAGGTTATGTTAAAAATCACACTACTATCCTTAGGATCCGATCAGAATTATTATACAGAGTGTAGGTTAGAATATACGCTATGCCATAACAAAGTTACAGTGAGAGCGCGATGTGTGGCGGGGTGTTGACAGCTGAGGGTGGGATAATTTAAAGCGAGTGGAACCGCGGAACGTTGCTAGTAATATTATAAATGCGAAAGTAATTATTTCTTAACTTGTCACAAAAAAAAATCTGAATCGATAGTAGATAAATTAAGTATTGAAGTAGCCTGGAATTAGGATATAAGGACATGGGTTATTTTTCATGCTGAATATTTTTGATATACTGTCATGTTTTTTTTTATTTTATTGCTGAAAACGAAGTTGTTAATTACTCATATGAAATAGCAAAAAACACTAGAGAATTTAATAAAACTCTAAACAAAACCAATTACATTTACGTTACAATTACAATTACAATTACGTTTAGCTAATGATGCTGCGAATAATTTTTTAAACCATTAGATAAGACAAAGGAGCAGTGTTACATCTCATTGTATCATCAAAATATTAATCGCTTCTCCGGCAAAATATTAGATATAGATTTATTATTACATAGAGAGAGATTAGATATATTATGTTTCACAGAAACTTGGCTTAAACCAAATAAAATGTTGTTTGATGTACCTTGTTTCTGTATAGCCAGCACATTTAATCGAACAATCACTGCCGGTGGTGGTTGTATCATATTAATTAAACATAATTTAAAATTTAAAGACCGGAAAGATATATGTAATCTCTCAATGGACTGTGTTTGTGAAGTGGCTTGTGCAGAGATGGATGCATTAATTATTTTATGTGTTTATAGACCACCATCATCAAATTTTTCTCACTTTTTACAGAAGATGGAGGAAATTCTAATAAGAATATTTAAAATCAATAAACAAGTTTTAGTCTGTGGTGACTTTAACATAGATATTTTAAGTAAGTCGCCAGAGGTCACTAAGTTCATATCATTATTTAGGTCATTTAACCTAGATCCTCTCTTTAATGAGCCAACTAGGATCACGTCTCAGACTGCATCTTGCATAGACAATATATTTACTAATTTTAAAACCATGGGCGGTAGTATTATTACTGGGATACGGTCTGATCATAAAGGATTACTCGTTAATATAAATTGTGACAAACCTAGTACTGACTGTAAGAAAACAGCTAGACGTGTATCAAAAAGTAGATTAGATAGTTTAAATTACAATGTTTTACAAAAATTATCTGAAAATGTAGTTATTAATCAAGATCCAAATCAGGATTACGATAACTTGTTTAATATTATCAGGACTGAATTTAATAAACATTGCCCAAGAAAAGTTATTAGTGTAAAAAAAATAAATCATTTTAGTGAGTGGGCTACCACAGGAATTAAAAAAAGTAGAGACCGACTTTACGATTTGTATCATAGGAGATCATTGACTAGCAATGAATCTTTTCATGCTTATGTCAGAAATTATTCAAAAATTTTCAAGCGCGTTTGTGTAGCTGCTAAGGCAATTTTTTTACGAAATAAAGTTATTGAGTCTAGTAATAAGACCAAGACTGTCTGGCATATTATAAATAAAGAATTAGGTAAAAATAAAATAAATGATACTTCGCATAATTTGAATGTTGACGGAGTACATATTTCAAATAGCTCAGAGGTAGCTACTGTTTTCCAAGACTATTTCACAAACATGCCTTTACAGGTAACAAAAAATATTACATCATCAGCCCATGGTGCCGTATCATTTTTAAAAAATCATTGTGCACCTGTAAATTCAAAATTTAATTTCACATCTATTGATGCAGGTGAAATAATAAGGACTTTTAAACTATTAAATTTGAAACATACCGAAGACATATGGGGAATGTCGGTAATGGTAGTTCAATCCTTAATTATTAATATTTCACCATATTTGGCAAACATATTTAACCAGTGTATAGCAAAAGGAACCTTCCCCAATTTAATGAAAATAAGTAAAGTGGTTCCTTTATTTAAATCAGGTTGTAGGAGTAGTCTTGGAAACTATAGACCAATTTCTGTACTTCCGTCTTTAAGCAAGATTTTTGAGAAGATTATGCTTAAGCAATTGTTAGAATATTTTAAAACGCAAGAGATTCTAGATGGTCGACAGTTTGGTTTCACAAAATTAAAATCAACTACTGACGCTGGTGCAACGCTATTAAGTCATATATTACAGGCCTGGGAGGGATCGCAGGATGCAATTGGTGTGTTTTGTGATCTGTCTAAGGCCTTTGATTGCGTTGACCATAGTACACTTATTTTGAAATTAAAACACTATGGTGTTTGTGGAGCTTCTCTCGGCCTTCTGGTCTCCTATTTAAAAGATCGCTGTCTCAAAGTTAGTATAGACGAGGTAACGTCTGTGGGATCGTCGACACAAATTGGCGTTCCACAGGGTTCCATTTTAGGGCCGTTTCTGTTCTTGGTATATATAAATGATCTGCCGCTAGTGGTTGAAAACTGTGCAGACATTGTTCTTTTCGCGGATGACACTTCGCTTATATTTAAAGTAAAAAGAATAGACTCCGAGTCTAGACATCTAAATAATACCTTAAATAAAATTTCAAATTGGTTTGCATTAAATAATTTATTGCTAAATGCAGACAAAACAAAATGCATAAGGTTTACCTTACCTAATGTTTCATGTATTGATACTAGAATAGAGATCGAAGGAAATCTAGTTGGGTTGGTAGACAGTACCGTGTTCTTGGGTATCACAATTGATTCTAAATTACAATGGGGTCCTCATATTAAAAAATTGGCAGGAAGATTAAGTTCTGCTGCATTTGCAGTTCGAAAGATTCGCCAACTAACAGATATTGCCACTGCTAGGTTGGTCTACTTCGCTTACTTTCATAGCTTAATGTCTTATGGTATTTTGCTGTGGGGGACAGCAGCTGAGGTAGACACCATATTTTTACTACAAAAACGGGCAGTTCGAGCAATTTATGATATGGGACCTCGCGAATCATTAAAAGATAAGTTCCAGGAGTTCGGTATCCTAACTCTGCCCTCCCAATACATACTAGAAAATCTAATGTACGTCCGCAAAAACTTAGATAAGCTAGATTTCGTAAAGGACCGACATAATCTAAATACAAGAAATAAAAACGGATTGGTCATTCCATGTTTTAGGCTCACTAGGACCGGTAACAGTTTTTTAGGTAATAGTGTTAGGTTTTATAATAAAATTCCAAAGCACGTTACCGATCTGCCGGATACTAATTTCAAGCACCATGTCAAGCAGGTTTTAATATCTAAAGGCTATTACAGGGTGGATCAATATGTGAACGACGGTGACGTCTGGAAATGACGCCCTCTCTGTGCATCCACCAAAACCGAATGTAATTATTTATAACTATGTTTTAAAAATGTGAGTTATAATATGTTAATGAAAAGATAAACCAGATCGAGTTTCTTGCCGGTTCTTCTCGATGACTGGGTTGTTTTCCGAACCGGTGGTAACTTTGACGTTCATAAGCGCCTTCTCAGGGCCTAAACTGAATAAAGTATTTTTGATTTTGATTTTGATTTTGAAAACCAGCTGAACCTTTTTGCTTCTTTCTTTTCGCCATGTAAATCTTTCCGAAATAAAAATGTAGAGATATTAATTAATTCTACATTTGTGGTAAACACCACCATAATTTTAACCAAAGTGAGGTATCTATATAATTTAATTTTGTAGTCAGAGATAGTTTTATATAATATTATAATTATTGTCTACTCCATAGATAATATAGAGGAAACGCAACATTAGACAATACAATAATGGTACGAGGAAATGGTAAGCTTCCGCTTTTCCACCAAACGCTCTGAAAACGGATATGGCCGGGGCAGGACTGTAATTAGAATTTACTGGGGCACAAAAATGTTGTGTTTAATTATACGTATATCAAGTACCGATCGCTCGGTGATTGGTATGCTTGGCCACTGCGTCAACAATGTAAAGTCGAATCCTTACTATAGAGCTGGAGCTTTCGGTAAAGGAAAACATCGTGATGAAACTATTGAACGATGGGCGGCATTTTCTAATTCCATTTACCCAGCTGCCATTTTCAAGTTGAAAATCTATCGCCAAGTATCTATAGGTGTGTTGTGACAACTGCACTTGGAAGCCATTTCCCATCTAGCTAGGACGTTGATGTAGGTATGATTGTTAAGAACTTGAGAAACATTAATATGACTAAAAGTAAAACACGTTTAACTTTTTTACATTCGGAATCACGCTCAAAAGTTTCGTTTAAGTATAAAAATGAGCCTGTGAAGAGACGAGCTCTTAATTTCATTATTAAGATGCTTCGCTTGGTACTACTATTCGATTTTTCATAAGATATAACATAAGAAAAAAATATTTTGGTTCCTTCTGATCTTAGTAACTAACCAAAGATAGGTCTTACTGTAAAGTTCTCGACAAATTTTTATAAAGAATTGAACGCTCTACAAAAAAGAGCTATATTTTGTTTTTTGATAAATTTAATTCTTCAAAAGCAGTTTAAAGTCAAATTTCTATTATAGGACATTTTTGGTGGTCATTTGTAGTTTTGGCTGTCTATGTTGCGACCATGTTGAAATTAAAGAAAATTACATTTTTGTTTACATACTTACAATGTTATCTATGTCCTGACAACTGATGACCCCCCTATCTCTTTAAGGTTTGTTCCTATCCCCCTCATACTCTTCCTTAATTACGTCCCAGTATAAAATAACAATACGTTTCGTCCGCCATTCCGTTTTATGATCTTCCCGTACGGTTATGATTGCGTGCCATACTTCCTGTCGTAAATACATAATTGTCCCGTCTCTTTATTTGAAGGTACTACTCGTTTCATATCTATTTTGTACCGGGTCATTGACATTTTTAAGCCACTAGTAGATAATCTACTAGAAATCCGATCATAACAAGGGGTACAAAATGTTTCTTCGCATATGTTAATATATTTTTGATTTTTTTATTTAAATGATAAAAATTGTATTGAGTATTGTACAAATATTGTAGATGTAGGGAGCGTGAATAATTACGACGTAACGATGTAAGTTTAAGCGCCATGTCAAGCGGGTTTTGGTGCCAAAGAGTTATTCTAGAGTGGGTCAATATGTGAACGATGGTAATGGTAGGAATTTACTCCTGTTTGTGCATCCACTAAAAGCGATTGTAAGGTGTAATGAATTTTGAATATACATCTATATATGTTAAAAAGATAAAGCCGATCGAGTTTCTTGCCGGTTCTACTCGATGACTGGGTTGTTTTCCGAACCGGTGGTAGTTTTGACGTTCATAAGCGCCTCCTTAAAGTCTAAATTGAATAAACAATTTTGTGATTTTTGATTTTGAATACATACCTATATATAAAGACTTATATATGTCATGTGGAAGATAGGGTAAAATATTATTTGCACATTTAAATAATAAGATAAGTACGTCAAGAGCTACTAAAAGAAAAAAATAGTTGAAGTGAATCGGCTGTCAAACGGAGGAGAAAATGTTACTTAATCAAACCTATATTAACGCGAGCGACGCCGCGTAGAGAGCTAGTTTATTTATAGATTAAAAGTGATTGCAAGACACTTATATGCGGCAGTGGAAATTAAAAAAAAAATTACATAAACCCGCCGCGTTGTCTGGTTAATGGCGAACGGAAACGGAGTAAGCGAGCGCTTTCCTACTTCCGGCCTGGACTCGATTACCGACTGAAGTCGTTGCGCTGTTAGATTTTATCTCTGTCTATAAAATAAGCTTTTCTAGTATCACCCCGTTAATTTATACAATGATCACTGATTGTAATTAATTTTGTATGGATTTTGATTGTTATTTGTTTGTATGTAATTATGTACATGTATAGATATACGAGTACACATATATACTTTATTTGGAAGTACTTATTACATTTATTTTGTACACTGTTTAATTATTTATATATTTTGAAACGATTATGGCTCAGTTGAAGCGTGTCCAGACACCGCGTCGAAGGACGTTGGTTCGAATCCTTCCGAGTTGGAGTTTTTGGTGAAAGAAAACATCGTGATGATATCGTCGTAGAGCTTTTCAAAGCCACCTGGCTAACTGCCACCCTCAAGTCAGAAATCTGTCACTCAGCACCTGTTGGTGTAATCAGGCAGCCAGTGCCCCTTCTAGATTTAGCGTGTTTCCCATCTTAGAACACGTAACAACATTTAACATCAGATGAGATTGTTGTCAAACGGTAAAACCTAAAAAATATCTATTATTTGCTTTACCCGCGACGGTACATGTATTTATTATTATCTTCTTATCTTATATACTATATAAATAAAATGATAGATGTCTGTCGTTGTGCACGTATCACTCAAAAATTACTGGATAGGTTGTAACCAATTTTTGGTTACAAACCAAACCAAAAAAACACGACACCTTCTTTTAATATATTATTATTACAGTTTTAATCAACTACAATTTTTGTTGATACTACGCGTTGTGTGTTTACTTGCAGTGGGGAAGTGGGGCAAACGGTGTGGTGCATACGTTTTTTCCCATATATTGTTAAGTTAATAAGCGACGCAAACGAAGTCGCAGTTGTCAGTTAGTTCTGTGTAATAAAAATTGAGGTATAGTATAACGTCAGTCTATTGTCAATTTTATCAGTATTTTTGAAGATACCCTTATGTCTTATTTACTCACTCAATATTTTAATGTAGAGATTTGTAACCCATTTTTTTCACTTTTTCGTACGCTTTTCTCGAACTTTTCTTTAAATACAAACGTTCTCCTTGCACCTCTCCTTAGCTAAATACTTGAAATCAATCTGAGGTGATGCACGTACAAACATTCGGCAATTTATTTATATATACGTGCAAGTTTGTGAGAATTAATGTGAGATTACTCTTTCACGTAGAATCTATTCAATGGATTTTCATGAAACTTCACGGTAATATATAATATATACCAAAATAGCACATCCTCATCATTATCAGCCAGTAAGAGAGCCGCTGCAGGGTCATAGGCTTCTTCCCGAAAGAAAGTATGGGCATAATCACCACGCCAGCCGTGGGCTGGACGTCTTGGCGATCTCAAGCTCTGAGAAATCCACAGTTTTATATTTTTCCCACATATGGTGGTACTTACTACAAGAACATTTCTGAAGTTTAGCTTTCCTCACGATGTTTCCTTTCACCGTCAGCCGATATGTTACCAATTTAAATTAGTAAATGTATGCGAATTAAAACATTTATTGGTACCTACATGCCGGGGTTCGAACCTGCGGACATCGGATTGATATTCCACCGGCCAAATCACTATACCATCAAGGCTAATGTTAACGTAACACATACGCTATAATTTAGAAATATATACTGTTTAATTTGGTGAAAAATCCTCCCGTCCCACAAATATCTCAGTGCGCATTGGACAAACAGCATTATGCAAAAAATAATGTATAATGTCGTTATTTATACGGATATTAACGCATACAAAGTCGCGGGCGGCTGCTAATGCTACGTACACATCAACAGGAATTTCCATGTATCCACTAATATAAGCTATAGTACAATCTTATACTTAAGTATTTATACATTTTCATTTTTGCAAATAATATTTCTACTAATTGTTGCTCGCGGCAGTTGTGTTCGCGTTAATGTAGATTTGACGTAAAACTCGGACGTGGTCCGTTTATCTGGATGAAAATTAGCCCATGTCCTTTTCTGTAACCCTTGACTACGTGTATATAAAATTTCATGATGTTGGTTATTTAGCCGTGATTGTGTAACAAACAAACAAAACTATATTCGCATTTAAGTATAATTTTAGCGAGGATTACGTATAACTATATTTCTTTCTCCAATACCGCTGATTACTAGAAGCCATATTCAATTATTATATGTTCATTAAAAAAAAAGAATTTAATAAAAAATATACATATATGAAACATATTTTTTATCAAACTGTAACATTTTAACTGTTTATATTAATATTATGTTTTGTAATTAACACAATTACATTCCGTTGGCTGTTTATTTTCATGACCCTTGCGTAATTACTAGAAGTATATTAAACCGGATGAATAAACTATGATTAAAATACACCAAACTTATTATAAATAAATATTAACTAACTAAATTGCTACCCGATAATTTTCTAAAGCATACATTAATCAAATAAACTACTATAAATTACCTAACCCGTTCTCAATTACCACGGACAAAGACGTTCATTATACCCCTACGATTGTTATTTCGTAACTACATGGATGTACGTCTATCTCTCTCTGACTAACAGACCTTTCGTTACAACTATCCACGTCACGCGTTCCAGGGCTTTACTACCGAAATGCTGCCTAACAACCCTTGTATAATGTTGTCGCTTTCTAAAATATTACCATCTCTCTTCCACCTAATGGATCGGCAATAAAGTAATATACGGATAAATAGCTTTCCGCTTAAATTTCGCCCCGATTCACACTACGTAATTGCGTATCTCCCCTAGTTAATTCCCGTCCCGTTTTCGCGAACACATTTCGTGTATACCTATCTCGTTTCGTTAATCCGTAGGGAAGTATAATCGTACATAGGCACTTAATCGCATTTGGTGTGATGCGACGCGAACATCGGTCTATTTATTTAGTACGGGTATTCTGTGTGAGGGTATTCGTCCCCTTTTTCGTATTAAAATGATTGTTTGCGGGAGAGTTATGACTTTTATTATTCGACAAATTTATATAGAGCCCTTTTGCGCCTCGTTAACCATTTAACGAGAGTTCATTCCGATTTAGTTTATTTAATAAAGGCAGATGCGCCATCGCGATGAGAATAAAAGCAATTAAAGTTTATTGTTGTGTCATGGGGTGAAGTTTTCGTACATTAAATTTGCATCGAAACATAATAATTGTTTAATGGCATGTAGTTTTGAATGTTTTAATACCAATGTACTTTTGTGTGGGTCACATACGACTGTTATTTAATTCATATGAACTAGATTGACATACCTATTACATCATTTAAACTTTTCGGGCAAACGCGTTATCCGAAAGAGGTCGTTATTCAAAGAAATCTATCAAAAAATGTCAATAAATTATTTGTATGAGTCAAAATGGCTTCTATAATTTGTGATGGATAATAAAACCAGCAGTCTAATACAAAAAACCAGACGTCAAAAATGAATACATATATATTATTGGATATATATAGTTATTGAATGAACTTAGCAAATAAATCAGCCACTTACTTTCATTTGTCTATGATTAGCCAACTGTTATATGGTCTATTGCATATACAAAGGGGAAGAATATTGATTATAGCTTTAAATTTTAACAATATAACCTTCGACCCTCTCGGCAGAGGAACATCATTGACCACTATTGACAAATGACAATTTTGACAGTTCGTTACTGCCTTCCACAGATCATTCAAACTGCACAGATTATTGGATATTTTCTAAGAATTCTTTGGAAGTATTAAGCATCATAAATAGATTCGAATGAAAACATCTAGAATCGCCTGCCGTATGTATGTACGTATGATTATTTCTTAATATATATTTTATTATACTAGATAAGCCCATGACTTCGCACGCTACTGTTGTTATTATTTTTGGTTAGATATTGTTGTATTATAGCAAATATTAATCGTATTTGAATACATCCTATATCCATTTTTATTATGATCGGTAGAATGGCAATTTCTCATACTTACAGCGTTAACATAGCGTTACACCCCAAACTCACCTGATGTGGCCTAAAATGGTAATGTTCTAAATCTAGATGAAGTCTATGTTTTCAAACGCAGTAGCAGGAACCACCACACTATTTATGGCTTTAACAAAAGCTCTGGTATACCTATTGCAGGGCTTAAAAATTATTATACTATATTACAGCGCAATCTACTCACAAGGGATAACAGAATGGATTGCATTACAAACATTCATGAAATAATAGGTGTGCCAATTTTCATTGGTAAACAAATTTTCGGGTATATTAATCTGAGTTATACCAACGTCCATTCATCATCATCATCATCATCATCTTACACTTATCCCACCTAAGTAGGGTCGGCACAACATGTTTTCGTTTTCACTCTTCCCTATCAAAAGTCATCTCAGTATTCACACCTTTTATACATATATCATTTTCCACACTATCCATCCACACCTTTGTCGGCCTTTCCTCTTCCTTTCCATTCTTAAATATACACTATAGATAAATATTTTAATCTCTTCGTTATAAGCAGATTAACTTTTTGCAAGGTGCCCGGAGAGGGTTATGTCCTCTGGGGTACTTTAAACTTTACTGATTATGGGGCTGGGGTATAATAATTATCGGTACATTGTAAGTAAGTTTACCGGTTCTTTGGAAATTTACAAAGTGGATTGTCATTGTATATTAGTTTTGTAGTCTTCCACCCTGTAATCGCATCCTATATATTTCCTGTAGTTTCTCTCGTGAAAGAATATAAAATTGTAAGTACGGGTTTTTGAAGTTATACTTCTTTTGGCGCGTTAGGGAAAAATTATGAGAGTACATTTTTACGATGCGCGCGCACTCCGTCACGAAAAACCGACGACACCCTGAAGTTAGCTATAGTCAACATTTTATTCAAAAAAAGTATGTACGTATTAAATACCTTTTTTCTATTGTTAGTACCGTTTTTTTTTACAAACGTAGAGTTAGGCGAAAGATAAAATTTTTGAAACATTTCTATCTTGTTACGCCAAAGAAGTATAACTTCTAACGCGTGTACATAAGTAGACACTACTTTTTATTTAATTAAAGTTAAATATTTCATTTATAAATATATTAATATTTATTATTATTATTATTAATATAAATATAATAAATATTTTTTATATCCAAATACTTATCACAAAGTTTCTTTGTACGCAATATTTAATTCCTAAACATTGAGATGAAATAGGATTATATAAAGGATGTAATTATTACTGCAAAAAGTAATATATTACACGTTACAATACAGAAGTAAGGTGTATGCTAACTACTGGCATTTCTTTTTTAATTTGCATATTTAAAATTCGTTCACTGCATCGTATTGGTTAATATTTAATGTTTTACATAAGATATTGCAAGAGATATTGCTGGCAGTAATTTCTGTCGAATTTACTATTATCGTCATGATTTATTATATATATTATCTAATGTTAAAAATAATATACTATAAAGCTTGTAAAAATAAGTTATGATTAAAAAAAATCATGCATGTCAGTTTCGGAATTACGAGTGATAAGCACGCTGAACAGACAGGCAGTAAGAAAGACTTTTGTAATATTGAAAAATAAAGTTGTCCAATTATGTCAAAAATAATGTCCTCAAAGCTGGTAACATCGAATGAAAAAAGTGGGTGTGTGCCTATGACCACACGATAGGAGTGAAAACTTATAAATAAATACATGTATATTAATTTTGATTCAGATCTATTTATATTTATATGCCAATCAATAATGGTATGTAATATTTAAATAGACACAATATATACACTTTAAATACGTCACTGATTATATACAAAATAGATAAGATATTATTATGATACGTAATAATAAAAATCTAGTTATTGGAACGATGCACTTGTTGTCACACAGTAAAACTGGTTGACTCGAGCGCGCTTGATGGCGAGTCGAGCCGAGTGAATCCGATTCAGCGTCACTAAACGAACAGCGTTTCGTTCACTGTTCAATGCGCCTAAAGAACTTTATCTATGTAAATGCGGTCAGTTACCATGTCTATGAAAACCAGAAGCGTTATGTAGATAGATACAATGTAGTTACTCGAACATCTCTGCCTGACCCAAAAGGGGTATAGTTAAGTTACATAGTGAGTCAAACACCGAACCCTATGTTTAAATGTAATAAATAAATCTTAACGATAATAAAACAATATTATTGCCGCGTTTAGAATGTCATTTCGTAACGTTTCTGTGTGTGTTTACACGCGCCATTGTCGTCGGTAATGTTCCGTCATTTTCTCAAGTTATGTTCTTGTAATGAACAAAAGGTGTAATGTCTTATGCTTTGTCGTTTTCCTCGCGTTACTGCGCTGTGAATATATTTTTACGATCGGTCGAGTGTCCATTTTTCCGACTGTATTACTTTGTTAGGCATAAATTACATGACGCAGTGTAACGTAGGGATTAACTTGTCGCTTCTTACTAGAGTTAGTTATTGCATCAAGTTGTCGAATACGTTTTAGTCGATATGGAGGTTTTGTTGCTTGGTAGGGGGGTGTCTGTATTTAACTGGATTGTTACGGCCACAGAGATTGGTTTATCGACTTTCGCTATAAATCTATATGTTTTCGCTATATATCGATAGAATTTCACTTTTTCATAGATCCTGTCGATTGGTAGATATAGAATGTCGTGTTTTTACACTTTCGCTTGTTTCTATTCGCGACTAAGGTAAGCTTTTTTTAAAAAATGAGAAAGCAGTTATGTTTGATTAAAAAAAAACAGAAGAATGTTTCCTTTAAGTAAAATTTACTATGTTGAATATTTAATTTATTTTTTCTGCATATCATCCAGTAACAAGAATATTTTCACAATATCCATTTTTATGTACTCATTCGACATGCCCAGTGTTCCGAGTAGTCACGGCTGCCTGATAATATAAAAAAAGAAACATAACAGCAGATATTATATTTTTATGAGTTAAAACGCTCATAAGTTAACAAAGCCTGGAAAAAGTTCTTTAAGGCGTGGAACTTTTTTTGTTGGGCAGGCATTGCATCGTTCAGATTGAAAACTGCTGATATGGATTTCTAAATCTTCTTCATAGAGGCACTAATATTAGAACTTTTTAGATATTTCTTAAATCCTACTGTATGTATGTATGTAGTATAGCTTAGTAGTTATTTCTGTGATATTTCAGAATGATGTTCCGTGTATGATTTTCCATTTAGTTATATTACGCAATAAGCCACTAGATAGATACAGTGCCAAATAACGTAAGATTTATCAATAACAATAAATACAAGTTACTACATAATAATCAAAGACTCAATTTAATAATTTTTGAAAACATGTTCCGGTGATAACAAATTTCACATTCCAAGCATAAATATTTGTATCGCAATCTCTACAACTGTCTCCCTCTTGAACGCATCATTACCCGTACATCAAAGGGTGGCAGGAAGCTTGTCGATTGATATTTGATGTCGTTATATGGGTTGTTAATGTACCGTGACTGGCTTTGAAAGATAGATAATACAAAAAAAACCATATTGATACAGGGGGTAGAAGAGTGTATATAATACTCAGCTAACTATATTTTCTGGAATATAATAATTATGTTTTTGCGCGGAAAACTATGTATGCTCTAAAGTTTAGGTTCAGAAATGCTTAATTAAAAAGACATCAGAAAAGGATAACACAGATTATGACTGTAAACAAACTATTTTATAGAAACAATATTCTCTGTGTCTACCTATAATAAGAAGGCTTTATATAGCTTTAGATATATATAAAATTCTTAAGTTAATGTGTTGGCAGTACTTCTAGTCCTAAGCTGATTTCTTTTTTGGCATTTACGTAGTCACCTCGACTGATTCTTAGCAGCTTATTAGACCTGGTGAGTGATATTGTTATATATTTATTACATAAATAATGTATTGCTCAATTTTGGATCAAGTATCAATATCTTGATAGTTTTTTATCTATGATTTAGAAAAAGATATGTTCTGTGTACCGGCTCCACTATTTGTAAAATAAAATACAAAACAGTTATATTAAATATTTATGCTGTTACTCAACATATGAAAGAAAACAATATATTCTATGATTATTGAAAATTATGAAATATCTTATTCTGGAAGAACAGTAGATAAGTAGTATGATTTATTTGTTTATTTAACGACAATTAACTTTTTTTACAATATAGGTTTTTTAGCATTTGACCACGATCTCTCCAGATGTTATGTGCTAGTTTAATATGGTAATTTACTACACTTGGAAGAGGATTGACTATCAATTGCAAGCATTCGAACATATCTAGAGGTGCGTGGCGACAGATTTTCAGCTTCAGTGTCTTTACTAGCGAGGTCTGCATTAAAAAAACCCTACTAACGAAGTATGGATTTATTACGATATTTTCCTTCACCGAAAATTTCAACTCAGTATAAGGATTCAGATATTGTTCAAATACGCTACCGCTGAGTGGTACTGAAGTATATCCGGTGTAGCTTAATCAGGTTTTTTTTTGTAAAATTTAAAAGTGATATAATAAAACCAGAACATTTTTCCTTAACGAGATCGAATGGTCATAAACGCGGTAAATTTTTAAACGATACAGACTAATCAAGTTTCTAATTAGTACCAGCCCCGGACGGACTCGTTGACGTGCGCTAGTTAACTATAAAATGTTATTTACAAAAGAAAATGTAATAATCAATAAAAATAACATAAATTGGATGCAATTTCACGGTAACACAATAATCAAATAACTTATCGATTTGTGGTTTTAACAGTTGTATTGGCTTTTTAATAGATTTATTGATTGTTTTTTATTGTTAAATGAAAATGGCTGGTTGAAATAAATTAACATTTGATATTTTTAATCGTAAGGTAATAGCTTATCGTGTAATAGAAATAAGATGGATTTACTATTACCTAAACGTAGATATTATTTGTGATATAATATGTAAGTTTCATCACAACGTTTATTGTATCATTAAACACAAAGCAATTTTATATAGGATTTAATGAAAGTGAAAGTATGCTAATAAACTTATTTTGTGGGTATGGAACGCACGAATACTAACATAATTTATAACGAATCATAAAAGTTTTTGGCGGGATTTTAACATGTTATGTATACTTTTTTATATTTTAATCATAAGATTGAGCTATTTGGCTTTACATTTTGTAATTCTGATGATATTTTACGTAATATAATTATTGTGTACCTATAGGTTAAGTGGACTGGAAATATGGAACATGAACTATGCGATAACAGAAAAAAAATCTGGATACTTTTAATAAAGTTTCCACACTTTTATTGGTAGAATAATTTAGTTATCACAAGACACTGTCATAACTATCTATTTGGTAATGTCAGTAGGTAATAATAACGGTGATTAGTTTACAAAATAAGAAAAAGAACCAGATCATAAAACAATATAAAGCACATTAAATAATCCTTCCTTACTCATTGCCAAATCATCTACGTACATATGGATAGCTTAAAATACGACATTGGCTTTGTAACGTCGTGAATACATTTCGCACACCATTAAACGCGTGATAAATCGTTTCACAAAATGGCGTCAGGCCGTATTTCGGCGGGAAATCTGTGTCTCGTTGCGCCCCGTGTTGAAAAATTTTCGACAACGGATTTTTCTTTCAATGGGTCGTGAAATATGTTCGTAGGGGGATGTATGAATAGTTTTTTATTGGCCGGTTCCGTTAACCCCTTTGTCGCTACATGTACCGTGAAATAATGCTTTTATGTTATATAATATTTTTTGTTATGCATCTATTTCTTATTTGATAAATTGTATTCAAATCTTTGCTATCGGCGAAAGATGTAAAAGCAAAAACGCTATTGTCCAGTTTTGAAAAAAAAAAGGATATTTAAACTAATTTAAAGGCAATTTTGAGATAAAATTAATAACTAATTCTCTCAATAATATGATTCTTATTTGCGAGCCTCTCGAATTCTCGATAGTTGAACATGCTATAGCTGATAACGAAACGAGTCTAGACAAAAGATTACTTTGACGGGAGTATTACCATATGTATGATGGTAGATGGTTGAATGTATACGTGCCCTACCACCTAGCTAGTTACTAGATATACATCAGATGATCCCGGAACCTGTCAGTATAGAGGATATTACTCCTGGTGTATCATTGTCGCTACCTAGCCGAACATAATTGCTGTATTAATAACATATCAACCGAAATCGTAATTCCTTGTTTTAAAAATGTGTTTATCAATATTTATTTTGTGTGTAATCATTGAACATTTATAATAATTGGAATTATAAAATGATTAATTTTCTTTTTTCCTTCATAAGACAGAAATAATGGTGGAAATGAATATATGCAAAACTATTGATTCCTCATCTACATATATAATATACATATATAAATAGGCACAAATAAAATGGTTCAGTACAATTTCAAGTCAAGTCTCATCTGCTTATCAATGGATTTTTTTATTTTTCTTAGTATTTATAGACAAGTTTTAGTGTCAGGTTTTTTTCGTCAACATGGACGAGCTTGAACCCTTATTTATAATAATCTTTATTCATCATACTTCACGATCCTTATATTTGTAAGATCTTTTGTAAAATGACTTAAATAATATCGAAGGTTAAATAAAAGGAATTATGATCGACTTTCGACCACTAGGTATATATGTATAAATTGCTTCATATATTGGTATATTACTTATAAATTGGCTTTAATTGATCGATTGATAACTTTGTCGGCAGGTGAAAGTTTGGTTCCAAAACAGAAGAACGAAACACAAACGAATGCAGCAGGAGGAGGAGGCGAAGACCGGGAAGACCGGCTCGTCGAGTTCGAAGCCAGAAGACGGCGGGCAACTAAACAACTCTTACGAAGAAGAAGACGAAGAGTTAATAGATATGGACATGGATGAACTCAGTGAAAGTGAGAATGAGACGTAAGATAAAGTGTGAACAGGACATGTAAATAGTATATAATTTAGTTGTAGTGAATCGATTATTTATTTTGATTTCTAAAGGAAATGGAGATCGCGTGATGATCTGTGAGTGGAGAGTTCTTAATATAGTTTTGGTTTTGTCGTATGATTTACCTATCATTTTAGATATTTAGATAATGGGCCTTTGTTTTGAATAACCTTTGCTACGTCTCTTAATCTATTTTCACATGAAACACATCTGATAGGTAGAGTAGTGTATTTTAAGAAATGTGTCAAATCAGAAATGAGTAATTCGAATATCTAGGGTATCTACCTTCTTTATCTCCAAAGAGTAAATAAAGTCCAAAAATTGCAGGTTTGTACTGTATACTAAGGAATATACCGATACATTTTAGTTTAAATGTTTATTTCCTGTAGGTACTTGTTAAGTTTTCGAATGCCCTATAGTAGAAAACTGAGTCCGCTATAGCAGTATTTGTATTCGTTATCAGGTCTATTAACTAGAGAAATGAAATTAATATATCTATATTATGACATGAAGGCAAAAACGTTAATGTCGACTGTCCAACAAGAACTCAAAGTTCTATTCATTTAACAGTAATATAAAGGTTGATATACTTTTTAACAGTAATTTAATTATTCATTTTCAGTATTTTCATTTTATTAGAAAAGATACTGAGATATTTCTACTTCAACATAGGCAATTATTGCAACATAGATTAATACAAATTTAATTTCTCCATGATTTACTACCTAGGTACTAATTATCCGGCACTTTACTAAGTTGTACAATCTGATATTAAAAACTCGATCGCGTTCGGTAAATAAATGCCACATATTCTTACTTGGGATAAACCATTCATCAATAACTCTTAATCTTCATTTGTCTCTTGTTTTACCTGAGAAAGTTGGCTAGAATATATTTTATCCCTTAATACTTTTAATTGAGGTTCAACTGTCTCTTTTACTACCGTCAACTCTTCATGAGGTCTCTTTGATTGTGGCCAGCTGAAGATAGCTAAATAGTCCTCTAACGCAGCCTTTAATCCCTTAAGGCAATAGGCCTTACAAGTTTATTACACGTATAATTATTACTATACACCAATGTGAAGTGGAGAGCAGTTTTCAAGTTTGAACATTGAAAGAAAGGAAGTCAGTTTGGTAAGAGTTTGTAAGGCTTTTCCTAATCTCACCTGGCTAGCTATCAGTTTTAAGTTGAAAATGTTGACAAAGCACCTATGGAGGGGTGTGATTCGGAAACTGTAATTGACTGTCAGCGCCTCAAGGTTATAATATAAGGTATAGAAAATCTTACATCGAACCTGAAATTGTGTTAATCTAATCTATTTCGATGAGTGATAGAAATCTTTGTGGGATCATTACTTTAAAAAGCTTTCTAACTAAATCAAATTAATTTTTCTACTACATTACTCCAAACATCGAAAAGACAATTACAATCCGGGAATTTATTATTAAAATATGATTGCTATTTATTGCACAATTTATTCGAACAATTGGAAACAATTATCCTAGTGTCTCCTATATACAGAGTAATGTTAATGCAATAAAATAAATTAAAATCGTAAAGAAGAAAAAAAAACTCCACCGTACAAATTAAAACATTTGTAGCGATTATTGTTATAGAACATTCTCGAAACCATTTACAAACAAATTACAAATTAACGGCTCACATCAAAATGGCGCCTGAATTCTCGTTAAATCGTCACGGCTTATTAGATAACGAAATTAGTTTTATTATAATAGTTTTGGGGTTAAATTAATTAAAAGTGGCCCATTCGATGAGTCCCTCGAGTGATGTGGGTATAATTAGACGTTTTAGATTTGAAACACAGATAGGCCGCGTGGTTTCCAAACGAGCGCTGTCAACGTTTAGAAAGGGACGGGGTTATGCGTTGATGGCACACGGGAGGGAGATAGGTGTTTCGAAGATGGAGGCGATTATTCGCGGGCCTGTTATTAAGAGATGCGTTCGGAAACGTATCTCGGGACTGAATCGCGTTTAGTAATTGCTCGCGACGTAACCAAATTATTTTTAAACAGTCCATTGTTCTCGAAGGCTATTTGTCTACGTGTGTTTGGTATTTCCGATAATGATCTATGGATTGATGTGTTGATACTTCTATTCACGCTTTCAATAATTTTACTATTGTACTACAGATATACAGAGTGTTATTTTTTAACGAATACGATTTTGTTTAATGTAGATAATAAATTTTGATGTCTCTCATCCGATAAGTAATCATTTTTTTGTTGTTAGATACTGCACCGAAGGTTAATGTGAAGATCGGATTTAAATTAAGAAAGGATATATTATAGGACTCGCCTGACTAGTTATCGCTCTAGGGTAGGTATATCGTTGTCCTAGTGCAATGGTTGGCTTATGGGACTGGCCTCCGACTTTTTATCGTTCAAAATTAATCGTGATTTGTGAATCATAAAATAATAATATAATAACCATTTCAAATATACCGACATACATTTTTTTCTATAACTATATATATATAAGACGAAAATGTATTTCTAATTAGTTCAGTTTTTCCACTTCGAAAATCGAAATGAACGATTGAAACTAGATTTTCCCAACCTCCGTAGAATATGTTACATCATTCTCACGTGAAAGTCTGCCGTGACATTTATATATATATCTCAATAATTACGATTAGACACTAGCGGTTCTCCTGTGTTCGAAAGGCGACCATAATACGCAGTATAACCATTTTCTTCACAAGGAATCTTTACTAATATTATAAATGAATGTGATTTTTTTTATTTGTATGTTTGTTACACTTTCACGCTTTAACTACTCAACCGGTCGTCAGGAATTTTAGCACACAATATATAGTCAATGGTACAGAAAAGGATATGAGGTACAGGATTCGATAATCTTTTTATCCGCTCTGTAATATAGCCGTAAGTTCACGCTTGCGCGTCAAGAGTTTAATAGAAAAAACACGGGTGAGCCTTACAGTAGTCGAATATGATATGTAACATCTGACATGTTATCCTATTATGAAATATATGTGAATTCAATGTATGCGTCCTCCTTCTCTATTTCCATTTTTCTTTCTCATCACACACGCGCTTAGTGATGTTGGCACCATCTCACAGCCATCTCTCTGCCACCGCGCGTACTCATTGGTCAAATCAATTAGCGCGCGCGTCCCTTGTTTTCCTGTAACGCATTTCCGTTCTTTTACCAAAATCACTTTCACAAAAAATATACAGCAACCGAGAGGAAAGATGTTGTTATTGTACGTATAACAATTTGTATTCTATATATCTATATTCAGAATGGTCAAAAAGTTGGGCGAGGTCTGTACTTTTCATCCAAATAAAAGTACTGCTTCTGAGGGATATGTCAAATGTACGTCAACGCGAGCGAAGCTGCGTGCAAAAGCTAGTTTATATATATAGATTAGAAAAATAATGATAATAAAAAATGGAAAGAATTCGAATTGGAGCCGCACACAACGTTCTTATTGCCCTGTATTAATCGTTTAATTTGATTCCTTAGAAGCGTGTCGATCGGTCGTGTAACCGACTACATTACCGGCCGTACGGGCATTGTTTGTGGGCATTTTTAAACGAAGTTAATTGGCCCGGGAACATGCGCGATTTGTGCTCTGACCGAGGAGATTGGGGTCGTCGTAAATCGGTTTCAATAACTGTTGTTACAACCTTTGATTTTTTTTATGGTACGATCATACATAACTAAAGTATAAATTATTCAATTAAGTACTACCGGTCGCCCGCGACTTTGTCTGCATGTGGTTTTATAAATAATTACTCCATACATTATTTTCGTGTAACGTAACGTTATAGCTCTCAAATGACAGGTTTTTTTTACAACTCTCCTGATATCTATTGTCATATTTCGTCAAATTCAAGATAACGCTTGAATGAGAATAAAAAAGTGCTTTTTTTTAAAGTGGTTTTGTTTTCCCTATAAAGTATAGGTAAACGTTTTGACCACAATCTCATCTGATAGTAATTGATGATGTAGTCTAAGATGGTAAGTCATGCTTAACCTAGAGGGAAGCTGGCTCTGAACTGCAGCTGCCGGAACTCACCAACAGGTGTTTGGCGACAGATTTTCAACTTGAGGGTGGTAGCTAGCCAGACGGACTTAGAAAAAGCCCTACCACCATGCTATGGTTTCATCACTATGTTTTCCTTCACCGGAAAGCTCCGATTCAGTTGCTTGGATTCGAACCTACGGCCTTCGACGCTGTGTCCGAACACACTACCAACTGAGCCATCATCGCTTCAAATCGCTGTTTAGATAATCGTACGCAAAAAAGAAAAATTTTAATTTAAAAAAAACCCAAAAAAAAAATGAACGCCTAATGATACAAAAGACAGTACGGAGATCTTAAAAAAAATATTGTCATAATTTACTGATTGACAGTCAGTTGCCATTTTGTTTCACTAGGTACATGGTTGTATTATAAAGGATTGTAATATAGTCGTGCGAAGCTGGGGCGGGCAATTAGTACAATATATAAAAACGTGTAACTCTCATTTGCCAATGTACACACTACTACACACACTCCTGTTTTTCTGTAAATTCATTCATTTATATTATGCATTCCATAGAACGGGTGCAAATGCCTACCACTTATTGATATTGGAATACGACATACCAAAGCCATTATACCGAGTCTTACACGTGGTGTATGGTAGTCGATATCCTGTGGAATATAATTATAATGTCTTGCCACAAGGCAGTGTAATGCTAACCTCGTATTTTCTTTTCCGTCTTTTGTTCTCATGATTTACGATTACGAGTATCGATTTCTCGTCGAATCGATTTGCCGAGAGCATCGATTTAATAACAACGAATGGTAATAGGCCTTGTTATTACGAAACGTGCGGGCGTATCGATATAAAATAATACTTCGATTTTATTACCCCCTGTTAACCTACTTTTCACATGTTTCACTACATTAAAAATAACGTAGGAGTTCAGATAATGTGCATTATTTAAATTAATTACGTTACTGACAAACGTAGTGTTGTTCTTTTGTTGATGATCGCGACATAAGTCCTATGATAATGTTCTCTGTTTCTTCTAAATTAATTGTGAGCATTTTTTTTCTCTTTTAATATTCTTATTACCGCTTAGGCCCTATGGAAAAAGGTGTTATTATTTAGCCTAGCTAGTACTATTAAAGGTCCTCTATGTGCCTGTAAAAGCCTCCTTGAAACTGATTCAGCATTTAAAAGATTATCCAATGCAAAAAGCAGATACTGGAAGCTTATTTAAATATATAAAGCTATCGCTACACTTTTCCTTAGAGACTAAGCGGCATTGATAATATTTAACACAGATAACTTTAAATCCATAAAAGGATTGCACGATTTAAAAACAATAAAGCCTTTTTAACTACAACGAAACTATAGGAAACTGGCCAGATTTCAATACAAAGGCAGATATATTAACTTTTCGTTTGAAAATATGTGATTTATTCATTTATCTTATTCTCTGATCTACATGGCTTCAAATTCATAATAACCTATTAAGTTATTAGCTTTTGCCTGCCTGCAGCTTCACTCGCGTTAATATAAATTTGGTCTATCCCTCGGGAATAGTACTTCTTTTGTAAATATACTCTATGTCCTTTGCTGTACCTCTGACAACGTCTATGCATAATTTCATCATAATGGGTTGAGTTTTATTAAGTCATGAAAGCTTGACAAACATACAAACTCACATGTGCATTTATACACAAAAATAGCATTTTTTTACCTGTTGACCTGGCAAGGCCTCTACAGTTTCACCGGACTACAAACAATTATAGCAAGGATTTCGTTAATACTACTACTGAATAATTATATTCAACTTAATCAAGTTGTACTAACTTGAAGTTATATAACTTATTAAAGCTTTCTGAGAATACTGTAGAGCAACTCTGCATTCATGATCCGTATAATTTTAGATTCATTTCATTCCTGCAGATTAAGTCACAAAACACATAAAATGCCACTAGAGTGACAGGACGTAATATAAATTAAAACAAGTTTATTAATCTATGTCAAAGTTATATATTATCTATGCAAATATTGTAAAATTATAGTATTGGTCAAAATCGTAGGAAAAGACAGAGCCAGATCAGCCAGATGCGTTGATTAAGCTTTGCTAATATGGAAAAAAAAGTATTTATATTTTCCTTTAGCATAGTAAAGTTTGCGCATTTGCCATTGTCAACGTTTAATGTCATATTTATATTTGTTATTTTATATGTACAACGAATCAGGTCGCGGTGCGGAAGCTAGTTAAAAAGAAAAGCACTAAATAGCCAATCAATTTCTCGCCAAAATATTCCATCAATCACTTTTTACTACTTTGTTTCTAAATTAAAATCTCTATTCCATTTTCAGCTCAATTAACTCTCAGTCGAGATTTTAATTACCGTTATCCTTCATTAAGTGTTTGCGATTAGCGACCATGTCGATATATTTACGATGTATTATTTCGTAAAACTCGGTGACTTTAATTACTTCAACAGTCGATGAGTTTTTAATTCGATGATTATTAGAAATATGAAGTTATTTATGAGACGATTATTTTTAAATTGAAAATGATTTATCAGGTTTCGTAAATAAAGAGTTTTTGGTGTGAATTTTGCATGGTTATTTCATGTATTCTTGACAAATTATAGTACTATGGTTTTTTGATAAAGTATGGTTGAAAGGTACCATATTTTATTATTTTCTAACCTTTTCTATATCCTAGATAATGTATATGCAAAAGTTCACGGTGATCAGCTTAAGTAGTTTAGCCGTGATAGCATAACAAATAAACAGACTCACATTCGCACTTATGATATTAGAAGGGTATCTATTATTGCTTTAGTAAAATTTACAAAAAATATAACAGTGGATGCCTTCAACTTAAAGGACTAGATAACGAGACAAATAAAAAACTGATTGTGAAAAATAAAATCGTTTTCAGGTCAATAGGCAGATGTGTTAATTACGTTTGCCAACATGAAGAAAAAATTCGGCTTATATTATTATTATTTTGTTTTTTGCCAGTGTCTCCATTTGGTTCTTAATGTGACTATCGTCTAATTCGGAGCTGCACATAAATATTGTTTAGTCCGTTTTATAAGATGCAAGAACCTTAGTTACATTTTTGCATAATGCTGATTAAGTTTTATTAATAAGTACTCTACAATATTTTAATTGAAAATTATATTGCATCCTATTGTCGTTATTAGTTTAAATACCCCAACAATATCAAGTTAAATTCAGCGAAAATGATTAAATATAGGGTAAAATAACTCCTCTTTTTGGTTTTTAAAATAAATGAATTTTATTATTAATTAAATTTGAATGAAAAGTGATCGTAAATAATAAGGTTAATTTTTATTAAAAAAGTAATGAACTCCTAACGATAAGAACAGTTTCAAAAAACTTCGACAAAACAGTCAATTTTAATCAGTTATATTACACTATTTAATAATATTCCTATGTAAATAAATATGGCGGTATAATTACTTAATATCGTATAAATATAATCCTATAATAATATAAATCAGTTCCTTTATAAATTAGACAAATATAGTTGCTCATGGAAGTCTATCAATATAAATGAATAAAAAAGTAGCGGGAACATTTCGTAGCCGCCATGTTTGTTTCCTGTCAGTTGTTGTAGTTACGTGTTAAAGAAGCGTTCTTTTATATTGTAAAGAAATGAAATATACAAGTATTTTAATTCATAAATACTCTATTGTTGGTGTAAAATGCTAATTTTCCCAGTTTCATTATAAACATTCAGATGAAATAATAAATTATGAATAAATCGCTATTTATATAATGAATTCGTGTTTATGTCTTTTTATGATCCAATGTTTTAAATAATGAAGCTTTTATTTTTATAGCATTATTTCTTATTGCATGAATTTGAGTAAAATTAGTGACAGCGAAAATATTTTAAATTATAGTAAACATTTCTATTCTGAAACAAATTTTGCATTTTATGACATAATTATTTATCCTTAATACGTTCTCGAGAGAGTCGTATAGAAGTTTTTTTTATATTTTTTAGTTAGAAATTTGATTATAACCGCGATTAAAGACGTTGATCTATAATACAGTTTTACACTAAGCAGCTATTTTGATCTTAATTCTGTAGTGACAACTCCGACTGCATACTGAGTGGGGGGAGTATTGTAATTGTCATAGATTAATCAGAACAGATACGACATATCCTTTTGTCTGCTGGTCTATGAATAATTAAAATGAACGTTATAAAGCCACAGCGTCGTCCCAATTACTTGCGTATATTAACATATTGGCCATTAAAAGTCTGTAGTACATGAGATTTATGTTTTTGATATATCAGATATGGGATGTGTTCGCGTTATATATTATTTTATACTGAATCGCTATTCAAAATGGTAATTCGTTACACCGTAAAAATGGAAACTATCCATTGCTTGATGAAAGCTTTCTAACTCGGATATTGTAACTAGCCAGGCGAGCCTTAAAAAGTTACTACTTCTTACCTACCACCTACAACGAATTTTCAAATATTTACTCGAACGTACCAGTGAATTTATGACAGGTAATATACATTTTAAATTAGTTTTTTGTACTTTTTTGATCTACGTTAACCCCCTTAAGGATATATAATAATATATGCTATTCTATTTTATTTATTATACATTTGCTGCACATAAATTAATACGTTACTTCGTATGATTCATACAGGCGGGCCCTTTATATGTGCGCGTAGCAAAGAATAATACAATATCTTTGCACATTTATGTTTCGAAATAAATAAATTAATGTATATAATAATAATAATTTATGTTTAATACGAAGTATTTAAGTAATACAAAAGTTATTGTAAACGAGTATTGTACAGTTTCTTGTATTTGTAAACGGTTTGTTTTACCACTTAAAGTGTATTTCTTTTTAACATTTACTAATGTTACACTAAATCTATATTAGAATTTCAGAAATTAGAAAATCATCGCGTGCTTCTCTTTTAATTCAACGCATTTTATTATTAAAAATTATTATTTTAAACTGAATTTTATTTTGTTTTTCTATGTAGCGCTCATGTTTCGAAAATTCAACAGTTTCGGTGACACAGTTTATAATAATATATGTATGGACAGTTTTCCTATGTGTTGTTAACTTTTTATTCGGTGTAGTAATATGATTTGCCAGTGTCAGTGCGGTATTTTGAATGTTATAATAATTCGTGTCTAGTTTATTTTCGTAAGGCCTTAGGAAGTTTATTCAACGTGATTATGTTACTTTATTGTAAAAGGTGTTATTAAAACCTTCCACGGATATTTTGGTTATTGAGTTATTATACGTTCACTACGTTCATTTCTACAACACGTTTGTACGTTTCGTTTCACGTAATATAGTGATAATTTTCTTTAGTGACTTTTTGTTACTACGTAATTAAATAATTTTCTATAGTGATTTTTTGTTACTACGTAATTAAATAATTTTCTATAGTGATTTTTGTTACTACGTAATTAAATAATTTTCTATAGTGATTTTTTGTTACTACATAATTAAAAGTAATTTTTTCCTTTGGGCTTAATGAAACTGTAATGGAAAAATGGAATGTAGTTAAGTGGTAAAGCAAGTTAATTAAGTAAAGATGTTCCTTCTAACGTGGGTTTAGTATGCCATAGTTTATATCGAATGTAAATAATTATAATATTAACATAATTATTATTAATATTTAGCGATTGTACATTATTTAATATAGAGAAGTGTAAATATTTGTGTTAGTTAGTACATATATATTTAAATATACAATGATCAATTGTATTTTATGTGTATATGATGCTAATATATAATTTAATGGTTTCAATGGTTTTATATGTTTTTAGTAAACTGTATGCATTTGACGACTCTGTTATTTTTACTCTAATTTTTCTTAGTCATGTCTTATTTAAATCATATGAATTTGTAAGCGTGATTTATTCTGTCGTCTTATGCTTGGTTTGCTATTAGCACGAATAACCGACCATAGTAAACGTGTCTCAGTGAAGAGAGTGTAGTAATTTCGATGATGAGTGACGTCAAATATATGTTTTTACTCATTTAAATGGTTTTTTTTCCTTTCCTCACCTGACATGTTCATAGATAGAAAGAGAGGGAGACTGTTCAGTTGAGAATATCTCCAATGGAAATGAAACACTTTTTCGGAGCAAGACAATTTAATCGTTAAACCATCGAGAGGTTATTAATCTAAAAATAATCTTGACACCGCGATATAAGAAAACAAAAGATTAATTTAACGCCATCTGTTAATTACGAGGTACACTAAATACACTGGGTTAGACAGAGACAGTTGAGGGATTTGAGAGTTTATCATTGTAAGATAAAACTAGCTAATACGCGCAACTTCGTCTAGATTGTTTATTATCTTAAAAATATATTTTACTAGCTGGCCCGGCGGACGTTGTCCTGCCCTTATAGTAAAAAAATATGTACTTATGTGCATGAAACGCTTAAGGCGGCTTGAGTCTTTCCGATCCTTTGAACAATTATCATTAGGTATATTTCAGCCAACTTACAAAAAATCTTTACAAATTATATACTTAAAAACCTTCCCCGTCAATTACTCTATCTATTAGTGAAGACCGTATTACAATCCGTTCATTAGTTTTTGAGTTTATCGCGAACGTCCAGACAGACGGACAGACGCGGCTGACAACTTTGTTTTATAACACACTAGTGGCCCGCTCCTGCTTCGCACGGGTATAAAATTTATTGCCTATGTCATTCACTGAAAAAATGATTAAAATCGATCCAGTAGTTTTGATTTATTCATTACTGCCCGTGGCCCGCACGCGTTAAATTTGGAGCAACCTCAAAAATATCAGTATTTCTCCACTATTTAATTTATGTTATTATACATATAAACCTTCCTCTTTAGACACTCTATCTATTAAAAAAAAACCACATCAAAATCCGTTGCGTAGTTTTAAAGATTTAAGCATACATAGGGATAAAGGGACAGAGAAAGCGACTTTGTTTTATACTATGTAGTGATATATATAGACATATAGGTACTTAGATAATTTAACCATTAGCAGAGACACAATGTTTGAGTTTCCCTTGAAATCGATGTCGACATTTTGATGTTATTTACTGCAGGCAAAATTTAAAATTTTTGGTGTACTTACCCATTTATATCAAATGAAATACCTTCATAACTATATAAGAGTATAAATGTTACACAATTGAAATACACATCATTGTAGTAAATGAAGAGGTATCAACAGTTACATATTTGCCCACATATACCTACAGGTACTAGAAAATAACCTTAAGGAGGGTTTACGTAAGGCGCGCGTGGCCGATCGTAAAAATTAGGCCAAATCGTATATCAATAACATGACAAAAATGTTTTGCCGACCGTACTTAGGTGGGATTAGGGTAAGAAGTTGATGATGATGTAGGTACCTAATGTGGAAAAAATATAAAAAAATTGAGAGCAAAACGTAATTGTAAAGTTGTTTTTAAAACAATCCATTTATTTTTACCTCTTCTGCGCATGCGTACCGTACCGCTTGCCCTCTTCTCCCACATGAGCGCATAGTGCTTAGAAAAAACCGTAATTTCTTGAAATTGTTATATTAAATTAAGCTATAATTTTAGATAAAGACCAAGAGTATAAGAAGTAGATAAAACTAAATGAGATTGATCATAATCTATATTCTATTCATTTGATTTATGATACTCATAGAACGACAGACATCTATAATTTCGTTTATATACGTTGGTTAAAAAAGAAATGGAAAAACGAATACACTATGGATACATTAAACTGGCCCTTATTCGCCGTGGATAAGTTTTATAATTGTGCCTCGAATTAAAAACGGTATTTTGTAGTCTATAATAAAAAGAAAAATGTTATCTTTTAATAACCCACGATACTATATACCATATACAAAAGTAGACAAAAAAAACTGCGCATCCCGTCACTATGAATGGGTGATCAGCTCAGCATATACTGATTATCATCAGGAACCCAATCGAAGTCACGGTACGTAAGAAACAGAATATTAACACAAAGACAGTCAAATATATATAGAGAAAACAAATACAATAAAAGAAGTCGAGTACATTATAGAGTTTTATAATATGTCATTCTAACTACAATATTACAAATACGAAGGTATTATGTTTCATACTCTTTCATGCACACACACACATAACACACATATGTGCATATTAATATGTGTATGTGTATGTATATGTGTATATTATATATCATTAATTTGCTTTCTGTTGTTGAGCCAAAATAAATAAATAAATAAACACATAACACACATAACCGATTATTAAAATGTTGTATACATGTTATCACCGGTACTGAAAAGGACATAGAGTACCTTTTATCCATAAAAATAGAGTATTTCCGGAGGATGAATGACACCTACATTCATTGACGCGAGCGCACTCGCGAGCTAAAGTTATTATACTGTCTGAAATTATAAGGAACGATAATAATTCCATCTAAATGCTTGATATATTTTAAGTCAAGTCCGTTGAAATACGCATAGAAATAATTGTATACAATACTAGAAGTGCACGCGGTGTTTCGCACATTTAATGTTTATTATCTTCAGGTTATGCTCACAAGAAGATAATTATTAATATCTCTTATAATTCTATATAAATAATCATAAAAATGTACATATACATAGATATTGAATACACGAAATCAGAACGAACCCGTTGAAAATATTTGAACAGTAATAATCTTTAATAGTTTAAGAGACCACACAAACAGTAGCGTGACGTCACCGCGGCTGCATCGACCGATGACAACACTAGCGCTGCCTGAATGCAGAGTGGGAACGTGACGCGAATGTTAAGCGGGTATCGATATATCGCCGGACTAGCATGGAGGCGAAATTATATGTGTTATAGTATATAATCCTCATGAATTAACTGTAAGTAAGTATCTAATTTTCACAATGTAATAAAAAATGCAGTATGATATTATCGAAGCGTTGATTGTTGAAGTGTTAGTGGACACAGAGTTGATCGAAATAGATTCTAAGCTTGCAATAACCTTGAATTTTTGGGGAAGGAAAACACTGTGTGACGTAACCATAGCTTGGTGGTACGGTTACTTTTAATGCCAGCCTGCTAACCAGCTATTACTTTTATGTTCAATGATTCCATCTTGCATTGCACTTGTAAACCAGTTTTCTCTCCTCTAAAAGTTTAATATAATTGCAATTTAGGCACATTACTATATAACATCTATGGGGATTTTGGCTTAAAGACAGTGAAAAGTGTTAACAATTAAAATTATTAATGTACGCGAATTCTGAAAAATTCGATGGTACATGCTGGGCTTCGTTCTTTTACGTTCTTGTAATAAGTATAAGAAATTTTAATTATATTAAAAAAAACAACGTATCGTCTGATAAAGAGAATAAAGGTGATTTGCTGTATAGTAATACATATGTTATATAAATAGCATTTAATGTGTAACTTCGTTTTTGAGTTGTTAAATAAAGAATACCTAAAATGCTGTCGGTTTGATCTTCTTATATTGTATTTGTTTCATGTTTAGTATTTTCTTCATGAATATTTACCAATAATAACATTGTATTACTTTAGCACTTATAAGTGGAAAAGAAGACAATTTATTATGAATATCATTATATACGTAAATATATTTAAAACAGATATGAAAATGTTACAAAAGTATAGCAAAAACAATACCAAGCAAGAAATTAAATTGTGTCTTTCATTTCTAATTTTATGTAGTTTGCCAATGACAGTAACCCTAGTACAGAATTACATATCTTGTATCTTGTGCAATACATGTCAGTGCTCGAATAGAAGTCGTCATGCTAACCCCGCCGGAATATTTTGGTAAATGTTCCTATGAAATCGCGTAAATGTGTTTTTCCATATAACTTCTGGGTATCTTTATTAAATACTTAAAAATCGGTGTATGTTTGTCTCTTTTTATTCTATCGTGTCGGATAATTTTTATACTGCGTTTTTATTTAATACATAAATCACATTTTAAATGGTTATTAAAACGGTTAATGAAAACTGTATTAAAAAAATACAACTATAACCGACCTTATTTTATGACATCTTTAAATGTCTACACAGCGTTTATCGACATTGATTTGAATCCTTGCGAATAAGCTGGTGCTTCCAGTGAAGGTTCCAGTTAGTTACCATTCTCAAGTTAAAGTCTATCACCGAGTATCTAGAGGGGAGTTTTTGGCGGGATCTTACTTTGTCATGTAGTGGTTTTTATATTTTATTCATAATCTTGTGTTACTAGACTCTATATTTTGTAATATTGGTGGTGTTTTACGTAATATAGTTCGGTTATTATGCACAAGTGAAGTGGATGGGAAATAATACCACGGAGCATGCATTCTGAGATGCCACCAAAGCTCCATGGAAAGTTCTAACAAGGAAACCACAATCTTGTTAGAACATTATAACTATCGCAAGACACTTACTTGCCAAAATCTTGTTACTTGACACTGGCCAGTGCACAAACCGTGACGGAGCCAAAAAAAATAAAGAAGAAGAAGAAAGAAGAGTATCTAGAGGTGTATTCCAGCAGCTGCATTTGAGAAAGAGGGAGACTCCTCTAGGTTTAGCGTGTTTATCATCTTAGACTCCATCATAATTTAACATCAGCTGAGATTGTGGTACCAAACCTTTGGAGTACAATAATATACTAGTAGTATTCTTATAAATAAGTAAAATGGTAGAGGGTTTTCGTTGTGCGCGTATTCCGCAAGAATTACTGGATTATTCGAAGATACTTGGTCTTTGTTTAAGAAGAAATATATAACGATATCTTCATAGTATTATTGAAGTTTCACGAAAATACGATTTTTATTTTTATAAATATTACACGCTCTGCAATGTGTGAAGTGGGGCAAGCGGAGTGGTACGCATGCGTAAGCCAGGGGAAGGAAAGAGATAACGTTGTTTACAATGAAATTTTGTGAGTAAAGTAGCTTTTTGCTTTCAATATTTCTTGTGCCTTTTCCTCTGTACATAAAATATATTGTTAAGACAATAAATATCACAGACAAAATCACAGGTATCAGCTAGTATAATAATAAAGAGGTGATCAAAGTGGCGTGTATTAGCCCGTAAAGTCATAAAAAGTTTATTCGCGACAGACAATTTTATTATTTTTAGTTATTTAGAAGCTTCTTTGTTTGTGTACCCTACTGAATTTTTAAAACACGTTTGTACCATTTTGTTTAATGATCGAGGTGTTCGGTCGAGTATCAAAAAAGGTCTTAGATTCGATTCTCAACTCGAGTTATTAATGAACTGTCCGTGTGAGAAAACATCGTGATGAAACCATAGCATGGTGACAGGGGTTTTTCTAAGCCCGCCTGGCTAATTACCACTCTCGAGTTTAAAATCTTGCACTGCACTGCACTACATTTGAAAGCCAGCCCCTCTCTACGTTTATCACACCGTCTAACGCCAAAACCTAGAAATTTGAAAAATATATTTTTGTTATATATACATCTACGTATATATACGACACTTCGTGCATTCTTTGTTGAGAGCAGTTCGATTCTTAGTCAAGAAGGAATATCGTTCACGATTAGCAATTATTGTCCGTTGCTTCGTACTGTTTTAAATTACAATATAAGATAGATATTCTGTTAATTTTTAATATGTAATGAGAACACAGTTCCTTTGAGGTTTAATCCTATCAAAAATACTGAATATGTTGGGTCAGGATTACGACCAATCGATGTCGAGTATTTCGTAAATGGTTTTAGGCTACTTTTTGAGATTCCATTGACCCTTTGACATTCTCTAATGCTAGTCCCATACATGCGCGACAAAGCTTCGGCCACTTGTGCCGCTAAAGAGTAACCTCAAAATTAATTTCGATAAAGGCGTAGAATAACGTTTGCACACCATTCTCATTTCAATAGTAACTCGAAATTAGCGTCTCCAAGTTCCTTTGATGTGTGTAGAAGCCGCCAGCCCAGTTATCGTGCTGCGTGTATCGTCACGCAATCCGATAGTTCGTAACGCATAACGATAATATATTCCTACATCTGCATTTAGTCTGACTATAGACGAAACTTCGTACCGATTCACGTAGGTGTGGGAGTAGCATTACATTAAAAGTTTATGTTATGCACAGCGAGGCTAGCGGGTATCAGTTAGTAAATTATAAATGTGTATTTATTGGGTATGACTTGTAATTATACTGCAGAATAAATGAGACGGATATACTAAAATAATTAGAATCTTTTAATTAATATTGTAAATGCACATATGAACTTATTTACTTGTTTGTTACGCTTTGACGCCTTAATTAGCTAACCGATCTTCATGGAATTTTGTATACACGTTTTCAGGGATACAGAAAAGAACAAAAAGTGGTACCCTCCATCCGGAAAGAGACTTTTGATGCCCAGGGATAGGTCAAAAGTATATTAACGCCGGCAAAGCCAGAGCAAAAGTTAGTAATACCATATTCACTGTGCGTTTGGTGGGCACAATTTTTTTTTTGTAATAAGTCGTGGTGGCTTGAATTTTTCGGAATTAACGTACATTTACTAATTTCAATTGGTAACACTATATCGGCTGACGGTAAAGGAAAATGTCGTGTGGAAACCCGACCTTGACAAATGTTCTTGTAGTATCGCCGTATGTCACCGAATATAGAAGTATGGAGTTCTTAGAGTTTGAAACACCTATACGTCTTGGGCTGGCGTGATGATTATGCCCTATACCTTGCTTCAAGAAGAGGTCTATGGCCCTGCAGTCTCACACTATATCGTAACTACCATACACAGAGTGTAACTGTCGCTATGGTGGAATGTTTATGCTTGTGTGAGAAAATAATGTAATATAGCGGGTTGAGAGGTTGTCTGTAACCTGAATGTAATGAACCGATCATAGTGACTCTTCTGTAGACTACCGTGTTCCGGGAACACCCGGCACAGACCACTCCTACATACGTGCACACACACACACATACACACAGGTAGATAGACATATGACGGAAGGTTTTTATTATTTCCCCCTATTTTTCGAACTTGGTTAATATAGTTAAGCCAAGTTGACAGATACAAAATACATGTTTGAATTTGAGAGGCACACGTGTGTACCAGCATCAGCCACTAATTCTCATATGCATGATTAGCTTAGCTAGATTCGCTATGTGGCGGCATTCAAGGCAACAGGCCAAGCTGAGGTTCGGCCATTTTTTTTATACTTTTTTATATTAAGTGATGATTTGGTCTAAGATGGTAAGTCACACTTAATCTAAAGGGAAGACTGGCTCTTAAATGTAGGAACACACCAACAGGTGCTTGGCGACAGCACTCTTTGGTATCCTTGAGCTTGTTGCCAAGCGTCTGAGAGTCTCAACCTCTCGTCCCAGTAATCCGGTGAAGCTGTGAAGGCTCGTCACGTTATGCGGTTAGGCCAAGAGCGTCTGTCACTTCGGAAAAAAAGGCTCACCCGGATTATATCTAGTTGCAGCGTGGCATACAAGACACAGTGCAGTCACTTTGTCGGTCTACAATAAAAAAATCGTTCTACGTCATCAGGTGATATTGTGGCTTATTTTCGTACAACAGTTAACGTGTATAAAAAGGGTATGAATACGGTAAATAGAAATTTAACGCGGACCAAATCGAAAAAAAATCTTAGGCCTAATCTTAGTCTAAAATCTTAAGGCGCTGTAATCTTTCACAGTTTTGCTAACAAAAAAAAACCATTTCGCCAAGCAATTTATTCGGATAATGTGCGCAAAGTGCCGCGTCCACTGAAGCGCTAAAGTCAAGCGGCTAAAGATTACCTCATCCACTTAACCGCAGGTAGTGGGTTCGTATTCGGATTCGGTAAATTCGGTTTTCCTCGAAGCGACGCGGGTGGCGCGTTTAAAGACATTTAAGAGATTTTTACAAACAAATGCTTATGATAAAGGAGTGCAAAAAGACGTTTTTTTTATAAATATATACATATAAATAAGATTGAAGCGTCTCTTGTTTGTGCGGTTTGATCTCCGAAGTGGCTCAACCGATTTTTTTAACAAGATTTTTATCTGAAGATAGGGGATGTTTTCAGATTCTAGGTAGGTTTTATATTATTACGCCTACCCACAACGGCTAAATGGATTTACGAAATTAAAAAATAGAGAGGCCCTTGATTAATCTAACCTAACCTCTTTTGCAGAGTGTAAACTGTAAATATTTAGAAGAAAGCGAAGCGATGATGGCTCAGTTGGTAGTGTCTACGGACACAGCGTCGAAGGACGTAGGTTCGAATCCAAGCAACTGAGTCGGAGCTTTCGGTGAAGGAAAACATCGTGATGAAACCATAACATGGTGGTAGGGCTTTTTCTACGTCCGTCTGGCTAGCTACCACCCTCAAGTTGAAAATCTGTCGCCAAGCACCTGTTGGTGTGTTACGGCAGCTGCATTTGAGAGCCAGTCTCCCTCTAGGTTAAACGTGACTTACCATCCTAGTCCACATCATCATTTAACATCAGATATATCCGATTTTTCAAACATTTTCTTTCATACAAACGTTGTGCTAACAATTACAAATACATCAAAATACAGAAGGAGAATTAGCTAAATAGTTGCTGTTGCAAGACCAACCTTATTTGTGTACAATTATTATATAGGTATTTTTCTTTTATTCTTAATTTAAAATTTGACATTGTCATGTGTCTTGTATAAAAAAATTAAATTACTTCTCGATAATGTAGCTGGTTTTTTTTCCCTTTTCTTTGCATCCGGAGCTCCCAAAATAAATATTTATAGTTGCTGCCGTTCTGAAGTGATGTGCTTACATACATATGGCAATCGATTATTAATTATATAAAAATATAGATAATTAATATTCCACATATAATCCTGCTATAAAGTCTCGAGCACCAGCTAGTATCTATAACCTTTATATATATATAATATTGTAGTGTCCGTAATTTCTCTTCTCTGCCCAATCTTGATGATTTTTGTTGTACTCATGAGGTTACCTAGACGGTTATTAGCTATAGTTGTCGCGGTAGACGGCGCTGTTGATCGAGATTTAGGTTTTTTTAGGTGGTAGTGCTACGCTGAAGCTATTACTGGTTTCAGCATGAATGGGTCGGCTCGCCCGGGGTAGTACCACCCTCTCATAGAAAACCGACGTGAAGTAACAGTGCTTGCACCGTTGCGTTTCGTTCGGCCAGTGAGAGCGCCGGAGGCCCACATATTTAAAAGGCCGGCAACGCACTTGCGACTTCCCTGGTGTTGCTAGTGTCTATGGACGGCGGCGATCACTTACCATCAGGTGACCCACCTGTTCGTTTGCCCCCTATAATATAAAAAAAATAAAAAAAAATAATTGTTTTTCAATTTATCGATCATTCGTTTATGTTTTTCTGATATAGAAAAATAAATTTAATCCCAAATTTCAAACCTCCCAGCGCGAAGCAGGATGACGTTTGCTTACAAGATCCCTTAGTAACTAATAGAAACCACTGCCAACTAGGTATATGAAAAGAAAAAAAAGAAGTGTGTACTTATGTACACGTGTTAGAAGACATACTTCTTTGGCGTAACAAGATAAAAATCTTAGAAAAAAAATATTTTTTGCCTTATTCTACGTTTGTAGAAAAAACGACACTAACAACAGAAAAAAGGTATTTTATACATGCATACTTTTTTTGAATAAAATGTTGACTATAGCTAACTTCAGGGTGTCCGGTCTTTCGTGACGGTGTGCGCGCGCATCGTAAAAATTTACTCTCATCATTTTTCCCTAACGCGCCAAAAGATGTATAACTTCAATAACAATTATTTTTATTAGAAGTTTTTTTTTTATTATATTGAAGAGATTATAAGGGGCAGTGTTCGTCAATGGTTCTGGCGACCTTAAATATAGTCCTAAATTCGCGCTTGCGTATAATGTAGCTAGGAGTTTAATACAAAATAAGGTTAAAATATTATTATAGGAATTTAAAATTGACATTTATTTATCGTTAAGTTGTCTCGATGTTTATACGTAGATATTTATATTTCCATTTGTGTTCCTCGCAACAAGTATGTTCAGAGCGGTTAAATAATTTTGTCCAGGTCTGTACGCTGAGTAGGCTACTATCCATTTATCTACTTAATATTCGTCATAATACTTACAAAATTTTTCCGTTTCACGTGTTCCATAAACGTTAGATTGGAAAAAAAAAAAAAACTGATAATCGGGCCGTGATTCGCCGAGCGGCTGTCAGACAGACGTCCGTGTAATGGCGATTGACAGCTCCATCTAGATAACAATAATCAAATTACTTGTGAAATAAATAGTTAGAGTGGTTTTACAAGCTTATATTTATCGTTAATATACGAGAAACATTAGAAAAATAACCAGTTCTGTATTATACGCGTAGCTATATAGGCATATGCCGGTGGTAAGTATATTAAAAAAAAACATTACTCTACTGATTGGTTTTAACATATACAAATATTTTAAAACGAATTAAAAGCGATGCGAACTTTGAAACGATGATGGCTTAGTTGATAGCGTGTTCGGGGCACATCGTCGATGGACGTAGGTTCGAACCCTCGCAACTCAGTCGGAGTTTACGGTGAAGGAAAACATCGTGATGAAACTATATCATGGTGGTAGAAGTTTTTCTAAGTCCGCCTGACTAGCTACCATACTCAAATTGAATATTTGTCGCCAAGCATCTGTGGGGGTGTTCCGGCAGCTGCATTTGCGAACCAGTAAACTAGTTTTAGCGTATTTATCATCTTGACTACGTCATCGTTTAACATCAGATGAGGTTATAAGCAAACGGTAAAACCTTATCATCATCTTTTTACCCCTAAGTAGTCGGCACAACATGTTTTCCTTTTCCACTCTCCCCTGTTAGATGTCATCTCCGTATTCACACCTTTTATACACATATATTTTTTCATACAATCCATCCACATCTCCTTCGGTCTTCCTCTATTCTTATATCCAGCCACCTTCATACTTAACACTTTTCTAGTTACATGGCTTTCATCTCTCCCCATGATATGCCCATACCATGCTAACATATTACTCCTCAATTTCTCTGTAACTGGTATTTTGACTGAAAGGTACAATGTCAAAAAAAATATATATGAAAATATTTTTCTTTTTTTTATGCGATTGGAGGTAAACGAACACACGGGTTACTTGGTGGTAAATGATCACCGCCGTCCATAGACACCTACGACATGAGGGGCATCACAGATGCGTTGTCGGCCTTTGGGGAAGGAGTAGGCTCGATTCTTGACCTCTTTAAGATCTCAAACGCAATACTTATTCCTATACTCTTACAAATTGTATTGAACATTTGTGACTGTTAGTTTTTAATAGTTATAATGCACTGTCTTTTACACGCGGCTTCGTTCGCGTCAATGTAGAATAGACCTATGCTACGGGAACAGTAATTTTTTCCGGATGAACAGTAGATGCAGCTGCCGGAACACACCACCACGTACTTGGTGATAGATTTAGGTAAATAGGCTGGTAAATAGTCAGCTGGGTTTATGACGCAACACAACATGCAACTTATGTGTTATTTGAACGAACAGTTTTATAGCATCGCAAATGATGTCAGGTTGTGTATAATAATTTTATACTGTTTTCTTTTACATTATGTATTTTATGCGTCCAACGTTATCCCTTTTAAATGTTACAATTATTTTCATAGCTATTTAATATTCAGTCACAAATGTTAAAGACAGTCTGTAAGAGTTTAAAAATCTGTATAAATCTGAGATAAATCATTTTATACTTATTAATACTTTTAAAAAGCGTAGTAAAATAATAAAAACAATATTTTTTTTTTGCCTTTTAGTCTTGTAGTGTGTGTGAATGTTAAGTTTCTTTTCGTCTGATCATATCTGATATAATTTTTTTTCTTTTTTGTCTCAGTTCATATTCCTTGAGCTCTTATCCCATTCTGAGCCGCGTTAAAAATTTGAAGTTTTTACCTCACATTAGACAGTTAAAAATCAATTATAAAATTCCGCCAGAACAAGTTATGCTTTGGTTATAGTTCTAAGATATAGATAGTCGCTAACGATGAGATAACAAATATCAAAAATATTTAAACGACAATGAAAAGAAAGGGGATTCCTCTGCGTGAGCGTGATCCAAAAAGAAATAAAGATATCCACAGTATTCACCAACATAGAGTTACTAGACTTAGATATTAGCGAGCGGGGTATATGCTTATAGAACGGATGAATAATAGGGCTGAAGAGTTCTCAAACATCGAATTGAAGTGGTGAAGTGAAGATAAACAGATGTGGAAAGCCGTTGGATGCAAGCAGCGTAGCACTGGTTATTATGACGATTTTGCAAGAGGTTAAAGTCCGAAAGAAATGTGCATAGATGTATGTAGTGTCCTCAACCGGTGCTTTATGTTCACCTATCCTACAAATTATTATAAACTTAAAGAATAAGCAAACACCAATTAATTAGATTGTCTATTCTATAATTCTACGTGACCGTTTAACAAATTCAGCTTACCCTTAGTAAAGGGTATGCATGAGGTGTTTATCGTTCATAAAAAGTATAATAAACTTTAAAAGACGCTTTATGGTGATGCCTACCGGCCTTAATTAACATTAATGCTCGCACTGGCTTGACACATGTCAACTGCTATTGACATATGTCAAAGTTGTCATCGGTCGTTTGTCAAATGCGACGTTACGCAGCTCGTACGGGATTTTGAACTTTAACTATATGAGATTAAAGATTAGTGATTCACTTTTGCCCGGAAACTAATGTTGTATACATCCGTGTGTGATGTTCGCCGAAACGTATCATATTTTGTTGTTAATTAGATAGAGTGAGCCGGTGTTTCGATTGTTTCATGCTTGTTTAGTTTTGTTTTTTTTTTTTTTTTTTTTTTTTTATTATTTTGACTGATTTGGTTTGAGGTTACCGTATCATTTACAATAGTTGTATTCGTTGTTTATTTATCTAATGCGGTCTAGACATTTCCCATCGGACCTTAAAAATAATAACATTTTAAAGTTTAAAATCAAAACATCACACAGGTTCAGTATAAATGTAGTTTTACAGTTATATAACAAAGTTGCATCTTCAAGGGTGTCGCAAAAAATTCGTCTCATACCAGTTTGAACTGATAAGGATTTTTGTAGGTAAAGGTTTGAATTCTATTCCACCTAATATTTAGTGACCTCAAACGGGTGAAATAAATAGAAATTCCTGTTACAGGGACAATGCAATATTTCTAAGAGAGTGTGTAATATGTTCGTATGTGTAACTGTGGGCAATATTTTATTTAAGTCTATACCTTTTTTTTTTTCTTCGAGCTATAGTGTTATTAATTTAACATCTTCGAGGCATAGATATAAAATATACATATGATTGAGATACAGAAGCAAAAAATATTGTTTTCTAGTGGAGTAAAATATGCAAAGAGATATTTTAACGGGGAAGTTCCTATTATATTTATTTGTGAAAGGCTCAGATTAGGAGTAATCGATATATCGGGACCTAAAGTGGAGTGAACAGAAATGTATTTTAAATCATCGAGTTTGCACTGTATACCTTTTTTATATATAATTTTTCTGTAGGTGTGTATGTGACTGAACTACATTTTCATGAAGGTTTGTTGACACGAGGAATTACAATAAGCAAACAAAAAAAATGCTTATAACATTATTAAGGATTTGGATAAATGAAGTTTGGAGTATAACTGGTCAGTTAATTTTTTATTCTAACAACGAGTTTAACAATATGGTCAAAGTTTAACCGCAGAACATCTGTCAGATTGAAACGAAGGTAAATTGGGGGTGTGTTACGTAATAAATTGTTATATAATGATGGCGTCATTCAGACGAAATGATATCTATAAGAAGGCAGGAACTGAATTATGTTTATACTAAATGAGATGCGGCTGAACGGTTTCGTGGTTCGTTTTCATTGTTTCAATTTTATTTTCAGTTATTGAAGTGAAACTTCTTATAGGAGGGCTTTAGAAATTTTAAGCGGCAACCTTTTTGTGTGACGAAAAGCGATTACCGGACTTAAGCAACTTCGGGCGCGGTCTATACTTGGATGGGTGACCTTCTGGGAACACCACGTGACATTTGCTTTTTGTTGTGTGATTTTTATTGTTTCCCAGTAATACAAAAGTTTCACTTCTCTCGCGTATCTTTACGACATGCTCTGTTTATATATTTGATTCAATTTTTATTTTTATTATACAATATGGACTTATATCTATTTTTAATATATATAATATACATGTTCTACATACAAACCTTCCGGAAAAAAAAATCGAAATAATAATAAAAACTGTATTAAAGTTGTTTGCATAGTTTTTAAGAACATACAAACAAAATAAGGCAACAGACAAACAGACACGAATAGTAACTTTGTTTTATATTCGATTATAGATAGATATTTGATTTTTAAGATTTTTGTTCGTGTCCAATGCAGTGGTAAGCCAGACCTGTTGAAATTTGATGAAGAGTTGATTTAAACCTTCCATATCGTGAGTTGCAGATCTTTGGTGATGTTCTTGTCATATATAAACTACAATACGTCGATTAAAATCTTGCACTGTAATTAAATGAGAACATAAAAGAAATAAACAATTTACTAATTATTATGAAACTGGCTTGTACCCGCGGCTTCCCTCGTGAGATCTTATAAATTTTATCTTTCATTCGAGAATAGTATTTCTTTTGTAGATAAAACCTACCCTGTGTCCTTATTTTGTATCCTTGCCAATGTATATGCTAAATTTCTTAATGATTAGTTTAGTTGTTAAGACGTAAAAGCGTGACAAACATAAATACATTATCTCTCTTGCTCTCAATTCAATAGTACAGATAGAGCGAGACAGCAATAGATTCCGTTTAATATTTATTTTAAAAGCCGCACTTTTTCGTATAAATCGTGTTACAATGCGCACACGCACTCTCCGGCGTTATCCCATTTCGCGGCGATCGCTCGCTGATGGGTTAAGTGGGTGTTTAAAACCCCATTTCGGGGTAATTTCCCGAACACGCCCCTGTTTCGTGACGTCGGGGCACCGCTGCAGCGGGCGGCCATCACTCATAACTGCCCTTGTATGGAATTAGTTAAATATACCACTTATTAGATCTGAATTGGGAACCGTATTTGGGCGATTTATTCGGCGATTGTAATGGAATGGATATTCGCTTGGGATGCGCGTTCAGTCATATTACAATGACAATGGAATTTGGAAAATTCTTTCTAAAAGATAAATATATGCAAAAATGCGTTTTAATTACGTCCCACATTGATAAATTCGAATATAGTTTGAATAATTATCACGTCAGTGGGCAAGATTCGCCCTCTGCTGAGTTATATTCCTTTTCCTAGCGGAAGGTATGGGCGTAATCATTAGGCTAACCCACGATGTACTGGTGATTTTAAAACCCATAGTTCTATATTTTCCCACATACGGTGGTAGGTACTATAAGAACGTTTCTCAGGTTCAGGTTTCCTCACTCTGTTTTCGTTGGTACATATCGGGGTTCGAATCTGCGGACATCGATTGTCGCCAAAATATTGTTAGTCGAGAAAATATCATGCAGAATCTAAACGTAGATAACAGCGCCATCACTATCCTTAACAATAAATCCATAATACTTATTGGCTTTGAAAAAAAATGTGACTTAAATTTTAAATTTACAACAATTAACAAAAAACAGTTTCATACCTCTGTTGTCTATTATCTGTTATTACAGTCTTTAGATAAAACTAAAATTCATTTTTTTATCGTATTATGCATTAACACCCGAAGTTGACCATTTTCAAAGGCGATACAGGATTAAAAATTATTTAAAATCTTCAAAAAACTTTTTAAAGTCGGCATCCATTTTCAAAATAGCTGTTACACTTCAATGTACAGCATTAACATTAATACAATTACGTTATTAGTTTTGTCGCATAACCGTTTGAATAGATAGCCGTTATTTTAAACGGTTTAACGATAACGATATTTTTAATCTGTAATAAGTTGTTTATCTGTCATGGTTAGAAACTTTTTGTTTGGAATTTTACGTAGTAATCTGTAATGTACGGATATCTTTTATAATTTTGAGTTCTGTTAATTCTTTACGAAAGATCTTTGTGGGTTTTAAGTCGTTAATTTGTTTGTATTTTTCCGAACTGAAATACTTATATACTTTAATCTACTTTTATCCTTTTAACCAGATAATATAACTATTTAAAATAAGTAAGATTTGTTAAAAAAAAGCTGAGCATCATCGTTTTTGTTTATTATAAAGCACGCTTAAGTGTGTTGTAGGTATAGGTTCCTAACTCCTGTTTTCGACCAATCGGTATATCTCTATACATTCGAGCAGGCTGTTAGGGTATGTCTGACTGGAATTCACTTGGTTTGTCACATTTGGGATCAACCAGTGTATATCTTCTGACATGCTTGTATATTTTTTAGTGGTCACCTGTTTTTCGATTTGTAATGTTCTTACCATTACAGACACTATGTCGTGCTCCAATATAAAAAAATTATAGTAAAATTCTTCATATTAATCATACTATATTCACATTGAAAAGATGACATCAGTGTGCGTGAGTGTATGTACACAGAATGCGTGTGCGCAGCTTCGTGAGATCGTGTGTGTAAAACAAGTTGTTTGTTCAGAGATTTAATACACGGTAAGTTTCTTCGCGGTACCTGAGTCGACGCTCCCAACGCATAATGCTGTAACTCTTACCATTTAATATAAACTAGCTAGTTCCCGCGACTTCGTTCTCATAGAGAAGGCTCTATTGTTATGGGAACACCGTGTTCTATATGAATTAATTATAAGCTATTTTTGATTTTTTTATTATACTTTTGCCATTGCTACATAATAACATGAAATTTTTGCCGATTTCAAGTTCTCTCTGTTAATTTTAATCATAAGACTAGATGCCATTCTAGAAAGTTCTCTGTGCACCTGTCAAATTCTAGTCGAAATCTATTGTCGTTTCGGAGATTAAGCCATTACTTTTCAAAGTTATTACACGTTGGGAGACCCTTTAGAGTTTCATCAGGCTTTATGGCGAGCGCGGTGCATACTAGAACAGGCAAGAAAAGGCTGCGCATGGAGTCAACGTGGCTGAACCTTTTAAAGCTATTTAAAAGTTGTATGTAAAGTTTGTACCCAGATATTTTTAGTGAGACAAAATAGGATGATGTAAAAAACTATGATTGCTTATACATTTTTAAATTGTATCGTAACAGAAAGACAAACATTATCATTACAACTTAGATATAAAATTATATCATATCTATTTTATTTCATTACTTCGACTATAAATCATAGCAGACTGTATTATTTCCACTAATCGGTCAATATTGAATAGTTTAAGTCTTGTAAGAGAACATACTGGAATTTATTTTAACTGATTTACGAATTTCAATACTACCCGCTTATACAAAATTATTGCAGAGGTAAGTTTTTAACATTTTGTGAACTCTCTGTTCGATTATCGAGTTCATAGTGTTTTGGGGGGTAAGGAGCGCATCACGGTGCATTGTTTTGGAGCTTACGACCCAATTGTAGGTTTAAAAGATATGTACTGATTCGCATCAAGTTATCAACGCATGTAATGAAGTATTTTTTGGGTTCTGGTATTAGATTACTGTGTTGTATTATAATTTATAGTGGTGAAGTATATTAAGCTAAGTAACTCATAATACATACAAAAAATCACCAAACAAATAATATATTATGTAATGAAAAAAACGTTGGCAGTAAATTGTAATCCAAGAATTCTTCAACTTTCGTAGTTTTAGACAGAATATTTTGAAATTGTCTTTTAGTTACACCGCTATCTCTCTGAGCGATTTAATTGGATATATCATAGGCGTCTGTTTGCGCATGGCAATTGATTGCAACTTAACAACATGCCAGCAAATTGCTACGGCGAGGGACAAGGACAGCGAGACATTCGAACTTAGTGTGTGAAAAAGAGACAATAGCGCTTTCGCTTTTCGTTACAAACAGGACGGGCAGCGTAATGGCGATGCTATTAGGGTTACCTTTCTTCATAACACGTTATAATAAAATAATACATTTATAATTTTGATAAATGTGTATTATTGTAAGCTAGCTGCCCGCCTTGGTTTCATATGGGTGTTCTGATGAAAGAAAATGAGACCAAATCTTTCCTTTACAATAGGACTATGTTTTGAAATAAACTGGGAACTGAACGTTAATCTATGAATTCTGACAATATTTCTAGATCACCGTATTGCCTTCTGTCACTTCCTTACTAATATAAAAATATAAATAAAAAAAACTATATCCAGTTATAGAGATTTTCTAACCTAAATTTCAACTTTACCCTACGTGTTTTTAAGCATTTTGTTTTCATACAAACCTGCGAAATACAAAAAAAAAGTGCTTGTGTGTGTGTGTGTGTACTTATGTAAACGCGTTAGAAGTTATACTTCTTTGGCGTAACAAGATAAAAATCTTTTCAAAAATTTACATTAAAATTTAAATTTATCTTTCACCTTATTCTACGTTTGTAGAAAAAATGACACTAACAATAGAAAAAAGGTATTTAATACATACATACTTTTTTTTAAATAAAATGTTGACTATAGTTAACTTCAGGGTGTCGGTTTTACGTGACGATGTGCGCACGCAACGTAAAAGTTTACTCTCATAATTTTTCCCTAACGCGCCAAAAGAAGTATAACTTCAAAGAAAGAATTCGTCAAATAGGTGTAGCAGTTCAGAAGTGATACACTTACATCTTCTTTTACTTATTTCTTTATTGTGCAGTCAAACAGTTCTTTTACTTTTGCTTAACCTATTATGTAATTAAGCTCTCCATACACTTATTATCCGGTCACCGTCAAAATTACTCCACCGAAGTGTTTTTTTATGGGCAAAGTTTTTAATATAATTCTCTATTAAGCAGCGTTAGGTTATATTTTATTGGTATCAAGGCTTACAATATAATTTCGCGAGGACGAATTCGCGGGCGGTATTTAATTCTATTCAAAACAACAAATAAAGTTTCCCCATTTGCTTTACATAGTTCAGTTAACCCCTCGGCAAATTTATTAAGAACCAGATCTCAAAATGGCGGATTATATTTTTAATATTTTTTTAATTTCACAACATTGTACACTGTAAATTTCCTGGTTTACTAAAAACAGTTCATAAGAATGAAAAAAAAACATTTTACATCAAAATTACAATTCTAGAATACATCATTAGCTATTTTTTTTCTTATGATGCCAACGGTCTGTTAAACTGTGCCTCATGAGATCTACATTCGTTTGTATGGAACTTTAACTTTTATGGTTTTAGACAGTCCATAGGTTAAAGTAACATAAACGAAAAATCATCCACTTGCTGTCTTTGTGGATCCATGTATAAAATCTTTATGTATCCCATATGGACTCTACGTACAGTCCGCGCTAAGCTTTTTGATCGCTCTGAATATAAATGCGAAGAACACAAATCACTACATAGTATAAAACAAAGTCGCTTTCTCTGTCTCTATATCCCTATGTATGCTTAAATCTTTAAAACTACGCAACGGATTTTGATGCGAATTTATAGATAGAGTGGTTGAAGAGGAAGGTTTATATGTATAATAACATAAATTAAATAATGGAGAAATACTCTTATTTTTGAGGTTACTTCAAATTTAACGCTCGCGGGCCACGGGCAGTAATGAATACATCAAAACTACTGGATCAATTTTAATCATTTTTTCAGTGAATGACATAGGCTATATGTTTTATACCCGTGCGAAGCCGAAGCGGCCCGCTAGTTGATGTATAAATACGTATTATATTATATGCTTCGAGACAATTTAAGCGTAATTTTCTTTTTTTTTATATTATAGGGGACAAACGAACAGGTTGGTCACCGTCATCCATAGACACTAGCAACACCAGGGGAGTCGAAAGTGCGTTGCCGGCCTTTTAATTATGTGGGCCTCCGGCGCTCTCACTGGCCAAACGAAACCCAACAGTGCAACCACTGTTACGTCGGTTTTCTGTGAGAGGGTGGTACTACCCCGGGCGAGCCGACCCATTCATGCTGAAACCAGTAATAGCTTCAGCGTAGCTCTACCACCCACAGGTTCTAAATAAATAAATACCAACTGTATATTCCTATAACAATATTTTAACTTTGTTTAGTATTAAACTTTTGACTTATATTACGCGGAAACTGGAACTTACGGCTATATTCAGAACAATGCACAACAATTGATTCAAATCAGTATAGACACAAAATAGCATAATTATATTTTAATATATTTCTAATTTTTTGTACTTATGTAATTGAATTTACAATAGTATATAGGAGTATGGGCGTGCACTGGCGTTTGTGATTCAGTAAAAACTGGCACAGATGCCAGTATGAACTTAAATTGGTGTCGTGGATGATATTTAATCTTTTTCTGTCTCGAATTGGACATATGCATGTAGTTAGCTCAGAACGAATGTTAATATATAGATACAAATATGCATTATTATTAAAAAAAAACACTTGAACGTATATTTGAAGACCACGTGTCAATAAATGTTTTTTCCCTTCGCTAAATAAGGATCACACCATAAGATATAGTTTTTATGGCTGCTTTCGCTCTAGATACGGGCGCTGGCTTGCAAGTTGGTGCATGTTTTATTATTCATGGTTTGGTTATTCGATGTATATCCTCCTTTCTCCCGTTTTTATAATTTTCCATTCATCTACCTGCATGATAAGACTTATAAAATAAAATTCCAAAATCTAGGTACCTCGTTCTAATTAAAATTCTACACCAAGCCACTATCGGACTGTTCCTGTAACGGCTATTCAAACCTACTTGTAGCAATGTTAGCTCAGTGATTAGCATCTTCGTACACTGCATAACCTGGTGATGAAAATACATCGTGATGAGACCATAGAACGGTGGCAGGGCTTTTTCTATGCCCACCTGGCTAGCTACCACTTGCAATTTGAAAATATGTCGCCAGGCATCTTTAGGTGTATTCTAGCACCTGAAATTCAGAGCCAGTTCCCATCTATGTTAAGCGTATTTAACATCAGCTGCGATTGTTGTGACATCCTAATACCTATGAACTATAAAGAAAGTTATTTAGCCCTGAGGTGTTCACATGCTTCACCATCCTTCAACTCCAGTTGAGATTGTGATTTCAGTCAAAAAAAATATCTAAACCAATAATTGTACTTTGTAAGTGACAACCCTAAGATTTAAGAGGCAGTGAGCAAACATCGAATATATATTTAGAACAGAGATTAGTTTTGTTAAAATTTGTTTATTCAGCTCCAGCGATTCTGGCGACGGCGCGGGAATTCTTAAATCACGAATAACTTATTGCATAATTATCAAAATAATACATTTTATTTGGTCAATATAACTCCTGTTTACTTTTCCGTTTTTCTATTGAATTGTATTTATTCTGTTATTATGCGGTGTATTACAGTTACGTAGTTTATTTTTATAAATAAAAAAGACCGTCATAAGGACTGCCGATAGAAGTGAAAACTTAAAATAATAGAATAATTGTATTCTTGATATATATTGTTATTCCGAGTAATAATTATATACATGTTTATTAATTAATCAAACATATGGTAGGCTGCACAAGTTCAATACAATATATCAATATTACATGTGCACATGCCGCTATACTACGTGTTGCTAATCTGACGCAAGCGCCATACATAATGTCGAGGTAATCGGTGACGCGAACGCATAAGTTTTTTTCTACCAACAATCGCTAAATGCGGCTAAAGAAATTTTACCTTAATGGCACTAACTAGAAAGTTTCCAAGCAACGGAATTTTTTATTTTCGAACTGACTATACGCTGTTGGCGTGTGGGGCCTTCACAGCTTCACTGGACTAATAAGGCGAGCGCTTATGGCACTCAGCCGCTTGTCAACAAACACAAAGGTGCAAAAGTGGCCGAACCTCGGCTTGTCCTGTTGCCTCGGATGCAATAACCCGAATCTATCTAAGCTAACCTAGCTAAGTTAATCATACAAATACAAATTACGAATTAGTGAAGCACCCACGTGTACCAGCAAGTTCCCAAACAATGGAGTATGTTTATATGTTTATCAGAAACATTCCTCTCTCTCTCAAACTGTTGGGGCAGAGGGCAGACACGATGCTTTTTCATTTCGTTTTGTCGATGGCTTTATGCTTCACTTCACGCCAATTAAGTCCAATGTTAGAAGACTCTGCGAGCATAGATCTTCGCCAGATCTGCCTAGGTCGACCACGTGTTCGCCTATCCTGGGGATCCCAGTCCAATGCCTGCTTAGGAATATGACTGTTGTCCCTTCACAAAGTATGGCCGGCCGATCCAAGTCCATTTTCGATATCGCACTTGGTGGTCTATGGGATCTTCATGGCACATTTTCCACAGATCTGCATTGCTGATTGTCTCTGGCCAGAAGATCCTCAAGATTTGACGTAGACGACGGTTGATGAAGACTTGGTGCTGGTTTGTGGAGTCTTTGGTAGTCTTCCATGTTTCACACCCGTACAACAAGACCGACTTGATATTAGACTTAAACATTTTTAGTTTCACTCTTCAGACTGTTCTAGAGAGGTATTTGGTTTGCCATACGGGCCGGAGATATGCGAATGCGCCCTTTGCTTTGGCATATTAGGAATATAGCTATGTTTAGTGTCAAAGTTCTTATTGAAGTGTTTTTTAAATAAAGTATATATCTTATCCCAAGATATTCATTTCAATGCTTCTTTGAACATAATATTTGCTGAATAACAAATCGGATCAAATTCAATGCCGTAAATTAATAATAAGAAATCGAATTATATAAATTCATAACACAGAGATTTCATTTAAGTATATAAAATATACAGATATAAAACACAGATAAGGAAATGACAATTACAATGGTCCATAACATTTGTGCATTAAGCCCGCGATGTCTCGCCTCAGTAATACGCTTTAATTCGACTACAAGAGAAGTAATATATATATATAATTGTAATGACAGATTTAAGTCTGTAAATATTAGTATCGCGTTTAGTATTTTTAGTTTACTTTTTTTTTACAACTGTGGACAGTTACAACAGTACACAGTCAACAGTTAGATAAAGAACACTTTAAACAATGTTATATTTAAGCCCAAATATCAACATACCTTCATATCTTTGTCCTCAATTTGCGACAAGACTAAAGAGTGATTTTTGAGTATAACAATTTTTAAATTTGAAATCTGTAAATTGCAACCACTAACAAAACTCTATAACTATGCAAGTTATAAAATACAAGTCGTTTTTACTGCAAATGAACGAAGATTTTTAAAGTATTTTTTTTAGTATATCAACCCCAAAATATCTCATTATTTTTCCGAAATGAGCGTTATAAAGGTAGATTCCTTTTTATACACTGTTACTTTCATAATTAAATCCTGCCTATAAGTAGACACGTGACATTTTGATTGTAAAACTCGCATTACTCGGGATGCAGTGATGGCTGAGTGGTTACTGTGTTCGGACATTGCGTCTATCGACGTAGGTTCGTATCATGCAATGAACCGGAGGTTTCAGTGAAGGTGTTTCTTTCATGATGAAATTATTGCACGGTGATAGGACTATATCTAATGCTCGCCTGGCTAGTTACCACTCTCATGTTAAAAAAAAATCGTAAGACAATTATAGGAGTGCTATAGGAGTATACCATGAGTGTTACCGTCTCGGGCTATAATGTTACTTAAAATCAGGTAAGATTCTGGCATGTTAAACGTAAAATATTGTCGACTGTTGCGGGTTCGAACCCCATAGATTCTATTTATTACTAGTTAATATTCGCGACGTCATCTGCATTTTTAATATCTTAACAATACATTTTATGTATAAAGGGAAGAACTTTAGCACTATACCATTTATCCCACTTCTACACTGCAATCCAGTAGTTTTTTTTTATACGAGCACAACTACAAACCTCTGTGATTTTATTTATAGGGATTTGTGTGATTCCTAAATGATTAAATTGAGTCTAGGTTGACTTTCTGCCTGTTGATACTATGTTTGTAGTCTTCGCTGAGACAGGGTTGGCTCTCTAGTGATGCAACTGTCTCTTGTTATAAAAAAAACTAAGCCTAAATAACGGAATGGACTCGTATGTATTTAATTTCATAGTAATTATGTAAACAGCTGTGATAATGACAACGGGATGCTGTAAATCTTTAAAATGTTCTCGCCGGTTACGGTATTAAACGTAATAAAAATATTTATATGCTAATTATATAGCTTCGAATGGCGTTTTAAATGCGCGTCGCAGCGCTGCGCCTGCGCACTTGTGTAATTAAACTCCTCGATTAATTATATAAGAGAATTTAGTGACATATTCATTTCTATAATGATTTTTATTAAATACTTCTTGTATTTCAAACCCCGGAGAGAGTATTTATATATACCAAAAGCTGATACCCGTCCGCTTCTTTGGGTAGGTGTTAATAAAAATTGTAAAAGGTAGCCCAGACATTTATAAAGTAACACAAGCAACAACTTATTGAAAATACACTGGGTATAGAAAGGACACTTGCAATAACAAAGATTCGGATCATGTCTGAGGATCAAAGGAACACATAAAAAAAGTATTTTATTTATTTTTTTATGGGAAAACATTTTCACGCACTTTGAACAGTGAACGAAAGTGAATTGTCACGCTAGAGTCGGTGACGCTAAATCGGATTTATTCTGCTCCACTCGCCATCAACCAACCACGTTACTGCTTGTATTGATTTTGTCAAGACAACTGATGACAGAAAACTTTCTATAATATTACTTAGATTACATGTAATTTATAATTATGGTTTTTCATAGAAGAGCGAATCGCAGAGATTAAGTAGTAATAACAAGAATATATAAAAATAAAAATTGAAGGACATTCATCAGACACGACGCGTAGTAGTACCCTTGAAACAATGGAATCGTTTCCACGAGTACTGTTTTAAGGACATATTATAACAAAATTATTTATACACTTAACGCGTAGTTTTATTCTAGAGATTTCCACAGACAAATAAACTATATATGTGATACCACAATAACAACTTTTTACTGAATGGATATGAAAGTATGGTAATCTCTAAAATTGCTGGACCAATTTTTACGGGAACTACACTGGAAAATTACTGAAATTGAAGGAGTAACATAAAATATTTTATTTTAGACAAGCAACAGTTGGTAACATCCATGACTCCATCCGCAGCGGAATATGTAAAATGGTCGGACCGATTTTCATGGGACTTTTACTGGCAGATAGCGGACTCTATAAGAATATAAGAAGTATCTTAGGCTATTTTATTTTAGACTAGCTGTTACCCTCAACTTTGTTCGCAATGGAACCTCCAAATCATTGGAGCGACTTGCACGGGATTTTTACTAGTGGCCTTATAAGGAATAACTTAGGCTATTTTATTTTAGATAAATTGTTATCTGCGACTTTGTACGCGTGTAATTTTCGAAATGGATGGATCTATTTTCACTGTTATAAATTAACTAAGTTATAAGGACTAATATGGACTATTTTAAATTCGACTAGCTGTTACTCGCTAGTCTGTTCGCATTTTATTAAAAAAAAATGGTTCAGCATATATGAGGACACGAGGCCCGTCCGGTTTTGGACACTCCTTATTTAGTTTGTTATATTTGTAGTGCAGTGCAGAGTTAAATGAAAAAATAACCGAACAAAATGATTTTGTTAAATTTCACGTGGACAAAATCATGGGTTACAACAATAAGAATAAATATAATTGAAATTCATATATGTATATCATTTAAATCATTTTATGTTTTTTGATGAATTCGTCTGTCATTCTATTTTATTGACTGCGTTCGTGTCTATATAACTCAGGAGTTATAGCAACGAACAAGAATATTGCATCGATTTTAATGAGCATTATTTCAATCGTTAAACATTAAAAACTGCTTACAGATGGATACAAAGTTTTATACCTTGATTTATATTAATGTAAAAATTCAACATTTCAACACTTTCTGTATTTTTAATTAGAAAAATAATTATGAACTCATTGTTTACAATTCAAAATTTTAATTAACAGTAATTTTGAAGATAGAAGACGTCTTTCTAGTATAATATTAGGTCATAAGCGTTAAAAGTTTCATAATTGAATTTTTTGCGGAACACACAACTGGTATACAAATAAATTGTGAAATGTACGTTAACTATAACAAATTTTTAAAGTAATTAATTTTATATACTTAAATTGATGATGATGATGATGATGATCACCTGATGGTAAGTGATCACCGCCGTCCATAGACACTAGCAACACCAGGGGAGTCGCAAGTGCGTTACCGGCCTTATAAATATGTGGGCCTCCGGCGCTCTTACTGACCGAACGAAATGCAACAGTGCAAGCACTGTTACTTCACGTCGGTTTCCTGTGAGAGGGTGGTACTACCCCGGGCGAGCCGACCCATTCATTCGGAAACCAGTAATAGTTTCAGCGTAGCTCTACCACCTACCATATTGTCCTACCTACCATATCTATATTGTGTCGTTATGAATGTAAACTAAATAGCTCGCCAATTGAAGGTATGCTTGCGGGAGCGGCCAATAAATGATAATGTACGCAACAACATACCTACATAACGAACATATTTCATATTCGTAATTTTTTTTATGGGTAAATTAAACTAATTTTGTAAGTTTGTTTATTTATTTGAGACGCTAACGAGATTTAAACTATGATAATGCAATATTTCTGTGAAATATAAGCCAAGATAAACGGGATATTAGTTGAATGTATTTGTAACATATCATATACTTTTTAAAAGAATTCAAAAACTTAGAATAGAAAGTGAGTGATTGCTTCTTGTATGGTCGCAAAAATTTAATTATATTATAGGTAATAACATTTTTGAGACATATTAACATTTAATAGCTATACATTTATACACTAAAGGGGTTATATAGTGGGTAAAAGTTCCAAATATGTTGCTGGTGGTAAACCCCATCTGGCATAGTGTTGGTATTTACATATTTAATGTACACGTTAAATCAATCAATCAAATCAAAAATACTTTATTAAATTTAGGTCCTAAGAAGGCGCTTATGAACATCAAAACTACCACCGGTTCGGAATACATCCCAGTCATCGAGAAGAACCGGCAAGAAACTAGATCGGGTTTATCTTTTTAACATATATTTAAAATTCATTATACATTACAATCGATTTTAGTGGATGCACAGAGAGGAGTCAATTCCAGATATCACCATCGTTCACATATTGATCCACTCTATAATAGCCCTTTGACACCAAAACCCGCTTAATATGGCACTTAAACCTATAGTCTGGCAAATCGGTAATATGCTTTGGGACTTTGTTATAAAACCTAACGCTATTACCTAAAAAACTGTTACTGGTTTTACTGAGTCTAAAACATGGAACGACCAGTTTGTCACAGTTTCTAGTTTTTAAATTATGCCTGTGTTTTACGAACTCCAGCTTATCAAAGTTTTTGCGAACATACATTAAATTATCCAGAATGTATTGAGAAGGCAGAGTTAAGATACCGAATTCTTGAAACTTAGTCTTTAATGATTCGCGAGGTCCCATATTGTATATTGCTCGAACTGCTCGTTTTTGCTATAAAAATATGGTGTCTACCTCAGCTGCTGTCCCCCACAGCAATGGTACAGTAGGTGACATGCGTGTCGTACCTACAAATGCATTTGAAATAGCTTTTCTGTAATCTTCTTATAATTTCACATTTATTTAATGAATGATTTAAAAACGCGCGTGGAGCCGCGAGCATCAGCTAGTTTAAAATAAAGTCGTAAATAAATAACACTCGTGCGTTCTTACAAAACGTTTCGATGTTTTTGGTACAACGCGTCAAGTTATGCCAAGGTACCACAGATTATGTCGTCGATTGTATTATAAATAACAATAAAAAATTTATACAATAAAGAAATCATAAAAGATAATGGCGCCTTAAACGGCTCTCATGGCCTTAATATTTTTGTCAGAATACCTTAATTTTTAACAGTAAAGTTTTTAAACGTAGGCGTCAAACAAAACGTCGCCGTTGCCAGTAAAAAAAAAAAAAAATAAGCAACACATTTACAGAATCGCTAACGCACACAAATTAAGATGGTTTTTTTTTTTTGTTTTGCCTGAAATATTATCGCGATATCTCGCCTCGAATTACTTGATTCTTGTTTAAAAAAGATCTTAAGTGTTATAAAATAAGCGCTGGCTGTTTAACTGGTGGTTGGATAACGGTTGAAAAATAAAAAAAGGCAGTTGAGCCCTTTCTGAGATGTCGCGTTGGCGATCTGATTGTCACCTTTAAGATGTTATAATAAAAAATTTTACTTAAGGCGAATTTACATTTGTCACGAGCCCCTTTTACTAATTCTTAATTCTTCTTTATCCTTCTACTTTTCCAACTAATCTTCACTATCAGAGATAGTGATTACTTCAGTGCTCCAGCGATACGGCGAGCCCTTTAGATATGGTGAGTTTGAAAACGTCCATACGTCGTAGGCTCGTATGATGATTATGGCCATAGCTTACTTCAGGAAGAGACCTATGACCATGTAGTGGGTCTCTTATAGATTGATGTGATGATACAAATTGCATCAGTAATGTAGTCTACTATAATACCTATAAGCTATAATACTTGATTAGGAATTATATAACCTTGTGTGACAAGACACCATGTCTTAGTACTTATTTACTGGTTGTGTGGAGCAGTTTCATTCATTTTATGATTTTTTTTTTTATATTTCGAAACTTGTTAACGTGGTTAGGAAAGTTTAAATATATTTTGTATACAGCAGGAATATTGCGTGAAGAGTAGGCCGCACGATTGAGCAGCACTGTTCTTTCGACCTGACTATCCGTTGGCAAGCCTTTATAGGTTCACCGGCCTTTTTAGGTGAGCGATTAAGGCACTCAGCCGTATGGCAACGAGCGCAAGAGCGCACAGGTGAGCTTCAACTTGGGCTGCTGTTGTATTCTTGCAAGCTAAGCTATAAGTATATCTATAAACATATAGATATATCATTAACAATGATATACATACGAATATACATGTATTTTGAGTCTAACAATTTTGGCCTAGGCTAACTTATAGAAAAGTAAAATTAAAATAAGGGTAACATAGTAAAAAACCTTCCACAACATATCCACTAATCGTATGTGGGGTGACCTTTTTTGTGTATAATAAGTTTTAGTGAATGCAATGTTACTTTATCACGCTAACAGCGTGCTCGGGGACTCCACTCCGGAAGATTGAACCTAGACTTGAGACGTTGACAAGGAAGCCCACGGCAAGTGTGCGGGGGCGGAATTGACCGCCAGGTAATTCTGAACCATACGGCATATTATCTAGAATAGAAATTGAAGATCCAGCTATTTTTGGAAATGCTCGATTATCGTCGGGCGACCTATCAGTCCTTGACCCCGGAATCCTATGCACTGCGTCCCATTACGCGATGGCATTATCACTTCGCTCTCGTTTAGCTTCCTTTCTGTAATACGTTTCCTATTTCATTTACTCCATTCCTAAAGACCGTACCGGAGTGTTAAATTAAAAATCATATTTCAAATAATAATTCTTAAAACTCGGGCACGTGTGTTCGCACCTTAACAAAAGGCAAACGAACACGACCGGGCCACGTATTTACGAGCCAAGGAACATCGTAAACGCGCTTAAATGTGGTGATTTCGCTTAATAATTAAATAATAAACATTTTGTTGGGAGAGATGATAATGACGTATAAAATAAGTTTTTGCGGTCAACAGACTCTGTTTGGTGGTGACCGTGTAAGTTTATAACATTTTATTACATACTTACTTACGACCGCTGGTATGCTCGTACTTCGATTATAATTTTCACGTTTTTTTTTTATTCTACAACAAATTTCGCGTAACCGTCTTTAGTAGATGGAAGAATTTCTTTCGTTTTGTTTTAAGATTTAGGCGTTTGATCACAATCCAAAATATTTTGATGAGAGACTTAATGTGGTTGCAGGAACACACGTTTCGAAATTTTTGAATTAAAATTGGTCATACAAGCTTATATTCTACCACCGTCAATTCATCAGTTTTTTTATTCACAGAAAGAGTAAACTTATTGTATGATTTGAAGCTACATTAAACACTACAGTATAAGTGTGGTTTTTGATAAAATACAGGGCTATTTGAAATTGTCTATTGATTATAAGTGATGTATCAATTATCGTAAGGTTGTTTATGTGTCTGTTTGCTAATTTCCTAATATAAAATGTCTCGTGAAACGGTTGTTTGTTTGTAAGCATTATTTATTTGTCGTGACATCTGTGTGCTTAATATTGTAAGCTACTAGCAACCTGCCGCGACTTCGTTCGCTTTAATTACGATATACAATTAAAGACCAATAAAATATAGCCTATACCAATAAATAATTCCCAAGATTAACTCCTATAAATGTTACCCTTTTATAGTCTTCACATATAAAATTCTGGTGTACGTTTTTTTTTTATAGTTTATAGGTAAGCGTTTTGACCACAATCTCATCTGATGTTAAATAATGATGTGGTCTAAGATGGTAAATTACGCTAAACCTAGAGGGAGACTGGCTCTCGAGTGCAGCTGCCGGAACACACCAACAGGTGCTTAGCGACAGATATTCAACTTGAGGGTGGTAGCTAGCCAGACGGACTTAGAAAAAGCCCTACCGCCATGCTGTGGTTTCATCACGATGTTTTCCTTCACCGAAAGCTCCGACTCAGTTGCTTGGATTCGAACCTACGTCCTTCCACGCTGTTTCCGAACACACTACCAATTCCAGACATCACCATTGTTCACATATTGATCCACCCTATAATAGCCTTTTGACATCGAATCCAGCTTGACATGGCGCTTAAACTAACAGTCTGGTAAATCGGTAGTATACTTTGGGACGTTTTTTGTGAAACATAAAGCTATTACCACCTAAAAAACTATTACTGGTATTACTGAGTCTAAAACATGTGCCTGTAGGTATATTTTTATTTTATCTATTAGCATTTATCAATTTTGTTTATTGAACATTTGAAAACGGCAATATAATTGGACAATTGTTGTATTTTTAGAAAAGTTCTAAATTTATGGGAAATATCCCAACGTGGGATCCTAATAGTAATACATCTAGATCGCGTAGTGCCAGAATATTTGCTCTCGTTCAATTATACAAGAATAAAACAAATGGTCAAACACTATGTGATCTTGAAAAGCTAAATGAGAAATTTTTTGAGATTTCCGTCGCTTCTAATATCCATGTATCCGATATCAAATTAGTTATTTCAATCTTAATAATAGACAGACAAAGCGGTTATATTCAATATAGTAAACGATTACGTTACAATGTGTGTTCCCACTCTTGGTGGTACTATTTCCAGGAGACCATAAAAACACTTTATTATTCGCCTTTTTAAAAGGCGTGGTGTCAAGTAACATCTTGTTACACCTCAGCCCGAAGTAATTTTCGCGTGTACGCCGCTTGGCAACAAACTAAAAATTGCTAAAGTCAAGGAACACTGGACACTTGTACTAGACTAATCATGAGTACCAGAAGTATAATAAGAAACTACTGAGTGCTCATCAGAATTGTATGGCGAGGGTTTCGCTACACAATATATTTATTGTTCATGATTTTTCAGGAGCCGCAAAATAGATTTTACTTAATATCAACAGGATAAAATCATAAGTGTTTTCATCTAAGTTAATGATTACTGATTTGCTCCATTTTTTTATTTTCTTTTCGATTCTGCCGTAGCGTAGCTTTCGAATTTGCCAGGCACTGGACTTCTTACGTTTTTTAAAGTCCTGTCGGTGCTGCGATTTTTATTTTTTTATTTAATTTACTGTGCATATTTATGAGTCATATGAGACGACATCTTAATTTTTTTTTGTGCAATTTTCAGTTTAATGCCGATGTTTTTTTACATATATCTCAGAGAACATTTTTATTATATCACCTTGAGCCCTAGTAGTGCTTTTGAAGTTCTTTTTTCAAGAATCAACTTTCTAGCTAAACGCGTTCCCGTGCTACACTAATTTATAATTTTACACGACGCTAATGCACAACAATCACATGCAGAATCACAGTCCGCGTGAATCTTTTTGACCGCTCTCAATATAGTCGTGAGAACAAGTTTGCATTATAATATCGTCAAAACTATAATAATACAAAACAAAGTTAAAATATTAATATAAGAATCTAACATTGGTATTTATTTATCCTTAACTTGACTCAATATCAATTAATTTTAATATATTACATTTGTATAATGCTCAGCTACATTCAGAGCGGTCAGAAAGTTTGACGCTGACAAAACACTAGCTCTATGACGTTATAGGCGAGAGTTTTTGGCGGGATCTTAGTCTGTTATGTAGTGGTTTTTATATTTTATTCATAATCTTGTGTTATTAAGCTCTGTATTTTGTAATATTGGTGGTGTTTTACGTAATATAGTTCGGTTATTATGCACAAGTGAAGTGGATGGGAAATAACACCACGGAGCATGCATTCTGAGATGCTGCCAAAAGTCCATGGAAAGTTTTGATAAGGAAACCACCATCTTGTTAGAACATTATAATTGTCACAAGACACTTACTTGGCAAAATCTTGTTACTTGACGCTGGCTAGTGCACAAACCGTGACGAAGCCAAAAAATAAAGAAGAAGAAGGAGACGTTATAGGCGAAACAGTCACTATAAGATAAAAACATATAGGCATGCTTTATTCATTGTCATATCAACCATTGTTACTGCATTAGTATTCTCGTAATTATTAGCAATTGAAATTTGACGGGCTGTCTTTGTGCATAAGATGAGAGAATAGACGTTTATACGTCAAAAAACTCTCTTTAACTTTAGCTGTGAAAGATTATTTTACACTAAATCTATCTACCATCCTTAAGTTGTAAATTTGTCGCCAAATACTTGTGTTACAGTGTCTACACTTAAAAGCCCATTCTTCTAGGCTTAGCACGTTCCACAGTCATTTAACGTACAGAGAGAGGTGGAAAATCTCTGGGTAAGAGCAATGTAAACTCTTGAAGAGTCTGTGGGTGAATGCGAGCAGAATAGGTGGTATGGCGTTGAATTAGATTTGATTGAATTCGATCTGTTATAGAAAGAATAGAAAGGTTTTTTTTTCGAACTGACTACGCTCTTGGCTAGTTAGGGCCGCTACAGTTAGTTATTAAGTTTATAAATTATCAGCAAGTAAGTAAATAGTGTGTTACGGCAGATACACTTGAGAGCCGGGTTCCTAGCCTGTTTACTAACTTAGACCCCATCGTCATTCAACATAAAGTGACATTGCTAGAAAAACAATGTATTCATTTGTAATGTTGGCACGAAATTAGCATTAAATATTACAATATAAAAACTTTTTGGTATTCGCGACTTGAAACTTTTTTTGCGGTAAACATGAGGTCATGATATGATTACCATAGATTTGTTTGGCATTAGTTGCTATCCTCATATAGTCTAATAACTGTTGACTCGCCCGATATGTAGACGTTCCAGTAATATTCTTGATTTTAAACGTATTTTTGCAAACAAATTTAAATCCCATTACAAATTATGGCGTCGGTGCCGAAATTCAATTAAAAAACTTCACCCCCGAGGCCTTAAAACAGAGCGGCGTGAAAGAGATGGATAATAAAAAAAGGACAATTGATTTATTAAAATCGATTGAACCGAAGTTCCGTTCTGAAAGATCGTAGCTCTGAGATCCAATGTGCAGTGTACCTGCTCGCGCTCGTGTGTAACGTAATCGTGCTATCCCTTTCGCACCCGCAACCGATGAGCATTCACACCTGCGCATTATACGGTATGTTTATTTGTTTGAGATTTTAAATAGTCTTATTTTACTGCCTTGTTAAGACGCATATTCGAATATTGGGTTAACTATATATTGTAGATGTCACTGTAACGGAAATGTTTATATTTTAAATAAATATTTTCCTAAGTATAGTAAAAATATATTATATATATATTGGCATTTGGTAAATTTATAAATATATATAAAATGAAATCAGTAGAAACTAGAGTTACTAAAATAATTAAAAAAATTGTAGTTATATAATAATGCCCGTGATTGTGAAGTAGGAATGATTAAAAATGGCAATAAAAAATACGCACGGACATTGATAGGCCTTGCGATAACTATAAAAAGAAAAACTTTAGCCACGTACCTTTAATGAATGAATTAAAATTGTAATCTTCTGCTTACAGAAACTATCTTCAAATGAATGAGTCGATATGTCTATAACAACTGAGGCAACCTACGCAGGCGACTGAAAAAAAAAATGATTTTCAATCTTGCACCGGTCGCCTGCGCAAGTTAAAAATAAGCACAGGTCTATTGCAATATATGTTCCTGTCTAACTGTGCAGCTATATCTACACATGCAGACCTTTCCGGTAAAGCGTGGTGTGTATGGTCTACTTAATAATTTTTAGTTATTCACCGATTTCTCTCGTTTTGTTCTTACAATAAAAATAATTAAGGTGATTAACGCGCCTTTATATTAAAACCGACAGGTGAGTTTCGGTCATTTTCAGAGTTGAATTAAATAATGTATATAAAATTATTATTATAAAAATAAATGTTAGTTGCAGCCTTATTCATTTGCCTTCGGCGTTGTACATCTCGTTAGCAAGCGCTTATAAATTTGTCCGTCCGTGTGTCATTGCGCACGTCCGAAACAGCGCCCCCTGTCGAACATATCTCACAACACAACTTTAATGTAACAAATCGTCGAGCGTAGTGATTTATTTTATCTAAATATATTTAAAAAACGGGACAATTAAAAATATATGACATATCTACGGTGGAAGTGGTTTGAATTTGATAATCTACTCACACTGTTTTTATACGAGCTAACTTTTCCCGCGGCTTCGTTTATATTAATGGAAATATACAAATTACTGTACCTACCTCTGATACAGTTATTCCATTGTTTTGAGTTTTCACTTCTGTCGGCAGTTCTTATGACTGCCTCGACTTTTTTTATTCTTATCTTATCTTCTCTTATCTTGGGTTATTTCACCCTATCTTTTGTAATATTCTTACGTAATATAATTCGGTTATTGTACAACATTTGGAGTGTATAAGAAATAATAACCACAGAGCATGAATATTCAAAAAAACTCCGTCTTTAGTTCTAGTACGGTTGCCATCATTTTCCTGGAAAAATGCAGTCATCGTAAGACGCTTGTAGTATTATTACTGATTCGAGAATTACAGTAATAATTTACAAAATTGGTTGACAAATGAAAAAAAAAAAACAAACAACGCGTCATTTCAGTAAAGATTTTTTTTAATCTTCTTTTTGACTTTAAAAACTAGAAACGCGACAATCTCCCTAGATGTGATTGTAAGCCGGTCCAATCGATTGAGCCATTATCATTACGACGTGTAACCCAACACTCCGGCAGTAAACGCTATTTTGACAATTACCTCGAGCGGTGATGGAAACAAATGCTTCGACTCGGTCGCTCGGACAGACGATAAACAAACTGGAAGTATTTTGATTGTCGTACAGATGGTATCTATGATCGTAGTGCGCTGTTTAACATCTGTGATCTGTATTTTTTTTTTATACTTTATAGGTAAACGTTTTGACCACAATCTCATCTGATATTAAACGATGATGTGGTCTAAGATGGTAAGTCACGTTTAACCAAGAGGGAGACTGGCTCTCAAGTGCAACTGCCGGAACACACCAACAGGTGCTTGGCGACGGATTTTCAACGTGAGGGTGGTAGCTAGCCAGACGGACTTAGATAAAGCCCTACCACCATGCTATGGTTTCATCACGATGTTTTCCTTCACCGAAAGCTCCGACTCAGTTGCTTGGATTCGAACCTACGTCCTTCGACGCTGTATCCGAACACATTACCAACTGAGCCATCATTGCTTCAAAATCTGATGGTTTTTTTTTAAATGTTAAATTGTCGTCGAAACATTTGCCAGTGTCATCGTTTTCTTTTGATTGAAGTAATAATTCGATTCCACAGCCATAACGTTCTTACTCCTTATTCAATGCGGTCAAGTTACGTTATAATGAAGGGAGGTGTTGTTCAAATGTTCTGAATCGATTTTGTGTCACTTCGATTCGATATTTATGTTCCTTTTAATTTACTATTTTGATGTCAATTTCACTCAAATTACAGAAATTGGTGGAATATAAATAAAAAAATTATGTTGCCTTTCAATTTTGGAATACCTAACATGTATACTTCCTATGCATAAGATCTAATTAAAATTTGTTGAAAATTACATTCGTAAGTTAAATTTTTATTATCATTCTTTTACCATATATATTACATCACATATAGTAATTATTATTGGTATTATAATTGTCGGTATCCTGTTAATTAAAGAACGAACTAAAAATACATACAACACATTAGTCAAGCTGGTTGTCAGTTCGATCCGGACAAACGATTAAGCAAACAGTCAAACAGACAAAAAGGACGTCAGATTCGTTATCTGTGGTTAACATCAATCGTGAATATGAGTCATTTTAATTTATATAAATAATTAAAATCGGAAGTGTCTTTTTATTATTTCAAAATAACAGTTTATACTAAATGGAAATATGAAAGTGTGTACGATAATTATAGAATTTTTTTTAATGTTGTCTGCTTCAGCTAATTTCTGTAATGGTTGGGACCGATTTTGACTGAGACTTTCACTGGCAGAGAGTTAATATTATTAGGAGTAACATAGATTACTCGTATGTTAGATGTAGATAGATATAGATAATTATGGGTAAGATTATTAATGGGTTTTGGGCAAATATAAATTTATATAAAGTCTCATATGCCGACATAGTTGCAGGCGGCAAGTCCTACAAACACGTTGTGTCAATAATAATTACAGCGCCATCTATGTAACCTAATCTAACCTAAGCATTATAAAACATCTTGATGAAATAAATATCTTATACTAGCAGGCCCGGCGGAAGTTGTCCGATATATTTTCCGATTCTTTCAACATTTATCATTATATTTCAACCAATTTACAAAATAAAACTTAACAAATTATATACCTAAACCTTCCCCGTGAATTAATCTATCTATTGGTGAAGACCGGATTACAATCCGTTCAGTAGTTTTTGAGTTTATCGCGAACATCCAGACAGACGCAGGCGAATGACTTTCTTTTCACTACATAGTATAAAATAAAGTCGCTTTCTCTGTCCCTATATCCTATGTATGCTTAAATCTTTAAAACTACGCAACGGATTTTGATGGGGTTTTTTTAATAGATAGAGTGATTGAAGAGGTAGGTTTATATGTATAATAACATAAATGAAATAGTGGAGAAATACTGTTATTTTTGAGGATACTCCAAATTTAACGCGTGCGGGCCACGGGCGGTAATGAATAAATCAAAACTACTGGATCGATTTCTATCATTTTTTCAGTGATTGACATAGGCTATATATTTTATACCCGTGCGAAGCCGGAGCGGGCCGCTAGTATAATATAAATGAATGAATATGTTAGGTATCACGTGGTCAAAATAATATATGTATTTTACGATATCTGCCAGCCCCTCGGAGCGTTAGATTGAGTTATCCCCGAAGAATTCCGATTACGTTTACGCGCGTGATACATTGTGTGAAATTAAACGATAAATCGTTACTTTTAACATAAACGACAAAAAGTTATTTTATCGTTTATAAAAAGAACGAGGAGGATTATGTTACTTGAGGGATTTCGTTGGGGAACATTAACGCGTCGCTGTGGGATATCTCTTATTGGATGTTTCCGATTTATTGATAATAATTACGTTCACGTTACTATTATTTATACAAGAGTTGAATAACTTGTCCTTATTAAGGTTTTTTTTTTATTGCAGCATGACTGTATTATTTGATGGGAGATACAGAGCGATCTAAAAGCAACGCACTGTCGAGCGGGCCTACATACCTGTAATGTATTTTATCGTTATTAGATTTAAAAAAAAATAAGGTCGATGCAGTCATAAGGACTGCCGATTAAAATGAAAACTCTAATAATGGAACAGGTGTTTTTTTTTTAATATTTAAATCAATTACCACGCTGATTTTTAAACTGTCATAATTTGTAAATTGAATTTACTAAGATTAGTTTAGTTTTCACATCTATAGGCTTGCCGAGCAATAATTATGTATATTTTTCTACAGTTTATCAATTAATCAAACATATAATGGGCTGCACAAGCTCAATACAAGAATATCAATAGTAAATGTAAACAATACTATACGTCGCTAGTCTGGCGCAAGTGCAATACGTCACAAACATGTCGAGGGCATCGGTGACGCGAACCTATAAGTGTTTCCCCTAACAAAAATCGCTTAAGGGGGCTGAAGAAGTTTTCTCTTCAAAGAAAAATGTGTGTGTGCTTATGACCATATGAAAGAAGTGAAAACTGTTTTATAAAAAGTACAACAAAAAGCTAGCGTCACGCGGTGTTCCCAGGCAGTCATCTGTCCAAGAACTGATCACGCCCGACGGTGTTTCAACACTTTACGCGACACGGTATTACTCCCCACCACCTTTCGTCACATGAAAAGTTTGGGGATCAGAATTTCAAAGCCCTCCCATAAGAAGTTTCGCTGCAAAAATAATTGACAAATATATCACGCGACTTCGCTTACATTAACGAATTAAGATGATCAATTCTGGGTTTACAACGAGCGTGGAAAACAAATGTCGCTTGATAAGAATGCGCAGTTGTTTCTTGTTTTCGGTATCGCGCAATCGGTTCTAAGAAGCGGTCCCCGACGGCGGCCGCTGCGGTCGCTGCGGGACCCCGCTGCGCCTGTAATTCACAAGGATCACACTTCCATAGATCTGGATTGTGCTCTGTGAACGTGGACTGTGCGATTTTGATCCTTTAAAATAAAATTCGTTTTATAATAAACAATTCGGTTTCGGTCTATTGTTACATCTAATCTAACCAATAAACGTTGTAAACTGAATGGGTTCAGGAATGAATTACTGAAGGGGGCATATTTAAGATCGCTTTAATCGAGTAAGTTTTTTTTGCATTCGGAGTCTAAGTTCTGGGGTAGCGATGCCAGCGATGTTATAACTCTGGTTATATATTCCTCTACTTGTTTTTCGTTGTATATATATTTATTTTTTATACTTTGTAGGTTAGCGCTTGACCACAATCATATCTGAACTTAAATGTTGATGTGGTCTAAGATTATAGTCATGCTAAACCTCGAGGGAGACTGGCTCTCAAGTGCAGTTGCCAGAACACACCATCAGGTCTTCGGCGACAGTTTTTCAACTTGAAACTTGTGGTAGCTAGCCAGGCGGACATCGAAACAACCCTAACCACCATGCAAAATGTAGCATGTTTTCCTATACTTGTTTGTACATTCATAATAATGACCTATTCACTTGTTTGCTATTTAAAAGCGTAGTTACAGATGACCACCTTTTTTTTTTTGGCTATAAATTTATTATTAGCGATTATGTTAAAAAAACCATAGTCAAAATATATATATAAATGACATGTTTGGAAATACAAATTATACCAGTTCGGTAAAAGGTGTGACACACCTGTGACACACTTCACACTGCAGCACCTGTCGACGTTATCTTTAGATGCTAAACCAGATTGTTTATTATATTATGAATGTTTAAACACTTCGATTACAAATTAGGTGTATTATTCAACTCGCTAACTTGTGCTCGCGTCTTTACTCGCTTCGATATTATAAAGTTTTAATATGTATATTACGCAAATGATTTCGTATTTCGATGACGGACACAGCACGTAAGTGTACAGTTATATTAATAAAAGTAGTGACATAAAATTGTTCTCCCATCGGATTGACGTCTGAGAATGATTCTCCTGTCGGATAACATGTTGGTCAGTGTTAGGCCCATAGTAAGGTCCCAAAATACATTACCGATTTATAGGAAAATAAGTTTAAGCGCCATGTCAGGCAGGTTTAACTGTTAAACTTTTTTAAATGATAATAATGACTGGATAAAGCCTCCTCATTGTAATTACGCTAAAATAATAATATACGGTTGTGAAGAATATGCACTTGTACTGTTTTAATAGTCTATACATATAAATAAAATTGGAGTGTCTGTTTGTAATATCAAAATAACGACTTTTTACTGATTAGATATGAACGCATACACGATACTGATAACAAAAATACAATTTTTTAAATTTTTGTCTGCCTGTCTGTATGTTCCGGGTAATCTCCGAAACGGCTGGACAGATTTAAACAGAAACTTCACTGACAGATAGTTTAAATTACAGCGGGTGAGATAGGCTACTTTATTTTGGACTAGCTTTCACTCATGGCTTTGTTTGCAGTACTATCTTCAAAACGTTTGAACCATTTTTCACGGAACTTTCACTAACAAATAGCTGATCTTATAAGAAGTAATTCACAATTATAAAAAAAACACATGCGGAGCTGCGGGCAACAGCTAGTATTATATATTTACTGAAAGATAAGCCCAATAGAGTTTGTCGTTAAGGAATAAATCAGTGCCATGACAGCCATGAGTAATAGTACACTAAAGCTTATAAGTGTTTCCTTAAGGTCTAAATTGTATTTACTTTCATCTTTGACGATCACTAGGCTAATTTTCTTCAAGAATATTTTTTTTTATAAGTTTATTTTCTTCAAGGATCAAGAGACTTAACGCGAGGTAATCTTGGTAATATATTGATGATGCTGTAACACTCTATTGTGATCTTATGTTAGATTATGATAACTTAGATAACTTATTCTCGAGTTAATATAAACGTCTGACAGACATACAGACGCGATTGGAAGGGTCCTGTGATATGGAAATGGCTTTTTGATTAAAAAATCGATAGTGAATATTATGTTATAGTATATCTTAAATTTAGTATATATACTCGTATATTTAGATTTCATGCAATGCTACAATGGGAAGAGAAGTGACTCGTGAATTACGGTCACCTTTCTGTCTCTCTACATATATGTCTTTTTCTTTATTTTTATGTTATAGGGAGCAAACGAACAGGTGGGTCACCTGATGGTAAGTGATCACCGCCGTCCATAGACACTAGCAACACCAGGAGAGTCGCAAGTGCGTTGCTGGCCTTTTAAATATGTGGGCCTCCGGCGCTCTCACTGGCCGAACGAAACGCAACAGTGCAAGCACTGTTACTTCACGTCGGCTTTCTGTGAGAGGGTGTTACTACCCCGGGCGAGCCGACCCGACCCATTCATGCTGAAACTAGTAATAGCTTCAGCGTAGCTCTACCACCTTTAAAACTGTCTTGCTAATTCAGAATATATTTATGCGTAATTTATGATAAAAACTAAAAAAAAAATCATATATAATTCTACACATACCCCATACCTTCTTCGATCTTCTGTTTCTATATCCGTCGACATTAATTTCAGAAAATAACTTGAATATAAGGAAGTATGTTCCATACACGTAGAGCACGGAACGGAACGCATCGGAATTATACCGCCTGAACTATTTGTTTAACATTATTATTGGATTAAAGTTACGACTCGTATTTTTCCAATGAAAATATTAACACTTTAAGAGTTTTTAGGCAATTACTATCGGTTTCGCTTAGTTTGTATGGCATTTACAGAAATTACAAGCGTAATTGTAAAAATAAAAAAGAACCGCCTCCAAAAAACTACGAACTGAATACTGTAAAATAATATTTTATTCACTACATCTCTATACATATAAATAAAATTATAGTGTCTGTTTGTAATATCAAAATAACGATTTTTTACTGATTGGATATGAACGTATACACGATACTGATAACAAAAATACATTTTTAAAAAATTTTGTGTGTCTATCTGTATGTTCCAGGTAATCTGCGAAACGGCTGGACTGATTTTGACAAAAATTTCACTGACGGATACAGCGGGTGGCATAGGCTACTTTATTTTAGACTAGCTATCATCCATGGCTTTGTCTGTAGTACTATCTCCAAAACGATTGGATTCATGGGACTTTCACGGACACATAGGTAACGTTATAAAAAGTAATTAAACCTTTTTTTATTTTGGACTAGCTATTACCCTTGGCTTTGCTTGCAGTACTATCTCCAAAACGTTTGAACCATTTTTCACGGAATTTTTCACTGACAGATAGCTGATCATATAAGAAGTAATTTACAATTACAAAAAAAACCCATGCGGAGCTGTGGACAACAGCTAGTTCCATATAAAACTTTGACTTAATATTGTAATAATAATTTAAGATTCAGTTAATTACAAAAGTCAAATAATATATTTTTATGGAAATCGGTGCCAAATCCTATTTGCTTATTTAAAAGACATTGAAAGAATATTCCGAACTTTTACTTTTTGACTTGTATAATATTAAAATTGGTGCCGACTTATTATTAACTAGCGACTCGGCCCGGCTTCACATCAGGACAATATTCTAATATCGTGTAATAAGTGTTTAACAGATTCATATTTTAGTCCTTTAACGCTCACAATTTATCAAAATCCTAGAAGCTTCGTAAGAATATATACAAAAAGGTTGTTTCACTTAGTAATTTTTGTGATCTGCAATATCTTTTGTGTGTTTTATAGGGTTATCTATATTGTGTGTGTGTTAAGGTAGTGAGTGAAAATATTCATTGTCACTGTATCGCGCTTAGCAGCGTGCTCGACGGCTCCGCTTCGGGGGATCGAACCTAGGCTTGAGCTGCTGCCGAGGGACGGTCGCAGCGGAGTGGGATATATATTCATTAGCATGGTCGGCTCTCGGAGAGAATTTCGGTGAAGCTTTAAAGCCACCATATGGAGTCAATAGCATAGGTCCGTTAGAAAGAAAAATCGACTTTCAGACCCGTGAACCTTTAAACCGATATTTCACTGAACTAACTGCTCGACCACCGCGATTATATATACATAATTAAGCACAGCTATACGAGTTAAGTCTAACACAGTAAATAATGACAACATTAAGTCCCACTTTATATGTTAAACCATATTTATGAGATAATAAATATTGCGCCAGACGGTATCAGTTTACGATATGTTAGTCCGTCCGTCTGTTTTTTTTTTTTAGTTTTTCGCGGAATTTCTAACTGGTTATCATTCGAGTCAATTATATTGATATTTATGTATGTAGTCAGTACACTGACAGTGAATCTGTTTGAGAACTGGGTTAAATATTTTACTTACTTCAAAAAGAAAGAAGTTTTTTTTCTCAATTTTTTTGTTTTTTTTTTTTTTTTTATAAATAATAGGAGGCAAACGAACAAGTGGGTCACCTGATGGTAAGTGATCACCGTCGTCCATAGACACTAGCAACACCAGGGGAGTCGCAAGTGCGTTGCTGGCCTTTTAAATATGTGGGCCTCCGGCGCTCTCACTGGCCGAACGAAACGCAACAGTGCAACCGATGTTACTTCACCTCGGTTTTCTGTGTGTCGGGTGGTACTACCCCGCGCGTCGGGCGAGCCGACCCATTCGTTCTGAAACTAGTAGCTCTACCACATACAAAAATCGTACTTTTATTGTACGTTTGTTTTCTCAATACTTCGTTATAAACCGATTTGGAAAATATGTTGTTATTACAAAAGGGGATATCTTTGAAGTGAAAACTTCTTAAGCCGCGTTGAGTGATTTTTTGTGGAAGAAAAACTTATGGGTTGACGTCATCGATATGCTCGTGACGTAATGCGCTCGCGTCAGACTATCGACGCGTAGTGTAGCAGCCTGTATACGACGCGTAGTGTAGCCACCTGTAAACATGTAATATTGATTTTTTGTATTGAATATACGTATGAGATATACATTTTGCATTGTATTGAGTGCCAATAGATATGAAAACCAGTCTAATGATAATAATTTGCATTCACAAATTATGAAACTTAAATAACTCCAACTATAGTTAATTAAAGATTAAAAAAAGAACGCAGTTATTATGTTTTGAGTTTTTACTTCTGTCGGCGGTCTTTTTTCTTTTTTTTTCGAACTATCACCGAGTTTTCCGATATAACTAAGCTAATCTAAACTATCCATTTCATATATACTTATATGCATTCGTGAAAAACACATGTACTCGTATAACACTGAGGGACAAACCTAGGCTCGAGTTGTTACCAGAGACAACGTGACGAGTGTGCTGGATCGTATCTTCACTCTCCGCTTACGGCAGCGTGAGCAGAGAGAGTCGTGGGCGCAAACACGCATCTCTTAAAAAGACATCGAGCGAAACTCAGCTCAAAACTCAGCGGCGGACCTTATGACTGCCTCGACTTTCTTTTAGATAGATTGTTTTGTAGAGATATAGGAAGGTAAGGAATCACTCTCATGGGCAACTGCTGAATGAAAACACCTATAGGTACCCTTGGCTACACATTTTCAACTTGAGAGTGGTAGATAACCTGGTGGCCTTAGAAAAAGCCCTACCACCGTGTTGTGGTTTTATCACGATGTCTTCTTTCACCGAAAGCTCCGGTTTATTCTTAAAGATTCGAACCTAGGTCAATAGGCGCAGTCTACTAATACGCTAATCACTGAGGCGTAATGTTTATTTGTTAAAGTCTTTAAGTAATTAAGCCGTCTATCACAGTACAAGTCTCCAATTACTATTAACCAGTATAAGTTGACCCCTAAATAAAAAGGCCCCTGAGGCGTATAGACGAATTGGACATTATTCGCACATGTATTAAGATATAAAAAATTGATTAATGTCATATTAACACCTGTTAAATAATCTCCTGATATAATTAACAGAGAAATATGTCGGGTTTTCCAACAACGCGGACACGCACCTCATGTCGTAAATCTCGTGTGAATTCCTTACTATTGATGTAACACTCTCGGGCAGCGTGTGCAGACTTAAAAATACATAGAGGCGTCATTTGTAATAAGAATAATAAGAAAACAGTGCAAACATTGACTTAGTTTTAGTATTCCCATATATAAGGTATTAGATTCTCCTTTCATAAAAGAAGGAAGAACTCTGTGACAACCAAATTGTTTTTTTTTTTCGTATTTTAAATATATAAACGTTATTCTATTTTTTCACATGACATTGTAAGACGATACATTATACCGCATATATGCCGTAGGTGGTAGAGCTACGCTGAAGCTATTACTGGTTTCAGCATGAATGGGTCGGCTCGCCCGGGGTAGTACCACCCTCTCACAGAAAGCAGACGTGAAGTATCAGTGCTTGCACTGTTACGTTTCTTTCGGTCAGTGAGAGCGCCGGAGGCCCACATATATTAAAAGGCGAGGCAACGCACTTGCGACTCCCCTGGTGTTCCTAGTGTCTATGGACGGCGGTGATCACTTACCATCAGGTGACCCACCTGTTCGTTTGTCTCCTATAAGATATTAAAAAAAATACTACGAACATTAAAGGCGTGTTGACTTGTTCTTGATTTTCTTCATTTTATTCTAAAGTCTGTCTCCTAATACGATTAACGTAAGGTATATTACTGTGAAGTTTCCTCAAAATCCGTTTAGTAGTGTTTGCATGGAATAGTATCAAATATCCATACATACACACAAACCATCTTTTTTATAATATTAATATGATTAGGAAAAAACCTTTAGGAAAAAACCTAAATCAGAAAAAAGAACGTCCAAATTTTAACTATTCTTTCAGTCAGCTTTCAGGTAGGAAGGTATGCGCTTATTTAATTTCACGTCTGCTATATATAGTGGCAGTTTCTACATTGTATATCTTGAATAATATATATTTACGTTGTCCTGTGCTGATAATAAAAATAATCCTAGAATCAGACCGCAGCGCCACCTACCTGGTCCAATTGTGAATCTAAACCGTTCTTGCATCCACCTGAACACATGAAAATAGTTTAATCCATATCTGTCCAGCCGTTTAGGAGGAGTTTAGTCACATACACACGTTCAGAAGAATTCTGTATTTTATTTATTGTTAAATTTAATTGCATGATAGAACTATTAAGAAGACGACTTCAAGGCTGAAGTTGAAGAGATTGTGTTGACCTCTATTTGTATGGGCATACTTCTGGAAAGGCAAATCAGATTTTAAAATTTCTTTTTGTATTTCATAGTCTATTTATTGAGAAAGATTATGTGCTATTTACTATTATGCTATGTCTCTTAACGAATAAGCAATAACCATACAAAAGTAGAACAGACAGTACGCTGAGCTAGAACGATGGAATAGTGCGGGTAGGTGCGGCTGGGCGCGAACTCAGCGCAAGGTGTCGGTGACCGAGATAGGATTAACCGCCCGGCGAGAATGGAACATTATTGAGGAATAAGGAAATGTAAATGCTTATGTAGCGCGGTTCTATCGCAGTCAAAGCCTGTGATAATATATAGTTGGTAAATTCGAAATATTCCAAACACTATATAAATATTTGTCGCATAAAAAGATCGTTAACATAGATCTCCACCAAAAACGACCATAAAACTATCTAATGACCATTAATAAACTATAAAAGCACATTAATTATACTCGTGAGTTATGTTGCGATTCTCTGACACCGGACACAACTATTTATGCTCGTACCACATTGACGGCGTGATGAAACGGTAAATTAATTATTTTTGAGAGTAAGCCGTTTAAAAATATAATAATACTGGCTAAATCCGTGACTAAGTACGCGGTTGTTAGGTTAAATCACAATTTATCTATATATAAGGTATAGGTAAAATCGTTCAGACTCACTTCAGAACGGCGGCATCTATTTGCCTATTCTTTATTTGGTCGTCTGTATCATTGTCACGGTAAGGCTTGTATGAAATAAAATGTTTGAAAAGTACTTACGGAAAAGTGACAGATCTGGGTTAGAATATCTTCATATAAAAAGTGGCTAACAAGACAGCTGGGAGATGTGATATATTAACTCCACCGCTGATTTTTTAAGACCCAGATTTGAAAATGGCGGATTATGTTTTTACCTTCGCGACATCGTATATTGTAAATTTCATGATTTGCAAAAAAAAATCGTACAAATCAAAAAATAATTTAAAAATATATTGTACATAAAAAATACTTTTACAATACACAAATTGTTATGTTCCAAAGTTTTGTAATAAATCAGGTATTTTTTAAGCATATGCTGCCAACATTCTGTTCACCTGTACCTCATGAGATCTACATTTGTCTGTATAGAGTTTAAACCTTTATGTTTTTGGATAGTCCAGGGGTTAACAGGTTGACGTTCGATTGCCATTTCATTGAATTACATTGTCCTACTGTAAATAGAAGTTTTGGTCCCCATTTCTTCATTAGTACATCCGTACGAAGCCGCGGCGGACAGGTAGTGCTTAATAAAAGTAAATAGAGAGGTGATAAAGCAGAACAACTCTATATGAACCAAAACTTAATTGACGTAATTATTAAACACTACCTAATATCCGTGACTTCATCCACGTCAGTTATTATCTTAATAATATATTTATGTACAGAGGAAAAATGACGCACCCACACACACTTCTTGCCACACTTTCACCAAGGAAACATATGTGTCTGAGCGCGTGAACAGTGTTATAAAAATCGACGATTATTAAAACTTTAATAAGTTTATAGTAAAAAAGACATCATAATTTGTTATTTAGATAAGTACTAAGTATGCAAGAAGTTAAACTAAAATATATTTTACAGTTATCTATCTAGTATCTAATGTCGCCGTAAAGCGCGCGTAACGGCGAGCCTCTTACACTTTATGGATATAGATTTTGAAAAAACAGTTCGGTTTATTGAGCAACTGTAAACAATATCTCCGTTTTATTCTCGCTTACTTTAACATTTTTTTGGGTTTATTTCAAGCGTACATTTGTGATGGTATCGCTATGTAATTTCTCTGACTTTTTAATGTATCACAGTTGATTCTCATTACCTCTTGATTATTCTAAAAGTAAATAATTTGTATTTAGTAAAAAGTATGTAATTCAAATGATTTACGAGAAAAGGGATTCTATGTTAATTTTACGCCATTGAAATTTCTCGGACGGTTTTTGTCACAGTGAGAGGTCTATTCTGACTACTGTAGGGACACCTGATGTCTGTATAGGAAATAAAACCGCTGGGGGTGTATTATGCCATCACATATCGGGAGTTTTTGAATTAATTTCCTATATACATATGGATCTATAATTAACTCAATTAATGTTTATTCTTTTGGGTTATTTTTATGGTGCTTATTAAACGAAATGATTGAGATGGTGTCCGGCAACGATAATTTTATGTATGTACATATTAATTTATAGAAATGACGCTTGTAATTGTTCGTAAAGGTGCGTATTTTCTTAGGATCAGCTAATAGGAAACGATAGATGGCGCTGTTTTCAATTCAGCTTCACTTTGGCACTTTAATCCTTATTGAATTTTGTAAATTTTTACAAAATATAGTGTCTATCTATTTTCGAACACTTGTAAATGATCCTCAATATGACCTACTTTTTATTTTATAATATTAATTTAGCTGTAAGTTTTTCTAACAATTGTGACAAAAAAAAATTGTCCTCGTCATACATTTTGCCTGCTGTGAATGTTGATGCTTTATTGAAATTGAAGTATATATACATCGAGACAACGTAAGAATAGACAAATGTCAATTTAAGATTACTTACGCACAAGCCCTTACTTACAACTATATCCAGAGCGACCAAAAACATTGACGACAATTGTAGGTATGTAATTCTCATTAAGTGAATGGCTTTCCTTTGAGCAATAAGGTTATTTTAAACATAAACTGTTTACTGGATTTTACGTAGTGTTTGGAGCAGGACTCGTCGCGCCTAATTACACTTGGTCAGATGCCGTTCGTCATGTGAACTTGCACCCCACCCGTTGCATCCAGCATCAAGCAGACATAGCCCTGATGATTGTTGTTTTCTTTAATGTAACTAATATTATAAATGTGAATGTGAGTATTTTTATTAATTTGTTACATGATCAAATATGAAATTTTGTATATAAGTTGTTAGAGATATAGAAAAGAACAAAGGGTACTTACTATTCACCCAGTACTGTTCCCGAGAGACAGGTAAAATCTACATTAAAGAGTGTAACGCTGCCAGCAAAAGCTAATACCATATAATAAACTTAATACCATTTAATAGAATACTGTAATTTCTTCGTGTTTCTTAAAAATAATTCTCAAAAGATACCTGAGAGAATTTTAATTTTTTCACACTCTCAAAGTGAAAATCCGTCTCCAAGCTCTTATATGTGTGTTATGTATTTGAAAGTTACATAAGAACTTAGTGTGTTTTTTGAGACACTGTTACATAATAAAACTTGCAGATTACGACAGTCAAACACAGTTTATATTAGTCTTAAAATCGATGTCCCTATACTAATCCTAAGTTATTTTTAGGCACTTTATGATTGAACAGATTTCACGTACTACCACAAGGGCCCTAATACCACATGGTTATATCAATATATATCTCTTTAAATATGGCTTTACAGAATATCGCTTGGGATAATAGTGCATGCGAGAGAAGGATAACTATATACGAAACCTTAGAGTGCAAGGAGGTAGCCTAATACGGTGTTCAATCTATGCCTTGAAAGAAAAGAGCACTTGCGTATGTTTTCGCTAAAACTAATTCTTCACATGAAATAATAACAAAGTTGTCTAATAACGAAAACTAAGCCTTAGAAAAATGAATATCTAATCATCATTTTATCAAAAGACGACTACTGCTGGATATTGACTTCTACCGCATATTCCCGTAACGATTGGTCTTGCGCTACTTCGGTGAATGTGTTTCAATAAACTTGATTAAGTCGTTGATTTTGTGACAGGGCTGTCCAGTTTACTCCTCTATAGCAAAGGTGGAAGGGGTAGAGATCGGACCTTCCATTGTACTGGATCGGATGGCGGCCTAGCGTTCGCATTGGGTCTTCCCGATCGGAGCATCGCGGTGTATGCTCAAGCGAGCCTATGATCCCAAGTAACGCGGGCGAGGATTAGAGTTTTAATCAGTAGGGATCCGATACTACCCATCTTTCCTCTGAGGGGATGTAAGTCCTATGAAGGATCTCCCCGCATTAAAAAAAGGTCTGACAGCGTTGTGTCTTCTTGCGTGTAGTTACTTCAGACGCCATTGATAATCCATTCTTAAACCATTGTGTCTCAGGCACAGCCATTTATGTCTAACAATTTTGAAAGCTACACCATGTTTATTTTGCGTATCATGGAAGTATATGGATATATCGAATGAAGATACCACTTATACTTATTTCGCAAGCATATAAACCCATCGACGAGCTAACGTAGACACATAACAGTTTTACTACATAAGTGGGTAGCTATATGAATATTAAAAAACAATGTACAGGACAAATTAACCAATTTATAAACGCGATCGTGCCCGTCACAGGATGCGAAAACAATTTTTATAGGTCCGATAACAATGGACGGACCATCATTGTTTCCTCGAAACTGTCTCATCGACCAATAGACTTAGATATATGCCCATAAAAAAAAATTGTGAGCTCAATAAAAATTCAATATACCTCGAGTTATAAATATGCAGAAGTACTATAGACGTCATTGAGCTATTGTTATTTCTGGCTCATTATACTGGATACAATCGGGAAATAAATAAAATAACATTACACGTCTGATCGGCTTATTTATCCAAATTACAAGGGCATGTTGATTATGTTGAAAGGGATCATTCACGCTTAGGTGTATTGTGTGCCAGAGGGCTTGTACTCGACTTGATATAGTGTATACTTGTCACAGTGACTGTTTTCAGTTATCGCATTTCAGGACCAGATAAATTATATCCATCTACCGAGAGGCTGCAGTCCAGCATGACAACAATAGTTGTGGTACAAGAAGAGACATTTCTAAACAAATATACATACAACATATAGGGATTTAATACACAAAAAACAAACAATTATGCTCGTCCTATGGGTGTGTCGAATCAAAATCAAAAATAGTTTAATTTAGGCTCTAATAAGACGCTTATAAACGTCAATACTAGCACCGGTTCGGAAAACAACCTAGACATCGAGAAGAACCGGTAAGAAACTCGATCTAGCTTGTCTTATCTTATGTTATTTTTATAACAATGTATTGTAGTTGGAATCGTTTTAGCGGATGAACATAAAGTGGTGTCATTTCCAGACATCACCATCGTTCACATATTGATCCACCCTATGAAATAGCCTTCTAACATTAAAACTCGCTTGACATGGTGCTTGAACTTACTATCCGGCAAATCGGTAATGTGCTTTAAGCCTCCGTTGTAGAACCTAACACTATTACCGAACAAATCTGTTACTGGTCTTCATAAGCCTGAAGTATGAATTGATCAATTTGTAGTTGTTGTTTCTAGTATTAAAATCAACCGGTCTTTTATGGATATATATCAAATTATCAAGAATGAATCCATGACCTCTCCACTCAACAGTAAAGACTATTAAAACAGTGCCATGAAGCTTGTAATGGAACCTAATATCATGCATAGTTTCGACATGATGATTGCCTCCGACGAAAATTCTGGGTTCTCGTAAATTCGATTTCATCTCGATGGAGAAAGAATTAGTAGGTGCTTATTTTCATTGCAAATTACAATGGGGTCCTCATATAAAAAAATTGGCTGCAAGATTAAGTTCTGCTGCATTCGCGGTACGTAAGATTCGCCAGCTTACAGATATTGCCACAGCAAGATTAGTCTACTTCGCTTACTTCCATAGCTTAATGTCCTATGGCATTTTGCTGTGGGGGACAGCAGCTGAGATAGACACCATATTTTTATTGCAAAAACGAGCAGTTCGAGCAATATACAATATGGGACCTCGCGAATCATTAAAGACTAAGTTTCAAGAATTCGGTATCTTAACTCTGCCTTCTCAATACATTCTGGATAATTTAATGTATGTTCGCAAAAACTTTGATAAGCTGGAGTTCGTAAAACATAGGCATGATTTAAAAACTAGAAACTGTGACAAACTGGTCGTTCCATGTTTTAGACTCAGTAAAACCAGTAACAGTTTTTTAGGTAATAGTGTTAGGTTTTATAACAAAGTCCCAAAGCATATTACTGATTTGCCAGACTATAAGTTTAAGTGCCATGTTAAGCGGGTTTTGGTGTCAAAGGGTTATTATAGAGTGGATCAATATGTGAACGATGGTGATGTCTGGAATTGACCCCTCTCTGTGCATCTACTAAAATCGATTGTAATATCGAATGTATAATAAATTTTAATTATATAAGTATATGTTAAAAAGATAAACCCGATCGAGTTTCTTGCCGGTTCTTCTCGATGACTGGGATGTATTCCGAACCGGTGGTAGTTTTGACGTTCATAAGCGCCTTCTTAGGGCCTAAATTGAATAAAGTATTTTTGATTTTGATTTTGATTGAACCATTAATATTATTACAGATGTTCTACAAGAACGCAGGTTCGAATCTCTGCAATTAGCCGGGTCTTTTAATAAAGAAAGATGAGAAAAAGGTGATGAAACCATAGCATGGTGGTAAGGCTTTTTCAAAGCTCGCATGTCTAACATTCGAGTTGGGAATCTATCACCAATCATCAATAGGCGTATTCCGGCGGATCCAATTGAGAGCCAGTCACACTCTAAGTTAAGAATGTTACCTTCTTGTATCATTTAACATTAGGTATTTAGATTGTCGCCTTTTGACATTTATTAAAATCTGTAATCCAAAAAAAAGGAACTTTAACAATGAGGTCTATTAATTATACGAATTAATATAAAAAGAAAATTTCTGACGATGTCTATTGCCTACCTCATAATTAACATAGCCTTATATAAGTTCCAATAAAGTACGTGTGCCCCACACCTAAGCGACCGTTAAGCAATACGCAGGATTCGTTCCACGCGCCGCAATTTAGTGGCAGCCAGTAATCTATGTACGACATGCATAATAAACTTTATACCTGTTGCACACTACAAGCTATAATATTATAGACATTGTTTTATTCCTCTAAAGTCGGCTTCGTATACATGACGTTCGAAAATTAAAATTGACAACACTTGACTAACTTCAGAGATGTAACATTAATGTAGTGCAATGTACTAGACATCAAAACTCATTACAATATTCACATTATTTATGTATTCTTTATATATACATACATACATATATAATAAAAATAAAATCATAGAGCTGTCGTTGTGCGCGCATTATTCAAAAACGACTAGTTCGATTTCTACTTTTTTCTCTTTGTGTTACTTCTTAGACACTTGGCTCTTATTTAAAAATATATTTTTACGATAACTTCATTAAATACTATATAATTCAAGTTATATGAAAATACGATTTTTGTAAGAACTACGCAGCGATGTGTTTTCTTACCGTGAATAAGAGGAGCAAGTGGTTTTTTTTAGTTTTACTTGTTAAACACTGGGTCCTTACTTAAAAAATCAATTATCACGATATCATCTTTTAATATAAAGTTATTAAATATTCAAGAAACTACTGTGACTTCTGTCCGTGAAGCAATAGGTCGAGCCGTGTGGCACGCATATGTAGGAGAAGGGCAATAGACAGATAACATTGTTTATTTTATTTTTTTCGAACCGTCTACACTGTCGACCTGACAAGGCCTCTACAGTTTCACCGGACTACTAACGGGAGCGCTTAGCACTGATCCCATTGTTTATAATTAAATTTTGTCAGTAAAGTATATAGCTTCCATGAACATAACAGTATTTCATCGAATTTCCGCGAGAACGGAGCCGCGCATACTGATTAGTGTGTTTTATGTAAACAATGAAGATATACTAAATTAGCATCGCATTGGCGATGGAACACAATCCTTATATATTTAATCCCGGGTGTAGAACAACACTGTGATACGCAGTCGAATTCCCAACTTTCTTTCGTAGAAACGCTAACAATTCGGGCACTTTGTTTATTTGAATACCACACTAGTTCTTCTAAATACGCTGTTACCGCTTAAACTGTGAATACGAGATTTGTACGAATTCTAAGAAACGACACTGTTATAGATGTCAAAGTAATTTTCTCTGTCTTTTTCTTACTTTCCACAAGTAAAACACATCAGATCTCATTGTAATCTGACAAAGATTTTACTAGCGCTGGATTTTACACACGCTACTCGGGGATTTTATAGGTTCGATCTGCTGGAATGGAGTCCTTGAGAACGGTGCTAACGCGATACAGTGACACTGAAAAATTTCACTCACTAACTTAATACACACAACACATATCTTCACTATATACATGCACACACGCAGGTAGGTACATATATGGTGGAAGGGTTTTATTTCTTCATCATGAGATAAAAACATAAGTAAAAAAAAACGTACAAATTTGTTACCACGAAACTTGTTCTTAAAGATGTCTATATGATTATTTTGTTTGTCATTCTGTATGTGTTCACCTTATTCATATGAAAACTGGAACATTATGTTAATGCTTGACAGTTTATTAAACTGCTGTTGTTTTTTTAATAGATTCTATGTTGAAATTTCCAGCAAACCATTTCGTTTTATTAACATTTAATAGGAAAATGAACGAGGCTTTATATTATTATTCTTAAAACGTCAGTTTAATTTCATTTGAAATAGTAACGAGACGAGTCGAATGTTTTTTTGGAATAAGAGTATATCGTCTGAATAGAATTATCACTTACTTGCTGATACCTACAACTTTATCTACGTTGTTTATTATATTAACAATATATTTTATTTAGAGAGGCAAAAAAATTACAACCACACCGCTTGCCCCACTTCTTCACGACAAGAAAACACACATCGGAGAATACCTACTGTAAGATACAAACCGTAGTTTTTTATAACTTTAATAACTCTATTCTAAATCTAATTGTCGTGATAATCTTCTTTTAGATAGGACCAAGTTTCTAAGGAGTAAAATAAATAAAATGGAAAAGTTAATTTTAGAGATTGTATAACGTCAAGTAAAGCTATGCAGTTTACCTCGCGTAATATCTTATTTATATTTTGTGTGATAATTACTCCGCCTCTAAAGGTTACAGTATGTTAGCTAACCTATAACATTCTAAAATAAATACTATTAGTAATATATACTATTTTTTTTTTCAAACTGATTACACTGTTGACCCGGCAAGGCCTCTATAGTTTCACCGGACTATTAACGAGAGCGCTTAAGGCACTCATCCGATTTTATATAGGCAACTAGCACAAGGGCGCACGGCGCGCCTCGGCTTTTGCTGTCACCGAATATCCCGAGTCTACCTTTTTTTTATTTTAATATTTACGAAGTTTGTGATTCATGGATAGGCGTTTATACATAGATTTTACATCAGAATAACCCTTGGGTAGTAATTTATGAAGATATAACTGAAATTAGTCAAAATATTATCGTAAAAATAATTTATAAAATATACTATGCTAGCATTGAGGGTTATGTCGGCGCGAGTTGCGTAAACCGTTTTAGATAATGTATGGTATCACGATTTATAAAAATATGAACGAAGATATAGCTGCAGGCTGTCGCTAGTAAGATTCTCTTTAATATGTTGTAGGTATTAACGTTTGACCACAATCTCACTTGATGTTAATCAAAATCAAAAATACTTTATTCAATTTAGGCCCTAAGAAGGCGCTTATGAACGTCAAAACTACCACCGGTTCGGCATACATCCCAGTCATCGAGAAGAACCGGCAAGAAACTCGATCGGCTTTATCTTTTTAACATACAATTATATATTTAAAATACGCTATAAGTTACAATCGTTTTAGTGCATGCACAGAGAGGAGTCAATTCCAGACATCACCATCGTTCACATATTGATCCACTCTATAATAGCCCTTTGACACCAAAACCCTCTTAATATGGCAGCTTAAACTTATAGTCTGGCAAATCGGTAATATGCTTTGGGACTTTGTTATAAAACCTAACACTATTACCTAAAAAACTGTTACTGGTTTTACTGAATGTCTAAAACATGGAACGACCAGTTTGTCACAGTTTGTAGTCTTTAATGACGAAGTAGTCCAAGATGGTAAACACGCTAAGCCTAAAGCGGGACTTGCAGTCAGGGTCAGAATACACATGCGTGTTACTCGCTCAAAATCATGCCGAATACTGGTAAGAATAAGTCACTGGCATGTGTATCGAGATTCTGGCCATGGTTCGCGTGCCAGTACAAATCATTCCAGGATATCGCAGCTTATTCGACTTTGCACCTCATGAGGAAGTGGGGAGGGCATTTAAAGCACGTCACAAGCGTGACGAAGATTGATTCTAGAAACTAGTACGCCATCCACCACCGTGTGTATCGCGGCTTCACGTAATGCCAGTAATCGGCATGCCAGTTGACCAGCACCTGGTACGCTATTTACAAGTACCTATATGTATTCTGGGCTTCAAGGGCAGCTTCTGGAACACACCGATATGTGCTTGGCGACAGATTTTAAACATGAGGTTGGTTGTTATCTAGGCGGGCTTAAAAGAAGCCCTACCACTTTGCAATGGCTTCATCACGAAATTTTCCCTCCCCGAAAGCTCCGGCTCATTTACAAAGACTCGAACTTACGTCGATTGACGCGGTCCCCGAACGCGTTAACCACTGGACCATAATCATTTTCATTACCAGACAAAGTTTTCTGACGAACACATAAAAGATTGTAACGTTTGATGGTTGGAACTGCCAAAACTGAAATCGTCGGCAGCGGTCGTTTCGAACCGGTTTTAGTTCATTTAGCGATAATCTGCTCGAATCTCACGTATGTATGTTCTGCTACTTGGAAACTGTTTAGATAACAGTTGGGCATGATTACCATTTGTCACGACACAAATATGCATCCTTATCATTTATTACTGTTGATTCGCGGTTTTGCTGACGTTATTGCAAATTTTATCTACGTCTAAGGAACAAAAAAATATTTTGGATGTAAGGTACCCTATGTCCTTTCTTAGACAAAGATGATAGTCGATTGAGTATTTAAGGATATTAAAGCGTAATAACAAATAAACTCACTTTTGCATTTGTAATGTTAGTATTCTGATTGTAGAAGGCCTAACGACAACGCCAAGACTAGATAAGTACCTAAATACGCTCAAGGACTGCTTGGAAGGACTAGATGCTTGATTATTGGGATCCGGGCGAATTTTGTACCGTCTATTGTTTTTCTTTATTTTTTATTATTTTATTTTTACTTAACTCCTATTAATCTTTTACAAATTTTAAATTACCTCTGACTTTTTTTTTTAATCTGCAGAAATTCTTTATGGTTTACTCGCTTAGCTTGGCAGCTAAGGGTAGGTTATGTCGGACTCCCACAAACTAAAACCCCTATGGTGTTCTTAACGTAACTTGTTGGCCGGGGTAGGGTTCTACCTATGCATTACATTCCCTCGAACTTCTATTAAATGTTACCATTACTACTTTACTCCTATTGGATAGCGAAATAATAGGGAGTTAGTATCTGACAACAAAAGTTTCATCAAAATCGGTTCTGCCGTTTCAGAGATGACCTCGGAAAAACAACAAACACACTATAATATATTGAAGAAAACAGGCAGTTAATGATTAAATAAGATACTAAAAATATGTGTACTCGCAAAGAATGTGGATTGAAAGATATTTCGACGCATGTCTTCGACTGTGTCGACAGCGGTACAATGGAGAAGCGCCCGAAAAACAGCAGTGTGTGATATCTGTTGTGGGTATTCCTTCAATTCCATATACACTACTTGGTTTACATGACGACATGTTATTAAAAAATGTTTTTAACTGTATTTACCTACTAACAATTCATTTTGCTGGTATGTTGTTAAAATTCTAGGTCAGTACGTGGCTATGACGTGGTGGTCGAGTGATGTAATCGGTGGAAAGCTAATTTGATATCCGCGGGTTCGCATCTTCCCGTTGCATAAATCCAGCGGACTGAGGAGACGACCGGTGTATACATGGTCGTCTCCTGACAAGGTCAGGGCCTGGTGGCGCTCTTTGACACTGGGGTGGCACTGATGAATACTTTAGAGATCTCGTGTCGCCCCAACAAAAGCGGCGGATGTACACCGTGGGGTTTTAGTGAGTAGGAGTCGCACACTAGTCACCCTCTCTGAGGAGAGGGTGACATGTCCATGATGGATATCCCCACGTTAAAAAAAAAGAAGATGATATATCGGCATAATAGGTTCCTTATATAAGGTATTTACATACCGCTGTGGACTTTTTTTAGAATTATTCAAGACAAATCATCTTCTTACCCTTATCCCACTTAAGTAGGGTCGGCACAACATGTTTGTCATGGGGAGATGTATGATTTGGCTTAATTTTTACGACTGGCCGCGCGCGCCTCACACATTCTTTGGGATTATTTTATGGTAAAACTGTGACTTCAACTTCGTAATTTCGTATGGAGCCGTGAGCGGGGGGTGTAGATTCGATCCCGCACACTCGTCGCGATTTTTCTTGTAACAGCTCGAGCCTAGGTAGTCCCTCGGTGTGGAGCCCTCGAGTATGTTACTCGCGCGAATACAGTGATTTACACATGTTCTACACTTACACGATCACCCCACACTCTTGCACACCTAGGCACTCAGTGGTGGGCTGTTTTTTTTTTTGCCCTTTTCGGACTGAAATAGGTCACATAACACAGTAGTCAGATACCAAATACACATATACATTCGTGAAACATGCATGGTCACACATGCATTTTTCACGAATTCATATATGTGTATTGTATGGATAGATAGCTTAGCTAGCTTAGTTAGGTCGGGAATCCGGCGACAGTGCCCTTGAGATGTTTCGCCTAAAAAACAAATCGGGTGAGTGCCCTAAGCGCTCCCCTTAGTAGTCCGGTGAAACTGTGAAGGCATAATGCTGGCAGTGTAGGTCAGGTCGAAAAAAAAAAAAAATTCGTATGGATGCCAAAAGCGGAAATTTAACTCTTTAAATGCCACACGCTTGTGTAGGACATATCTGTGGATTGCATCTCGACAGGCTCTGGTTCAAGTCTATCTTAGCCATGAGAATTTCTTTCGACAAATCTGATTCAGAAGGTTCACTGACATTTTTTTTTCTTATCCATTTTCGCCATTATTACCAAAAATATATAATATTACAAAGCTAAATAAGAGTTTTTTGTATGGTGGTACAGTGAACCATAAATACATTTAAATTCATTGCTCTATTTATAATGTACATTTTAGTATTTCATTAATTGCTGTTGAAAAATACCTTTACTTGGGCATTTGTCAAAATACAAACGAAAATGAAATTGCGAGGGCCCGCTAGTAAAGTAAAGTAGTAAAGTCTTTGAGTACCATGTAAGCCTGCGCTTATCACAAGGGGTCAGGTGTCATTCTCATTTCTGACACAAAAGCAAGGGAACACGTCACAAAGCACGTTTTATCTCTAACATTTAAATCATTATGACCGTATATTGTACGCTATTAATGCCGCAATGAAACGGTTTCCACGGCGAAAAACACCGTTTCACGTGGAAACATTGCAAGAAAATGAGATGAACTGTACCATTTTTTTAGCCGTTTGAGGAATATTTTCACATTAACTCATGTATGTTTTCACCCAAAAACCATACAGGTGGTAAAATGGGACCCGTTAGTACTGCCTTGGATATGTTTTTTTAACGGTCCAGAGGTCTATTGTCGAACTGTAGGTGTAATTTCGTGTTTATTGCTGTCGATTATGACGACTGATAGCTGTTCCTTCGAAATTAAATGACTTTAGCGCGCTTTATTTGTATGTTTCGTGGGAAAATGGTCGTCAAGTTGTCGAATTTAAAGGTTTAATTTTTTTTTATTTCATTGTTACCGACGTTTTTTTTTTTTTTTATTAAAGGGTTTAAAGATATTGTATATTAGTAAACGTAAGAATCGTGAAATCATGAATATATACTTATAAAGGCTTCGACTTGACGGTGGTAGAGAAAATAACTACCATTTTTTTTTAGATGATACTGAACTCTATCAGTAGCCACAAAAAAAGTCGAGGCAGTCATGAGGACTGCCGATAGAAGTGAATATTATAACCGAACGAATAACCGTCTGTTATTCGAATTTTTAAATCAATTATAGTTTGAATTATTAAAATTTCATAATTGGTAAATTGAAATTATTAATTAATTATGAAATTAGTCTGGTTTTCACATCTATTGGCAGTACGAGCATTAATTAGATATACCTATACATTTTTATGCAGTTTATTAATTCATTAAAAACATATGATGGGTTGCACATCCTCAATACAACTATTATACTACGCGTTGCTAGTTTGGCCCAAGCGCAATACGTCACATGCATGTCGAGGTAATCTGTGACGCGAACCCATAAGTTTTTCACCTACTAAAAATCGCAGCAACGCGGCTGAATATGTTTTCACTTCAAAAAATTGATTGATAAACAAAGGAGAATAAGGTACTGAACTCTTTTGTATTCGTTTATATGGATAAAATGACGGAAGTATGCCGATGTGCGCGCGTCACGCAGAAACTACTGGAAAGATTGCAATTCTTTTTTATAATTTCAATTCTTACATATTTCGTCCGTATCTAAAAGAAAAATTATCACGATATTTTTATCACAAATAAAGTTTTAGAGGTATTAAAGTACTACGCGTTCAGCGATGTAGGTAGGTGTTATTGACATGGAGAAGTCTGTAGCAAAACTGTTTGTATCAAATCTTGTAACCAATAAATTCATTAAGACAAATACAATTGACGATAATATATACTTATTTGTGTATTTCGCTCTAACAAAAAAAAATATTACGTCTCATCTGTTCGCTTAATCTATGAGAAGCGACCCGCTGCCTCCCACGCGCCCCTCTCAGAGATGATTTTTTATCAAACATTCTATCACATTTATGATTTATTTTTTATTTTTATTTTTTTTCGAACTGACCTACACTGCTAGCCCTAGCCAATAAGGCCTTTACAGTTCCACCGGACTACTAAGGGGAGCGCTTAGGGCACTCACCCGATTTGTTTTAGGCGATCACCTCAATGGCACTCGGTGCACCTCGGCTTGAACTGTCGCCGACTTTCCCGATCTGACTAAGCTAACTAAGCTATCTATCCATTTCATACACATATATGAATTCGTGAAAAATGCATGTGTGACCATGCATGTTTCACGAATGTATATGTGTATTTTACATCTGACTACTATGTTGTGTGACCTATTTCAGTCCGAAAAGGGCAAAAAAAAAACAGCCCACCACTGTGTGCCTAGGTGTGCATGTGTGTGGGGTGATCGTGTAAATGAAAAACAAGCGTGAGTCACTGTATTCGCGCGAGTAACATAGTCGAGGGCTCCACACCGAGGGACAAACCTAGGCTCGAGTTGTTACAAGAAAAATCGCGACGAGTGTGCGGGATCGTATCTTCACCCCCCGCTCACGGCGGCGTGAGCAGAGAGAGTCGCGGGCGGATTTATGATTTAACGAATGTACTAATTATACATTATAACTTCTTTACTACACACTGTGAAATATACTTTTTTTATGTATTATCGATTGTATGACATCAGTTCAACATAATAAATACATCCTATATAAAATCGGATGAGTGCCTTAAGCGCTCTCCTTAGTGGTCCGGTGAAACTGTAGAGGCCTTGCCTGGCTAACAGGTACAACTCTCAAGTTAAAAATCTATTACCAAAGTCCTATAGGTTTGTTTCGGTAGATGCAATTAAGAGATAGCACTTCTGTAGGCTTAGCATGTTTACCATTTTAGAACATATTATGATTTCACTTTTATTTCGTTTTCACTAAAATGCTACGAATAGTGATGTCTAAGCATGAAAGCTTGGAAATAACACATTAAAGACCAAATTTAACGGATTATTGACAGTCGTTCTTAGAATACTATCGGCACGCATAAAGGGGATTTGTTAAAAACCGTTAAATAGGAATGAATTGACGTGAAATGGACTCCGTGGGCGTCACCGTCGTCCCCCTGTCACAGTGTGATTAAATGCAAACATTCCATAGTTGAACATAATAGGGAAACCGTTACACCGAAGCGTAACATATTAGATTGTCGAGAATTTATTGTTTCATAATTCATTATTGAGTTTGATTAAGGATTGATTCTGTACATTTATTTTTTTGGTTTATTAGATGTTATGAATGGCATTAATTTGGACAGTTATTTTTAATTATTACGAGTCGATTGTATTATTTACTGATAGATTCAGTAGAACCTTGATTACTTCGTTTTCTATGTTTTTTTAATTACTTAATTAATGTATAACTGTATGTTTCTCATGAAATAATAAAAATATTTTACAGATGTAAAAAAAATCGTGTTTTTATAAATATAAAGTACATTATCAAAACTTTATTAAAAGGTAATCAGTCGAGATCTTGCCGAATTTAGATAAGATGAATGTAAAGTCTCTCTTTTTCATAGTAAAACCAAAAGTGGTATTATAAATATGTACCGTATTATAAAAAAACACGCATTTACTATGACATAAAATAAAATCGACGCTGAATATGTCAAGAATCATTATGGAAATGTTTTTTACCAAGCAGAATACTGTCATAATTGAACCTCAATACAATATGTAATTATAAAAATGAATCAAAGGATTTACAATGACCAGCCGACATACTATTAACATATTTCTGATTACAGAACGGTGTAGAGGATAGCCACGAAACTGTGTCACGGCGCGGCGGCACACATAACGAGGGATCATTGGTAATGCATCAATAGGGGTGTAATGTTAGGGGCAGTTTACGCTCAATTGGTTGCAAATTATTGCTCAAGGGTCGTGCGTATACGCTGAAAATAAGTGCAACTTTATAATCGAAGTAGCGAACGAACATACGGCATCATGGATTATTTTCGAAATTAAAATAAAACAAGGCGAAAGAAAGTAAACGCACATATTAGTATGTTTATCTTACTTACTCCTTACAAGAATTATATTCGTGCGAGTGACATCGCTATCAAATCTAAATTGTGACCTCGAAGCCCTTTGAAGTCCATAATAATATATTAAACAAGAGATTATTCGTTCGTTCTCTTTGTTTATTTAAATGCAATAATCTTCGGAACTACGGTGTTGTTTGAAAAATTCTCTTTGGATTTACATGATTTTCTATTGAGAAAAATATCGAACATCACGCTATAATCCTTAGGAGCGATAAGTATAGGACAGAAAATATGCTAATCAATATTGAATTTCTAGTGTGAGCAAGAGGAGTGGGATAACGCGGGATGTCGGTTTATGAGGATGGATTAGCCACCCGAGGACAATCGAACGGTACTACGCCGTTACGCCAAGTCACATGTGGTTGGCTCCCTACGCAACAGTAAAAAGTCACGTCTAGTATCGGCAAAAGTGTATAAGTATTTGAAGCGATAATAGGCTTGGTGGTTAGCATGTTAGAACATCTCGTCGGTTTGAATGACTGTGAAGGAGCCGGAGCTTTCGGTTTAGGAAAACATCGTGATGAAACCTTAGGATGGTGTTAGGGCTTTCTCTGAGCCCACCTGGCTAGCTATTATCATCAAGTCAAAATATGTTGCTAAGCACCCATAGGTGTGTTCGGCGGTTGCACATGTACTTGAGAGCCAGACATCTTCTAGAATACATCGTCATTTTATGGTCTAAAACTATAAGATATTTAAAATAGCAATAATAATTGAAATCCAAATTTATTCTCTAATATATACATATGTATATGGTAGTTTGGACGATATAGAGCGCACAATAATAGAGCGAACGTAGAACACGCAAGCCGGCAGATGTATCAGTTTTTGCGGAACCCACCCTCTTACGAGTTTTTGTGACCGGCGGATTCAGTTTCAATTATACTTCTATTGTCCATTGTGACGTATAATGCTTTGGTCAAACTTCCATTGTGTATCTATTATAGAGTCATACACGGTTCGAATATCTATAAGTGGTTATTGACTCGACGGTTTATTGTCTGTCAACGTGAGATATCTATTTTTTATTGTTATGTGCTGACGTTTGGACACGGTTTCACCTGATGTGTCTGAGGAGTAACACATTAAGACTGGAGATGCGAGGCTTCCAAATGCAGCTGCCGGCTGTGTATAGTTACGGGTGTTAGAAAAGGTTTTCAAAAATCTTCTCTGTCAGCTCAGATTTATATCCATTGAGATAAGCGTAAAAAATAGATTGGCAATCTTCCTAAGTCTTAACTGCGTCTTAGCCAAAATTGACGGACTCAAAATAGATGTATATGTTCGTGCGACACATATGAAGTTATGCATATTCAAGGCACCAACCCGAGTCAAGGTTCGGAAACTTTGTCACCCTTGAGCTAGTCGCCATTTCCATGAGTGCCTTAAGCTTAAGCGCCTACCCTAAGGAGTGAAGACCCGTTACCAACAGCGGCTAGGCAGTCCGCTAAAAAAAATATTAAGCTGCCTTCAAGAAGTTATAATAGTTCTCGTGTATGTATGTGTATAAATATGTATGTATGCCCATTTCTTTGAACGTTTCGAAGGATTTTGATAAGATGTCGTTAGGTTTGGCTTTATTACGTCTAGTTGTCTAAGTCTAAGTTTTGTTGTGACGCTCATCTGTTACTTTAAGCATTGGCCTACGTCATGTGATAATGGATTTCGACACACCCACCACGTTACGGGGTCAACCAATGTACATACCTTGTAACTAAACAGAGAAGTAAAGGTAAATCACTGACATTGATTCTTTAGTTTGTCGCATGTGGATATCTGTTCATACAAATTCAATAACCCTTGTTTTAACATTGTTCTGTAGCTTACTATGAGGTACAATGACGTCACAATGTCTTGCTACTATAAAAAAAAAACACTCACCATTTACAATGCTTCACTTCAAACGCATCAAAGCTGTATTCAAAAACAAATTAGCCTTATTTGTAATTCCCAGGTGTCCACAACATCTTCCGTCACCCTATTCAACAATTACATATTCGATATAAATAGCTGTTTTGGCTACGAGAATAGCCGTTCCGATAGTGCGTGAAATTTTAATGGTCCGCGTATTGTAAATATTAATTTTATGGAGTCACTCTTCGGTCCTTTGTTGTATTTTTTTTTTTGTTTCTTAACAACAGCTTTGTAAGGTCTGTATTTGACTGCTGAATTAGAAATTGCGTGGTGTGTCATGGTTTATTTTTTTAATTGGTTTTAACTTTTATTGTTTTTTTTTTTTGAGATTTGAAAAATGTTTTATTATACGTTTCTGTGGGTAACATGTTTATTCTCTATATATGAAATAGAAATACAGTTTATTTGAACTTCGATCACGCGAAAACTATTGAGCCCATCGGCGTAGAACTGTTGACTATTCGATGCTGAATTTATCGAAGATGGTTCTCTAGGCTTTTGTGTATTTGATTAAGACCCTTTGCTATTTTTTTAATGGCCAATGAAGCGGGCGGAAATCGTCTAATCTTTATTATATAGTATATGTATTCGTTTTAGATGGAAAATTATTTACGACGTAGTTTAAATTTTGCGTTATGCGATTTATATATGTGTATATAGTTATAAAAATATTTTCCATAGCGAAAACTACATCTTAGTATAGCTATCTCGCTTGATTTTTACTAGAGTTACGTTGGTGTGAGTAATATCACACTATGTTCTGGTATCGGTGAATATCACGACCTTATCGATGTTAGAAATGTTAGCTTACATAGTTTTAATTCCATATCACTTTTTTGTTACCTTATTTGCAGCACCCGCGACTTCCCACGCGTTTATTATTATTTACCTACTATAATAAATAGTTGAACTATAGAAAGACAGAAATTGTAGTAAATATTCTCAGTGTTGAAATATACATATTATATCAATTTTAAACGCGATCAAACGCTATAGAATTTAGTGCATTGTAGCGCTATCTTTTGGGAAGTTATAGAGAAATAGAAAGCGCTCAATACCTCAGTATACCGATTCTCATGAGGTTCGGTTGAACGGTACAGAATTTGTACAGCAACGCCATCTAGTGACAAGTTTTAACAACATGTATCATTGGTTATATAACAATATAAATTTTTATGTACGTATATATATAGATTAACTGGCGACCGCGACATCGTTCTATTGAAATAGTTTTGTTCTTTCTCTGGGACCTATGCCTTTTATTTCGATCTATTGTGGGCTATATTTTATTAATTTAATTGTAAATTTGTCATTTTCACTTGATCCCTCTAACCCAGTTACCGATTTTAATGTACCACTGTTACATTTTACAATTACTGCTCAGCCTTTATGGAAAAGCGTAATAATAAATACTCTATAAAATCCCACTATATAAAAACTATAAAAATGAAAGAAGAACTGAAAGAAAGAATACAGATTTACATGCAAAATTTAATCTCCTTTTTCACCATTTAAGGCGTTGAATTTCCCAAAGTCCTTCCGTAGTGCTCATCTACAGTGGAGTAAAAGGAACCCACATGTAATATTTCACGGTCCTAGCCCTAGTAGTTTGGGCTATGCGTTGATATCTCAGTCAGTCTGTTATGCTTTTATATATAGATATATAGATGATAGATATCGATTAACAAAAACATTTTAATTACAATACAAAACATTCTGACCACCCCAATATTTTCTTCATTTCGTGAAGATAGAAATATAGATGTTTAACAGAATCATTCGCATCCGGGCTACAGACGAAATGATATGACATTATGTTTCTTTACAATGAAGCGGTCCCATACAAATCGGCCTTAAATCTGATAAAATAGACATTTTTATATACGAAATAAGATCGGACAAACAGATTTTACGATACATATATCTATATGTGGGTATAAAGATGTAATGGTATTTTTTGGTAGCCGCTACCAAAGAATGGAGAGTGGCCAGTTAAACAGCGGGGAGTCGAAATGTTCCGATATAACTTATTCTAATATCCTTAACGAACGGATATTTTTAATAAAAATGCAGTTTTATGGAGTACTGGCTGGTACACGCGACTTCGTCTGCGTTGTTTCTTGTCTCAACAATATATTTTTATGGACAGAGGAAAATGTATAAAAAAATTGTCAGTAAAGATATACTATGCTTAAAATAATCGTTATAAACAATGTCATCGGTGTATTTCCTCCCTCCTGTGCATGCGCATCAAATTGTTTGCCCCACACTTTACTACGGCGAGACAACACACGTCTCTGAACGCGTAGTGCTTATAAAATATAGTTTCTTAAAACTTTAATAACTCTACGTTAATTGAAGCTTTCGTGATAGTTTTTTTTAGATAAGGACCAAGTGCCTGAGAATTAAAACCTAAAAGGTATGATCCACACATATCGAGTAATTTTTGCGTTAAGCGACACCGACAGACCTCTATTATTTTGCTTATATAGATAAGAGTATATAAACTTGTGTTTTTTTTCCAGCATTTTGAATTTCCCAGCAGTAGGTACGAGCTTTGGAAGCGATAAAGATGGTATTCTTCAGGCGGTACTTGATAGGGTACGGTAATTATGTTGGAGTGAGTGTCGACCATTAAATCAAGGGTGTAACATCTGCCATAGTGGCATCCTTAGCCGCGTCTCGTTGCTGTATCAGCCCGTGTGTCTAATAATCAAGCGGCACTGTGGGGTGTCTGTACTTGTCTATCTGCTATCATTATATACAACGTGATGGTCCCGTCATAGTGACGCTATTTTTAGCCGAAAAAAAACTATGTACAAATTTTTCGTAGACGATTCCAGACTATTTATTATTTTTTGTTTACGATTGACCTTTTGCAATTAACGCCCAACGAAGCAGGATTCATTCAAATGTATGTTAACGCAAGTGAACCCGAAGGAAAAAGCAGGTAGTAAAGGTAAATCAATCTGAATAAATTAACAAAAGATTAGTTTCAAATAATTACAATTAAATTACCATCGGCAAGCCTGTCTAGATACTTCGATTTGTTAGTTTTTAATAGATATATGAACATTTCCACATTTATATGTGTCTCCAAATGCTTAAAACACTTGGTTCGCTCATGTATTGGAAAAATCTCGCAAAACAGGTTTTGCTCATATATTATGGTCTACGCTATAAGTGTTATAAAAGTAGTATATATTTTGTTATAATGTAATATTTAATTCTTGGAAAGTATTCACCCACAGTCCAACTTCAATGAAGTAACTTACACGGCGTTGCCCATCGTGAACACGTATACAGAATAATTCTTAACGGAAAAAAATAAAAATAACTTAAAATATAAATCAAGTCCAACTAAGCGCCGTCTAAACAGATAAAACACACCAAAACAGTGTAGGGGATGTATCTGGGCGGGTATCGAAAGGGCCCCATAATAATTATTTGTTTTAAACCACATTGTAATTTATGACAAGTACAGAACAGTTCAAAAATGGCAGTTTGTTTGTTGTGATGCTAGATTTATAATTTCCTACAGCTACAGTAGGTCTAAAAGACCTTATATACCCATGTTTACTTCTGTATGTTTCTAGATGTAGGTATATGACCATTACAAGGAACGAAAATTTAATAGGAATTTCCATTGAATAGAAGAGGTCCAATTTCATGACTAATATACCGAAGTAAATCCGGCGCACCATTTCATTACAACAACAGCAATTTTTATATCTGATTTGTTTTTAATACTTCTCGCAAAATTACACACACATGAAAATAAAAAAGCAGAAAAATCACATATAACTACTTATGAGTCCGTTCTCAATTATTTGATTTTTAATTATTGAAAAACTTCTCGGGCCCCCTAAAAATATGATCCAAGTCCGTGCCAGCCCCGAGATGAGGCATCAAAAGGCACGTACACACTGCACCAGCAACACATATCGTGTTACGGTTAATTTGAATAACTTATAGCCGCTGTATTCGGTCTGATGTCTCTATTATTTAGACGCGGCCATTTGTGTAGGGCCTTCGTACTTTTTTCTCGGGCTCGAGACACATGGCCTTTTTGTCCGTAATGAGTGGGACGATACAAAGGAAAGGATGTAAATTCGGTTTGAGTTAGTGCGATCGCCGTTGCCGATACAAATCAAAATTGTTTGAATATATATATATTTTTTTCATTCTGAAGATTTAAATATCGTTTGAATTATATTACACAGGAAATTATTTTTTAAGGATTTCTTTTTGACTACAATATCAGCTGATGTTAAAAGACGATGTGACCTAATATGGTAAACATGCCAAAACTGTAGAGGAATTGGTTCTTAAGTGCAGTTGCAGGGACACAACCATAAACACAAATTTTGAACTTGAGGGTGGTAGTCATCTAGGGCAGCTTAGAAAATGCCCTACTACCATGCTATGGTTTCATCACGATATTCCTACGTCGCTCGACGCCATCATCGCTTCGTCACTCACCACCCCTAATCGTCAGTGTCATACGCGTCTGCGAGTTGCTAAGCACTTGAACATGCACTGATTGATTCCGAAATGTAACAACCCATAGCAGAACCACTATGATGGGTTTCTCGCTATGTGTATGGTATTAACATTCCAACCGGATAAAGATATCCAGACACTCCGATTATTTCCTGAATATACATTACTGTGGAGGTTGCACCTGATTATAGTTGTCGATGTGTATTTGAAGTTTTTCCTAGTCTAAGCACGTAGGTGCGAATCCCTGCCTTAACCAGAGCTTATAGGTGTGTTCAGATGTCTGTAGGTACTTGAGAAACAGTTCTTTCTAAATTTAGCATGTCACCATTTTTGGTGATCTATCATCAAGTCAAATTATGGCCGAACTCTGATACATATAAACAATTAAAGAACTGCATCTGACTCGTGCTTATTCTTTAAGTACAATCACAAACCTCATATTACTCATAATCCTCAAATAAGTAATAATAAGTATTTGTATCAAACTAAGTGCATGCTTCGGCTTCGCAAGGGTATGTTAACGAAGAACATCAACGAAGAACAAGGTCTAATCTTCCTTTTACAGTACGACAACAGTTTTTTTTTTCGAACTGACCTACACTGTTAGCCTGGCAAGGCCGCTACAGTTCCACCGGACTACTAAGGGGAGCGCTTAAGGCACTCACCCGATTTGTTCAGGCGATCAGCGCAAGGGCACTCGGTGCACCTCGGCTTGAACTGTCGCCGAGTTTCCCGATCTGACTAAGCTAATCTAAGGTAAACTATCTACCCATTTCATACACATATGAATTCGTGAAAAATGCATGTATGACCATGCACGTTTCACAAATGTATATGTGTATTTTGCATCTGACTACTATGTTGTGTGACCTATTTCAGTCCGAAAAGGGCAAAAAAACAGCCCACCACTATGTGTACCTAGGTGTGCACGTATGTGGGGTGATCTGGGTAAATGAAAAACAAGCGTGAGCCAATGTATTCGCGCGAGTAACATACTCGAGGGCTCCACACCGAGGGACAAACCTAGGCTCGAGTTGTTACAAGAAAAACGCGACGAGTGTGCGGGATCGTATCTTCACTCCCAGCTCACGGCGGCGTGAGCAGCCCTCTCTGCTCTCGCGGGAGTACGACAACTGAATGTTAGTCTGACAATACTTTTATAGTTTTTGTTTTAATTTAATTTAAATATATGTATAATGTCGACATTTTCATACTAATTGCTCTAGGTAAAAATGAAAATTTTAGCGGTGTTAGCAATTTATAACACATGAAATACCTTCATGACTCTATATAGAAATGTTACATAATGTCAGCTTTAGGTAAAACTTTTGACAGTACGAAAGTAAACAAATAAGAATAGACGACAGCAGTTGTATGTTTTCGCTTATTTTTAAAAGTTGTTAGTAATCTTATAAAATGTGTTATATTATGAAACCACGATGTAAGTGAAAAATTTTTGGGATCGTAGGTTATTTTTTAACTGAATATTTTCGGAAATTTATTCGATTTTTTCAACTGGTATATTAGAGTACGTAATACATAATAAATACAATCATTCGGAAGATAGACGTATTTTAAAAACTGACCTCAATACTTATTTAAATCTTACTTACTATGCGGCCGGCTGTAATGCGACATGCGATAGATGGACGAAATTTAAGGCGATGTAAAAAAAAAGTTCAACTTTAATACCCGCAATTAACCCAGAGATGCAATTGCCCCGGGTGACCTTAGATAAAAATATTCTATTTCTATATCACGCGCCACTCTTGACGGGGGCATGCGACACGCCAATGTGTCGCGAAACGGTGATTGAGAACCGCTAATTGAAACTACTACTATAATAAATAGTGTTGGGGGGGCGGACCGACCGCTAATCGCTACCACCTTTAGAGAAGGATAGGTGCGACGGCGTCCCCCTCTATATTATTTGGACGGGCGTGGATTCTCTCTGGGTCTAATAGAGAGCGCCGGTACCCGTCTCAGTGGTGACAGTCGGATGTCGGTGTTTAACGAGTAGCCTCCCCAGGGGTGCTATACGGCACGAACCGGGCGATGATGTCTCGGAACGGGAATCGACGAATGAAAACACGTATTCTCGAAGAAACGGCGATCCCGAGCCAACGGTCGATATGACGTCACAGAGACTTGTAAAAACGCACTCGATGGAATCACTGGTTGAAGCGTCTTGAACTACTTGTTATATCCGGAACTACTGGAACTGCACGAACTACGATTTTGTACTGGCCCGATGGAGCTTAAGTAGTTCAAGGCTATACCATAATGAGAGCCACCCAATTTTTGTGGCTTTCTAATTTAATTTTTACTATTGTTGGCTCGGTTTTCGCTCGATATTTATTTAATTATTAACTTTTATCTTTTATATTATATATCAATTTATAGGTAATTGTACACTCGATATGATACAATAATTTCCTAATCAATAATAATCCCCTTTAAAAAGTTACATCATAAAAACACTCAATTTTACACAGGTTTCTGTGGTTACATTTCCTTAAATCTATGTTTTCTACTTCTTTATATAATTCTATATTATATTCTATGTTTTATTTATTCTTATTACACTATTTATTACTAAAAAATATAAATTACATATTCTATGTTTTATTTATTCTTATTACACTATTTATTACTAAAAAATATAAATTACGTAACATTTACGTACGCGGATATGCGATTTTCTATTTTTCATAATTTTTCCATAATTCTTTGTGTATTGCATTCCTATCTATTCAAAACATATTTATATAATTCAATATTTCAATTAATTAACTGGGAAATATGTAAAAATCTTAAAAATAAACTATAAAAATGTCGTCGTCTCGAGTTGTCCTTACAACTAGTAGGTGGCGCGGGTCGCAAGTTCACGCGCGTCGCCAACATCCTCCCCCTCGTGCGCAGCACCAACTCCTTGTCCTGGCGACGCCGCCGCATCTTCAGGTCCTGGCGACGCAGCTGCAGAGTCGTCGGTGGCTCGTAGTTCCTCACCTGTCGACGCTGGAACCAGCAGCACCACTTTGGAGCTCGGTCTCCTCAGCAGTCCGCCTGCAGTGCGTACCTCCAAGATACGCGTACGGCCGTCAGGTCCGGGGTAAGTGCGGACCACTTCTCCTCGAGGCCAGGTATTGCGTGGCAGTGTGGGGTCCACAATGAGGACCAGATCCCCACACTGCAGATCCCTCGTGGTGACTTCCCCGCCGACGCGCCTAGGGAGCAGGGTGGGCAGGTACTCTTTTAGCCACCTGCTCCAAAAGTGATCGGCCATTCGTTGCGCCACCTTCCATGAACGCCGTCCGACGAGGTCTTTATCGCAGGTGCCTCCCATACCGGGTAGTCCGCAGGACCTTCCGATGAGAAAGTGGTTGGGGGTGAGAGCTTCGTCGTTGCTGTCCCGCTCCGCTGCGACGAGAGGTCTGGAATTTACTATATGCTCCGCTTCGAGGAGAAGTGTGTGTAACGTCTCCTCGTGCGGACTTCTTTCGTTTAATGTAACGGCTAAGGCCGTCTTTATAGAACGCACTAAGCGCTCCCATGCTCCGCCCATGTTCGGTGCCCCAGGTGGAATGAATTTCCACTTGAGACTGGTCTTGGCGGCGACTGCTTCCATGTTTAACTGTTCCATGGATTCCTTCAGCTCCTTGTTGGCTCTCACGAAGTTGGTGCCGTTGTCGCTATATATGACCTTCGGCATACCTCGCCTTGCCACCATCCGACGAAGGGCTAGCACCATGGAGTCCGTTGATAAAGATGCCGCCAGCTCTATGTGAACTGCTCGTGTTGTAAGACAGGTAAATAGAGCACCCCATCTTTTCTCATGTCGTCGGCCCACGGTGACGGTCATCGGCCCGAAGTAGTCCACCGCAGCGCAGGTGAATGGTGGTTCGCCGAACCGCAGTCGCTCCTCCGGTAGGTTCCCCATGGGTAGTCGTTGTGGCATGCTTCGATACACCTTACACCACTGACAGTTGTGTGCCACTACCCTGACCGCCGATCGTAGCCCCAGCACCCAATACCGCTGCCTTATCTCGTTGATCACGGTAGCGTGGTTTCCGTGATTGAACGTCTCGTGGTGATACTTGATGAGGAGCTTAGTGATCGCGTGCTTTCCATCTAGAACGACAGGTCGCTTGAAGTCCGTGTCCAAATATGCGGCTGCATCGATCCTGCCTTTTAAGCGCAGAAAGCCGTCTTCTATTACTGCATCAAGTCTCCTAAGTTTTTCATGACGTTCCTTGAGCTTGCCTGTTCCATCGGTTCCAAAACTTTCTTCCTGACATCTTCTTAGCAGTAAGGTTTCGGCTCTTCTTAGGCAGCTCTCTTCAATTGCGATGAATTCTTTTCGTTGTGCCCTGACGTTATACTTCGGTTCTACACTAATCTTTCCCCTCTTTGTTCTTTTCCAAGTCGGGTCAAGCTTTTCTATTTTTCTGGATGTGCAGATAACTTCCTTATTTTTCCGGCACAACTCGATGAATTGAAGCATTCTTGCTGTTGCTCTCCATAATTTTGTCCAACTCGAGAACCTTTCCGGGTCCGGCGTGAGTTGCTTGGTGGAAACTCTGGTAGTTGCTACCGTGAGCTTCTCCTTTTCTTCTCCCGTTGGTTCCGCCTTGAAGGAACGAGGCTTAGGCCAATGTTCTTCGTCCTGGCTTAAGAAGGCTGGACCATTGAACCAACGGTGTTTGTTATTGAAGTCCTTCGGTATGCCTCGGGTCGCGTCGTCCGCTGGGTTCTGGGACGTTGGTACCCAGCGCCATTCCCGTGGCTTCGATGTTTCTTCAATTTCTGCCAGGCGATGTGCGACGAACGGTTTGAATGTTCTAGGGTCAGACTTGATCCATGATAGAACCGTACTGGAATCCGTCCAATAAGTCTTCGTTTTGACATTCAATTCCAGTTCTTCGTGTACCGTTCGTGCCATCCTGGTGCCTAATAACGCGGCTTGTAGTTCGAGCCGCGGGATAGACACCGGCTTCAAAGGAGTGACTCTTGCTTTCCCGGCGAGTAGGGCGACGTGGTAGCTTCCATTGCTGCTTGGTTGCCTCCAGTATACCGCGCATGCGTATGCAGTCTCACTGGCATCTGTGAAGACGTGCAGCTCCCCCTCGTGATTCAAGTGCGTGAAGCATCTTGGAATGCGGAGATCCTCCAAGACTTGAATATTTTCATTGTAATCGCGCCAGGCTTTGACGTCCTTTTCTTCAATTGTTTCGTCCCATTCGACGCCACTCCTCCATATATTTTGTATGAGCACCTTCCCTTGTATCAATATAGGCGATGCTACTCCCATAGGATCGAAAGTAGACATCACGACGCTCGTTACTTCACGTTTTGTTGGAGCCCGGTCGTCTTCAGATATGGATGCGTTGCTCAGGCGTACGCGGAACCCTAGCTCGTCGCTCGCCGGAAACCAACGCAGTCCCAATGTTTTTTCTTCCTTAGAACCGAGTTCCACTTCCATCTGTTGAACTTCATTCACGAAGTTCTTCAATAGATTTGTTCGGTTGGATGCCCATCCTCTCAATTCAAACTTCGCTCTTTTGTGGATGATGTCCACCTCGTGGGCTATCTTGATGGCTTCTTCTTCGGAATCGAAGCTCTGGAGATAGTCGTCCATGTAATGGTTTGCTTCTATTGCACGTGCTGCCTCCGGGAATTGCTCCTTAAAATCGGCTGCGTTCCTGTTCTTAACAAAAATAGCAGCGCTCGGTGAACAAGCAGCCCCGAATATGACTGACGTCATCCGATACTCCTTCGGGATGTCCTCGCGTTGTTCTCCTCTCCATAAAAACCGTAAGCTATCACGGTCTTCCTTTCTTATTCTTATTTGCAGAAACATCTCCTTAATGTCTGCGACCACGGCGACAGGCTTCTGGCGGAATCGTAACAGTACACCGAAGAGGGATTGTAACAGATCCGGTCCTGGCAGAAGCGCATCGTTGAGACTTCTTCCTCCATATTTGGCAGCAGCGTCGAAAACCAGTCTCTTCTTTTTCTTTGTAGGATGTGTGACTGCAAAGTGAGGCAGGTACCACTTCCGTCTTGACGATGATTCATGCTGGACCTCTTCTGCGTATCCATTTTCAATGAGATTCTCTATTTGCTTGTTGTACTCCATCCGCAGTTCGAGGTCTCTATCCATTTTCTTCTCTATTCCTCTTAATCGGGTTTCGGCCAATTTGTAGTTATTCGGTAAGACATCGTTTTCATTTTTCCATAAAAGACCGACTTCAAATCTTCCGTCTTCTTGTCTTTTGCTCGTTCCCTCCAAAATGCTGAGGGCCTTCGCCTCCATGTCAGTACTCGGCCGTTTCGGCGCGACTCCCAACGATTCTATCGCGAAGTGTTCCTTCATGAGCATGTCAAGTGCATCTTCCCGTTCCGATGCGTGTGCGCATAGGAAGTTCACTCGTTTTGACGCGCTTCCATCGACACCATGAAGCACCCATCCTAAGTTGGTGAAGGACGCCACCGGCTGGTTTCTTGAACCTTTACGCGTCTTCCTTGTGATTATAAGCCCCCAGTTGTCTTGACCGATCAGCAACCTGGGAGACTCTTCTTCGTAACATAGGTGATCCGCCAGACTTCTTAAATGCGCACAGCGCTCGATGACCTCCTTTTCTAATTGCTGGGGTGTTAGCTGTAGATTATTCATAGTGCGAACCCCAGTGACGGTCCTCTTCTTGTTCTGGTGGAGCCCCTTTATCTTTATGTCGATCTTCATCGAGTCTATCTTCGTGACTGTCTTGCCACCCACGGTTTCCAGTTGAAGGGTTTCCTTAGGCCCCTTGAGGCCGACTTGTTCGGCCACCGTCGAATCCAATAGTGATACGGTGGAACCTTCATCTAATAAGGCCAGGACTCTGCTTGTCCCTGCCGGTCCATAGACTTCCACTGGAACCATCTTCAGATAGGCTTTCGTTGATCGTGTACAATTTACGGGTAGCCGTACATTGTTAGCTACCTCCTTGTTGACGTTCTTGCTGTCTTCTATTTTTGCAGCTACCGCCTTTTCTTCATGTAGTAGGTCGTGATGCCATCGTTTGCAGGTCCGGCACGGCGGTCGTTGACAAGCTTCTTTGCGGTGCTTTCCATGTAAGCACTTGTAGCATAAGCGTGATTGCTTGGCTATACTCCATCTTTCTTGTACCGAAGTCCGTCGAAATTTCGGACACTCGTAGAGTCGATGTCCCTCTTGGCAGTGCGGGCATGCTGGCTTTTCTCGTGAGATCGCCTGCTGTTCCGGTTTCATATCCGCTGTGGTGTGCGTGGCCTGTCTTCTTTGCGACAGCTTCCTTGTAGCTGCTTCCTCTGGTATGGCGTGAGGTCCACATCGGTCCGCCATCTTGTTTAAGAATTTCGATATCATGTTGAGGTCTGGGTCCCCTCCATCCATCTTGTCTGCGGCGTAATCGTACCAACGGAACTTTAATATAGTAGGCATCTTATCCGTGATGCTCTTTAGTATTTCCGGTGACTGCAGATATTGCGGTTTCCGTAGCCCCCTTATTGCTGCGACGGTGTTATTTATGCAGCTTGCCAGCATGCATATGTCGTACGCGGAGTCACTGATCGCTGGCAGCTTTCTTATTTTACTCAATTCCGCCAGGACCAGGGCATCCGCTCTTCCATATAACCGCCTCAGTGCTTCTATAACTTCCTCCGGTGTGCTTTCGGAGTATAGTAGGCTGCGAACCCCTTCTCTTGCCTCTCCCTTCAATGCTCTTCTTAATCGTGCCATATTCTGCACGTCGGAGAAGAGCGGAGCGGTGTCGTCGTAGACGGCCTTGAATGCCACCCACTCCCTGCAGTCTCCCTCGAACGGTGGTAGGTGGTGCATGTAGTCCGGCTGCGCTATCCATCCTTGCTGTGTGGTCTTTATTGCCTCAGCGATGGCTCGGGCTAGGCTTCGATGCTCTTGACTCTTCTCCATATGTTGGCCTTCTGGTTTGGTGGCGAGGGCTGGACCGGTTTCAATATGCCGAACGTCTTCTTTATGTCCTTTTTCTTCTATATGTTCGGTGTCTTCTATACGCCCTGCCGATTGACGGACCCAGTCCCTGACCTGGTCCTCCTTGTCAGTAGGCTCTTCAATAATTGAGTCTTCTTCTTTATCGTCGTCCGCCTGGATGATTTCCAGACGAAGCCTCGCTGCCACTGTAGCCGCTTGTGCTTCCCGAAGCTCCTTTTCTGCTAATTCTGCACGGGCCTCCAGCTCCTTTCTTCTTCTCTGTGATTTTGTAGATGCTGGCCTGTGTCTCCTCAATGTGGATGCCTCGGTGACCTTTGTTGTACCCGTAGTACCCGTTGTACTCGTAGTACCTATTGTTGAGGTGTCATATGTCTCATATGACGTAGTTTCTATTGAGCTGCTTTGTTGTGCCGCAGCCTCCGTTTCGCCTGGTTGCTCCCTCGGTGAACCCTTCTGGCTTCTCGTGACCGGCATCTTGGCTGCCACGAAGATCCGGCTTCGAAGGACCAACTGTTGGGGGGGCGGACCGACCGCTAATCGCTACCACCTTTAGAGAAGGATAGGTGCGACGGCGTCCCCCTCTATATTATTTGGACGGGCGTGGATTCTCTCTGGGTCTAATAGAGAGCGCCGGTACCCGTCTCAGTGGTGACAGTCGGATGTCGGTGTTTAACGAGTAGCCTCCCCAGGGGTGCTATACGGCACGAACCGGGCGATGATGTCTCGGAACGGGAATCGACGAATGAAAACACGTATTCTCGAAGAAACGGCGATCCCGAGCCAACGGTCGATATGACGTCACAGAGACTTGTAAAAACGCACTCGATGGAATCACTGGTTGAAGCGTCTTGAACTACTTGTTATATCCGGAACTACTGGAACTGCACGAACTACGATTTTGTACTGGCCCGATGGAGCTTAAGTAGTTCAAGGCTATACCATAATGAGAGCCACCCAATTTTTGTGGCTTTCTAATTTAATTTTTACTATTGTTGGCTCGGTTTTCGCTCGATATTTATTTAATTATTATCTTTTATCTTTTATATTATATATCAATTTATAGGTAATTGTACACTCGATATGATACAATAATTTCCTAATCAATAATAATCCCCTTTAAAAAGTTACATCATAAAAACACTCAATTTTACACAGGTTTCTGTGGTTACATTTCCTTAAATCTATGTTTTCTACTTCTTTATATAATTCTATATTATATTCTATGTTTTATTTATTCTTATTACACTATTTATTACTAAAAAATATAAATTACATATTCTATGTTTTATTTATTCTTATTACACTATTTATTACTAAAAAATATAAATTACGTAACATTTACGTACGCGGATATGCGATTTTCTATTTTTCATAATTTTTCCATAATTCTTTGTGTATTGCATTCCTATCTATTCAAAACATATTTATATAATTCAATATTTCAATTAATTAACTGGGAAATATGTAAAAATCTTAAAAATAAACTATAAAAATGTCGTCGTCTCGAGTTGTCCTTACAACTAGTAGGTGGCGCGGGTCGCAAGTTCACGCGCGTCGCCAACAAATAGTATAGTTCAAACTACTATTCTATTTATAGCACCTACTCTATAAAGTTCGATGTTGCCAAGAATATGTGAAACGCATGAAATGATGCCATGTCTATTATTTATCTATGCCATACTAATTATTAAAGGTCCTTGTGTTCCGTTGTTTGTTATCTTGTAAATATATTTTGGTGGTGTGTAGATCCTTACTATTAATTGGGGAACAATGTTTTTTTCTTGTTGAAAAGTAACTTATACCCTTTTCTATAACCCCGTATAATGTGTATAAAAAAATGTCATAGTAAGCGGCTTAATAACTAAACAGTGAAAGCATCAGCAAAGTAGGTTAAAAATTATCTCTGACACTGGCAAGGCAAACGCTTCCGTGAGGTAAATAATGAAAAAGGTATGTTAAAGAAGGTATTGGGACTATAAATTGAGCAGTCTGTAGGAGGGGTCATGATATACTGGTTGTACGGGTCCACTGTCGCCGGGTGTCGGATTACAATAGGCTAGGACGTTATCTACTATTTTGTTTATTTTACGTATAGTTGAAACTTGTAGGCGTTAGGGATCCTCGTTTTGAGATCTCGAGATATTATTAGAAGCGTATTTAGACATATTAGAAAGCTTGAGGAGACACCTCATTGAAATATATAGTACTAATGTTACAAGCTCAAGAGATTGTCCGTTTCTATATTTTTATATCTGAATCTACCAATCGGTATTGAATTAGAAAAAATGTGGGCACGTATGCAGTTCTAAAATTATATAGCGTGAATATACAAAAAAATACCTTTTTCCCGTTTCGAACCAAGAGAAAAATTCGTCCAAAAAAATTTAATGCTATGAACAATACTTTAAGTAAATAAGATACACAAATATAAAACAATACAAAACTATATTTAAAAGGAATAGTTTATATAACACTAGTAAAACCCTTCGGCTTCGCACGCATTTCCTATACACTAATTATATTTGACTCGTTATTTTATACATTCACCAGCGACCAGCGACGTTGTCCTACTCTTATAATAAAAAAAAAACTTAGAATCAGATTGCAGGGCCACCTGCCGAGTACAATTGTAAATCTAAACTATTCTTGAATCCACCTGAACACACATTCAAAAATTCATCACAGTCTGTCCAGTCGTGTAGAAGGAATTTAATGAAATACGCACGTACAGAATAATTATATATATATATATATATATATATATATATATATATATATAAATATAAAGATCTATAGAATAATAACTATCTTACTGACTGTTATTCTTAGATATACCTTAGAAAAAGAAATACGATTTATTAGCTACCTTTATGGTGTGTACGTCGGAGAGTGTAACTTGTGTAATATCAAGGTAAAATTTTACTCTCAACAATTTCTTATAATGCACCAATAAAATACGCTATAAAAATACATACCTACGAGAAACAATCAAGGATATTAAAACGTGTACTGGAAATCTAAAGAATGGCCTCAATTTAAGATAAAACCCATTACGTTCCACTTATGTGCCATGAATCGGACCCTTCCAGTATCGAAATATCTAACAATTCCGGCCCTCGGCGTGTAAGGGCTGAAATAAATGTAATATTGTATTGGTTCGACATCGGTAACATCTCTCGTAAGGGTATCGACCCCCTGTAGATCGGACAGCGTTAGACAAACGGCACAGGGACGAAATCAGTTATACAACATTTTTATTAAAAAAAAAAGTAATACTGACAGAAGGCGTGTACTGGACTTGAAGCAAGATAGATTCCTCACAAATGTACTGGTAATGTATTATTTTTATTATATATACTCCGAAATCTTTTATTAACATACGACTGGCTAAAGTAAAGGAAGTTGAAAGTAATTTGCGTTATTATTACAAATATATTCCATGCTAATATCGGTATTATAAAATATGAATCCAAAGCTTGCAAAGCAAATCTAAATTGTAAAGGAAACAATAACGAAAACTTTCCACGTTTAAGATATAATATTTGGATTTAAAAAAGTTTCCTTTAAAATACGTTATACGATTTGTTTTTTCAAACCACGATGGTAGCAACCAAGCATGCGGGTCGCCTAATGATAAACCACCACCGCAGCTTATGGACGCTTGCAATACCGTGCGTTGACGACCCATTACTCCGGTTTCCACCTTCGGCACGAATACCATTCTAATGATTATCCGCAGACTGGCGGTTCGACCTCCCAGGACGGAGATTAAATGATCCCTGGATTCTGAAACCCTACTAAGCTGCGAGCAGCCAGCGATAAACCGTTTCACTGGGTCTCCCTAACCGCCGCATCAACACTAAACGTCCATACATCCCAAGAACCAACCACATGAACATAACGCTACAGAAGAATACCGTCCCTTGACTGTGATCCTCTGTAAGGTAAAAGTACTCACCAAGTCGGGCTGCTCCTGAGGAAAACGAATCCTGCTATGTCCTACCTCACTTGTACATGATGGTAATCTCAGTGCAATTCAAATAACAATGATGACCAGTGAGAGATCTATAATCCATCGGTAATTGTCAATGTGATATCGGCCCACAAAAACCTCACGGTAGAAAATTAGGGCTGGTTAATAAACAAATGTCTGGTGTATCATCATTTGCTTGGTGGTATAGAAACCTGTCGGGTTCATACACTTTATCATCCTACTTGGAAATTGGATCTCCATCAGCAAATTCTGTAACGTGACACACCTAAACGTGCAGCTATGGTGACTGTGAAGTTACCACCGAGTCAGATATATTCTTGTCGACCCGTCCATAATTTGATATGAAATTAGTTAATGTGCTAGGTGGTAGGTAGCTAGATATGATGCGGGATCAAATATCAGATATACGAGTACGTTAACTTTCAGAGAAAGTAAATATTATAATGGTCCTTAGTATGCAAGTTCCATAATATCGTGTCTATGCATTTTAGTACTCAATAATCTATTTTTTTTTGATGTTATAGGGGGCAAACGAACAGGTGGGTCACCTGATGGTAAGTGATCACCGCCGTCCATAGACACTAGCAACACCAGGGGAGTCGCAAATGCGGCCTTATAAATATGTGGGCCTCCGGCGCTCAAATATTATGACTAACTAGTGGTCGCTCACGATTTTGTCTGCGTTAGTAGTATATTTATTAATTATAACCTATATATATGTTACTCTAATATATGAAATTTGTTATTGTAAAGTTCCATCAAAATCTGTTGAGTACTTTCTGTATGAAAAAGTAACAAACATCTATGCATCCTCAAGAACTGTCTATTCTTAGATAATATTATTTATCTTATTAAAACATTTAAAAATCTAGCAAAGGCTCTCGTTTGCAGTACGTCCCTGTATAAAAAAAAACCCCAAACCAATTCCCATAGAAACCCATATACACGATTCTGCTAATTATACCATAGATAATGACCGTTTCAAATTTATGGTCATCATCTGCCAATACGCGTTCCTTTAATGGGATACCGTTTAGCACAATTCCTTTGTTCGTGGTATTGTCTGTGGTTTGCTTTATCTATATTCGTTTGTTCTGTGCTTTAAATTTATCAATGGTTGTTTTGAATTATTTTTCATTTGTAATTTCTAGTTAATTACTCGAAAATAGAGCGAATTATTTTTCTGAGTTTGAAGGTTGTTAAGGTTATTTTTTTTAAGTGTGTACTTGTAACATTGCATATATATCTTTTGGATTTTATTCTATTGCGTCAGGTGTGACCGTGTACAAATATGTCATTAGGCATTGATTTTTGTTCTATTTAAATACATATTATGTATAACTTGTATATTGATAATATCCATACAAATAGTACCTTTTGTTTTATTTACGTGGGGAAATCCATCATGGGCACGCCACCCTTTCGGGGGAGAGAGTGGGTAGTGTGAGACTCTTACTCACTAAAGCCCCACGGTGTACTGCCGCCGCTTTGGTTGTGACGACATGGGACCGTATAGTACTATTACCATGTCACCTCAGCGGCTAGCCCAACGGAGGTGTCCGCCGGGCGTCGTCCTCATAATGGGGGTCAAGCTGGGTACACACCAGCCACTGTCGTCAGCCTAAACCTGTGCAATGGGGAGATGGGCCTAGTACCTATATTACCTGTGTCTGCCTACATCTATCTCAGTTTAGACTGTTGCCTAACGTGCAATTTTCCAATTTCAATAGAAATATGCACGTAACGTATAGATAGCTTATCTGACAATTTTCACTAGGTAAGTGTATTTACAAAAAAAAAAAAACAAGAAATAATATATACAATTCATTTATACATAATTACCCACAAAGTTATTTGTAACAAGAAATTAAATCATAAAATATATTGGCGTAATAAAATGGGCAAGCGTTTCATAAATTGCGAAATAATTATAATAGAGTGATTTGTTTGTAATTAAATTTCGAATTCGAGAACTTTCGAAATATCTACTTGGAGAGGAGAAACATTACCCTTGCACGTGGATTAGTTAGTCGGGCCTTTGCTTTACCAGTTCGAATATGACTGCTGACTTGCGATTGCCTGGTGTCACGTATATCTAAAGAAAATTAAAGCACCATATTATTTGTTTAGGCTAATATTAGTGAATATTATACTAATAGATAGAGGACTTTTCAGAGTATTTACATATCGTTATACATTTCCGTAGAAGCTAAGCACTAGTTTAAAAAGTTAACAGATGTAACCCAAAAAGGGTAACATAAAATGAACCCACAATTAATTCAGGTAAAACATGAGATTCACATTAATACAATAACCAGTAATGAGTAACATATACACTATTAATATCTGTAGTTTTGAAATCCTATGATTTCAATAAATTTTCGATTGTCTATACAACGTGAGAAAAATGTAACAAGATATTAAAAAAAAAAATCGAAATCGAATGCCACTTAATAAAATGTCACTTTCCAATATCTTGTCTTCATTGTCGTCAGATACGAGCACTTCAATGCTATTGTTGCCCAATAAAAAAAATCTACAAATTATTTAACAAAATTTCTAAGAACGCGTCAAAGTCAATACGTGTTAAATTATTTCTACATTAAAATCCATATCGTAATCGATAAATGTAAAAAAAAAACATATTCGAGCAATTTTGCACTTTGACCACTACAAATTAAAGCACAGTTAGAGTGTTACTTATTGTCGAAAATCATCTCGTAAGCGACATAATGGAATGAAGACGTCAAAAGTCAAACAACAATGGACGGCTGATTGCCGCGTCCCCATTCAACGATTATTCACGGCCATTATATTCTATTTAGTTCAAAATAACCGTTTAATAATAGTTTACGGACCAGCGACGGGTCCCCCTTACCATGCTTATTAACAATACAATAAAATAAATAACAAAATAAGCCACTTTACACCTTCTTGGAAGCTGGCAGTTGCGCTCAGTGTGTTGTAAAAAATATTTGGGAAGAAAAAAAAAGACATGACAACGTACAGCTAACACTCTCGCACGCGTACGCACGTCCCTTTCGAATTTATTATGAAGTGTATTTAATTCTCATTTCAAACTATTCTGACATTATGTCGTTTGACAGATTTTGAACTTTAAGCTACACGATTTTGAGGTTAGTTTTGATATTTTTTATCGTTTTCGCCGAAACACAATAAACGTTACAATATAATAACAATTAGATGAAGTGGAAAACGATATGGTCCATGTGTCAATCCCATTTCACGGGAGCGTTGCTATAAAATTAATATTTTATTATATATATATAAAAAAAACAACAATAATTATATTTGTCAATTTTTTTTTATGTTGCAAAGTTCCTTTTACGTTAAAGACAATGTTGTGCCCGTGGCTTCGGTTTTGTGGAAATTATTTTTATTTATTAAATTATAACTTTGTTATTAACTCTAATTATTTTTGACGTTAATAACAACACTTTTACAAATAATATCAATTTTACAAACGTGAGACTAACCATAACAGAAGTCTATGTTTTAAGAATTAATGTTGAGACCTTAGTAATATATTAAGCTTTCATAAAAATTGAAAATAACTCCTTAAATAGTAATTTTCACTGATAAATGATGAAATCTGTGTAGGTACTTGAGATCGGTTAAAATCGTGTATTCTCAGAGTTTATGTTCGTTCTGGGCCTCTGGCTGACTGTGAATTAAATATGGATGAGGTTCTTCAAATATAAATACTAACCATTTTCAGTATAACCCTCATTAAACAATACTTATAATTAACAATACTGTTTTTTTTCTGCTTACTGATACCAATATAAGTTTCAAAGGCTCAGTTTTCGTCAGACTATAGGAAAGAACATCAACGCTAACAATAAACTCCAATAATTCGGCTTCATTGAGCATTGTTTCTGATATAGTCCGAGTTTTCTCCAATCATTTCATTTCTTTGAATGCCTTCCGAAAGGTAAATCATATGCCAACGCCTATGCATGATACAATGATCATCTTCTTATCCTCATCCCACCTAAGTAGGATCGGCACAAAATGTTTTCCTTTTCCACTCTCCGCTATCAGATGTCATCTCAGTATTTACACCTTTTATACACATACATCATTTTTCACACAATCCATCCATACCTTCTTCAGTTTTCCTCTACTCTTATATCCGTCCACCTTCATACTTCAAACTTTTCTGACTACATAGCCATACTATGCTAACCAATTACTCCTCGACTTCTCTGTCACTGGTGCTATTTTCAAACTTCCTCTTATATACTCATTCTTAATCTATCGATTCCAAATATACCACACATCCATCTTAATACTCCTATTTCAGCCACGTCTACTTTAATCTTATTCGTCTATTGTGTAGCCCAGCACTTAGATGCATACCACACGTCTACTAAGTTACATGAATGTTATAGATTTCACAATCGTAAAACGTACCTTTTTTTTGACTGACCACACTGTTGACCTGGTAAGGCCTCTACAGTTTCACCGGACTACTAAGGGGAGCGTTTAAGGCACTCACCCCACTTTATATAGGTAAAACGTACCTAGTTTGAGGAAGATAGTATATACTGTTAAAATATGTAATTTATGTTTTACGGCTGAACAGTTAAATCCTTATGTACTTGACGAGGACTTATCATTTAATCTTTATTGATACAATGCTACTGAATTTTGATTCATTTGTTGGCGAATATATATTGTATTGTTGAATTCATTTTCAACTTAATTTCCGACATTATAAAGTTGAATTTAGCTTAATGTTATATACTTACGCTCTTGATCAGATGTTTAAGTGATACATATTAAATAGTCTGATGAAGGTGGAACTATGTGTGGTCGGCGATGTACGTTTAGACCTCAATAGAGGTCACCGTTGCTTTAGTCAAGGTTCGAGTTTTTTATGTCTGTAATAAAACGATTGCGATTTTTTCCTTCTTAAACAGTTGGTGGAAATTGATTGGAAATATGCTAAGAATACAATTCTGTTAATCTTTCGATTAGAATATCTGTAAACATTTTTACACTATAAATATTAATTAGTAATTTCACCATGAGCTTATAAGAGATTCACTGCAGGGCTATAGGCCTCTTCTCGAAGGAAGGTATGGACATAATCACCACGCCAGCCTGCCACGTATTGGCGATTTCAAACTCCGAGAGACAGTTCTATATTTCTCCACATACGGTGGTACTACAAGAACATTTCTCAGGTTCAAGTTTCCTCGTCATGCTTTTCTTTACAGTCAGTCTATAGTGCTACTAATTTGAATGAGTAAATGTATGCGAATTCCGAAAAATTCTTTGACACATGGCGGGGTTCGAACCTGCGGACTTCGGATTGATATTCCACCGGTCATATCTCTCGACCACTACGAGTCATTTAAAATATATTAATGTAAAAATATATATATACTTACTTCTGTATACTATTATATAAAGAAAACATTTGATTTTTTGTATATAATAGACAAACTCAAAAAATACGTAACCGATTTAAAAAATTCTTTCACTTATAGAAAGCCATTCTAACAGAGAGAGTAACTTGGCTTGAGTTTTTTTGCTAGATTACTACGTTGTTGATACAACCTATGCCTATGGTTAATCGATTTCAATAGTAGGTAGGTACCGTAACCCTGAATGACCTCAGAGAAGCAGGCATTCCTGAGAAATGAGTCCAAACATATCTTGTATTAGTGCTAGAATACAGGAGCGTGACCAAAACGCAACCACTTACATCAGGTGTGATGACCGGCATCGTGGCACGCGTAGGCACACGCCTAGCTTGCAAACCAGCATGACAGTGACGCCTACTGATGAGTCGTAGATCTCTAGACGATCGCCGTTTGTTTTTGGACTACGCTATCCTTATCATCAGGTTCAGTGACGTTACTCTGCCGTGCTTAGGTAAAACAAAACTTTAGAACAGAACAGAAACGATAAAACAACCTCTATTGTTTTGTTATGTACTTTACAGTTTTTGCCATTTGATCACAATCTCAAAGGATGTTAAATAACTTTATAAATCAAGATGGCAAAGACACTACTTCTGGAGAATAACAGATTCTCAAATCCAGCTGTCGGAACACACTTGTATGTGCTTGGAGTCAGATTTTCAACTTGAAACTTAGTCAGGAGCGTTTAGAATCATCCCTACAACCATGCTACTCTTTCATTACGAATCAGAGACAAGGATTCCAACCTACTCGATCTACGCGGTGTCCGAATAAGCTAATCGCTGAACATCATCGCTTTAAGATTGTAGTGTTAAATCATTAAATTAAAATTCTTCCATGTTTATCTCAGCCGTAGGAAACTACCTGCTTTTTGTTGGTATACCTGAACCTGAATTAGGTCTGCTGAACACGTTTTCTTCCTTTATGTGTTGACACTTTTTTTTTTTTTTCGTGGGGAAATCCATCATGGACGCGCCACCCTCCCGGGGGAAAGGGTGGGTAGTGTGAGACTCCTACTCACTAAAACCCCACGGTGTACGTCCACCGCTTTTGTTAGGGCGACACGAGATCTATGTGTTGACACTTGGCCAAACGTTATTCGACCGACAGTCTACCTGACGTCAAACCCTCTTGGAATATCGTTGACCGTCTCTAATCAACTACATTTAAATAGCCATAATCATCGCCTTTATGCCTTACAAATATACGAATTAATATATTCTCACTTTAAAGTCAATATTAGAGAACACATAGACATGGATAGTAAGTGCAAAAATAAAAAATATATATATATTTTCAACCAAATTTAATTAACTGTGCTTACGTTCGAGTAATCGATCTCCTCGATTTTCGCTGTAAACTAAAATGACAGATGCGAATTCTCGAACCTTTTTTTTTTCGGTCGATGTATTTTTTTTCTCTTGAACACACTACAACAGAAAATGGAATCCAAACATTAAACGGCCAATTAAAATAGCAATTTAGCCTACAACAAGGATCCATTGTGACGGGTTGTCAGAACGCCCACTTTAAATTTAGAAAAATATGTGTATTTTTTTTTAATGTCAATGGATCGTTTTACAAAATGCCTTTCGTGTTTCGAATGTTTTTACTGTTTGTTTTTTTCATATCTTAGTTATTAGTTGTTTATGGATTAAGCTTCGAGAATTTAAATGATATTTTAGCATACTTTTTAATACAGATTATACTGCAGTTTCATATTTACACTTTTAATATTGAATCTTAAAGGAATATTCAAATAAGCACAAAAATTGACTACAGGAACGCCACTATTAATAATAAACACGTGCGGAACCGGGTGCACAGCTAAATAAACTATAAAACTGCTCATGAAGATATGAATATAAAAAAGGACATGAAGGAGGTTGTTACAATTTCTAGTGCTTTCGACCAAAATAATAGTTCGTTAAGCTTATCGAAGTGAAACGTTATTTCGGTGTATTGAACGTTGAATGAAAATTGATCGTCACGCTGGGGCCGGTGACGCCGAATCGGGTTAACCCGATTCGAGACCACATCAAGCGTGCTCGAGTTGATCACGCAGTAAATCGTGTATGTGAACATTTACTGTCGAACAACGAGTGCATGGTTATTGTTATTAAATGTTATTAAAAAAAACAGTGTGTAATTCACAAACAGTAGAAATGAAAACTAAAAAAAATATTAACTATTCATATAAATGATACAGGTGAACAAAACACCAGTCTGGTTATGACGTCTTTTCTTAAGGTTTCGTAACAGGCAGGCGCACAACATACTTACCTAACATACACACGTATAACGCTTAGACCAGACCAAGTATTAAGTAGTGTAATATGGTATGAAAAGACCGTGAGTATAAAACATACTGTATAATGTATCCTATCTCATTCTCTCACACGCTAAATCCTATATATGTGTTTGCCTCTTTTTAATGTCGTTTTTTCGTCTCATCGAGTTTAAAATCAGAACGGGACTAAAAAGTTTCAACTTCATTAGTGTTATATATGTTTTGTATTTAATCACTGTAATATTTCAAGTGTATATTTTTAAGTGGATACATCAGAAGTTTCACTTCTGTCGTGAGATTTACGATGTTCGCTTTTTTTTAAAATACATTATTATTATCATTTTGCCACCAAAAAGATCATTTACTAAACATTCAAACACTCGACCATAGAGACAAGTGGCGAGAATTAAAATTCATTAACCCATTCTAAATTCGAACGGACGCACCCGTTGTTCATTAAACATAAAGCTTCGCGTGCATTCAAAATTGAATTATTCAAAACGCATTCGACATATTAGTTATGTTTAAGTGAGTCTCGTGGTAAGGCATCGCATAGGTACACCCTACTTGACCACACCGTGTGTTCCTGTAACGTTTTGAATTGAATGCAACGTTGTTTATTGATGTGACGCGCTCCGAATAATGTCCTTTCACGTGAAACCATGGAGTCGTGTTTTTTTTTTATTACTCCGACTCGTTTATTAAGCAAAGGTCGTTACTGGATTAGTCCTAATAGTAATAAAATAAATTTATGACGTGTTGTTTTCGTGTTTTTATTTGTTCTTGTGTTTAAAACTAATACAATGCATGATTCTTTTGTAGTTTATTTATTATACTTGTTGGACTTTATAAAAAATTCTAATAAGATGAAACTTTTTATTCTGTTCTATTGTCTTATTAGAATGGGTTATTGAATAGATAATTATGCCCCAAGTAATTCTGTTTTTTATTGAAAATCTATTATTTACTTAATAATGAGGTTTTTTTTCTAGTAGCTTCTTTCAAAAGTTTATGAGTTATACTAATTGGAGCCCGAGTCTTCGTTCTTGTATAGGTTTTTAAACGGATCAATTGTTAAGTATATTTTTTTATTTACCTTTGTTAAATTACATGATTACTGATTATACCCTATGAGACAGCGTAATGAAATATAGTAGTAGATAATCCTTCATCATAATCGGTTTAGTTATTACAAGATTTACTCGAACAGATAAAAGATATGTAAATTTTATTTGTATGTAGTAGTATATTGTACTCTTTATATAAAAACGGGTATTGTAACCGAAATACGAAACGAGAGAATGCTGATTAATATTATAAATGGGAATGTGTGTTTGCTTGCTTATTCGCTTTTTTGTTTGTTTGTTACGCTTTCACACCTTAACTACTCAACCGATTGTTATAAAACTTTGCATAGATAATGTCATGGGTACAGAAAAAGACATAGGATACCTTTCGTCAAGTAAAAATATACTGTTCACGAGGAATAGGTCAAATTTGCCTCAACGCGAGCAAAGCCGCGAGAAAAAGCTCGTAAGACTATATAAGAGCTGTATTTTTTTTTTATATTATAGGGAGCAAACGAACAAGTGGTATGGTAAGTGATCACCGCCGTCCATAGACACTAGCAACACCAGGGGAGTCGCAAGTGCGTTGCCGGCCTTTTAATATATGTGGGCCTCCGGCGCTCTCACTGGCCGAACGAAACGCAACAGTGCAAGCACTGTTACTTCACGTCGTCTTTCTGTGAGAGGGTGGTACTACCCCGGGCGAGCCGACCCATTCATGCTGAAACCAGTAATAGCTTCAGCGTAGCTCTACCACCTACAAAGCTGTATAGATTATTTCAATTCAGTGTTTTACGTATTAATCCCGATTTAAAATCTATCAATGTCAGTACATCAAGACCCGTTCCCGATCCGAATTCAGTCCGTCTGTGCGTAATAGTTTTATGTGCACGTCGTTGATTTCCTGCGAGCAGGGTGGGGCGTGTGCCCGTTGAATGCTTTATGCAAGCGCCTTAGGTCGCGTACACATCGTTGCATTTTAAATTAACGTGAAAAATTACTGTATTAATAATGGTAATTTCTGGCTAAAATATGGCTTTGGGGGGACTCGTGAACATACCTTATTTGTTAAGTCGAAAATTATGTGCCAGGTTTATAATTAATAGTATACTTTTGGAATTGTATTTTTAAAATTATCACTATTTTTAAATTAATTTCAGCATCTTTTTCAATTAAACGACATATAAAGTGTTGTAATCATAGTATTGTGGTAGGGCTTCTCTTGAAGCTCGTCGGGTTAGCTACGACTCTTAAGATGAAAATCTGTTACCAAAGTGTGATCATGTAATAGTGGACTTGAGAGGTAGATTTCCTATAGGCTTGATATATTACCTACTTAGGAGAAATCGTCATTTAACTCAAGGTTTGATTTTGGTCAAATGTTTAGCGTTATTTATAACATAATATATTATATTAAAAAAATGTCTGTTTTGAATTTTTCTATATTAATAGTTCCATTTATCTTCCAGAATCATAAAAAAACGTATATGATATTATATATTTTATGAATGCCCTCTCATTACAGGTTTACTTATTTAGTAAAACAATAATTCGAACTACGCAGCCCATTTGTATTAGGTATACAAAAAACAAATTATAGGTTATGGTATTAACGTGCATGAACGCGGCCTTTATATTCAATATGTAAGCTATCAGTGGTGACAATAGATTCTTAATTTTGATGCGATGCGTCGTAAGTGTGTAGAAAACTTAGTATCTCCCAAGTCGTTATATTTTTTTCTAACTTATTAATATCATATTGAACGTGACTGTGAGACGGATGTTGAGCGTTCGATTCGTGTATAATGATCCTAAGTTTATGTAAGTATGGATTTAGTGATGAAGAAAGAATGTAGTAGTTAGGTTATAGAACGTTATAAAAGCTCCCAACACGTTATGGTTTTGTCACAATGTTTTGGTTAGAATTCGAACGTTCGTCAATAGACGCGGTGTCCAGTCATGTCGCCGCTAAACTATTATTACTTCAAAGTTTCGTGTCGTGATACTTCTATCCAGGTGCGAGTAGTTACTGAAAATTAAAGCGAATGGAGACATAGTGTCTGATCTTTACAACTCACTCGTGTCGGGGGACCTCCAGAGACAATAAACTAGCTTCGTCTGGGGATGAAAGATGCTTTGACAGCCGGCAGGTTCGATTACCGAACATTTGTATAACGATAAGAGTAGTTAATTCTTGAGTGTATAATTGTGCTCTCGTGTGTTTATATTTATAGCTAATTGGGCCTCAAGCTAAGTAGGTATACATTGAGAAATTATCCGACATAGTGTCTCTTTTTTCAGAACACACAAAAAAATATCCCTCTTGAATTCGAATCCATGACTCTCTCAGCGCGGCGGTAGCAACGAAGTCATCGAACCGTTTACACCACTGCACCATATTATGAGATCCTGAAAACCTCATGCAATAGTAGACGCTACTCCTTATTCATATTTATTATAGTTTAGTTTAGCCGAGTTGATAAATACAAAATACATGTTTGATTGTGGATTGTGTGCAAAACGATATGTGCATTAAAAGGTGTGAATACTGAGATGACATCTGACAGAGGAGAGTCGAAAGGAAAACATGTTATGCCGACCCTACTTAGGTTGGATAAGGATAAGATGAAGAAGAAGACGAAGATTCATGATCTCTGACCTTCGTAACAGTTAGGTGCCTATCACAAAATTTAGAAAATAAATAAATTTCCATACAAGACTACAGATTTATTAGCATCTTAATCTCAATCCTAACTAATATTGTAAATGCGAATGTGAGTTTGTTATCACATTTTCATGTCTTAACAACTCAAATTATCATCATGGAATTTTGCATACCTACACGTTATCAGAGTTACAGAAAATGGCACCTTTCATCCCCAGTAAAAAAATACTGCGCATGAGGGTCGGGTCATCTCTAAGGTAGTCTCAAATCAAACCACGAAACTTAGGAACTGAGCAATTACCATGCATAATTTAGGCTGTAAAATATGCTAAGGAGAACTAACTACTAAATTTTTTTTTGGGAACTGACTATACGCTGTTGGCCTGATGAGCTTTCACAGCTACACCGTACTAATAGGGCGAGCATTTATGACGCTCCGCCGCTTGGCAACAAGCTTTCGGGTGCCAAATTGGCCGAATCTCGGCTTGGGCTATAGACTTGGATGCAACAACGCGAATCTATATAAGCTAACCTAACTAAGCTAATCATACATATACGAATTAGTGAAGCACACATGTGTACCAGCATGTGTGCTTCACGAGATCCACCAAGTACATATTTTGTATTTATCAGCTCGGCTAAACTAAAACATTTTTTTTTATATTATAGGTGGCAAACGAACAGGTGATGGTAAGTGATCACCGCCGTACATAGACATTAGCAACCCATCCAGCGTTCTACTAAGTAATAGTGTGGACGGGCCGTGTGACGCTACGTTGGATGTCGGGGGATTACAACGGGAAAAATTAAACACGAATGAAACCGTGTGGCATAACTATTAAATAAACAATGATAGAAGTTATTGTTTAAAGTGTTTAAAATTAAAACACCTACGTCATTACCCGATAAAAAGAACTATCAGACGGTGACCAAATACTAATGCCCCATAAATATTAATACGCTACGTGATACGACTAGAGATTTATTATAAAAAGTCATTGTTTAAATGAAGATTAGATGAGATCGATAAGTCGAAAGTATAGGCCGTTTAAGCCTAATCTTTCTTTTTATATCTTAACTAGCTTATAGTCATTGCTTTGTGTGTGCATGACAAGATTCTAAAACAACTTTTCTTGGCAGTATATACACGAGAGCAATGGCATCGGTGTGAATTAATTCGATCTCTTACTTTTTGTCACGTCTATATTAAGGTCACTGGAATTGAGTCCTTTAAGCCCAGTAGTTTCCTGTCAAGTCTGAAAGTGTGTAAATATTTTGGATTTTAGCTAGATCTCAAAGTGTCATTATTACTTATTTCTAAGTAACTGCCCATTCAGGCGTAGCTTGAGTGTATTGATAGAAAAAGAAAAAGACATAATTTTCTCTTTAATTAAATAAAATGGTAGCTGTACAGCTGAACAACAGTGTGTCAATTCTGTAAATTAATTTGAAAATCTCCTCACTATTTTCAACTACTGTTCACACATTTCATACAGACCTTGTTCTCGCATCTACAACACACAAAAAAAATAGCCAAATAATTGCAGCTGTTCTGAAGCGAGACGCTTAGATAGATATATTTGGCAATTGATTTTAATTATACAAATTAATAATTTTTCTTATGTTATTTGACCCCACATTGTATAATTTTATTGGAATCTTGTGTAGGTAATATAATTTGGTTATTTTGCTATTTGGTATCATAATAAATACTTTGTAATAATTTTCCACGTGGTAGTAATAATCTTTAATAGTAAGGTTTTGTTGCCAATGCAGGATAAAAAAAATTATATGAATATACCGCACAGCCCTTATAATATTTAAAGGAACAGTTTAAAGAATATATATGTTTGTACTTTTTTATTTTTAAGACAAATATTGAAATACGAACTTTCGAATCCGCGCGGACGCAACACTGACGAATTCGGGTCGAACGGGAGCGACAGACGTCCGCCCCGCTCGCTCGTGTATCGCGGTCCCGCTCGCACGTCATTATGTTATTAGCCCTCGTTGTGCATCAAGAGCTGTGATTAGCAGGTGATTAAAGTTCATTCAACATAATCATGTAATTATTTATTTATGTTTTTGAGGCGAGTGTGTTTTGTACGTAGTATATTGTGATATTTCACATAAATTATTATTTGTAAACTCTTGGTTTTATTTTAAATTTATTTTGTGTATACTTATGATTATAGCAAAATCTCACCTGATATGGAGTAATGATGTGGTCTAAGATACGCTAAGGCTATAGAGAGATTGGCTCTTAAGTACCTACGCCTTCAATACACCGATTTATGCTTGGTGAAAGATTTTCAACTTGCAGTTTGTAACTATCTCCCACCATCATGCTCTAGTTTCATCAACAAGTTTTCTTTTTAACTTAGAAGTAACTTACAGTGCTTTCGTAACGCTGTAATGATTTTAACTTTATAATGAAATCATATAAATCAAATTGAAATATCTGTTTGTTTGTCCGCACAAATCTCTATAATAACTGGACCGATTTTGGCGAGAGTTTCATTTGTGAGTAGACGACTTTTCATAGTACTATTTAAGCTACTTATCATTAAGTTTTTCCATAGAGACCAGTGGCGGATTAGTAGTTTCGGCCGCCTTAGGCCCCAGGCCATGTAGTAAGTACCAGCCACCCCTTCTCTTTTCTTTCTTTCTTTTTCAATTTCTTGTTATCATCAGTGACTTTTTTTGTCATGATTGGCCGCCCTAGGCACGGGTCTTCTGGCAAATCCACCACTGATAGAGATCAAGCAATTTTTGTAGCATTTACGATAATTTAAAATCGGTAAAAAGGTGGATAGATTACATATTAATGATTCGCTTACTGTATTTAAATAAACTCTGCTTAACTGGCTTAATCCAAATTAAGATTTAAAGAAGCGTTTTAAATAGTAGATAAAATTATTTTATCCCATGTTTTACGATATACTGTATCTGTGGATGCCACGCAACAACGATATCTACTCACGATCACTAATGAAATGAACGGGAACGTTCCCTAGACGTGAGGAGACACACGGCTGATAAGGTATTGCAACTGTTTGAAATATTTTCCGCTATATCCTTCTTTTCGTGAAGAGATATTTTAATAAATTGGTGTGATGGCAGTGGGTATCAAAGTAACTCTTTCTTTCAATATATATACATGCTTCCGGGTGCTAACATCTGCGTATAGAGTCCACTCTTATATCCGATTTTCTACTTTTACTCTAATTTCGCCCCAAGCTGTGTTAAATTTTGGATCCAGTCAAAAGATACGACAGCTCATCGGCAGCAGTCTTTGGAATGAAATGAAATCAAAAATACATTATTCAATTAAGGCTCCGAGAAGGTTTTTTTTTTTATGCTTTATAGGTAAGCGTTTGACCACAATCTCATCTGATGTTAAATTACGATGTGGTCTAAGATGGTAGTCACGCTAACCCTAGAGAAGACTGGCTCTCAAGTGCAGCTGCCGGAACACACCAACAGGTGCTTGGCGACAGATTTTCAACTTGAGGGTGGTAGCTAGCCAGACGGACTTAGAAAAAGCCCTACCACCATGCCGCCCTACCAATTGGTTTCATCACGATGTTTTTCCTTCACCGAAAGCTCCGACTCAGTTGCTTGGATTCGAACCTACGTCCTTCGACGCTGTGTCCGAACACACTACCAACTGAGCCATCATCGCTTCAAGGTGCTTATGAATGTCAAAACAGCCGCAAATTTGGAGATTGGCAAGTAACTCGATCGGATTTGTCTTTTTAACGTTCATTTTCCTATAAAATTATGTTACAATTTCAATAGGTTTTAATGGATGTACAGAGAGGGGTACTAATTTCAGACATTACCGTTGTTCATATATGTATCCACTCTATAATAACCTTTTGATATCAAAACCCACTTGACATAGTGCTTGAACCTACTATCCGATCGGTAATATACTTTGGGACTTCCTTCTAAAACATTTTTATATAATAAAATACACATTTTCGGGGTTTTATTGAGGTTGATACAACAGCGAAAATAGTTGGCCACTGTTACTATTATTTAAATCAGTCGATGTTTTTCAATGTTTTATTTTGCAGACATATATTGAATTATCAAGAATTTTTTGGGTGGGAAGTATATATAATGAATATATAAATGTAAAAACTTTATAGCAGAAATGGAGGTTTAGAATACTTTTAGTACAGAGTCCATTCTCATTTAATTCAGATTACACCAACAAGTCGATCGTACAAAGAACTAATCCGTCCAACGTTCCAGCCCGTGTGTCTCTCAGTACCGACAATATTAACTAGATACTTACTCAGATATTTTTCCACCGGAAACCGAAAACATTATGTACCTTATTATTGTTTATATTTCAAAAAGTAACACAATTCTTTTTTAAATATTACTCATTCATTTTTTTTTTATTTGACCCATTTTATTATAATCTACCGTCGAAGAGTCGGTAAGCGATCGCTTATATCATGGCAATTATGCTAACAGGAAATAAAATATGAAATATTAAGTTTTATATTACACGCTTATTAACGTTGCGCGGGAATGCAGTTCACCAGCTTCGTATTCAGTGAGCGCTTACGTGGTGCATGACTCACGGCTTGGAGAGTATTAAAACTATTCACATATATATTTTTTTATATAATAGGGGGCGAACGAACAGGTGGGTCACCTTATGGCAAGTGATCACCGCCGTCCATAGACACTAGCAATACCAGGGGAGTCGCAAGTGCGTTGCCGGCCTTTTAATATACGAGTATGTGGGCCTCCGGCGCTCTCACTGACCGAACGAAAAGCAACACCACAAGCACTGTTACTCCAAGTCTGCTTTCTGTGAGAGGGTGGTACTACCCCGCGCGTCGGACGAGCAGACCCATTCATTCTGAAACCAGTAATAGTTTCAGCGTAGCTCTACCACCTACAAACCTTTTATCTATTGTTCTACTATGAAGTGACTGCATTGTATAACAATTTAGAAACAACATCGACCACAGAGAAAGCTGTAGTTTATTAGCAGTCATCGCAGTTATATCGGGCTACAAGCATCTTATAATAGCGGCACGCCATGATGGTCGTTTTCATTAGGCCCGATCCCCAGAGTGCAGCCCTCGAGCACGCTGCTAGCGCGACACAGTGACACTGAATGTTTTCACTCACTAGCTTAACAGACACAACACAAATCACCCCCATATACGTGCACACATATGGGTAGGTATACATATGGTAGAAGGGTTTATTTTTTTGTTTCCCTTGTTTTCCGAACTTGGTTCGTTTAGTTGGTTAGTTTATTTACAAAACACATGTTTGAGTTCATGTGACACACATGTGTGATTCACTAATTTATATAGATATGTATAATTAACTTAGCTAGTTTAGCTTAGATTGATTCGCGTTGTTGCATCCGAGGCTACAGCCCAAGCCGAGGTTCGGCCACTTTGGCACCCTTGTGCTTGTTGCTAAGCGACCACTCCTCATTTTAGTCCGTTGAAGCTGTGAAAAGTCAGTTCAAAGAAAAAAATGTCTGTTTTAACGTTTGTCCGCTCATAAATTTCTTATAAGCCAATCAATAACTACATTTGAAGACGCAAATTGCTGTTCTTTATTGTCAATAGTGACGTGCAGTTAGTACTAAAATTTATCGAATGTATGGTTTTAGGACATAGAATTAATTTAATACAGATATGTAAAACCATATATATGTATAACTTTATATAGTATATCTAACTACTCTAACTACTACAATATCTAACAATACAGTATGATCCTGCAAATAAATCTTATCACGTTTTTACTAACAATAAAAAAACAGTGCCATTTAACAGAATCTTTAATCAATTATAATTATTAGTGTACTCATTTACAACACAATTTGGTAATTATATTAAAAAAAAAATTGAAAATTATATGATATGTATTTATAACCTGTATATAACTATATATATAGCATCGCTGGGTAGCTAAAATACCATCTACACTAAATTCGCGTCAAGAAACATTTGATTATATTCTTTTCGAAAATAAATCGACATTTCACGTCACTATTGTCATATAATATGTCAAAACGGCCATCATAGTGTGACGCTATAATAAGCTGCTGAATGTACACGTTAACAGGAACGCGACAAACTCGAAAAGAGTTAGTTAGATGTGTTTATTTACATATGTAGAGTGGTTGTGACGCAATGCACTTACATATCCTTATCACCCAACTTATGTACTATATCGAAAATTAGCTTGCCTCAAAACGATATAAGATTTCACAATAACTATTCCCACTCTATTACATATTTATTTATATATTGTAATTCAAATAACGAAGCATTAAACGATCGCCTAAACAAATCGGGCGAGTGCCATAAGCGCTCCCCTTTGTAGTCCGGTGAATATGTAGGAGGCCAAAGTGCCAGAATGGGATATCAGTTTGAAACAGAAATAGAATTTATTATTTCTGTCGCATATATTTGTGATAATAGATTATTTCAATTTGTCCCGTGAAATAATACGAACGAGTATACTTGGATAAGTAAAAAAAAATATAATAATTATACGTAACAACTTTTATAGTAAAACATAAACGAAGATAATTTTTTATTTGCTTACTCAAATTATATGTGGTCAGTAATTAAATCATTTGTTAACAGCAGTCCCGATCCGGAATGTACAACCATTAACGTTTACGGTTCAGTTTTTAATTACGTACTATACAGCACTATAAAGAGTTTAAATAACTTTAGGGTTCCTTGGGAGATCATGAAACCAAATCATAATCGTTGGGAATTATGACGTCACAAATCATGGTAATCGCCACAACGTTCACAATTTCCACTGGTATTACGACTTGCGAAAGGATCCGCTAGATAATATTCTACTTGCGAATGATTACTAATCAACAGAGAGTTAAAGTTTTCTTACTGCCGTATAATTAAAAATTCATATTGCATTATATACCTACTTCGCTGATTGGGAAAGGCCTTTGGTAAGCTACAATTTTTTTTTCTGCTTATTAACCGCTGCTAACCTTCACAGATTCACCAGACTTTTTGGGCAAGCGCTTAAGAAGCTAAGCCATTTGGAAACAGCCTTAACAGCGCGAAAGTGCCCGAATCTCGACTTAGGCTGTTACCTTAGATACGATATCGCGAGTCTATTAACTAAGCTAGATAAACGAATAATACATGTATGCGTCCTATATAGACGTCAGACATATATGTGTAGCAGTATATGTACCCCGGCTACATAATTTCACGTTACAACGCTAAGAAGCGGAGCAGAAATTATAAATGGCAGCCAATATGGCAAACTGTAGTAGGCAAGGGTGCGTGTAAAAAATTAGCACACACTATGTACAAACTACCTATTTCTTTTTTTTATGTTATAGGGGGCAAACGAACAGGTGGGTCAACTGATGGTAAGAGATCACCGCCGTCCATAGACACTAGCAACACCAGGGGAGTCGCAAGTGCGTTGCCGGCCTTTTAAATATGTGGGCCTCCGGCGCTCTCACTGGCCGAATGAAACGCAACAGTGCAAGCACTGTTACTTCACGTCGGTTTTCTGTGAGAGGGTGGTACTACCCCGGGCGAGCCGACCCATTCATTCTGAAACCAGTGATAGTTTCAGCGTAGCTCTACCACCTAAAAATAGTCCTTTTAATGTGTGAGTGCTTAAGGTACATCCACATACATAGTGAATAAAAATAATCTAAATTATGTGTAAAAAAATCTATATATGAAATCGATTTAAGAGTTATTAGATTTGTTTATATGTAGCTTATTTATAAGATGGATATTACAAATAATGTAAAGACCATGAGAAAAATAAATGTTGTCAAATGTGAGAGAAAAATAAACGCAAATAGAACAATTTTCTGTATATCTTTTCGCTAAAACTCCACTTGAATTATTTATACATCTAATATACAACTAATTATTTTTTTTTAATATTTAGTATTTACTTATTTGGAAATACATATATCTATATAAAACCTGTTTAAAAAAGGATTGCATTTATTCTGTTAACACAGTGTGTAATCGCTTTTTGTTAAACCACGGCACGCAACAACTAATAATATGGAATTTAAACTTAACCAACACACTTGACCAAGTTTTTTCATATATATATGTAACATTTTTTAATCCCAAACAGTGTTTCTTCTACGAATGCCACAGGTTATTATTGTGTGGCATTTACGACCCCTAATAATTGGTTTACTATCACCTTGTTAAGTTGACTGTCTGTTGTCAGCCAGGAGCCTTGTTAGGGCGGGCGCTTGTCACACCGACGTGTAACAACGATATCCACTTAACTATAATATTATTAATGTTCTAGTTTGTGCACGAGTTGACGAAGAGTAAATTTAAAAGTGCCTCCTCGATTCGAAAATCGTATTGTTAAAATAATAAATATTTAATAGTAAAAATAATCAACGATTTTCTTACAATAACACATTTTTTAAGAAACGATAACTGAAGAAAATTTTAACAAAAAATAAACCGACTTTAAAACATCTAATTTATAAAAATATTAGACTGTCATAAAACTACTAATATCTTCTACACTCTACATTTCCTATTCAATTTTGAGGAGATCCCTGATGTATTTTTGAAGTGCATGAGTCAATGTTAAGGAGAATAAAATAAGATCCCCCCGAAAATATCCTTTTTACAGTAAAAACATATTTTCAAATCAATTTATAAATTATGAAGTTCTGAGGTAACAAGCATTGAATAAAACAAAGCAGAGATGAGAATCTCCACATGTATAAAGTTGGATAAAACAAATTAACAATATGTGAACCCTTAAAATGAACTTTAAAGAAGCGATTTCCTAATAAACATTGAAAAGACAATATATGACAAAAAAAAAACCGTGTGTTTATAAAGAACTGTGTATAGTGTTACATCCAGAGTCATTAAATATGCCCAGATGCTCCATAACATACAGAACAAAATGATATACGTGTGATATATGGAATATGCTATGTGAATCCCAAGGAGGGTTGATGTAAGGTGCGCGCGGTCGATCGTAAAAATTAAGCCAAATCATACATCACAACATGAAAAACATGTTGTAGCGACCCTCCTACTTAGGTGGGATAAGGGTAAGAAGGTGAAGGAGATGATGATAAAAAAACCAAGACTTTTTGGTAGGAGTGTAAGTTTAAAGAAATATTCGATATATACATCGAAGATATGAATTTCAATAAGCCGAACAATAGAATACATGTTGGGCTGACTCCGCTTAGCTGGAACAAGTAGTCTAAGAACGCTATGATGATATGACTAATCAAAAACGTGTTAGCCTAATTTGGTCTGAAAATTTAAAGACAAATTCTTCAACAGTGCCACCTACCGGGTCTGATTATAGCTAAGAACAATACAAGTGATCCAATAAGTGTAAAAAAAATTCGTAAAAGCTATTTAGTAGAAGAATTACGAACACACGCACACAGCTAATTTGATATATACGTACAAAGATGTTCACGTCGGTGTGATAGCGATTACACTTCAATAGGTAGTCGTCGGTTTTATATATTATGTACAATTAAAACGCGTGGATTATGGTACCATTAAATACTCAGAATTAATTAGACACTTACCACTATTGGCCACAATAAAATCTCTCATAGCGTTCAGTATCATCGATGTATATACTATTAGCTTTACTCTCGACTTCACCCGGTTAGGGTCCTGCGAAATAAGTATGACATACATATATTAATCAAGAAATAGCTCGATGTATGTTATTCGCCAACGACATTATTACAATTATTGAAAAAGATGCACCTGAAGTCTTGAGAAGGTTAGGAAAGTTACACCTGAACGTTTATTCTGCGACTTTAGTGGGCCATCTAATTTTTCCATTTAAACTGGAGCTATCCTTGACCTTTTATGTTCTGTTATTGATACAAAACAACGGTGACACTAACAATGTTGTAAGGAAGAAGATAAATCTGGAGTGAATTAAATGGTGACAGATCATCAGATACAAAATACATGTATGCGTTAGTACGGGTATACAAAAAGGTACGCATGTTCAGAGACCTCTATGTCTAGTTGCCAAGTAAGTACGGGGGTATTATAAAATAAAGTTACACCGGAGCTTATCTCGTCATCTCTAGTGACAAAACTCATCATCAATAAACATTTTTTATCAACATCTGTATATTGGAAACATCTGAAGACGAACAATGATCAAGAATGAATTCCTCGGTATATTTTAAAGTAAAATTACGCGCCGTGAGACTGACGGACGCCGAACTGACAGAGACACACGGCTCGGAGGACCGGCGCGGCCCGCAACAAAACAAAGTGGAACAATGAAAAACAATGTGTCCGAAACGCAAGAATTGTGAGAGCCGAGGCGCGGTAGATTCCGCGCATACCGCCCGCCCCAATTAAGATCCCGTAAGATTGTCCACTTTCGGTTTTTGTACAGTAGTGTGGTGTCTATGGATTCTTTAGTTGCCGGGACAGATCCTCAAATTCTTATAAATTTTCAATTTTTTTTTTTTCGCCAAATCAAAATAATCTTCATTCTATTATATTTGACATGAGAAACATCAAAATTATCATTTATATTTTTTTAGTGCATACTGATATTTATTTTCAATAATAATTTTTGTAAAAGCTTGCTAATTTTATTGTAAGAACACTTCACCTCACGAAATCGGGGCTGTAAAATTATTCAAGGAAACATGCAAACAAGTAGCTTAACAAGGGAACCGTTCACCCGATAGTGAGATAGTATCACTAGCAATAGAGGAAAACTATGTTCAATAGCCAAATAACTAGTACGTAATATTCAATAGTCACAGACCCCTGGCAATTATCACCCTGTACCTGAAATTCCCGATAAACCCGATAAACGTCCGCGGCTTATTATGGATGAAGCTCTCATGGACCATTTCGGGGCCATCCTAACTGCTGGCCGGCTGGCAGAAGCAGACGAAATTCTCCTCATTGGAGATTTTAACCAATTACCTTATAAAGAACGGGATAACCTGTTTCGGATGAGTACTGTCGAGCAGCTCACCTGCATGTACAGAAAAGCAATGGATGTAGCCTACACATTGAGTCAAGTTTACGACGGTATATCCTCATCAAAACCGATAGTGAAATCTCTGAACATTAGGAGTTATCAGAGCGAACAAATACCCTAACACCTTCCCGATACTCACTTCCTGGTACACACACAGGAAGACAAAAAAAACCCTAATAAACAAGGACTACTAGGCAGGAGAAGGATCGCGCGTCCTGGCAATCCGTGAATTCCAGGGATTGACCTTCAAATCGGTGGTGATCCTATAAACAAAAGGCAGATTCACGATAGAATCTCACATGCTATAGTGGTAATATTTAGACACACTAACACCTGTGTCTACTAGAGCGATTTGACCCACGACGCCATTGCTGCCTTAATTTATCGGGTACTAAGCACTCCGGCGCGAGACATTGTGGATTAAGACCTAAAAATAGCCATAACAAATAAAAATAAAACCGCCATAAAGGCTATAATCTTAGTAAAATCAAGAATTACTAACATAGATTTAAAAAATATATATATATTTGTATATTTAAATTAGCTGTAACTAGTTAAGATTAAAAATAATATCTTGTCTTAGTCACTTAAATAGGTGTTCAAAGTGCACTAGATTTTAAAATGATTTATACTCAAAGCTATTTCTGAAAAAAAAAGTGCTGACCAAGGGTCTGCAGGAAAAACATAAATAATCTAAAAAAAAACGGAAATCTATCAAGATACATTTGAAAGCTACATTTCTAAAATGATCTTTCACCACATCTTACTTAAACTACACTACACTAAACACTGTGTCGAGTAGTCTGTTGGAAGCACCGATTATCGTCTGATCACCAAAGGTAAGCAACGTGGGGTGCGGTCCATATTTGAATGGACTAACGCCTGGGAACACTTCATGGCGTTGGTTTTTTTTATCTTATTTTATTAACTAAAAAGTTTTCCTGTAATCAAAAAGTTTTACTTCTATCTCGTGTCTATACGACATTATCCATTTTTTTATAATTCCTTCGCCCTTCAAAGGAAACGAAATACCTGTCTCTTTACCCAAGTACTAATTTTTCTTCTATTTGTGTTAGAGACGTTATGTTCCAAATCGAAATTTTACTCTCATTGCGTCAAGAGAAGTTACACTAAAAAGCTGTTTTGTGTAAACCTGTTTAATGGTTTCGGTGGTGGAGTTTACACTCAAAACCACTAATTGTATTTATTGAATCTTGAGGGTATGGAAGAAAAAGACTAGTATGGCGCACGACGATTTATTGCAGAAGAGATCGGACAATACAAGGCATTTACTTATACAGACGATATTAGAAAATAATAATAATAATAACGTGGCAGGATTAAGACGCCGACGCATTACATATAGTGATTGGTCGTAGTCTATCGTATGTTAAAAGGGGTGTGTCTTAATCCTATTGTTCAGTAATTACTGCTAATTTCTCGTGGAGCGTTTAAACGGACTAGCCTACTATCTTATTTCATATGACAGTAGGCTAACCGTCCGTTCACTACACCTATAATGCACGTTGTCAAATCTTTGGTTTTTATTTTATTGTGAAAATATACATTTTAACTGGTAACTCCGTAATGATGGTCACCCCACGACCGTTCCCAATACATCTCGATACGTTTTTATTATTCCCAATGCTTTTAACACCTCGCTGTTACTCCTGCTTTGTTAGATCAACAATTTGATAATTATGTTACACGGGATTCTTATACGAGCCAACTTATAATGAGATGTCTGTGTGTTCAGCGGTAATTAGGCGATCTTTCAATATGGATAGCGTGTTAAAATCCTTATTAAGAAACTAGCTTTAGCTCATGAAATCGCTCGGGTTAATATAGATTTGAGTCTGTCTCTTGGGAAAAGTACATTTTTTTTCTGGATGAAATGTACTCTGTGTCCTTTTATGTACATCTAACATTATTATACAATTTTGAATACACTTTGGCAGGGGTACAGAAAAGGATATTGTACATAACAGTAAAAAAAGTACTGGTCCTGAGAGATATATCAACCTATATGAAATCGAGCAAAGTCCTAAGCAAATGCTAGTATCTCATACTTTGTGTATAAATTTTTTTATGAATATCGGTTGAGAATAACAATATATTTTTTTATTATTATTTATATCATAATTTCTATTGATGATTGATATTGAGTAGGATTGTCAATTCTTATACTCTATCAACTGCAGATTATGAGTTAAAAAAATGGTCACAATGGCATAGTATCAAATGAAAAGGGTTTTCCAGGGCGACAAAGTTCCAATACATTTCGCGAACGACAATAAACGACCTTGACACCTATCGTGAACTTGTATTCCAATCAAGTTACCGGCGTCCGTTCAACTTCCATATCTATAAGTTAAGCTGTGGTAATAACTTGCCAACTTCACCGGCGAATAACTTCATATGAATATCAATTTTCCGCTACGTCGGTTCGCGTTATATATTCATGTCTGTTTTTTTTTTACCAGCGTTTTATTTTACGCTGTCACGAGCGTGCATAAGTATAATGATTGGAATTTATATGTATTTTTCTTAATCACTATTAATATTATAAAGCTTAAAATATATTTTTATGTCTGGTTGAACGCGCAAATTTCTGCAACCACCAATTATAATGGTCCTTCTTTTATCTACACATTAATGAATGGAGTCTTGAATGCACCCGACTTACTAAGTAGACTTAATATAATTGTTCTGTGAAGCTGCCTAAAGCTTCACGTGATAATATTATTGCCACAAATTATTATCCTGAAAGTTTGAACTTTATTTTCCATTGAATAGAATTTTATTGCATTACTAGCTGACGCGGCGAACTTCGTACCGCCTAACAGTCGATCCATTAATTATTTTTTTTTAATACTTGTTCTGCTATTCGGGACGCTATATAATGTTAAATGTTACCATCGTATAAATATTGACAGTAATAATTATACATTACTAACGTCACTCAATTGTTTTGCCTTCCCGGAACCTCTCCACTAACACTTAAACTTTATAATATGGTATTAAAGTTCAAATTGACTTTTAAGTATTATTATGAATTGTTTGTATAGAAGTATAGAAAAGTGTTGTTTTTAGACTTTTTCAGGCAATTTTTAAGGTTTTTTATCTCCATGAGAACCATCCTCGTACTTCAAGGAATATTCTAACAAAAGAATTAGCGAAATCGGTTCAGCTGCTTTCAAGATTTGCGCTTAGCAACACATTCAGCGATTCATTTTTATATTATAGATAAAGCAGAATCCAACACCTGAGATCTAGACATTTTCACAAAAAATCTCACCAAATACAAAGAGTCTTATAAAAATAAATTAAAATAATAAATGTAAAATAGATTCGTACATGTTGTTAGTTTTTGTTTTTTACCCTTTCATTTAGTTATTTGTTATACCATGCAATAAGTAGTAAACACCAACTATTAATGGTGCACGTGTATAGCGTCTTTTTTTTTAATGTGTGTACCTGAGTGTCTTAGTTTTAATCTTGTTGGTGCTTCGAATAAATAAATAAATAATAGTTGACAAATTTTGCCGTTTGACCACAATTCGACCTGATTTTAAATGACGATGGCGTCCAAGACGTAAGTCACGCTAAACCTTCAGGTACTGACTCTCAAATATAATTACTGGAACAGACGCATAAATGTTTTGGCGACAAATTTTCAAAATGAAAGTTGTATCAAGCCAGGTGAGCTTAGACAAAGCCTTACTATGGTTTCATCATGACGTTTACCTTCACCGAGAGCTTCGGTTCATTTGTAAGAATTCAAACAGATATCGATAGACGCGGTGCCCGAACACGCTCAACCTTTTTTTTATTAACGTAGGGAGATCCATCATGGACACACTACCCTCTCAGGAGAGAGAGTGGGTAGTGTGAGACTCTTACTCACTAAAACTCCACGGTGTACCGACCGCCTCTTGGTTGAGACGACGCGGGATCGTGCATTGCTATCACCATGTCACCCCAGCGGTCAGCCCGGTGGATGGCCGCCGAGCGTCGTCCTTATAGGGAGGCAATTTGGGTAAACACGCTAATCCTGAGCCATCACAGATCATAGCTTCCAGATACGGTTAATAAAAATCTTTGTATGTTTTATAGCCTATTACGTAACGAAGGTTATAGGCTATCTAGTATCATGCCACAACCCTTATTAGTAGAGTTATTACTAAGAAAATTGTAACCCGAGAAATACGTTACAAAAGAAAAATAAGTAATAGTGCGTAGAGGCCGCGTATCGCGATGCCGAGTATCAGACACCAACGAACCCGACGACACAACGAGCCCGACGAAATACGAACATTACCGAAAGGGGCCGAACTGTAAATACCTATTGCAGCTGTCATGCTTAATATAGGATTCGTTTAAGTTTCTTTGAGTCAACTACTGTTAATGCTTTAATCATATTTTATATTTAAGAAGTTTTTATTACTATTACAAATTACAAAAATGAAATTCGACTTAAACTGCCCCTATAACGTGTATTGAATAGTTTTAAAACTACTAAAAGGAACGAAGAAAATTCAAGAAGACGCTAAATCCAAAGTGTCATGGTTACCCCATTTTTACTCACACGCCATCTCGTGGTGTCTCACTGGCAGCCATCATAATCTGTTTATTTTACAGTAAAACTTGTCAAGTAACGGGCAAATATTTGTCTGCGACCTCCCGCATCAGACATTACTAATTCAATAAAAGGTAAATATTTACACCGGAAATTTATCTAAGGCTTTGAAAATACGATGAGTTTTGAACTTTATAATTTAGGCTACAAGGTTCATAAAAACAGGACTCTCAAATTTTCCAATTTTAAAATGACAATAGTTCAGTGCTATCGTATTTGGACACAACCTTGATTGTAAAAATTCATAAAGAGACTGGGATTTCAATGAAGAAAAACATCGTAATGAAGGCCCAAGTGAATAGAACCTGAACCCTTGAACAGAATATCTATCGTCAAGTATCTGTAAGTGTATTCCAGCAGCTGCATTTAAGGAACAAGACATTTCTAGTTTTAGCATGTTTACAGCATGTTTGTAGGTGGTAGAGCTACGCTGAAGCTATTACTGGTTTCAGAATGAATGGGTCGGCTCGCCCGGGGTAGTACCACCCTCTCACAGAAAACCGACGTGAAGTAACAGTGCTTGCACTGTAGCGTTTCGTTCGGTCAGTGAGAGCGCCGGAGGCCCACATATTTAAAAGGCGACTCCCCTGGTGTTGCTAGTGTCTATGAACGGCGGTGATCACTTACCATCAGGTGACCCACCTGTTCGTTTGCCCCCTATAATATAAAAAAAAAAAAAAAAACATCCGTGGCAGTCTTGGAGTCCGTGACATCGCGGATAAGCTGCAGGAAAGTAGTCTCCGCTGGTATGGCCATATAAATCGCAGGCCTCCAGACTATATCGGAAATAGATGTCTTAACATAATAGTACAAGGACCAAGATCTCGCGGTAGGCCAAAAAAACGCTGGCTAGATGTTGTGAAAGCCGATATGCAGGAGAACAACCTCGTACAGAAGGATGCCGAAGACCGGGCAAAGTGGAAGAAGCTCAGTCGGAAAGCGGACCCTGGCACTAAGCCGGGAAAACGCTAGGAAGAAGAAGAAGACAATCTTAGGCAACATCTTCGTTGTGGTCAATCGGTAAAAGTTATAAAGAACCTAAAAAAAAAATGGCATTTTGTATAAAAATACCCCGTAATAATAAACCATATATGTTGGATAGTCGATACGAATGTTCTGGTTTGAGGTTTTACAGACTTAACAATGATATGACATAAAAATCAGTCATGTATGAGAATCGAATTCGCGACTGCTCGCCTCAGTAATTATCTAATGTATTTTTTAACTAGCTACCCGCCTCGGCCTCGCATGGGCTTGCTATAGAAGGAAATGAAAACAGACCTTCAATTTACAGTGCGATCATGAAATAAAATAAAATGGCAATTGAATAACCGAACGTTAATCTATCTATAAATAAAATAAAAATGAACTGTCTGTATGCAATATCAAAATAACAGGTTTTAACTGACTGCACGTGAAAGAGTACAAGCCACTTATAACACAAATCAAATTTTCTATATGTCTGTTGGTTTGTTCCAGGTAATCTCCGAAACAGCTTTACCGATTTTGACAGAAATTTTATTGGCAGATAACTGCAATTATAACCGGTGACATAGGCTATTTTATTTTAACCTAGCTGTTAGACTTTGGCCACAAAGCTATCTCTAAAACGGTTGAACCGACTTTCAGGGGACTTTCACTGACATATTTACTGACTTTATTAGAAGTGATTTAGGCTATTTTATTTTAGCCTAGCTGTTACCCAATCCTCCTAAACAGTTCGATCGATTGTCATGGTATTTTAACTGGCACATAGCTGAACCTATAAAGAATAACATGGGCTATTTTATTTTTGATATTACCTGTTACATGCGACTTCATATACGTGGATCATCCGAAGCGATTACACCAATTTTAGTCCGTTAACACGAGTTTTGAAGGTAGAAAGAAGAGGTATTAGTACTAAAATATTAGATCAGAAATGTATTACTTTAAGACTTCGATAATACAATTTCTTGCGGAACAGACAACTGATTACTTTTTGTATGATCGCAAAAAATTAATTTTATTGAGAATATTAAATTTATATATTTATTCATATAATAAAAATTTTAAGGTATAATGTATAACTTGATATTTACATTATTTTTACTAACAAATGTTTATGATAGAACATTTTTGTAATTTTACATCTTCTCACAACTTTAAATTCCTTTAATACAATTTAAAAAACGGATGCGGAATCGTGAGCAACAGCTAGTTTGTCCATATTTTTGATAATTTCCCTATATTACTTGCTATCTCCTACCCCATTCCCTCACTCACTTTTTATATGGAGATTATTTCATCCAAAATTTCCTTTCATACATACCTTTTCCTTATAATTGCAAACACGACAAAAGAGAATAAGCCAATAGGTGCAGCAGTTCTGAAGTAAGGCGCATACATTCATACATACATACATTCCACAATCGATTTTTTTTTAATGGATTATAGTCCTATCGGGTTAATTGACATTACGCTACGTTCCTTAGTGAGTAATGTAAATAAAAGATAAATAACTACTGCTGAAAGCTAATTAGTATATATTCGTGTATTTGTATTTTACAGTAGAAATAATACAAACCTCTATGCGTCCATTCTGCCTATACCATCCTTAAACAGCACAAACATAACTAAATCACCAAAACTGTTTGTCAAGTCTACGATAGAATCAAAACACACTTGCTTAGAGATCGACAGGAAGCGTCGAGTGGCGTTCAAATATGGAAATACTTTGGTAGCATCAACGAGACGGAACGCTAAGTTCATTTCCGAGGTTAATCATATTTGAATATAAATTAAGCTTTAATAATCGTTACTAAAAGACTAACAAAAGATTGTCTTCGTTGTTGTAACTCGGAAATTTCTGGAACTAAGATTAGCCGGAACAAACAGACACACAACAGTTTTAAATATTATAAATCCCGTATATCTACTATATACCATATCATATCGATTTATTAAGAAGGTGTTATTTTGATATTACAAATAGACAATTCGATTTTAGATATTTGTATTGTATACGATAAGATATGGCAATAAAATATTGTTCTTATATAAGTGGCAACACTGCTTCCCCGTTCTGAAATGTGTCAACGTGTGCATACATTGTGATTGGCATCCTGACAATAAATAATTTTCTTTACAAAACCCAGGTTATTAATCAATGTGACTAACAGTATAGGCATATATGTTAGATCAAACTTGTATAATCACTACATAGTATAAAACAAAGTCGCTTTCTCTGTCCCTATATCCCTATGTATGCTTAAATCTTTAAAACTACGCAACGGATTTTGATGCGGTTTTTTTAATAGATAGAGTGATTGAAGAGGAAGGTTTATATGTATAATAACATAAATTAAATAGTGAAACTGTTATTTTTGAGGTTACTCCAGATTTAACGCGTGCGGGCCATGGGCAGTAATGAATAAATCAAAACTACTGGATCGATTTTAATCATTTTTTCAGTGAATGACATAGGCTTATATATTTTATACCCGTGCGAAGCCGGAGCGGGCCGCTAGTCATATATATAATATAGTATATTTAAAAAAGTATCTGTAAAAGTAAACAGATCATAAAAATTCCTAAACGGATTCATTTTCCTTACACTAATGTATGGTAAGGTCAACAAATCACCGGTTCCGAGAAGGTCCGTAATTGATCGCATATTGGACGAAATAATAGAGTTTAACTCACCAAATTTGGATCCCATAAAATAATGATCTAACGAATTCGCCTCGGGCTCGATATTTTATGTTCACGCTTGTTTCTCGGTAGGGTGTGGGTGAATTTATTACTTTTTTGGTCGATTTTTTTACCACTAACTCTAATCGTCGTATTAAGTTTAGAAGTCACCGAATTTGGTTTAGGAGCTTGCAAGTTGGGATGAAGCAGGATTTCTACTATTACTATTAACTAACGCGTTAAATGCGATTATCTCTTGTACATCGTGTACCAAGAGTAAGCGAGCTATCCAGTCTATACCGGAGGTCGATGCTGAAACCGCGATAGGTGGCGCAGGAGTGGACAGAGCCTTTGGGGGCTGGGGCTTGGCTTTAGGAGCCGAGGGAGCTGGCGGGGAAGGCCTTACGCGCCAGGAGAGCGCGCTCGGCGGAGTAGCGGATGCTGCCGGCGCACTGGAGGTGCCCGGCAGTTCGGGGAAAGCCTTCTGGCTTTGTATGGGCGGAGGCGGAGGCCGATTCGTCCGAGTCGGCGGGCCGTGCGCCCTGGACCGGGTCGCACGACCGCCGCGACGGTGATAGGTCGAGCGAGGCGCACGGGGACACCCGCGATAGTTCGCGGTATGACCCGTTTGCTCGCAGAGGACGCAGCTCGGAGGCTCGACGGATTCGGGAGTGCGGGGGCACTCCTTAGTGGAATGATCCCCGAGACACTTGACACACCTGGGACGCAGGTGGCAGTGTCGGGCGGAATGACCGTACACCTGGCAGTTGTGACACTGCGAGGGTACCTGGGACTTGCGAGGAAGCTCGACGTAGACAGGGGACAGGCCGCAAACTGAGTTGAGGCTGAAAATAGCCTTGCCTTCCAAGGTGCGGTCCAGAGTGACCAACACCAAGTTGAAGGGGGCCTTCGTACGGGGGTGGCGCATGCGCTGCACGCTCCGGACTGGGAAGTCCTGACCGTTCAGGCAATCGCAGATGTCGTATTCGGTGAGCTCAGAGGGAACTCCCCGAATGACGACACGGAGGCGGCGCTCTTCCTCGAGCGCGTGGGTGAAGAAAGGGAGCTGACGCTCCCTGAAGTATCTGGTGAGCTTGCGATGCTCATCGGGGGTCGAAACACGAATAGAGATGCCGGCAACAGTGTTGACGGCAGACTTGTAGACGATTTCCTTCGACTTAAGGTCTTCAGAAATCTCTACCCATCGAGCTTTGTCACGGAAGGTGACGGGAGGCGGTAGGCGTGGCTTCTTAGCCGCGACCGCGGGTTCCGCAGCCGAGGCTTGAGCCGAATTCGCGGCAGAGGGCGTGGGAGAGGCTCGGGGCACCCGAGCGCCACCTATATTGGGCTGCTTTGGGGTCGGACGTCCCGCAGCCGAGTCGCTATCGGTCTGAATCGCGGCGCGTGGGCGTTTACCGCGGCGCGTGACGGTTGTGAAACCGTCGTCATCGGCGGGTGTGGTCGCGGGCGCAGGCGCGGTCGCGGGCGCAGGCACGGTCGCGGCCGTGGTTTCCGTCGCGGGCGCGGTCGCGGGGCATGTATCGTAGTCCATATCCGAGTCGTCATCGGAATCGAATTCCGAGAGCCTCGTGAACGGGTCGTCCGGGAGATTCGCGAAAGGGTTCGCGGAGAAACAACGCGGTATCTTACCGGGAGGGTTGCGCGCGTAGACTTTCCGGAGTCTGTTGTATTCCGTGACGAGTTGCGGGTCTTCCTTTTTGACGAACATGTGGAAGCGTAACAGTTCTTCGAGGTGGACGGTATCATCAACGGCCGGAAGGGCCGGATGGGCACGCGGGGTCGCGGGGGTAGACATGACTAACCTCCCTGCCTGAGGGGCAGGGGGGTGCGCCTAATTCAAATCTAACGGACAATCCGTGTCCGGGCCAAAGGGAAAACGCGACGCGACGCGAACGCGAATCTTCTCTTCAAAACTGCACACGGCGCGGCGCGAAGAACGACGCTCTGCACGGCACACGACGCGCTGCACGACTCTCGAAGCGCAGCACGAGGCACGACGCGTAGCACGGCGACTCGACGCACTGCAAACAGTGTGCACGGCTTCGCACCGAAAAGTGCGGTTTAAATGGTGCACTAATGGAGGTGCACCGTCGCTCTGAAAAGAGCGTACGATCGACAGTAGCCGCTCGAACACACTAAACTTCCGGACACACACGAAAAAATCCGACAACTGCGCGCGAGTTGCCGAACTAACGGACCGTCAGAGCTGCGAGCGGGCACGTGCGCACCCGGCCACTGCTCGAACGAGACCTCTTGCACTGTTACATTTGTCTAATATAATTAAATAGTTAGGTGTATTCCCGCTGCCGGGCTAGTGAACCACCTTCCTAAGTATAGCGTATTACCATCTCATACCACATTGTCATTTAACATCAGTTGAGATTGTGGCCAAACATTAAGCCCCGTTAAGTATAAAAGAGAACCACGACGGTCCAACATTTACAGATCTGTTGAAATGATTCTACAATCGCAAATCGCCTAGTTTCAACCGAGTTAAAATTAGTATGAATACATATTATTAAAGATTTTATAGGTATTCACGCGTTTGACCACAATCTCACCTGGTTTTAAATGAAGGTTGTGAGAACACACTAGAGAGATACTGATTCTCAGATGAAACTAACGGAACATACCTTTAGGTGCTTGGCGACACACTTTTAACATAGTGGCTTTCGTTTCGGAATTTGAAAATGCCCTATCACCATGCTATTTTTTCATAGCGACGTTTTCCTTCACCGAAAACTCCGTATCATTCGCATTGACTCAACGAGTATTTTGCGCAGACTAGTACTTCACTAGTGTCGATAAGTGGGCGTGTCGATACGATATAATTCATGTCGCGGCCGCGTTGTAGTTACCGCTCAGCGCTCGGCAGCGCGGCCTCGACAAATATTTAAACATGGAAATAATAAAAGGCGCGTACTCGAAACACGCGAGCTGACCGTATAACCAAGACTTACTTTCATGATAAAAGATTTATTAATACGGATATTATTTAATAGTATTCATTAATATCGTTTATCAGTTTTGGAACGAAGCAGCTCCTTAACTCGATTTGCGGTAGTTGGTACTTGACTGATGGAAATCGTCACGTAAGAAAAAGCGTTATGCCTCTCAGTTACCATTCCTATCTCTTTCTATTCTAGATCGTGTGTTTGCGTACGGTTATCGAAATTCGAGCTAAAAAGCGTCACGCACTGCCAGTTGTATAGTCACATTACTAAAAGGAAAAATCGTTCAAACTAATTTGTTATTTGATTTATTATTTGGTATTTTTATACAGCATATAATTCACTATTTTATGTCCAGTTTAATACAATGTAATTAATTATTATTTTTAACCTAATAAAGTATAATTTTTAAATTAATTATATAAATATGAATGTGAGTTTGTTCATTTGTTACACTTTACGCTTCAATTACTCAATTAATCATCAAGAAATTTTGCGTACATATTGTCAGACGTACAGAAATGGACATAGGGTATCTTGTATCATTAAAAAGTATATTATTCTAGAGGGATAGATTAAATCAACACTGATTCGAGCAAAGTCATAAGAGCAAGCTAGTAGGTTATACAAATTAGGAAATCTGTCTCATCATTTATTGAAATGGTAACTTGTAAGAGGCAACTTTGATCTATACTATTAAATGCGACTATAATATTCGCTTACATTATTAAGCGCATATTTATAAAAAGCATTGCTCCCGAGGGATAAGTTAAATCTAAATTCAGGCAAGCGAAGTCGCGAGCAAAAGATAGTTTTATACACAAAAAATTTACAAAAGTTATTATGGCTTAAATTTGTGGCTTAAGAAATTGTTCCTTTTATTTCGGCACAAATATTTTCTATTTTGGTCTCTACTAAATTTCCAATAAAACTATAATATTTAATTGAATGAAACAAAAAAAATTTTCCACCAAATAATTCCGCAGAGAATCTATTATTTTTAACAATATGTAAAAGATTTTACAGGGTAAAAAATGAAAACTTTCACAATGTTTGCCTTAAGAGACTAATCAGTCAAGCTAGAAGTGAAAAATCAATGTTTAAAAAAACAAGTGTACTTTAGACCACACAACTGAAGCAAAACTGTTTTAGCTCCATCTATATGTATATACATATAAATACATATACATTAAGGGTATAAAAGGTGTGAATACTGAGATGACTTTTGATAGGGAGAGTGGAAAAGGAAAGCATGTTGTGTCAACCCTTTTTCTTTATTATTAGCGTGGGGAAATACATCATTTCCACACCAACCTCCCGGGGGGGAGAGTGGGTAGTGTAAGACTCTTACTCAATAAAACCCCACGGTGTACCGACCGCCGCTTGGTTGGGACGACAAGGGATCGTGCAATGCTATCATCATGCCTTCCCAACGGCCAGCCCGGCGGAAAGATAAGGGTAAGAAGATGATAATGATGATCATGATACATATACATACTTACATACGTATATACTTATACATACATATTAATTTATTTTCACCACAAAATTCTCAAAATATGAACTTTAAAATGAATTAACAACTTTATACACTTTAAACGTAGAATATTTAATGTATAGAACAAAATAAAAATTATAAAATTATTCAAAAACGAAATGAAATGATGTAAATAGAAATCACAGTTCGCGTAACGCTAGTCAACTCGCAAACAAACTACTGACTGAGATATATATATTTATTTCATGCACTGGCTTTGAGAGAACAGAGAAGAAAATGTGCACGCACACTGCCTTCTCTTACTCCTACAGTGTGATAGAGACAATAGGCCTTCATTGTGTCTTAGATATATGAAACGTAACTGACTATGAGAGAAAGAAAATGGGTGCTCGCACCTCTCTGTCTTGCCCCAACAGTAATAAAGGAAACGTAACTCTCTCTCTCTCTCTCTTTTTATCTTCACTAACTTATATCTCCCTCTCAACTTCCATTCCCCTTGCCCGATTACACTTTTCGTAACGTTCTCGTCACGCATTTACCAGCTTACTTCCCAAGTAAAGCATGCGTATAGAAGATTTACTTCAAAAAGCCCCAATAAAATCAAAAGAAGCTTACTTAAAAACAAGGGCTGAATAAATATTGTATGTTGAAATCGAGATTGAGCGAAATCGTAAATACTTCAAAAAAGTTGAAAAACGTTTCACCTGTCATCATTTAACGCTACCAGAGTACATGCAGTAACGGTAAATAAAATCAAGAGAGCATTACGAACGTTCATTACAATAATAATAAAAAAAAAACCGGTAAATTAACGCTAGATAAAATCATGTGTAACAGGTAATATAATAATATTATGCAGTCGAGACAAAAATATAATAATATTTTTTAATGAGTCACAAAACGGTCGTAAATAAAAAAAAAAGGCGTCCCAATAATAAAAACGTATCAATAAAGTGAAATTCATAAAACAGCTTCGACAGAACCCCGTCGAATACAAAATAAAGGTATGCACACATAATTGGACCCGAACAAATTTCCATTGATGTTCGTGATGGGAAAAAAGTACAAAATGCTTGTCGATGAGATGTGTACGGAGTCGATATTCGCCCCGCAGTAACGTTTTACCGATTTATCGATACGTACGGTAAACGACTTAAAACCAAACGGCATAAGGTTTGTTTTACTAAATGCCAACTGTCAAATTATGTTTGTCGGTTTATAATGGGCCACTTACGTGCACCGCAAATTGTCGAGAATTGCATCGGCTTAAACAAGGTGTCAATTTGGTAGAGTTATGAAAGTTTGGTTTCTGAGAACTATTTGTTTTTAAGTTTTGTAGTGGCTGCGAGGCTGGGTTTGCACTTTATTTGTGTACTGATGGAATCAGAGGTGTGGGCGTTTTGCTTTATATAAGGTTTTATTGAATGTTCTGTTTATTGATACGAAATACATTTTCAAATTATTTTCCTTTGTTTGAATTTCTTTGACGCCGTGAACGCTATATCAAGGGGAGGAAAATTACGATAACAGACGTAATATGTTTTCTTGTTTAGTGATAAGCATTAACATATCCATAAGTACTCATATTCAAGATTTTTTTTGTTTTAAAAACATCATTTTTTAAATTTAATGACATAGAGTAATTCAGAATCAAGGAAATACGCTTTGAAGGGAAATGGTGATTATATACTGTGGAAATAACTTGCATGAAACTTTGGCAGATTAAGTATTAAAGAATGTTTATAAAGAAAGTAGAAATAATGATGTCATTTGATGACACAAACATAAATCAAATTTATTGATATATTTATATTTGATATATAATTGGTCCTATTTAGAGACAATAATAGAATGGTAGCGATATGTAATCTATTAGAACACCATTATCATACACCCAGTTTAATAGTTGACATGGTGTCTCGTTTCGTTATTTCGTATTTTAGGGTCAGCTGGTACACATGTGTGTCTCACTAATGCTTATGTGTATGATTAGCTTAGACAGAATCGCGATGTTGCACCCAATGCAACATCCCAAGCCGAGGTTCGGCCACTTTTGCATATTTGTTGCCAAGCGATTGAGTGCCTTAAGCACTCGCCTTAGTAGATCGGTGAAACTGTGAAAGCCCGTCTCACGTCCAAAGCGTTAGTTAGTTCGATAAAAAAAAGGATCAATCAGTAAATACTTAGTAATAAAGGGGAGTAGTAGGTTCTGGACCGGAATGAATCGCACGAGACGTGAAGAGTGATATGATAGCGCCAACTGGCGATATATTGCCGATTTCTGGGCTTTTGGATTGCACTATATTCTGCCGAGCTAAAAATGTTTTTTAATAAAAGTATCGATATATAATAAAATACAATACTACCCCATCACTAGCGAGCCGAACGAGATTTATATCATATCATTATGCATAAAATATTTCTTTTAACGTATAATTAGTTGTTATTAATATATGAATAATACTAAGGTATCTGCCTCGGGTTCTCTCATATGGGAATGTTTAAATTGCATTTGTTTTTCTAACCGGTGCTTAAATAATTGGAAGGTTTGTAACTGTAGTTAAATCAGTAAATCGGTAACACTTTTTATCACCCGTATTAATTAAATACGATCATGGATTACAAAACTGTACTTTAACTGGGCAGATGGCGTAGGGGTTAAACGGTTCTCTTAAACGGCTTCCATGTTCGATTCCCGCATATGACAATTATGTGTGTTATTCACTTGGCACGTTTATATGGTATATTTTGTGAGTGTTCATTTTGCATGTTTGTAAAATGATCTATAGTATACGACCACTGTTTTTAGTGTCATATGGCAGTAATAAGTATGGCAATATTCCAGATTATATATAGGCATAATGTAAACTAGAATTTGTACAATTCCTTGTAGTATTAATAGTAAGAAGGTTTTGATATTGTTCTCGACACATGATGACGCTCCTCTATCAATCTATATATTGTCCATTTTTTATTTTACTACGGTCCTGTCGCTCTTATCTGTGGTCGTCGTGGAGTCTGCACGTCATTACGGGCAGTACACGCACCACGGACGACGCAAGGAAGCAAGTGCATACTTATTGTGCAACCGCTATAACCAAATATAACCGCATTAGCTATCGAAGGCGGCATTTTAATTCGCGCTGAAGAGGCTCCGCAAGCACCTGGTGATTGTGGTGTATCCCAGGGACCAAAGAATAAGGAGACAGAATAAGGTCAGTGATACATCCATACCCTAAACCGCCGTTGACGTACTCGGCGATGTAATTTCGACGCCGCGTTAACAGATATAATTTTTCCTTACAATTATTATAAATCTGAATTTGAGGTTATTTGTTTGTCGTCACCTTACAGGCTTTAACTACTCAACCGACCATCATAAAATGTTGCACACACGTTATCAGGAAGGTTATTATTCATCTAAAAGAAGTACTATTCCCAAGGGATAGGAAAAAGTGTACATAAACGCGAGCGAAGTTGATTCCAAGCAACTGAGCCGGAGCTTTCGGTGAAGGAAAACATCGTGATGAAGCCATAGCACGGTGGTAGGGCTTTTTCTAAGTCCTTCAGGCTAGCAACAACCCTCTAGTTGAAAATATGTCGCCAAGCACCTGTTGGTGTGTTCCGACAGCTGCACTTGAAAGCCAGTCTGCCTCTAGGTTAAGCGTGACTTACCATCTTAGACCACATCATGATTTAATATTAGATGAGATTGTGGTTAAAACGCTTACCTATAAAATTAAAAAAATAAATAAAAAAATCAGTAGCTAGTTACGCATAAAGAGGTATCACTGTCGTTAGATTACAAAGTATTACTTTACCTTTAGTAAATAACCTGAAATTAACGGTCATAACTTAGAAGTCGATATTTTCCAGTGCTATTTATTGCTTTACTCTTGCGAACTGTGTAGCACGATGGCTGTAACCACTTTCTAATAGGTCATTGGAACTCATAACAACAAGCAACGTCTCACAGAATTGCAGACGTTTGTACTTACATTTATCCTATTTTTTACACTTTATAGGTTTTAGTGCTTGATTACAATCCCATCTGATGCTAAACGACGATGTGGTCTAATATGGTAAAATACTGAAATTAAGAAGGTACTACTACCCACAAACCTATAGATGCCTGGTGACAGATGGTTTAAGTTCAGGGTGGTAACTATCTAGGAGGGTATTAGAAAAGATTCAAGCTCAGTGTAGACTTCAAACCTACGTCGAACAATTCAGTGTCCATACCCGCTACCACTGAGTCATCATTGTTTCATGAATGCGAATGTTATACTTACAAATAAGTAAATTTATTTATATAAAACTAGCGGCCCTCTCCGGCTTCGCACGGGTATAAAATATACAGCCTATGTCATTCACTGAAAAAATGATTAAAGTCGATCCAGTAGTTTTGATTTATTCATTACTGCCCGTGGCCCACACGCGTTAAATTTGGAGTAACCTCAAAAATAATAGTATTTCTCCACTATTTAATTTATGTTATTATACACATACATATAAACCTTCCTCTTCAATCACTCTATCTATTAAAAAAAACCGCATCAAAATCCGTGGCGTAGTTTTAAAGATTTTTAAGCATACATAGAGATATAGGGACAGAGAACGTGACTTTGTTTTATACTATGTAGTGATGATACATATGGTAAGGATATTTTATATTTATATGGGAAGGTGTATAAGTCTATAATCAGACCAACTGTCTTATATGGATCCGAGTGCTGAGCTATGAAAGAGACGGATGAGAAAGATTACATGTGGCAGAAATGCGAATGTTAAGATGTATGTGTGGTGTAACAAGAATGGATAAGATTAAGAAGAATGAGTATATCAGAGAGATGACTTTTGACAGGGGAGAGTGGAAAAGGGAAAACATGTTGTGCCGACCCTACTTAGGTGGGATAAGGGTAAGATGATGATGATGATATGATAAGGATATTGTTTAAATTGATAAGGATTCATATTTTATAGCTCATCAAACAACGGAAATATTATCTATTGGCTTTTAATTATCTATGTGTGCTAGATACCGATATAGATTATGTTACAGACCTTAATAAATCATGAATATATATATATATAAGCAGGCCGGTGAAACTGTAGAGGCCTTGCCAGGTCAACAGTGCAGTCAGATCGAAAAAAAAATCATGAATATTGAATTAAAGGCCATTGTGAGAGTTTGTGAAACTGAAACTCTGGAATTATATAAGTTTTCATGAGAGGAATCCAAATAATATATATTTAAAAATATGGTTCAAAACTTATGAAAAAAAATCAGAAATTGATAACAACGCCACCTACTGGGTTCATCTGTAACTATAATACATCCTGGTAATGCTCTAAGTAGAACAAATTTTCACCAAAATCGTCCTGGTAATGCTCTAAGTAGAACAAATTTTCACCAAAATCGGTCCATCAGTTTAGGGTGGAACATATGCGTACTAGAATTGTATATGTAAATACAACAAGATTATTCTGGCTTAAATATAGAACTTAATTATACAATCGGATATATTATTTCTCTTTTGGACACAAATATTCCCTAAGTGTATTGTTCCAAGCGCCGTCGGCAAATGTGTTTTCTACTTACTACCTTAATATAATAAAATATTCTATGTTATTTAATTACAGATTGGCGTTTATTTTTCTTTATTCTACTGGTTTTTTTATTATTTTTTAATCCCTATAATAGCCGATTTTAAGTTATGTCTCATATGTTTTATTATTACCACTTAATCTCTCGGGTCTAAGAATTGATGGTCTAGATAATACTCGATTTTTTTTTATCTGCCAGTAAAAATATTATCGAAATTGGTTGAGCTGTTTCAGAGATTAACATGTACAATTAGCAAATAATCCCCTTCTTTTTATATGCATAGGTAAATAATAAAAAATAATCGCGCAAATTGGACAAATGATTCTTAAGTCATAACCAATTAACAAACAGACACAGGTATCGAGATATTACATTTAATAATATAGATTATTGTCGAGAAAAAAAAAACATAATAAATTACAAGCATTTATTTACAAAACATTTAAACAATATTCTCGACACAATCATAAAAAAATATCGCTCGTTAATTGTTTATAGATTTCCGTTGTTTAATATTCAGATATCAAATTAAATTGAAAAATATGGAGATAAAAGCATAAACCATTAACATATTTTATCAAGTTCCTTAACAGATTTTTCTAATCTAGGCTTCATCAGCTACACGCCGAGAACGATTTCCGGTGCTTGATCAATTCTCGGATCTCATCAGCGAGGTAAAATTTTATATTAATAATAAAAAAACTCGGGAGTCCATTAAAGCCGTCAAAACCAACTCTACTCGGCTCCATTACAGCGTACGTTGAGCACATTAAAAAAGCACCCCGAAATTATCGACAATTACCGCTCATGTCGATAATTTGCGATATGCTGCCAACACTGTTCGATATAACCCTATCTCTCCGCTGCAAATTTAATTTTTCCATACGAAAAGTCATAAATCCTTTAAATCTATACCGGTTAAAGACTTTGCCGGCCGCATTTCTAAGTTTGTCCGGACCGAATTTTAATAGATTTTCGCCTGTTCGATTTTCAGCTTTATTACCAGAGGGTAAAGATACGAAATTACTTGTTAATATAATGAAGCATCAGTAAACATTACTTTAGCGCAGGCTATTATTGAATTTATATAATAATGGTTAATCACTCCAAAGTATCGTTCGATGCTGCCTTGTTACTGAAACTTTTAGTGATGCAATTATAAATGTAAGATTATATCGATTGGAAATTATTTTATTTTCGTAACGTAATTAGCATTTTTACGAGTTGACTGGGTTGAGACGCGTCGAGTGATATAACAAATACGTAGCAACAGATATTTGCATATTGTTTGTCATGTCAAAATCCAAATCGTCTACTGAAAAGATATTTTAGTATGTCTTGGAACTTCTATAATATTGACACCGTCATCATCATCATCATCTTCTTACTCTTATCACACCTAAGTAAGGTCGACACAACATGTTTTTCATGATGTATGTTTTGTGTAGGTAATATTTATTAGAATTAAAAATAGATGCTTACAAAAGAAACGAAAAAAAATCGTTGTGCGTCTCGGGACGCCCGACAGAAGTGATAACTCAAACTAAGTTGAACTATTTAATATTGAAATTGTTTAATTTAAGAAAAGCTTAGGTTATTACTTAAACTTTATGTATATTAATAGGATAATATAAGCAAAGGTTATTTATTAATCTAATTATTAATAACACCTTTTATTGATTATAAAATACATTTTATTCTTAGTTACAATTCTTGAATATATACACATATCGCTACCGTATGCGTGAGAGAAAGGGAAGCCAGACAGACTGGCGCCGTAACGCGTTACGGAACGAAGCGGTTTACCCTCCCATAAGAAGATATCACTTCAAAATCTTACACCAACATTTACTTATAGAAAAAATTCGCCCACATCTCCTGCATTTCTGTTTCTACATTTTGTATGTGATTTTTCAGTTCCTGAATTTTACAAAATATTGTGTTATCAACAACTTTTTCGATTAAAATAAGTCAAAAACAACATGTTATGTAGTTACTTCCACGAAGTTTAAGAAGGACTCATAAATAGCAAGTGTTAAAGACAGTCTATTATGGCTTTTAAAAGTACAGACAAGTAGCAGTCCGAGTCATCAGTCAGGTCCACGAGGGAAGCATGACTTTCTCTTATAGAGTAGGTCTCTGTTTCTCGCTTATAGAGCTTTTACAGTGTTAAAATGATGGAACCTGGGAATTTCACTTATAGAGTATTTTCGCTTACTCAGTTCTCACTCACCTAAGTTTGATTGTATATCGATAATGCATTTATCGACATAACGTACGTGCCTATCGCCAGCGGCGGTTGGACGTAGGGCGGGGCATTCATTCTCCCGGCAATAATTCATACTTATATCGTTAAATAATCGACAGAGCTGAGGCCAGCACTTCTACCTACTCATAAACACGTATTCGTTATGTTACTAACATTTTTAATTGACCATTAGGCTATACAACCGATGGGGTAAGCACAGGATGGAATCGAACTTTTTTTTCAATACTTTCTATCCATAGCTGTTATGGATAATTTTTTTTCACAGCAATAATTCTTCAAATATTCCACTATTGAAGCAGAGCTCTCTTTCGAGAGGAAACATAGCCTTGCAGCATCATGTTAGGCCACGAAATACTTCTGAGTTTAAACGCAGAGAATTCTACAGTTCTGGATTTCGCGCACAAAATGGTGGTACCATATTAATATTAAGGTTTCCTAGCTTTTTCAAGAAGTCTTCTTTCACGTCAACTGTTCGTGTTATCTAATTACATATTATTACTGCATAAATTATGAAAATTTGATCAGGTAACTTCTCTACAGTTAGCTGAATAGCGATATAACTCAGTTCAAACGAGATCTTAATTTGTAAATTCAAAAGAACTTATATGTTAATAAAAATTATATAGCCTTTAAAAAAATATTTAGAATCTGTTTGCGTAGGTACACTTATGCCCTATAAGACATAAATGTTATCCTAATATATAATTTCAATATCGTAAAATAATTCATTTTGTTTTTAAAATTACCTAATTTTATTTTATACTAGGTATAGAATTAATTTGAGAAATTAATAGGTAATTTTGAGAATAGGCGGTTAAGGTGAAGCGGCGGCAACACAGATAATAAAAATAATGTACAGTTATGACTACACTTAAAATATTATACGAAGATAATTTTACATCGTAGCAAATTTTTAAGAATACATTTTTTATTCTCCTACAGTTTGATATTGTAATATAATAACGGGCATATCCGTATGGAAATGTTACACGAGTATTACTAAGTAACAAAAGTAACTGTTAAAGGAGCAGATGCTTAATGTCGCCATTAACCTTAATACGCTGGTAGGAACCGTTTTAAGAATATAATTTCATGAAGGCGTAGTTCATTCTTTTTAAATTGCATGTAAACATTGTAACGTCATTATAAAGACATCAACGCGCTCGTTTAGTTAAAATTCTTTGTGCTGTTTACTCTCGATGCATTTATTCATAAATTGTTATAATTATTGTAAGGTAGTACTAATTCTTATATAAAATCGGGTGAAGTGCCTTAAGCGCTTCTCTTAGTAGTCTGGTGAAACTGTAGAGGCCTTGCCAGGGGAACAGTGTAGTAAGTTGTAAAAAAAAGTAGTACTAATTATTATGAATACCAATACAAGTTAAATAATAAAAAAAATATTAATTGCTAAAATTCCTGTAATGAGCCTGATCTTTCGGTGAACGAATATATCGTTATGGTGGTAAGGTTTTTTCTAAACTCACCTGGCTAGCTACTACCTGCAAGTTGAAAATCTTTCACCGATCACTTATAGGTGTATTCCGGCAGCAATACTTGAGAGTCAGTGTTCCTTTAAGTTTGGTGTTTTACCATTTCAAACTACATCGTTATTTCACATCCGGTTAAATTTTGGCCAAACAATTATAAAGATCTACAAAGTTAAAAATAAAAAAAAACAATATATAAGAAGTAGTGTCGGTGGTAGAGCTACGCTGAAACTATTACTGGTTTCAGCATGAATGGGTCGGCTCGCCCGACGCGCGGGGTAGTACCACCCTCTCACAGAAAACCGACGTGAAGTAACAGTGCTTGCACTGTTGCGTTTCGTTCGGTCAGTGAGAGCGCCGGAGGCCCACATATTTAAAAGGCCGGCAACGCACTTGCGACTCCTCTGGTGTTGCTAGTGTCTATAGACGGCGGTGATCACTTACCATCAGGTGACCCACCTGTTCGTTTGCCCCCTATTATATAAAAAAAAAGTAGAGTTACCGATAAAGAAAAATAGAAAAAAATTAATCAATTATCGATTAAATACTTAAGGCATGATAGTTTAACAAGCAAACTGACATTCTAATAATATTAGGTAGGATTTAGACTTATACAACATAAGTTTTCGTATAACGTGGAAAAGACTCTATAGGTCGCTATTTCATATAGTATAGAACGAAAGTCACCATACTGCAAAGGAGAGTACTTTATTGATTGCAAATAACATTTTTACAACCGTTAATACTCCCATTGATTTCACCCTAGAAGTCAACCTTCCAAGAAGATTAGCGACTCTGAAAACCATAACCATTCTGTCAAAAATCGTCTTGAAAAAAATCTCTTTAATTTAAATAGCCGGAGACGCCGCACAATGAAACACCGTTTTTGAGACTGATTCATGTATTTTGTTTCTACCCACATTTGCATGTATACATATATATACCAATTAAAACAAAGTATTCCCATCTAAAAGTTTACCTAAAAAAAGTCTTTACATATCTGAGTGCTATACGACAATTGTATCTAACGTTATAAAATCATTGGATATAATACACCAGAAGTAACATTAGTTATTGCGGCACTGTCGAAGTGTGTCGCGTTCGTAGTCCGATGAAACTGTAGAGGCCTTGCCAGGTCGACAGTGTGTAGTCAGTTCGAAAAAAAAAATGTGTCGCGTTCCACTCTTAGTTGCTGTGTACCCATCAACTGAGGGTAGTAAGGAGCCTGTGCGATGGCGGATCTAGGATTTATTTGTAGGAGGAGTACAAAGACTAAGCCAGTAAAGAGTGTCCGTTACAGTGTTTTGGATTTATTACTTAGATACAAGAACAACTATAAAAATATTTCTAATCGGTTTAATTAAATAAATTGACAATTGTAATTAATGATGTTCAGACATTGATGATTAGCATATTTAATGTTTTCTATTAAACATATCTAGTACATCTTCAGAGTTCATCATTGAAGCAGTGTTTTGATGGATATATATTACCTAAGGCCAGCACGTTAAGGTGATCGGAGTGCCAGAGATGTTTTCAATTACGTTCTGTCTTGTACGTTACATAATTATGTCACGCATAGTTTGCAATTTTCCATTTTCGGTAGTATGCACGAACACAAAAAGAAACGAATATTATGACGTCGGTATTAATTTCGACCACTTTGGCAACCTTGGGATTGTTGCAAAGCGACTAAGCGCTCGTCGTATTATTCCGGTGAAGCTATGTTAGCCCATTACAGCAATATTTACTTGTTTTTTATTATTTATTTAGACACTCAGGGCTCGTACCGCCATCCCTAAATCTACCCCTATACCTGTATCATACATATAGTGAAGATTCCCTCGTAGTATCTTGATTTTTGTTTGTGGCATTTCGGAGCTTAATAATCGAGAAGTATTCAGGTCGGTATGACCTATCTTTTAATGATCGTCAAAATTTCATGAATGCATTCTGCTTACCATAAGGCTACGTGCCGTCACAATGTTTTGCTACAATAAAATACCCAACAGAAAAACTCACCTGCCCAAAGATTGTATTTAACAATTTATTACCGACAGCTTCGTATGCCTTTTAACTTTGATATAGGCGTGAATGTGTCGAAATAGCTGTTGCATAAAATAAAACCATTGATTTAAACCAACGTTCAATAGATATCTCCGAATCATGACGTATTAAATCAGTGGAACATTCCGACAAACTTATATTTGCTGACGGCAAAAGCCTTAACTATCTGCAGGCTAGATTTCAATTTCAATAACTCGACGGTAGGTGAAGTTTGTTGGTCGCAATTGAATCGAGTACTCGTGCGCATTTACGTTAATTGGGACACTTACACCGACCAATGGGAGTGCTTTAAAATTTAAAGCCATTGTCTGTATTATTGCCGTCTTATTCGCGCTAGCAGGCAACGTATACGTTCATCCCGTTCTTTTGAATTGTAAGGTTCATTTGTCTTCCTCACACGGGATATAGTTACTAGAATTCATATAATTATTTTTATGTCGCTAGAATATTCGATGCTAGTTTTTGGAATTAATAGAACTATTAAACCTGGATCAAAGTTACATTTCTTATGTTAAAAGTTTGTCTTAAGTCTATTAAAATATTTCACTACTTGCCTTAAATAGATATTGGGTTTAAATTCCCAGTAATCATCATCACCAGCTTGTAAGAGATCCACTGCAGGGCTATAGGTCTCTTCCAAAACGAAGGTATGGGCATAAACATCCCAGAACCTACTGGCGATTTTAAACTCTTATAAATCGTCAGTTCTATGTTTTCTCACATACAGGTTGAGGTTTCACCACGATGTTTTTCTTCTCCGTCAGCCGATAGTATTACTAATTTAGCATTAGTAAATGTACGCGAATTCCGAACAACTCTTTGGTACATGTCGGGGTTCGAACTTACACACATCGCATTGATATTCCACCGGCTAAACTACTCGACCGCCACGACTTTTTAAATACCAAAAAAATCGTAAATAATATATATTTTTAATAGTTATATGATAGAATAAAAATAACTGTAAACCTTATCTCGTGAAAGTACCAGTTATATTTGAAAAAATATATTTGCCTTTTATAATCTGTTTGTTGGGGAAGGTTATATGCTACGTAAAATTACGCTACGAATTTTAGGAGCAAAATCAAAATCAAAAATACTTTATTCAGTTTAGGCCCTGAGAAGGCGCTTATGAACGTTAAAGTTACCACCGGTTCGGAAAACGACCCAGTCATCGAGAAGAACCGGCAAGAAACTCGATCTGGTTTATCTTTTCAGCAAATATATTATAGCTCATATTTTTAAAACATAGTTTTAAAAAATTACATTCGGTTTTGGTGGATGCACAGAGAGGGACGTTATTTCCAGACGTCACCGTCGTTCACATATTGATCCACCCTGTAATAGCCTTTAGATATTAAAACCTGCTTGACATGGTGCTTGAAATTAGTATCCGGCAAATCGGTAACGTGTTTTGGAATTTTGTTATAAAACCTAACACTATTACCTAAAAAACTGTTAACGGTCCTAGTGAGCCTAAAACATGGAATGACCAATTTGTTATTATTTCTTGTATTTAGATTATGTCAGTCCTTTACGAAATCTAGCTTATCTAAGTGTTTGCGAACGTACATTAGATTTTCAAGTATGTATTGGGAGGGAGAGTTAGCGAAGCAATTATCACATATAATTTAGGTCCGAAAGTAGGTACTTTAAGCGACGTAATAGTATGAGTATAATGCGACACGAATCGTCGGCTGATCTACTAGAACCAAGCATTACCAAGAAGAACCGAACTGTAAACGCTTGTGTCAGTGAGGTACAATGTCACGTGGTCGGCTCTCTACGTAACATACATTTTTTTAAATAAAATAATATTATTTTGAATATTAAGCGCGAGTGAAACATGAGAATAGAAGTAATAATGAAAACGACATTTAAAATTATCACGTATAAGTATCGTTCAATTATTTAAAATCCGTCCAAATTAGTCATTCAAATTAGCCCGAACACAAATTGGTCCATGCGTACGAGTGTCGGACTAATTCGTCGACCGTTTACGCACAAACGACGACTCGATAAGACGTGTTCTAATTATGTAAGCGATTTGAATAAATTTGAATAAGTCTCGTTCGGATTCAAAATAACATGATTATTTTTAATTTAGCTCGCAATAAATAACTTAAGAGGTCTCCGGTCATCAGTAAACTGTTATAAGTAATTGAAATCAATGATATAATCAATGAACATGATCTCTTTAAGGCGATGACATGATATGACGATGACATATGACGAAATGAGGCTTTGCCTAATGTCCGCCCTGCTAGCTACAACCCTCAGTCATCAATAGATGTGTTTCAATCTACTTGAGAGTTAGTCCTTCTATAGGTTTAGCATGAGCATCTTAGACAACGTCGTTATTCATGTCAGATGCGATTATGGTCATAAGTTGGTAGCTATAAGTTAATTTCTAAAAAAAAAACGGGGTGTGACGTAAAGACAAACGATAGAAGTGAAACTTTTCTACTACCAGGAAACATTTAAATTATTCATCAAAACAATTTTGCATAGCATATTGTGTTCAGTGATCGCCACGCCACTTGAACGCAGTACATGCAAATAACGAGAAAGAAAGCAAGGGCGTATGTCACATTGTGCTCGAATACCCGGAGGCAAACGAGACAGCCACACTTTACCCGACACAGTGTTTACCCCCACCACTTTTCGTCAACGAAAAGTTGCAGATAAACATTTCAAAGCACTCCCTGAAGAAGTTTGACCTCAAAAAACAAGAGACGTACATCGAACTCTTTTGATAATTATAGGTGATCAATGCATCTTATAATTATCCAATAACTAATCGCAAAGCTATGACGAAGTTACTTCAGCAGTCGAACCTAATTCTACTTCTCTCTCTATCTTCCTAATAGACTTTTGTATTTCACTCCTCTGTTCTTGGCCCATGCTGAGACACCATTACCTCATTGTAATTTGTTTAGTACTTCTGCGTACTTCACTGGAAAGGAAAAGTTGTAGTGTAAACTTTACTATATAGTCTGGTGGTGGCTTTAGAGGCTTGGCTAAAGAGGACTTTACAGCGTACTGATTACGAGTTTTACCGTACCTCATTACGCTGTACATCTACTCTGAAGCTATGTTGGTTCAGCGGTTGACGTGTTTGGACACCACGTTGATGGACGTAGCTTCAAAATCCTGTAAACGACCAGGTGCTGTCGATAAAAAAATAACGTTGTGATGTAATCAAAGTATTAGTAGTGGGGATTTGTCCTAATACCCATGTTTAGTACCATACTCAAGTTGAAAATCTGCCATCGAACACCTACAGGTGTGTTCCAGCAGTTGCACATGAGAGAGAGGTCCTCTCGAAGTTCAGTGTGCTTATCACCTTAGGTCATATTGTCATTTAATATCAGATGAAAAAAAAAACGTCGTTTACAAAAACGTATTAAAAAAACTTCAGATTATTCATTTAGTCAATATAATTTGTATTGATGTTCCTCTGGGTAATTATCCATTTTTGATTACCATACATCAGGACAAGTCTTGTAATGGTCTTGTGTGGGCTTTGAGTTTAACAACCTCTACCGCAGGTAACACCAGTAATTCTTTGCCATTTTAACCAAGCTAAGGCTATTCGTTGTTGCAGGCTGCATTCATTGTTCCTAACGTTGTGTATTATGCCTCCCAGATAGTTATACTGGTATCAAAAGGTGTCATTTAGTTAACAGGCTTTAGCGTTTGACTTCCACCTCACATGATATTATAACGCAAAATGTAGAAGGGGACTGGAACTCAAGTGCAGCTGCCGGAGTAGACTTATAGGTGCTTGGCGACTGATTTTCATCGGTGTTAGCTAACGGGTGGCGACCTTAGAAAGAAGCTCTACTGCAATATTATAGTTTCATCACGAATTTTTCCATCTCCTAAAGCTTTGCTTCATTTGCAAGAATTCGAACCTACATAGATCACAGCAGTGTTCGAACACGCTACCAATTAAACCATCATCGCCACTGTGGCTATGATATACATAAAGACCTGAGCTATCGCGACTCCAATATATTATAAAAAATCACCACTAACCAACGTGCCTACATCGTACGAAGTATAGCGTGATAATAAATCATTTTTATCTCTCATATAAGCAATAACATACGATTTGAATAAACACGTTTAAGTACTCATATAAATTATTATAAACGCATCGTTTGTGCGATGTACGAGCGTTCTTGTAATTAATTCATAAGCTCTGTACTTCACACGCGACCGGACCTGAGACCCTGACATATGTAGAGCTAAAAATATCGCAGACATACGCAAAGAGTGTTTGAGTGAATAAAACAATACCAATTGGAATTACAATGCCCAACAGCCTAAACCGAGATTCAGCCACTTTGTGACACCCTTGAGGTTACTGTCAAATGCCTGACTGCCATAAACTCACGTCCCATTAGTCCGGTGAAGCTGTAAAGGCCTATTAGGCCAACAACGTTAGACAGTTCGAAAAATAACCAGTAAAATGTTTTAAAGTAAATAATATTAGATTCTAAAATAAAGTCCCCAAGGTCACATTATCGATTTGCCGGATGGTAAAATCAAAGAGCACGTCAAGTAGGTTTTAATGTCAGAAGGTTATAAAAAAGGCTGAATCGTTGTGTGAACAATAGTGATGATGCCTGGAATTGACACCTCTGTCATATATTCGCTAAAAATGACTATGACCACAATCAGTTACATAGTTAAAATTTGGATAAGCGCCTTTTTTGGCTCCAATAGAATAAAGTATTTTTATTTATTTTTTTGATAAAAATATTAAGGATATTTTGAAAAAAAAAAAATTTTTTTTTTATATTATAGAGGGCAACCGAACAGGTGGGTCACCTGATGGTAAGTGATCACTGCCGTCCATAGACACTAGCAACACCAGGGGAGTCGCAAGTGCGTTGCCGGCCTTTTAATATATGTGGGTCTCCGGCGCTCTCACTGACCGAACGAAACGCAACAGTGCCAGCACTGTTACTTTACGTCGGTTTTCTGTGAGAGGGTGGTACTACCTCGAGCGAGCCGACCCATTCATGCTGAAACCAGTAATAGCTTCAGCGTAGCTCTACCACCTATAAAACTTTGTAATTAATTAGATATATTCTAAAAGTAATGGTAGTAATTGAACATCACATTTGTTGAATGCTCATATTTCTAAAATTCTGTACAAATAAATTAATTCCGTAGCCAACTGGAATAAGCTGAACATTTATTTTACGACTTCGGTGGTGCATCCATTTTTTTTTATACACCCTTACCAGCTGGCTCCATTTTCCAGTACCTCGGTTCATTGATACAAAACGATGGTGGCATAGAGACAAGTGCAGGAGGAATAGGATAAATGCAGGGTCGATGAAATCCCGACTGAGGAAGGTGTGTAAAATCATTTTAAGACCAGCCATGCTGTATGGATGCGAGTGCTGGGCTACGAAAGTGACGGTTCACAGAAGATTACACGTGGCAGCGATATGAATGTTAAAATAGATGTGTGGTATAACTAAAATGGATAATATTAAGAATGAGTATACCCGAGGAGGTTTGAAAATAGCACCTGTGATAGAGAACTTAAGGAGTAATAGGTTAGCATGGTACGGGGCATATCATGAGGAGAGATGAAAGCCATGTGGCTAGAAAAGTTTTAAGTATGAAGGTGGACGCATATAGGAATAGAGGAATACCGAAAACGGTATGGATAGATTGTGTAAAAAATTATACAAATATAAAAGGTGTGCATATTGAGATGACATCTGACATGGGAGAGTGCAAAAGGAAAAAACATATTATGCCTTTCCTACTTAAATGGGATAAGGGTAAGATGATGATGACGTAACCAACTGAAATATATATCCATACATAAAGTCGCTTTTTTCTTAATTACCTTTGTGTAGAGATGTTTTATTACTGTATACAAATTTGTCTCGTTATATTATGAACTATAGATACTCTTTAAAATTAATGGTAATTATTACTTTTGCAGTCCGCAATATAACCATTCCCATGAAGCGATCGATTAGACAAAATTAAATTATCTGACAATTCTAAGAAATGCTTAAGTCGACACGCAATCACACATCTAAACTGTTTATCTGAGAGTGAAAGGGATAGACGATGCAAGCCCAATTTATACGAAAGAGATAGAATCGGAATTATTACGTCACAGCGGGATACCTTCCTTAAACCGCACCGTGACAATCAATGGAAGCAAAACATTGGTTGTCTTATTCACCACTGTATACATTACGCAGTTAGTTGGTTTTCAAAGTCGAAATTTAAAATGTAAGCGAGCAATGTATAACTGTTTTTACAAGATTTTGTATTCGATGTTAGGATATGGTAGTCCAGCTCGTTAGGCTGGCAATCTTTTAGTTTATTTTCATAACTACCCGTATCTATCAATGTTAACGTTTATCCAAACAGTTCGATTGGGGTGACCATGAGTAAGTAAAAAAAAATATTTTTATATAAAAAATGAAATATTTATCTTAAGTAGGGTCAACAAAACATAGTTTGTTCTTCCATTCATCTGTAAGCAATAACCATAGTATTTGCAATTCATTCAACGTTCCTTGACATCTATATCTGTCCACCTACATACTGATTACTATTTTGTTTATATAATTTTTATCTCTCCTTATGCATCACATGCCCATACCACGCTAAAACATTACTTCTTAATTTCTTTGTCACTAGTGCTTTGTTTCTACTTCCTCTGACATACTCAGTCCTACTCTTGTCCATTCTAATTACATTAAAAACCCATCTTCAAATTTGCATTTGTATCACATGTAATCCTTTTCAACATGATCTTATAATGGTTATATACCACTTTCCCTTAAGATTAATTAAAAAAATATTAAAAAGAAAAATGTAAATTAATCTACTGCGACTTGATTTAGCGTTCAAAAACAATAATTCAGTATTTTTGGGTAAAAAATCACGCGTAATGAAATTTAATACAAATTCAAAAACATCATTCACACAATTTGATAGTGAATTCAAAATTGAATTGTATAGTAATACAAATAAATAGATATTAATTACCTCATTTGAATATAAAATTATTTAAAAATCCCTCTATCTACCAGTAAGGGTCTCGTAAAAATTGATTCAGCAGTTTCGGACATTAGCACGGACAAACAGTTATCACATCAAATTTATTTATATGTACAGATTTCTGTTGAGTAGAAGGTTTAATTTTAGTTTTTACTGTTCAATTTTTACTTTCTTGCTTATTCTCGTTTAATTTCAAATGTTCGTATCATAACTAATTCTAATTCTAAGTAATATATGTATTAGAAATGCGAATGTGACTTTGTTTGTTCGTTACGTTTTCACGCCTTAACTACTCAACCGATAATACATGAAATTTTGTATACACGTTGTCAAGAGCACAGAAAAGCATAAAGAGTATCTTTCATCCAAAATAAGTACTGATGCTGAGCGATAGGTTAAATCTATTTTAATGACAGCGAAAGTGTAGTAATTCTTCTTTAACTTTTACTTATCTAACTATTGAACGTTATATTTTCCATAGTTAATAAATAAATAAATTTATGTTTGATATAATTACGTCAATCCAAAAAAAAAATCAAATTATTTTTACTTCATTTGTTTTAAATTACAAAATAAACCTAAAACTAATAATATATGAATACTACCGATGCTAGGTTAACACTGACAAATGACCATTTGCTCCAATAATTTATATTAAAGCAATGTGGGTACGGAGGACCTGGGTTGCCGAACGTTGCCACTGAAATTGTTGACTCGACGCCTCGTGCACGTGTCGTACCGTGGGACTCCACTCTTGCTCAGCAATTATGGTGTGTTGCCATGGCTTAATACACATGTGGATAAATGAAATGTCGTTTCGTGCCGAAAAAAATATTATCTTTCACAAGGACAAAAGTGAAACAAAATCGCTTATCATTTATACTGTGGTTATACATAAATCTTATACCATTCTGTGGTCTATGTCCGCTTGAAATGTTCTTCCTTTTACTTCTCTTCGTATCAGTTTTGGTGTCCATAATAGAACTGTTCTCGGTGCTTATATACTAAATAAAGCAGAGGCTGGAAATCTCTGGAACGTTGTCATAATTTGATTTATAACACCAATAATTATTTAAAGAAAAAGCAAGGCATGTTATGAATCCCTTACTCACAGTAATCGATAAGATTTCAGTGTGTACGTTTTTTCCCACGCATCGATAAGTTACCATCCTGTTTTATTTCTTCAACGCTCTCGCCCGTGGTATCAGAGGGGAACTCTTTATTTTTCCATATATTTGTTCAGTGTTGGGTAATCGGGATATAATTGGGATACGAAATATGTCTTAAATTTGAAGTATAAAAAGGAAAATACTAATTTATTTCAAAATCGTTGTCACCGTAACACAATACCTCATGAGCTTATCTGTTATACGTCGTTGTAAAGGTAAGCGCGACCTTTCTAATGAAGTTGTTAGAACTAAACACCCTCCGGTAGCGTAAATCTCGTGTTAAACCGTTCAATATTTATGATATTTTGTAACATCTTGATTTTCTTTTGTTTCTATCCCTCAGTATCAGAGCCTGAGACTGGATAATTTAAACATAACGTTATGTTAGAATAAAGAGAAACAGCAGAGAGACTGTTAATACATCCTTCTATGTCGTAGAAGGCAACGTCTCTCGTGGATGAGAACCGGTATTTTGAACATTCTATCCTACACAGTGCTTACCCTCTCCACATTTTGTCAAACAAAAAGGTTGCGAATCTGAATTTAAAAGCCCTCCTATAAGATGTTTCACATAAAAAAAAACACACGGCCCGCCCGCACAATTACTTAGTTCTTGATTAGCGTATTAAGTGACCTACCATCTATATTGCAGTTGCTCTGCTCTTAAGGGTCGCAGCGTGATCCTAGAAAATCTATTATCTTTCTTGATGAATAGGTAATAACTAATAAATTATAAGATTATTTGTTCAAGTCTGGCTAGTACTTTCCAATTAGACTTAGTATTTTATTATAGTACATTACTAGTTACTATTACCACGTTCAAACAAACAGAAAACGTAGTCCGTTGAATCTGTGGAGACCTTAGTGGCAACAACAGAGTATGTCAATTCGAAAAAAAAAAAAGAACGATCAGCAAACCATAAAAATAATCTGATGGCTTATAAATATATAAGGTTTTGCTAATGGCTTCGGCCGCATTTATATAAAAAAACTCATGTTACTCGCTGTTACTGAAAGAATTTTTAAAATCCGTTAATGATTTCTTCACTTCATCCATTCAAAATCAAAAATACTTTATTCAGTTTAGGCCCTGAGAAGGCGCTTATGAACGTCAAGTTACCACCGGTTCGGAAAACGACCCAGTCATCGAGAAGAACCGGCAAGAAACTCGATCGGGTTTATCTTTTCGTCAAACATATTATAACTCATATTTTAAAAACATAGTTATAAATAATTACATTCGGTTTTGGTGGATGCACAGAGAGGGCGTCATTTCCAGACGTTACCAACCCATCGTCACATCAATTTCACTAGGTGGTAGAGCTACGCTGAAACTATTACTGGTTTCAGAATGAATGGGTCGGCTCACCCGACGCGCAGGGTAGTACCACCCGACACACAGAAAGCCGACGTGAAGTAACAGTGCTTGCACTGTTGCGTTTCGTTCGGCCAGTGAGTGCGCCGGAGGCCCACATATATTAAAAGGCCGGCAACGCACTTGCGACTCCCCTGGTGTTGCTAGTGTCTATGGACGGCGGTAATCACTTACCATAAGGTGACCCACCTGTTCGTTTGCCCCCTATAATATATATAAAAAAAAAAACATCACATTACAAACATTCACATTTTCACATTCGCATTACAAACAAAAGATTAAACCTTTTCCATTTATAATAATTGTTTAGAAGAATAAATTAACAATATTACCGAACTTGTACCCGGTAATTTATCGTCGACCATCTCATTATCAAAACGCATCAGCGTGAAATCATTTAAGCGTATTTATTGCGAACAATGACAACCACTTCTGACATACAATACTTTAATATTAAAAGGCAACTATCCCTTGAAGGCATTACTGATTATGTCCAACAATATTTATTCCAGGGGGATAACGACTTTAAAGTCAGTGAGTTAAAGTGCATACGAGTGCACATAATAGAGTTGTGGCCGGTCTCCCGTCTCGCGATTATCTCGCGGACGACTTAATTTATTAAAATTAAATACACGGTAAGCGTTGGATAACATTTCTTTGTCCGGGACAAATGAAATTGAATCGTCTCTGTATTATTTGTATACATTAATTAACATAAATAATTGTACTTAATTTATTTTAACAAACTAATTCTGTGAGAATTATTAAAAGATCCATATAATGTAAGGACCGGAGTTATCGATGAAGGAATACATCGCGATGGAACGATAGCGTGGTTGTAAGGCTTTTTCTAAACAATATCTGACTAGCTATCCTTAATCTCCAAGCATATATATAAAATCGGGGCATATATATAAAGCAAATTCTATGGGGATTCAGTGTTAGATTTCGTCTGGCAACAGTTTAGCAACTATACATGATTACGATACATGATATTTACAGATGACACGATATCTTTTAGGGGTATATATATGTCTAGTATTTTGGTCCGTACCTGTACAACGTATTGGAGTGCCCATATCTACTCAGATTCAAAATCTGTATCAAAATACATGCCTCAAGTTTACCTTAAAATTAATAGTAATGTCAATGAAATAAAATATGATATATAATACCAAAAATATCGTCCGATGTTAAGCGGTCATTGTATTTTATGACCGCTTTGTCGACTAAGAACAGCAATTAATAATTTGATAAACTTCTGTTATCGAATTTTTTCATTTTATACAATTAAAATGACGAGTGCTGTTGTTGTGTCCGCATAACATGAAAACCACCGTATAATTCTCGTCGATTTATTTTAGTTTTATGTTATTATAGTTTTAGTAAGCTACAACTTTTATACGTACTAAGCGTTCAGAATTAGGACAAGCGGTATTGTCAACAGTGTAAGCTAGTTTGAAATAAATGCGTGCCAAATCTGTTTGCTGGCCTATTTTAGTGGTTAGCTTTTGCCGAGTTCTTTTAGATTAAGACCTCATTAATTAATAAACAAAAATATCATCAAGCCCCTTCGCGGGTGGATGGATCGAGACGCCTTAAAACACTCGAGTAAACAAATTGACCTGTCAAATGTACCACCATCATTCACATCATACTTAACCGTGTACACAGCGAAGAGAAGCCAGCGCGTTCACTCTGTACTCTAATATATGGTACGTGTATAAACGCTGTACAATTGGTAGAAAAATAAAAAATGTTGAATCTAATATCTTCTGGTATATAAAAATCGGATACTATCGTATCGATTGATTCATTCGACTGAGTTCAACCTTAATACAGTTGTTATTGACACGTCGTACGTCCAAGTTGTACGTCGTACGAGTGGTTTTATCAAACACGTGTATTTCGAATAATTTTCGATGCTTCGATATCATTTTGCAGGACTAAACTTCTTATATACTTATATATAAAAGGATAGAGGTATGCCATTGTGCGCGCATAACCCTAAAGTCACTTAATAGATTTCGATTTTTTTTTGTAATGCTTATAAGGTACATGATTCATATTTAAAGAAAAATCACGATAGCTCGATTTAATATAAAATGAATAAAGTTTTAACAAACTACGATTTTTATAACCACCACTTATTCATGGATATTATATATTCTTGCTGTACATAAATATCGCACCCTTAAAGGTTTAACTGAAAAGAGTAGTTTTTTGGGAAACGGCAAAACAAACAAAATTTTTTTTTTCAAAATTAGCCCAACTCCCTAGTTCACAACGTCATTACCGTAAAATTTACTCTTTCTGTGAGATACACCTTGTGGAACTATTTATAATGAGCCCTTCTATTGCAAAAAACTAATATACCTAAAAATTCGATATCAATTAACAAACACAATTACATTTCATTTTTTCATTGTTACAATTAAAACCGTTTTTTCTTGGTTGATGCTTGCACCTTCGTTATTATGTACTAGCTGTTGCCTGCAGCTCCGCATGCGTTTTTTTATAATTGTAAATTACTTCCTATAAGATCAGCTATCTGTTAGTGAAAGTTCCGTGAAAATTCAGTAAAAAGTCGTTATTTTGATATTACATACAGACACTTCATTTTTATTGTATGTATAGATATTCATTTAACAGTGCCATGGGAACTAAGTGTATGATTTGAATTCATTTTGGGATGCACTGTTTTTATAGTAATTCATTTTAAGTTATATCTGTTAATATTATCATTATTGTTCAGTCTTTATTGAAAAAAGTTATGATATGGTACCTCAGATAAAGTCCTCTGCAATGCTGCAAAGCCCTTTGTTTGCAAGTGCAAGTCTCAACAAAATTGCTTTAGGAATTTCGAAGATTATGACAAATATCAGATACCGCTTCCGCTTCCGCTTACCGCGTGCCGTGAGTATATATATATATATATTTTGTACTGAGCCCTGTCAAGGCGAACGTTTGGTTTGAGTTAGCTCGTTTCTCGATTCTATGACTCGACAGTACCCACAAGACAGTGTACTGAACTCAAAAACTAATCATGGTATAAATAAAAATAAAAAATAAAAATCTCCGACACGGCAACAACTCAATAATTCAACTTTAACAAATAACAAAAAGAGAATCTAAAATAATAATACAAATAAAAAACGAAATATAATGAAATAAAAAAAAATAAAAGAGTGTAAAATAAACACCTCGAAGCGTGACTTTTAATATCTTTATCCGTTTCATAATATCAAATTATAATATTAAACATTCTGAGATGGGGATTCATTTATCTGAGCTCAACAATGGCCCCCCGGTGGGAGGGGGGCCGCGCGGGGCACGCGGGGGACGGACGCCTCCAGTATGGCTACCATTTTGATGGGCTTCGTTGCCCGTTTAAGATGTTTGTATTATGATTAACTAGGTGATAAACGCGACTCGGAACGTACTTTTTTGTTCGTACAAACATGAACCTATTTCTTTTTTATTTAGACCCACCATCTCATCCGAAATTCGTGATATATATATATACGTAAATATTTGGCGACAGTCCTACCACGATGCTACGGTTTCTTCACGGTGTTTTCCTACATCGAAATCGTCGGCTCGCTGCTGAATCATGGTTATTTTAACTAATTGACTAATGATTTTATTTCTATAGATATACGGTAATCCACAAATAGGATAATATGACCAGGTTGCAGAAAGCAAATAAGCTTCAACATTTGGTATGTTTAGGTGGAACGAGAATTCCCCTGATAAGGAAAAACACCGAACATCAAATGAACAGTGGGAAGTTGCATGGTAGGGCTTCTTCTAAATCCGTCTGGCTAGCTACCACCCTTAAGTTGAAAATCTTTCGCCAAGCTCCTGTTGGTGTGTTCCGGCAGCTGCACTAGAGAGCCAGTCGCCCTCTAGGTTAAATGTGACTTACCGTCTTAGACCATATCATCATTTAATATCAGATAAGATTTTCCCACGTTTAGTGGTACTTACTACAAGAACATTTCTCAAGGTTCAGATTTCCTCAGAATGTTTTCCTTCACTAACAGTCGATAGTGCTAACCAATTTGAATTAGTAAATGTACGCGATTTCCGAAAAACTCGGTGGCGCATGCCGAGGTTCGAACCTGCGGACATCGGGTTCATATTCCAACGGGTATTCTGCAATAAAATAAGTGTTTGTTAGTATTTCTTACTAGTACAGTAAAAGTGCTTTGATTGGCTTTAATTAATCCGAGTAGATTGTAAAGCAGGCAATGGATGGCTACTTGGATGCTTAACTATATCAATTGAATATTTTAACCACTCAAGTCTGAATACACAGATGACGTAGTGGTTTAAGCGACTGCATCGCAGCTGTCACCGCGCTGAGGATTGTGGTTCGAATCCAAAACAGCATGATTGTTTGTGCATTAATTTTGTAAATACCGCGTTTAGGAACCTAGCCACAGCGACTCATTCTAACCCACGGAACTATTGGCAGCTGTTCTCCATCAGAGTAGTATAACCTTTTCACCAGCTTTTATATGTTATTATGAATATATAGAAATGTATTTCGGAGGCAATGACTCGGCGTTATTCCAAATTGAACGAGAGGTTCTGTCGCTGATAAGTATCTGGAAATCATCATTATAATGATCCGATGATTAACGACACACACACGTATACCTCGTAATGATGGCTAATGATACTGGTTTGTTTTTGTGAACACTCGGTATCTGTCAAACTGTTACGCGTTTAGGGTTCCGTACTCACTTTGTGTCGAGCTTTTCGTTTTAGTGAAATTATTTAAAATATTAACCGTACAAATAGACATTACATCGATAGTATATATATATCTACCATATTTTCACTTACCTACTTAAAATTATGTTAGTGCGCGCAACGTTTGCACCACCGTATGATTTTCTTGACAATACCAAATTACCATTTAGACATGCTGCTCAACCATGTAACTTGCCATGGCAATTTGGCATCTATTATAGAATAATTAACAATAAGTGTTTCGCCCTTATAAATGAATTCAATAACTGCACTCCAGATAATGAGATGTGTTTCTGGTCTGCAAATCATTGGTCAAGTACGGAGCATGCAGACGCTTTGCTAGAACTATATATAACTGTCATTTCGACAAAAAAGAGGAAAGATTTGAATGTGACATAAAAATTGGAAAATTATTAAAATTATTGATACCACTAATATATACCAGAGAATAATAAATGACGCATTGAATACCGTAAACATTCATCGGAGAAGATTACACTAAAATCCGCAACAATATATATTAAGCTGCGCATTGGGCATCGCAAATCACATTATTGGATACCTCGCCACTAACAGTGAGAATCCTGAGACGCCGCTACTTCGTATGAGGTACTGAGTTTGCAGTTTAGTTCACGCCTTTTATTTGGTGTCTTTGTTATTTTATTTTATAGGTAAGACCACCAGCCGCCCCACGCTCTCTATTTCTTCCCGTCTTTTTTTTATATATTTTTACTTTCACCACTTCCCATGGTGGAACCGTGTAAATAGGTTCCACCAGCCAAGAGCCAGTATTGAAGGTAACAAGTCACACAGACCCCCATACAATATTATGCACACCACAGGCTGCCAAAATCGGCCTGCCCTTATTAGAAAACCCTTTATTTATAATTTTAAAGAATATTGTATATTTATTCAATTTAAAAAAGTGCTTCCAAAAAATCCTAATTTCAAATATGACTGTTCTTTAGAAGCCCATAATTCAATAAATAAATATGACAGAAAAAAATGTGTATTCCCTAGAAGCCCAATTAGGCTGAATATAAACGAATTCCAGAACCTCACCTTTTTTTTCGTTGTTCGTTTCATGTGAAATGCCTCAGACACGTTTTGATATCAACCAGCTATCGGAGACTTGCAGACCGATATGACGGCTGGAATTGATGATAGATTATAAATGTATCAGTGGTTGCCCTCGTTATTGGTTTTCATTTTATTCACCATCACCGTTTAACCATATAGTCACTTTATCGTGCTCAAATAAAAACACTCATATGTGAAGTTATTCTCAAAATTAAAATCTTTTCACAGATTAAGAATAATTGACATACGCAAGTGATAAAAACTAGTGATCCTTCATTAGTCGAAATTCGGCCATTAATATTCTTTGGTTTTAATATTATTTATGATTATTAATAAAGATTGTACAGATATTGTAGATTAGTAATTGTAAGAATACGTAGATACATATTTCAGTCATCAATGATAAGAAAATAAAACCGTTTTTTATTGATTTACGAAAAATGTTCGTCATTAATTCCTAACCAAACCAAAAATAAAATAAAGAAGTCGCTTGACAAGTAGAGGAGAAAATGGTACCATTTTCTGTCTTCTGTGTATATTGATAATGAGAAAATATACTTCAGTTTCTTCTAACTTCATGGTGTATTACTTCTGTGGCGCTGACGCCGCACATATAGTAGCGCGGTCGGACTGCTCTCTAACGGGTTAGTCGTTTACACTACTCCGTCTCGTCCGGACCACAATTAGTTCAAAGCAAATAAACATTCTGATATAACCAAGTACATTATTTATCACCACACACGTATAGTTATCATATAGCTACACTTTGATGGTTGTACTTTCATTTCAAATATATTTTACTATCTTAGGCCCACAGTTTCGGTTGAGCAATTAACGAACGAAGGCGTAACGAACAGACAACTCACATTCACACTTATAATATTAATGAAAATAACACACCACCAAATTAAAACTTCACTCTCAACGATTTCTGATATCTCGTTAAAAGAAGTATAATGTGAAAAAAATAAAATAAACGTCCGGAACCATTGAAAGTTCAATTTTATTTAACAATATTGTTATGACGTCGTAGGTCGCTGAGTCAGCGACTACGTGTGCTTGTATTTCAAATATTTGTGACGTTAATGATTTATTGTGACATGGTGATTGTTGCATCTTCGGGATTTGATAAAAGCTTGGTTAACTTAGTAAGGTATCTTATTAAGGAGTGTCTTTGCCTTTTTTCGCTCTTTTTTTATTTGTACGTGGGACAGGCAGATACTTCTTTTACACATCACTATCTATGTCTGTGGCTTCGGTCGCGATTCTTATTATTTATTGTAATAAATTTGCATTATTTAAATATCTAAGAGTAGAGATACCAATTTTCATGGCTCCATCTAGCAACGAGTCTATGGTGTTCTAATTTTCACGGTAACTGGTCAACCGTTCTTGAAGTTTAATATTCTCAAATATATATTACTAGCTGCACCGCCATGGCTTCGCTCGGGTGTGTTGATGAAGAAAATGAGACAACATTTTCCCTTTAGAACAAGACCATGTAATGAAATAAAATGGCAATTGAACATCTGAACGTCAGTCTGTCAATATATTTGAAGATCTCCGTACTGTCTTATATCTGTCTGTATAATTTTTTCACAATTACTAACACACACACAACAAAACAAGAATTAGTTAAATGGGTGTAACTGCATTCTGAAGTGATGCGTTTACATAGATTGGGCAATTTATTTTTATGATAGTTTTTGAACTGACTATACGCTGTTGTCCTGACGGACCTTTACAGTGTCACCGAACTTTTATATAGACATGCACCATCATTCATATTTGTATGAATACTTGTGTCGTTATCTTAAAATGGATAGTATGTTACCTTCTTCATATAAAAGCACTTTGTCAAACTCTCATGCATATTATCGACCTTAGAGATACTAATATATGACTGCGTGAAAATACACATTCAAAGCCGCGGCCACGACTAGTTTATTTTTTATTTTCGACGTACAAATGTTTACATGCGAGCTATGAATCTAGTTCCTTAACTAATTATAAGGAGTGTGAGTTAAGGTCATTATTTGTCGGTGCATTGTAGAAATATATTCGATTCATTTTAACCAGGTATGATGAACACAATGACCCCGGGACGACCTCGCATTGATGAAGATACCATCTCTGCGGGACGCGAGACTCGAGCTTTCGCTCGGAGGGATTTAATTAACTCTTCACTCCGTATCCTCCGTCAAGCTAAGTTGCAAACTGACGTGTGCTAAGCATCATGTAGTACTTACTCATTTTTTTGCTGTAAAATCTTCTTTAAGCTCATTTAACAAGTATAAAAGTAAACTATCATGGTCAAATCGATGACCCTGAATCGTATATACTCGTATTTAATTTATCTGAATTTTTCACTACTATCGTATGGTCATAAGTACACATACACCTTGTTTATTTTATTTATAATAGCACGACAAAGTAACGGCACTGTACTAATGGTACGCACAGAGTGATCCAAAAGAAAGCGACCATCGAGAGATTCACAATCGTCGCTGCCACGTTGGTTTATTAACTTCTCGATTGGAAATATATTGACCGATCCCGAAACGCGACAAGCTGCAAGAGAGCCACGACAAAATATTGCAAGTCGTCATGCGGCAACCTAAATATTCTAGGATATCCGTGGTAATCTCAATACTAAGGCTTACATAGAAATTGTCTTCTACAGCTCAGAGTGCAACTGTTTTTCATACCTGATCATCTGTACCTGCTTTACAAGGCACGAGATCAACCTTGTGTGGAATAGAGCACCTCTGGGACGTCTTCAATGCCTTAGACAGATTTCAGAGACAGACTATCCGTATTTTACAAAATGTAGACAATACCAAGAATAGTGAGCTACTTCAGCTTTTTTAGAGACATTGCCATATTGAATGTATCTTATCGTTTGCATCATAGCTAGTGTACTAAAGAATTGTTCAACAAAATTCCATCTTTCATAATAGACACAAAACACGGTATACGGTAGCTTGTATTTGGCATCAGCATGGCAACATTGATTGTCGATGAATTGTAGATTCTCCATGATTGCCCTTATTGATCGTATTTTGCTTATCGTGAAGTACAGACCAGCCACTTCGGATTAAAAATAATTTCATACTCTAAGCAATTTTTGAGGATGAAGCCTTGATCGACAGACTGAAAAACTTTTCACTGTACACAGAATCCCGTGTCATCTCGATGATTGGAAGTTGTCTATCGTGCGGGTTTTCGCGAGCTTTATTCCCATATACGTCAATCCTCTGGAATGAACTCCCAACAGTAGCGTTTCTGGACCAATATAACCTACAATCCATCAAGACACGTGCCTGCTCCTTTGTTGAAGGCCGGCAACGCATCTGTGATGCCCCTCGTGTCGCAGGTGTCCATGAGCGACGGTGATTACGTACCATCAGGTAATCCATCTGTTCGTTTACCTCCAATCGCATAAAAAAAATATCAAAGCAACAAAATAAAATAAGAAAGAAAGACACAAAAATTAATCAAGTCAGGAGTCAAAAGTATGACGATAAATTTGTGAGTAATCACGCGACCGATTAATGGACGTTTCCATCCAAAAATGGGCATCAGGTGGAAAGTTTAAGGTTAATAAACATTAATATAAACCTGTGTATTTTTTTCGACCCCGAGTATGCGGTATCTCACGATCGGTGGACTTTCTCGTAACTGTCCATTGTTTCGTCATAAATCAATTTTATATTTACCTTTAAACGCGCTTAATATAATACGACCGTGAATTATTACAATTACATTATTTTTTATTAACATACTGTATATATATATCATCATTACATATTATAATACAATGTCGTCCGCCGCGTCTGTCTGTCTGGATGTTCGCGGTAACTAAAACTCAAAAACTACCGAACGGATTGTAATACGGACTTTACCAATAGATAGAGTAATTCACGGGGAAGGTTTGGGTATATAATTTGTCAAGTTTTTTTTTGTAAATTGGTTGAAATATAATGATAATTGTTAAAAGAATCGGAAAAAGTCAAGCCGCCTTCAGCGTTTCATGCACACAAGTATATATTTTTATATTATCAGGGCAGGACAACGTCTGTCGAGCCTGCTAGTAAAATAATAAATGACATATCTGCGTCCTTTTATATTCTAGGTGAGCAGTAAAGGACGATTTTTAAAAATTCACCTCCTAAAGTAGTAAAATGAAAGTTGGTATAAAAATTCGTCGTTTTTCGTAAACAAAATAACGGTTGCATAGAAAAGACGTGCAAAGCCGCCAGAAATTGCCAGTTAATTTACAAGTTAGTATTTCTGTACAATCCCACCTTTTCTTAAAGGACAATGTATGTGAAGGATTTTAGGACCTTTAGGAGTAGATATAATATTGTAGCATCAATTAAAATATACAGCATCTGATTTTTGTAAGAAGGAAGAGTGAGACGGCAGTCTAAGATCGACTTACTTCGATTTTGTAAAGCGTTTCTTCTATCGCACAGGAGCAGTGACCGCGATAAACCAAGTTAACGCTAATACGAAGCCGAACATAGCCGACTATCTCCCTCTTCTCCCCGACGAGCCAAATCGAAAACCGGGTAATATAATGCATTTTTTCTACGTAATTTATAACGATTAACTTAAAATGTCATTATTGTACAGTTGATTACCATTGCCGGTTATTGCTATGTCCATAACACTGGTCAGCTTTGTGCGAACAAGCAAGCGCTATGCAACAAAACGAGATAGTTTCATACTATATGTTTTTGATATTTTTATTTCTCTCATAAAGGGGCATGTCATTCCTAATTTCCAGCCTCCTAACACATTATAATATTATTTTATTCGTGACTTAGTAAGGTTTGGGGCAAGACAACGTCTGTCTATCGTACCTATACAGATTATGGTCACTTATTTCATATAATCGGTTACCCGTGACTTCATTTGCGTTTATATTTTTACAAACGATGATGCAATAGGTCATAAAACGGTTAATGCAGCGTATAGGGATATAGCTGAGTAGTCCGGTGAAACTGTAGAGGCCTCGCCAGGTCAACAGTGTAGTCAGTTCGTAAAAAAAGGATATAACTCTCACGTGGTAGAATTTTTTTCCAACTCACTTGATAGTTATCGTTATATTTTGACCAATTTAAATAATATATCTATAGAATAGATATACATATTAATCTGATATATAAGCTATATTACTGTAGAGTTTTATCAAAATCCGTTTAGTACTTTTTGCGTGAAAGAGAAACAAACATTCATACGTCCTCACAAACATTTTCGTTCATAATTTTAAATGAAAACAAAATTCAACACAATGTTTTTATTAATATAACGTTAAAAAAATATTCCAGTTCTACGCGGCCAAAAATTTGCTATAAGTCAATCGTCGACATAATATTAAAAAGCAAGATAACACAAATATCCCCAAAGACGAGTAGATCACAAGATAACACAAACATATGAGATGTATAACATATATAAAATTAATTCAAACGAAGCTGATTATCATACATCAACAGGTGAATAGCTTATTACGGGGCCCGCGAGAGCCTACATCTTAAATATTAATTAATTAAGATGTTAAGTTCGGACCGAATCGACGAATAACGATCGTTTGTTTTGTTACGCCTCACCTTTGGAATCGGGGATCCTTGGGAAATGTTTGTTTCGAAGAGATACGCTTACCGTGTGTGTACATAGAGATCATTTTCAAAGAATACTGCTAGATATGTGTTTGCCTACCGACAGGTTACCGACTGATGCGTATGTACGTTACTAGTATAGGCATTCAAAGTTCAATCCATGGTGATGGTCGGTTTTCGTCTAGCGTCCAACCCGCCCTCAGCTCCCGCTGCCCCGCACCACACATTATGAGCCGCTCGCACTGTTACTTCATTTTCGCTTTGCGTGCTACTCTACATATAATTTGGATGATAATTGCTTCGCTCCTAAGAATCGTAGGATGAAGTTACATATCCCATAATCTTCCCCAGTAAATAGACTACTGAATATAGAAATAATTTTTGAAATCTAACAAATAGTCCCAGAGTTTAATGCGTAAAAAGAAGAAACAAGCAAACAGTCACCATCGATAGCTATGTAATATTAGTTGTAAACAATTTTTTTTAGACCGTCCTGCCGTCGTACCCATCAAAAAGCGGTACCAAAAGAAATTAGTCTTTGATTTCGTACTTAAGCGTTTGATAAGATAACATTATGATGAAAAACTGTGGTGAGTGGTAAAATATACGTACATGTCTGGATGTTAAACATCCTGTATATGTTAATGAACCAGTCACAGTGACTCACTTTTATTTCGACACGTTTTGGAATCATTCAGTACATATTCATCTGCTTTATTAAATATAGGATTTCGCGTTTGACCATAATCTCACCTTATGTTCAATTTGGCCTGAGATGGTAAATACGAGTATGAGATGAGATGGATGGTAGAGATGAGATGGTAACCTAGAGGGAGACTAGATCCCAAGTACAGCTGTACATCTATAAGTGCTATGGTTTCTTCATAATGTTTTCCTTCATCGAAAGCTCCGGTGACCGGTCTATTCGCGATCGGTCGACGAAGTGTCCGAATATACAAACCACTGAGTCATCATCGCTTTAAGACTTTCTAGATACTATAACTTTACAAAACAAACGTAATTAGCATGAACAACGGATTTGTCTGTAGTCGCCATTCTTTACTATTCTACTATATTGAATGTAAAAATGTTTTATTATAAATCTTAAGGAATCCGTACATTAAATACGATATACACTTGCCTAAATACTTTATCTCTATAAAATAAAACGATACACAAAATAAATTCCATTTAAAGCGCTGCTCGAGCATTCCGTAGCCAATTAGTTTATTGGTCGACACATGTCCTTCCCGGAACGCGCTGATAACATCGCTATGGGGACAACGCACACAGCGCTACGTTTCGTTCATACGTTCGTTCGATAGCTCATTTAATCGTTCACCGTTCACTCATAAAACTAGTGTCATGATATTTTATATTAACTTTATCACCATTTATGTCAAATTGTAAAGGGGTGAGACTAGTTCATATTCCTGGTTTTACTTCTTAAATTGACTAAAATGAACTATTTATTCTTTACTATTTATTATGTCTGTGATTTCGTTCTATATATTTCGAATGGATTATTTGTATACGTGTTCTAGTGTATTGTAATTTTGACATTACTGCTGCTGAAATGTAACGTAAATAATAATTAAAAATAACCTTTATCAGTCAGTACCTAATAGCCCCGTTAAAATTGGTTTATCCGTTTCGATTCAGGACAAACAACAAACATTTAAATTCTATTTATATTGATTTTTGATCAAATGGTTTCACAGAAGTTCAATATATAGATAATAGTTTTTTTTTAACTATACAGTTCTATAATTCATACAAAATCCAGCGCTAATTGTTGCCGGTTCTTGTACCAACGAATTATTAACATAACCTTGTTTCGTTCGATTGCTTTTAAAAACGTCTTAAAATCATGCTATTTTTTTTTCAGAATTGATATAATAAGATGATTAAAGATATAATAGATATAATTTATGAACATCCGTTGACACCGGCGAATTCTTCAGCGGCATTAATTATAGACAACAAAAAAATATACCACTTACCATGAAAGGAATTAAAGGTGATTTTATAAGTAAACTTGTATTTTTATTTAATGAACTATCCAAGAATATAGATAACACGAGTATCACTAACTATAAATGGCAAAGGTAATCTAATTAACATAAATTTATAGTTTAAATGTGTTAACTTGATTAAAAAAGCAAATGAATATGAATGAATATATTATAAATGACAGTATGAATAATACATTTATACAATAAATGTAATATTACATATAAAATATTAACTAATTAGGAGATTAATTTTCGTTATAAATTATACCTAAGTTTTGTCAGTGACTTCGGTCGTGTTAAAAATTTATCAATAAAAAAGCTTCCTACTAATATTATAAATTTGAATATGAGTTTGTCTGTTTGTTTGTAACGAATTCATGCCTTAACTACTCAACTGATCATCTAGATAATTTTGCATACACGTAGTCTGGAGTACAGAAAGTATAAAGGACCTTTCATCTAAAAAAAACTGTTCCCGAGTGATGGTAAAATCTGCAATCACGCGACCAAAGTCGCGAGCTGAAGCTACTTTTTTACAGATTATTTAAATCTAAGCCATGTACAGTCGTAATTGATGGTCTTTACTGCTTTGAACTGTAAATTATAAGCACAAATGATGTATCACCAATAGTGTTAATTATAAAATACACTTTTCTTTATAGACTTTCTTGTAAGGAGATTTCGATATGTCGCTTTAATAAGGTTTAGTTAGCACTTGTGTATACTCTGTATATGTTATTCTGATGTTGACATTTAACCTTTTTTTTATATTATAGGGGGCAAACGAACAGATGGGTCACCTGATGGTAAGTGTTATCACCGCCGTCCATAGACACTAGCAACACCAGGGCAGTCGCAAGTGCGTTGCCGGCCTTTTAAATATGTGGGTGTAACCTTTCTCTAAGTCACTGCTTTTCCCATTTTGAAATACGTAATTATGGGGCTGATTTAATTAATTCGCCGAGTAAAGTTTACACGTTTGAATATTTTGAATATTTTGCATCACCCTTAAACAAATAAATACCGTGAATATATTCATATATCTACTTCTGGTATCATTCATGTTCTTCTGTCGCGGATTACTCGATGAAGATTATGCCTAATTTAATTAATTCTCTGAGTTAAATGTGCTACGATAGAGAATTTTGCATCACCCGTATAAAAAATGTGGTTTTATGAAACCACGATGCAAGTGAAACTTTTTATCAGATCGTAGCATTTTAAAAACTGAGCACAATATTTATTTAAGTCATTGAATAATATTGAATTGAGCTATATGCGCAGCCATATTGGTCTTGGCTGCTCTACTGAGCGCCTCTCACTTTAACCCCACTCCGCTGCCGGTTGTAATATGACGTGCGAAAGATGGACGAAAAAATTTGAGGCCATGTAAAAATGTTTAACTTTAAAAAGCAGGTACCGCCAATCGATACATATAACTAAAATTGAAGATTCACAGAAGACTTTTACCGGCATACATATGACTATCCCGAGTACCGTAATATTACTCTTAACTGGAGGGGTTAAGCAGTAATTAGAAAATTTAACAGAGGTAACACAAAATCAACAAAGGTTCTATCGACAGGAGCAAACAGTAATGAAAATCAGCGTTATAAGAAACGACAACTCACAATTAAAGAACGAGAAATTCATGAGAAAAACGAAATCGCAGGCACTAACTAGTGATATATAAAATATATATTAGTTCTTAAATTGTACAAATTTATATGCAAAACTAAATTCATAATTACAAATCGTGACACACGTTTTGATTTATAAGCGATTTATGAATAAATAAGAGATAATTAACTGACGATAAACGTGAATAGTTGTATTAATAGAGAAAATATTATTCAACAGACAAATACCGATGCGTACAAATTTTGATTATTTAGTAGACAAACTGTGTGAATACTCCACACAAAAAGGTTTACTTCCGACGATTAAAGCGATGGTGGGTCATTGGTTTTTTTTTATATATTTGGACACAGCGTTGATCGACATATACTGTTTTATAAATACTGTTGTCAGTTATTCTGCGGTGTAGCTAATTTATGACGATGGCACTTGAAACACGTAAGCAACGTGACGTGCCATCGCTTTGACATCATTGGTTATTGCATAGGGCTTTCTTGTTCATACCGTACGAAAACACTGATTCATCATTGTCATTGTACAATACACAGTAACAGTAAGAATAACGTATAATCAACAGCAGAATAACAGTGTGTTCTATAATATGTTACCCGGTGGATAGGAATAGTAAATTACATTATTATATGTAGTAATAATGACCATCTCTAATAACTACCATGGAGATAAATGTATTTTCTATTTTCTCATGCTAAATGTTGGTACGAGAAAATTTCGCTATTGTCTAGGTTTCCTCACAATGTCTCATTTTGCCTTCAGGCCACTTAATTGAAATCAATAAAGGCATATGAGTTTGAATAAGTTAATTATGGACACCAAAGTTTATCTATATATCATTCGAAAGTCTTTTACTCATTTCCATTGAGATAAATTAACTTTGAATATTACATATTGTGCTAAATTTATTTTGTAGTTGATAATATATTTTCAGATTGATGAAAAAATTTCAACATAACATAACTTACTAATGTAATGTGTACAGGATTTATTATAGGTGGTAGAGCTACGCTGAAGCTATTACTGGTTTCAGCATGAATGGGTCGGCTCGCCCGACGCGCGAGGTAGTACCACCCTCTCACAGAAAAGCCGACGTGAAGTAACAGTGCTTGCACTGTTGCGTTTCGTTCGGTCAGTGAGAGCGCCGGACGCCCAAATATTTAAAAGGCCGGCAACGCACTTGTGACTCCTCTGGTGTTGCTAGTGTCTATGGACGGTGGTGATCACTTACCATCAGGTGACCCACCTGTTCGTTTGCCCCCTATAATATATAAAAAAAAGGATTTTTTTTTATTTATAGATTAGCGTTTGACTACAATCTCATTTGATTTTAAATAATGATGTGGTGTAAGATGGTAGTCACGGTAAACCTAGAGGGAGAGTAGCTCTCAAGTGCAGCAGCTGGAACACACCAACAGGTGCTTGGCGACAGATTTTCAACTTGAGTGTGGTAGCTAGCCAGGCGGGCTTAGAAAAATCCCTACCATCATTTAGTTATACAATTTAATCACGATGTTTTCCTTCACCGAAAGCTCCAACACAGCTACTAGAATTCGAACCTACGTTCTTCGACGCTGTGTCCGAATACGCTATTAAATAAGCCATCATCTCTTCAAGCTTAAATAATACTCCAGATATCCTGAATTAACATAACATTTTTGGAACAATTGGAAAATACTCTAAGAAGGAGAAGTGTTAGGAAATTCAATAGTTAGGTATTTAATTACACTTATTATCTTTCTATTAAATTTAATCTTTTTTTACATCGCCTCAAACTTTTTCGTCAATCAGAATAGGGGTAAAGCGAAAGGCGCTCGACAGAGCAGCCAAGGCTATTATAGCGGCGCTCATGACGCAATTCAAAATGATTTAAATAATTATTTGCCTGGCTGGTGGCTAATCCATATACCCTAAATCCCAGCAGAATGGGGACAACCGTAAGATTTTCTAGAAGCTTCATTATGCGCACGCTAACGTCGTGGAATGTGTTACCTAGCACGGTGTCCGCCAGGTTTATGACATGTCATGGGGCGCATCAAAAATTTCTTCTTTTTAATTTTCTTCTATTTCGTTCATTCAACCGGCCAGCCATTACTCAGTCTACGCTCCTCGTTATCCCGAACAAATCGGTACGAGACATTAATATGCGCATACGCCTATTATTATTTCACAATAATCTATACGCAGAACGATAATTTTCCAAAATACAAGACACTAGCGAGACCGATGTTCAATTGATACAAAAAAAAGTTGGAAACAACAAAAATGTACCTTTTGTGGTGTTTTGTTAAACGTCTAAATTTGGTAGTCGGGTGTTCACGGTGTGTCTGTTAGAACGCTCATTACGAACGAGGGTTCCTTATATAATATTATTAATATTTTTTTTATTATTTCCTTTACACAGTGTAACAGGTACCTACACCATTAGCTATGTAAATAAAACTTTTAAATATGAAAGAGAAGAAGAAATATATGTTAATTGTTAATACTAAACACTCTGGCCCTATAGAAATTGAACATCTCAGCAAAATATCTTGCAAGTGGCACACAATTCTTTCCAACCATGAGAAAACAAGTCGTCGAAGGGGAACTGTACTAAGACTTTAAGCATTTTTTGAATGAGGGGTGAACTGATATATGCTACAGTACGACATAATTAAGTAGTTCATGTCGACGTGCAGTTATATAGGTATTTAGCAAATAAAGTCGACATAGTCTAGACACAAGTTCTATCCCACCAAAGTTAGCTCTTATAACTTTAATGTCTCTGGTTATACTTTCACAATTACGCCTGCAAGCAAGCGAGTTGAATTCTATCATACTCAGCGAAAATTAAGTAAGTTAAATGTCATTATTATTAATTATCTATGGAATAGTGTAATGCTGTATGACTTAAATAATGCTCTAAATAACCCTCTATCTACACGTAGAAGTGTCGTCAAAATTGGTTCAGCCGTTTCGTTAATTAACAAAAAAAAAAAACAACATACATTGTAATTTTATTTATATATATACTAGTAGTCGACCGCGACTTCGTTTAGGTTTGTGATTTTATGAGTAAATGACATCATACATTATCTTCGTATATCTAAAATGATTTATGTAACGCATCGGTAGATACAACTCTAAGGTGGCAAAATTCTTTCAAACTTGCTTGACCAATTATCGCTATATTTTATTGTCAGTTTAAACAATATATAAGCTATATAACGGTAAAATTCATCAAAATCTGTACAGTAATTTTTGTGTGAAAGAGTAAGAAACATTTGTCCTTCTTTACAAACTTTCTGGTCTTTAACTTTAATATAAATAAATTGTAAAATATCGCGCCATAAAAAAGCGTAAAAAATGCTTGCTTCATTTGAAATAATATTAATATTGACACAAGTGTTACAAAATCTATTACATAATCACATATTAGAGTTGTAGAAATCAAAATTAACGGTTTTTATTATAGTCCTAGCGGAACCACAAAAACACCATCTTGTTAACGCGAACCCAACTTATATTTATTTTGACAGGGGCAGTAAATTCAGCCGGTTTTTGTGGCCTATAAGATTAATCACCTATTATTTCGTTAATTTTAATAGAAGAAGGTGTCGGGAGCGTTTCTTGAGATATTCCTGTGTTTTATCTATCGAGTCGTGTTAGGGGCTGGGATGGTTACGTGATGCTTATCTTTTTATTTGTATAGATACGAATAAATTTCACTTATATTGATTGATATTAGATTGTTTTATAAATGAAATGGCTCGATTATAGCTGGATCGGTCAACGCGGCTTGCTTATTAAATACAATCGGTGCCAAACTTTTTGACCGCTATGAATGTAGTCGCGCAGACACCAATTTAGGTATAAATACGTATTATATCACTAAATAGTATAAAACAAAGTCGCTTTCTCTGTCCCTATATCCCTATGTATGCTTAAATCTTTAAGCTACTCTAATCTATTCTTTATCTTTAACTACGCAACGGATTTTGATGCGTTTTTTTTAATAGATAGAATGATTGAAGAGGAAGGTTTATATGTATAATAACATCCATTAAATAGTGAAGAAATACTGTTATTTTTGAGGTTTTTAATGTGATGTCGTAAATAATTACATTTTTTCCGCTTACATTGCAACAAATGCATAACCCCACGAGATTTATCAAAATAACGTGTGCGGGCCACGGGCAGTAATGTATAAATCAAAACTACTGCATCGATTTTAATCATTTTTTCAGTGAATGACATAGGCTATATATATTATACCCGTGCGAAGCCGGAGCGAGCCGCTAGTTACTAACATCGAGACAACTTCAGGATAAAAATGGCAATTTTTTACTCCTGTAATGATATTTTAACATTGTTTTGTATCAAACTTTTGACTACATTACGCGCAAGACCGAACGTACGATTATGTTCAGAGTGGTCAAAAAGATTAGCGAAGACGGTAGGGTAGATAACTATAAAGTAGGTCGTTGCTTTAGTATAACAGAAACGAGTGTAGTTACCTTCTAATAACACACAACGTTATAATTAAATATTACTTTAAAACAGCGTTTTTAGCTTAACGAAGAATAATCATTACTAATATTATAAACTAGCTTTTTCCCGCAGCTTCACTCGCATTAATATTTGGTCTATCCCTCGAGAGCAGTACTTTTATTGGGACGAAAGATGCGTTATCTCCTTTTCTGCATACCTGTAAAATGTTACAATGATCAGTTGAATTGTTTGGGCGTGAAAATGTAGCAAAAAAAATTTCAATACAAGTACTACAAATAATATACAAAATTTACTACTAAATTTTGTATACACGTCGTCAGGGGTACAAAAATGATCATATTCAGGAAAAAAAATGTTCACAAGGCATAAGTCTAATCTACATAACCACGAACAAATCGACGAGTAAAAGTTAGTTCTTGATAATTTTAGATTCAGTAAAACCAGGAAAAAGTCTTTAGGTAATATTATTTCTTTGTATATTTTTTCGATTTGTTACATTAAAAAGACATGTGTAGTACACATAAATTACACAACTGACAGGTAGTGTTGCCAGACAGTAAAATACAATTTACAGACTTCACCGGACTTTATTTTAAACTCTTAGGACAGTATTTAGACACGAATGTAGGCCATTTATAAGTTTCCGCACCTAGCAATAGCAATACGAAATATATTGTAGAATCCCATAATGATATTTTTTCCCTTCACCACCATACTATTAGATGTTTCATATCATATCAAAGCGCTTTAGAAACTATTACCGACAAAGTATCTATCGTATTTATCTAGAGAAATATCAAAGTGACAGTTCATCACACGGCCAACAATCATACAAACAATCGCACGGACAAACGAACGTTTGATCCCAGATTATGCAGTAGTTACAAAAACGCGTCCGACCGGACAGGAATACTGCGTTCATAAATAAATACATATCGTGGTGTGTGGGCCAAGTTATGAGTGTTTTGTTGGCAATCTACTTTTCGTATTACATTGATTATTTGTTGATGTAACCAAAGCAAAATAACTAAATTTTAACATACAGAGGAATAGAATATAAAGGAAATGGAAGGAAAATATCCATGGCAACACCATGATGTAATAAATAACATGCTGTAGTACAAAGCAATACTGCACCGCTGATTTTTAATGGTGGTCCATTCGATACACGAATGTCCAATAAGTGGATATTATATGAAAAACCTGAAATTGGAAACAATGGTATAGAACAAACAATTGATGAATACACCAAATATATACTACTGTTGCTACAAATTTAAGGCCATAATAGAGCTGTCTGTGTTAAAACCTTAATGAAATCGTTATGTTTAGACAGATAAAAATATATGTCTGACATTTTCATACATAGTGACACAACTAAACATAAATTAAGATAAGCCGATGTAAATAAGTATCAACAATTGTTTTAAAAGTTGCAATTAAAATGGTTTAATGGTTTTTTTTTTTAAAAATAAGATGCTAGAATGTTGTTCCAGTAGCGAATGGCGGCATACTTCAATGGCCCCTTGAAAGCAGTAATTCTATATAAAGGTATCGAGAACGGATTACTCGTTGAGGGCTTGCATAAATATGTGAGGTTTCGCATTTTTGGGTTTGTTTCATTTATAGATATACATTTATTAGTTCTATAAGTTTGAATCCAAATTTGTATTAGTATTTATGTGCCGATTTAGTGCCATAGAAGGAAATCAGAAAAATTTAAACCCGATAGATGGTCCAATGATCGAGATATCAATCATCGAAAAGAACATAATAACGTCTGATTGGCTAACTAATATAATAATTATAAGAAATACACCTAATTTCTGCGTTAAGAAGAAGTATCGACAGATGAAGATCTACTGAGAGTTTTCAGCATAATACCAATTTATAAATTTAGCTCATTATAGGCACTAAGTAGTTCGCCTAGAAATTTGAGGTATCAAAGTAAGTGGGTATCATGATTGTTACATATAATACTTGGGAATAAGTGTTCAATCATTGCCCTTACGCCATTTCTTTACTTGTGCACAATGTTTTAGCTCGTGGCTTCAGTCGTCTTAATGTAGATTTAACATATTATATCTTAAGAATACTACTTTATTTTTGTGAAACATCTATAACCGCATATAAAATCGATTGCTGGCATGCCGACGCAACGCCACATATACATCATTGACGCATGCCGTGGCGATCCGTTGCCAGATACATAGTCTATATTATGTAGTAGTGTGTACGGTGTGGCAACAAGATTTAAATAAATTTTTGTATTCAATGAAAATAAATGTTTATTGGATAAGCAGTCGTCATCTTCTGGACAAAAAATTGTAATATTTTATTTAGTTATATATATATTTATTTAGTTCCTGTCATAATATGTGCTTTTATGCATATTATCTGTATAAAATAGTTTATATGTTTCGCATCTGCCAGGCGTCCTGCGATAGCTCACAGTGTTATTTTCCAGACAACCTGATAAAATTTTATGAATATCGGTTGAGTAGTTAAGGTCTGAAAGCATAAAAAATTAATAACGCATCTCATCTTTTTCCAATATTTTATTAACCTTGTTTACTCGCTTATCCATCTCTCACGGTTAACAAATAGTTCTTGCTTTTTATCTCTATGGCCAAGTATTAATTTTCCATCATTTTTTACCACAGAGTCGTTACGTTGTAAACCATTGTACTAAAATTTACTTTCCTCAACTTGTTTATTCATTGGTTATTCCGCTGTTTCAATACTCTTGGGCCGTACGTCAAAAGGCGATACCGCGTTTAACCAATTCAAGTGATACAAGGAAAAAGCCGTGAAGGCTGCTGTAATGGCCCTCGAACATTTGTTATATTATACCATTGAATGATTTAAAATGGACGGGATCAGGCGCGATCCTGGCACAGGGTTGTGATCTCCGTGGAGAGTTTTTAACTACTATCTTATTAATAAAAAAAATGTGCGACCAGAAATGGCGTTATTTCATACGGTGCGAAAAGCTTAACTTGCTCAGCAGTCAGTTGTTAACGTATTCACACTCCGCGTTGATGGACGTAAGTTCTAATCCTTGTAAATGATCCCGGAGCTTTCAGTGAAAGAAAATATCATGATGATACCATAGCCCGATGGTAGATCTTTTTCTAATTCAGCCTGGCTAGCTACCACCCTCAAATTGAAAATCTGTCGCCAAGCACCTATAGGTGTGTTCTGGCAGCTGCACCATCTAAGACCACATCGTCATTTAACATAAAAAAGAGTCAACATGAGAGTCATTCCTAGAGTATAATATCGCCAGGAGTGATTCCCTCCATAGTAGCACGATTCGGGGTCTCGTGTTTCAAAGATGTCCACTATTAACAGTAACAAAGCGCGATGGTAGATAACTATATCCGACAGTCTTTCAGATAATCCCCCGGAACAGCCAAGGAGATGATTTTTGATTACTTATAATTTGTATCGTAATTGCTCTGCTCCTAAGGGTCACAAGGTACTGTTACATAACCTATAACATTTCTTAACACACAGGCTATAAAATGGCTATAAACTGGCTAAAAACAAACCACTATGGAGAAGACAGTTTACAACGTTTAGATCTAGTTAGATTCTGGTAACCACCCTACTAACCTGCATATAAATTATCTCATTATGTGTTTCTACATCCCACTTCTGTCAATAAGACTTTTGAAGTGGTTAATCTTACTGGAATCACATTATCCCCAGTGGAATCAGTAATTACTGGTGGAAAATATATTTATTCGGAATTAAGGCACTGTACGCATTATTTATAAAATGGTGGTATACTTATGATAATGGCAATGAATGGATAGTGTTGAATGATTCTAAATGTTAGGAGCCAATTACTACGACTAAATCCTTCAGCCGACGAGGTATTTGTTTGGTCATCACAACTCTGGTCGAGCCAAACGGAGTCACTGTGTCTAATTTTGCTATCATATAATCGGAATCACACATACTATATCATTAAAAAAAAATAGTATAAATATATAAAATCTATTCAAATATTATAAATGTTAAGAAATTTTTGTTGGTTTTCTGAACGCTAGTTCTTGATGCTACCAGTCAGATAAAAAAATTCCACATTTCATAGCCTGTGTCTTAAGAAATGTTATAGGTTATGTAACAGTACCTTGTGACCCTTAGAGCAGAGCAATTACCGATACAAATTATAAGTAAGAACGGAGGTTGCCTTTCTACGTGCTTTAAATGATTCAAGCTTACTAAACTGCGTTTCGAAAATGAAATGCGAGTGATACCAAGGGACACTGGTAAGTTCCTAAATTATAGCCATATTAGTTTTCTTATTAAACCCTTTGCACACGGAACCCTAAATCTTTGTTTTTGCTTCGCGACTCACGCGCCGATTTATGTCGGCCAACTGATAATACCTTTTTTATGTTCTGTGGTGATTTTAAAATTGTCGGACTTGTATGTTTAATTTATGACGTCATTTGTTAAGTGTTGGACTCGAGATTTTTTTTTTATGTTGCTATAATATGTTTATATTGTTATGTGGTCTAATCTATTCTATAGCATACAAGACTATATTGAGCTATATAATCGTTCGTGTGAATTACAATACAAATTAGTAATTACAATGACTACTTCTACAAGCAAATAACTGTATATATTTATAATCAACTAGCAGCCGCTTTTTCGTTTGTAATAATACTAGAATATATATAGAAATAAAATTGACGAGTTCATTGTTTGTCAGAAATGATTTCTATAATAACTAAAGCGATTTCGATGAGACTTTTACTGGAGGATATAGAACTTTCCAAGTATTATGTAATGATAAGTATCATTACGCTATTCCACAGTGGTTAAGTAGTAACGTCAAAATTACAATTATAAAATGTAGTTCCTATAAATCAATTAAACGCAATAAAATGACGAAATCTTGTCAGTAGCTAACTTATGTATTTTATTCTAACAATAAATTTTATGTTTAGAAGAGAAACACATACGCATCAAACCGCTTGCCCCATTTCTCAACGACAAGGAAACATCGCTGAATGCGTAACGGTTATGAAAATCGTAGATTCTTGAGACTTTAATAACGGTATATTTAGTAACGCTATCGTTATAATTTCTTTTTTGGGGTGGGCTTTGAAATTCTGATCAGCAACATTTTTCTGTGCCCAAAAATTGGTGGGTATAAACACTGTGTCGGGTAGAGTCTTGAAAACACCGGTTCTCGTCGGATCACCGAAGTTAAGCAACATCGGAAGCGGTCAGTACTTGAACGGATAACCGCCTGAAAACACCGCGTAATGTTGGCTGTTTGTTGTGTTTTTTATTATTAAAAAGTTTCGCTGTAATACAAAATATTCACTTCTATCGTGTATCCTTACGACACATCCAGTTTTTTAGATATGGACCGAGTGTCTCAGAAGTATAAAACAAAACTAAAAATGATCTATATCTATCCAGTTGTTTTCCAGTGAGGCGCGGACGATGGCAGACCTATATCACTTCACATATATAGAAGATTAACAACATATCTGAGAACAATAAAGACAAACACCGTTCGACTAAACATTTTCAAAGTTCGCACACTTAGATAAGTGTTTTTAAATAAAGAAGGTGTTGATGCAGTTCTTTGGCTATACCGCACCACTTGATGAGGCTGTAGTATATTAGACGGAGAATATTTACATAATATTCAGTCTGGTATAATTCAATAAATTGTTACAACGTATAATAATAAATGCGTGCGAAGCCGCGGGCATAGTTAGTTGCATCATAAACATGTATATATAAATGTGTCATGACAGAAAAACAAATGAAAAGTTTTGGTAATTGTCGGTGAGTGGCTCAGTTTTTGTTTCGACTTGAAAACATTCCGCGAGATGTCGTGTGAATCGCTTCATTAGTTAGTGTTTTTATACTGAATACCCGCGTGTCGCGAACAAACGGACCGAAATCTTTCTTTTATTATGTTGTCAGATAGCATCCACTCGTGTGTAACGGTACATGAGGAAATTTTATAAAGTTTAAGATATTTTTTTTGTGTTTTTCTGTTAAATTCATTTTCAAATAACAACGCCCGTAAATTTGTCCGCGTTAAAATTCTCCTTTATAATGTAAATTGACAATTATTCGACTGTTAGATAATTTGCTAGTGTGTATTAGTTACATTTTATTATTATAACGTGATAATGAAAGAATGTTTGTAATTCATATCGTGACTTTGAGTGTAAACTCCCCTTAACACCTATTGGTTGTTACATATTGCTGGCTTGTTCGCACGTTGCAATTCAGACAACCCTTCATTGTCACTGTCAATAATAATAACGGAGAGATAATAAACAGAATATAAATAAGTTATTGACAAGCGTCACATATTATTTACTTTGAATGTATCGTAGGCCTAACAGTGGGACATTAGCAAGCGAATATTACAACTGACTGTAAACTTCATTTAGGTTAAAGATTTATGTTTTATCAAGCTTAAACATTGTAATATAATGGAATTTCGATATTTCCTTTTGACAAGGAAATAAACAGACATTTTAGAATTTGTTTGATGATAGATATCAAGTTTTGGTTTATAGAATGACAATATAAATTTGAAGACAATTTTCAAAGCATCGTTTGTAGGTTCTTATCAAATTAGATAAGTCAGAGATCCAGCGGTAAGGGCCTGATGCAGCAATAACCTGCATTTGCATCGCTAGTCTTAATACTTAAGTATTGTTTTGTTGTAAAACCTAAGGCGTGTAAATAGCCCAGGCGCGGTTTGAACAATTAGTTTTTGAATATGTTGTTCGTAAGGGCTGAGGCGCATAAACACTTATTAAAGTAAATAAATTAGCGGAACTATAAGTACTCACCGAAGGCCGAAGACAGCTATTCCTGTTGCGTCGGTGAGGGCGGGTTTGAGTAATTTCAGGAGCGGTGCGGTGATACTATAATAAGTCTCTATGCACGTTGTATTCCAACCACGAACGACAACACACTGACTGTGACTATATTAGTCTTTTTCACCAATAATACGTAAAAAAACTGCAGCGACCTTTCGCTGCAGCAAGCGGCACTTAACATTCCGCATCCCTTACTAGCGTGGGAGCTCAATAGCTGAAACCTTCCCAGGTGCTACTAAGTCCCAGCTAACCACTTACTCTAATAATGTTTTTGCGCCGAACCATCCTGCCTGCCTTGAAAGTTCTTAGGACTTTCAACAGAAAGAGAGAGAGAGATCGGGCACAGGAGAAGTTCCAAATGCGGGTAATAAAATTACATAGAGCGAATGTCATTAATACACTTAACTAATAATAATATCTAATAAGTCTAGGTTTAAATACGAGAGGTTGATGACAAGCGGTTACTTAAACTTATTCTAGTGGTACGGGATATAATTTAACAACTGGTCGCTTAATAAGACCAGATTTCGTTTTTACTAGGGCGACACGTATTACTTTATCGGCACCTGGATATACTTCCTGTATAATACCTAATGGCCAGCGGAGCGGGGGAATATCGTCTTGGTGAATGAGAACTACGGTACCAACTTTCACGGGATTATCCGCTGTACACCACTTTTGTCTCACTTGTAATGTATGTAAATATTCTAACCTCCATTTTTTCCAATAAGAATGTACTAAATCGTCTAACAACTTTTTGCGATTCGTTAAGCTTACTTGGTTGGTAGACAATTCAGATGCGGGTAAAAATTGCAATGGAGTTGACATCAAAAAATGTGCTGGTGTAAGAATTTCAGGATTCGGGTTTGAAGATAAAAGACACAGAGGTCTTGAGTTCATGAGACATTCGATTTGATTTAATACTGTTAGCATTTCTTCGTAAGTAAGAATTTGTGCACCTATAACTCTATTTAAATGCGTTTTAATGCTTTTAATATTAGACTCCCATAATCCTCCAAAATGTGGAGCACGAGGTGGAATCATTTTCCATATAATTTTATATTTAACTAATTCGTCATTCCAAGCGGATGTGAAGTCCTTTGAAGCTAAAAACTGATATAATTCATTCAGTTTAGCCTTTGCTCCTACAAAATTAGTCCCGTTGTCTGAATATATATAAGAAACGGGACCGCGACGAGACATAAAGTGTTTTAAAGCGGCTAGAAAGGAATTTGAAGTTAGATCTAAAAACTACGCGTAATTTATTGGTAGCTTTGTCTGAGCGGATAACGGCATGATGCGGTATGTAGTAACTATCAACGGTTTCATTAGCGGTAGTATTAATTTCTGTTAAATACCCTTTATTGATATAATCATCAATAACTTTGTTCTAGTCTTCGCGAAGTGAAGGTAGTCGATTGAACTTGCGTTCGAGCGCTAAATAGCGGCGGTGAGCAACGGCATGAGAACTACCGAGATTTGTGGGTGGTTTAGAAAAAGGTAACTCTACCATATAGTGACCATCATTATTGCGGATCGTCGAAGCAATATATTTATTTTTACATTCGACTTCCTCAGGACTAAGAAAGCGTTTGTTGAGTATTTCCTCTAGTTCCTAGAATTTATGTAGGCACGACTCGTCTTTATATGCCAGGGAAGAGAATGATTTATTTAATATGTAAGCGGGTTGAATATTTGTTCTATTATCAGCAAGCCGTTGTATATAACTTATACTAGATAGTCATAAAATCGCGTTATTATTGTTTAATTCGAATGAGTTGTAGTAACTACGTTTAATGTTCGTACTATTCTCACAGGGAAAATAATCATTTCTGGTAGGTAAAGTGCAGTCATAACGTACGTCACCTAATAAAATAACTCCTAAAGTACTTTCAACGGCAATAGGACCGTGTGAACCGATATCTATTCTGTTGCCTAAATATATATATGGAAATAATTGAACACCCAATACCAGGTCAATTTCGCCTGGTATGTTCCAGTTCAAATCAGCGAGAGGTAAATTACGTATACGATCAACATCACTTGAATTTATAAAATTAGTAGGTAATTTATCTGTTATAGAATCAACAACCAAAGCGTGAATGTGATATTTGTTATTTGAAACACGAGACTCTACATCTAAATAAACGTATCCATGCACTGGTCGCGACGTTAGACCAACTCCTTTAATATAGGAGTTGCATAATGGAATAACTGGAATGTTAAGTAATTTACAACAACTCGCGGTTATTAAATTATTTTGCGAACCATTATCAATCAAACATCGAACTACTTTACGTTCCCCATCCTTGTAATGTACATATACTTGAGCGGTTGGTAATAGAATATTGTTATTCAATTCTACTTCGGCATTATGCGATAACGTGGTACGGGAGTCATCTAGACGCGTGGTAGGGGATACGGAGATGCGATGCTCTGAGTCCGTTAGCGCTTGCACACGCGCGGTTTTATTACTAGTAGTGGTTGCTTGAGCCCGCGGTGAAATTATACGCGGAGAGGTAGGTACGTGCGCGGATATTTTCTTATTAGCAAAAGAAATATTTTTTATTTGTTGTCCGAACGGTGTTTTGCTAAAACACAGTAATGTATGATGGCTTTTATTGCAATATTTACATTTAAAGCTCGAATTACATGCTGTAACAGAATGTGACAGGCTTAAACAGTTTACACAACCATTATGTGATTTAATATATTCGAATCTCGCTTGCGGGGAATTCATATTTTTAAACTGTTCACATTTATACAATTGCAAGTGGCTTTTTTGTTTACATAAAAAACATTTTAAACAGGGTGACGTATGGGACGTAGCGGGCGGAGTAGTTTTTTTGTTGTTATTATTAAGTGTCCGTCGGGTTGGTTCGTAACCGTAATGTGAAGTGTGTGAAACGAATGATTTATAATTATTAGAATGCGTTTGCTGCATATTTCGTGACCCTGATGTAACGGGCAACTTATATGAATTATTATTTGATCTTTCTAAAATCTTTACCTGATCTTGGATGAATTTTATTAATTTTTGCGTAGACGAAATCTTTTCGTCTCTAACAGACATTTCAAAAGATTGTACAGTTTGACTGTCTAGTTTGCGGAGGGCACAATGCAACAGTATAAAATCCGTCAAATCCGTAATATTTAAAGATTTCAATGCAGCAACCGATGAAGCATATTTTTCTATAAAGGAATCAAGGTTAGCGGCACTGTGGGTACAACTTTTCATATCAAGAATATTACTTAAATAATGTGTTCCCAAGACGCGTGTATCTTGATATTTGTTAACAAGTGTATCCCATATTATTTTATAGGTATCACCATTTGGTATTATACCGGCGGTTAATTTAAGTGCATTATGTGTTAGTGTGCCCATAAGGTATTGCACCCTTTGTGAATCAGTAAGCGACTCATTGTTATGTATGTTGGTCTTGAAGGATTCATAAAAAACAGGCCATTTCTCCATGGTACCGTCGAAAGTTTGCAACGGTATTGGTGCAAGACTAACTTGGCGGGTATTAGCAATTTGAACCTGTCGCCCTAGCGATCCTACAGATTTGTCGATTTTATTTCTTACGCGTTTGACCTGGGAATATAAGTTGTCGAACGCGTCAAGACATTTATAATCTGGCTGGCTATCCGGGTTCTGAGTTAGTGTAATATCATTTATGTTATCTATTATTAATTCATATTCGCGGCGAATGTCATCAAGCAACTCGGATTCCGACATAAAGGATTCATTATTTCTAGAATCAAAATTCGAGATATTTTTGGATTTTTCATTTAAAGCGTTAATCTTAGTAAATAATCTCTCTTTCTTAGTAATTAATTTTTTTAGAGTTTTGTCCATAATGGAGCACAATAAAAATATATGACCTTAAAATGTAACTAATCAAAGTTGAGAAGTAACTAAATACTATTAATTAATTAATTTAAATTAAGTATATGCGGGATAAGAAATGCAAGAATTTACTGGAAATCCTGCTCGAAAGGACCAAAATGTTTTGTTGTAAAACCTAAGGCGTGTAAATAGCCCAGGCGCGGTTTGAACAATTAGTTTTTGAATATGTTGTTCGTAAGGGCTGAGGCGCATAAACACTTATTAAAGTAAATAAATTAGCGGAACTATAAAGTACTCACCGAAGGCCGAAGACAGCTATTCCTGTTGCGTCGGTGAGGGCGGGTTTGAGTAATTTCAGGAGCGGTGCGGTGATACTATAATAAGTCTCTAGGCACGTTGTATTCCAACCACGAACGACAACACACTGACTGTGACTATATTAGTCTTTTTCACCAATAATACGTAAAAAAACTGCAGCGACCTTTCGCTGCAGCAAGCGGCACTTAACATTCCGCATCCCTTACTAGCGTGGGAGCTCAATAGCTGAAACCTTCCCAGGTGCTACTAAGTCCCAGCTAACCACTTACTCTAATAATGTTTTTGCGCCGAACCAAGTATTGTCGCGGTTTCCTCGTCCTACAACAAAATGGAATCTGCATATTTGTTAAGATTTTGTATACATGTAGATAATTCAAAAAATCTATTTATAATTGTCAATATAAGGAAATAGGAAAATCGGAGATTTTACTATTACATTTATAAAAATGATAATGTTGCCCTCAATTGCGCCTACATAGAATTTAGCAAAGATTTTGTTCAGTATAAAAAAGCGCGTAGTGCGCGAGATACTAGACATTGCTCCTTTAGTTTGCTTGGAATCCTGATTCTTTTTACTAGGGTAAACCAGGCAAACGTGCCCCACGATTCAAAGAATCAAAATATATTTTTTGTTTTACTTAGAACATATTTATTAAGTAATCAATCTTAACCTCTGACTCAATTGACACAAAAAAAACTAAAAAAACCTTCTTAAATGTAGTTAAAACTTATTGAGATCAACTATTTCCCTAAATGTAGGGTGGGGCACATTACACTGATACATCAGTCTTAAGTGCCCCACCAAACCCTCTTACTTTGACGTCTTTTTTCCTTTCTCTTTCCCTTTATTTTTTGCACCACACTTCTTGCATTTTTCTACATGACTTGTACAGTCTTCGTGTAACTAGCCAGAACACTGAGTATACTGAATCCAGTCACTCTTTTTCTTGGTGTGATGGTAAGATTCGAGACATTCCACACAAATATTTTAATTTTCATCTATGCATTCTTCACTAAGCTAAGAAGAGTTGCCTTCTTCACTTTCTGATGAAGAAGACGAATTCTTCAAAAAGTTCTTTCTATGCTTTGGTGCCACAGTAATCATTTTTTTTTCTTGTGACTTTTTTTTATCTTCAAATAATTTACGAGTCGTTAAAAGATTTTCTGATGTCAAAGCCTTAAAAATATTCTGTTTCATTTTGTTTATTTTTTGGTGAATGATAGGAAATGGACTAACTGTTTGTAAGGTTTTATGTTATGATTGGTATTTCTTCTTGTGGAACAATAGAAGCAAGCGATGTGGATATCTGAATTTCTTGATTATGCTCCATAAAAGATATAGCGGTACCCGGTAAAGAAAGTTCATTGGTATTCTGAATTGGTTGTGGATTGCCGTTCCACGCTCCACAATTCCTACCAATGCTCTGCTTATACCTACATCTCCTGAGGGTGTGTCTTCAAAGCGTTCGTGACGGTATTTGATAAAAACGACTCGCCTCATTCACTCGCATTTTTTTACTTGTTACATCCTCCACGGATTTCTTCATATTTTCTTCCGTTCATTTTCTTGGGTCTAGAGCTTTATTCTTCACCATTTATTGAATCATTATAATTTAATTATACCCTCACAAAAATAAAAAATAAAAACAATGTTTAGGTAGGGCACATTACCCGAAAAAAATCAGGGCACATTAGCCAAAGTTCAGTATAATGTGCCCCACTTGACTTCAAATGAAAAAAATGACGAAAAACAAAACGTAATTACCGCCAAACAAAAGTTTAAAGAGGTTAGTTTTTGGATAAAGTTTTAAATAAAGTAAATTCTACTCAGCAAATATTTTAATTTTGTTTGAAAGCAGATCCAAAACAAATTCACATAGTTGTACAAACCTTTTTTTTACTTTGTCTCACAAAATCGTACAAAAACCAGCAGTGTGTTGTTTATATCGCAGGTATACTTGTGTTACTGACCTGTTTCGACCAAATTCGCGGCAAATTTAAAAACGCATCCCAAAATTTTTCGAGTGGGGCACGTATTCGACTGGGGCACGTTTGCCTGGTTTACCCTAAAGTAAAAGTAGCCTAAGTAACTATTCATAACGTCAGTGTGTAAAAGTGCCACCAAAATGAATCCAACCGTTTCAGAGATTAACCAGAAAAAGTATACAGATAGACAAATATATTTTAAAACTCGATTTTTTAAAACTCGATTTCTTTTATTATAAGTCGAATATTTTCTTTCAAATCCAATTAGTAAAAATCTGTTATTTCGTCATTACAAACAGACACATCAATTTTATTGATTTTTATAGTTTATATAATGGTTTGGTTATTCGTTCTAATTATTGACCAGGTTGTAACACATTATTGTTAATTTTAACATTTATAAACAATTATGAGACAAATAATAAAGTATTAATAGCCGGGTGTGTCAATAGCGAATCTCAAGCAATGTTCCAGTTAATCTAAAAGGCATTGGAAATTCATAATAGCGATAGGGCGTCACCCCTTCAGGGAGTTGTAACCTCTAACTCACCCCGTGGGAGTTGTTAAGGATTGTACAGAAATGTGTTACAACTTTACAGAGTTAATGACAAACTTAATAAAAACTACAACTTTTTGCGGCAACACTCCCGTGAACTGCAACATTCTTGTTATGTTCTAAATAAATCTTCTAGAACATTTGAGAAATGATTCCATTTACATCTAAATACATTTCTATCACGGAACTTATTTCTATAAAATATTCATTTCCTGAGAAAAAGGAATAAATAAAATATTGTAAAGGATCTTTTTATACTCTATTGTTATAGTGTTTGACCACAAATTCAGCATTCACAATGTGAATGTCAAAAAAAAAAAATTATTACAACTTGATAAAATTATATGTACTATGCTCAACCCACTATAAGTATAATATACATGTAGTGTACATATTAAACCAACAGGAATAAATGACTTAAAGTATAGAGAAAAATCTTTCGCGTATAGTTACAAAGAAAGTACAAAGGCTCACGTGAATAGAGCTACTTTGTTGTGGAAAGAGTAAAAATAAAAATTACGAATTACGACAATTCAATAATCATCTAAACTATTATTATAACGAAAAATAAATTGATTTTTTGTATGTAATGGAGAACTGAATCGAGTATCATAGGTTGTGCTTTATTTCAATAATCTACTATAATACCAGCGAAGCACCAAGCAATAATAAATTCCTTAATTGATGCAGAGCTGAAGGCACAACTAGTGTTCTTATACAACACAATAATTCATTATATAAAAAAAAAATACAACTTACTATAGGTGCATAAGTATGTACAGTACCCAGTTATTGATTTGTAAAGATTTCTATGTCTGCTGCTGACTGCGATGGACAAAGATTTTTGTTTTGGATCTGTCTACACTGTTTACCTGGCAGTTTCACCGGGCTACAAATAGACGAAGATAAAACTATACGAAACGAACTTAACCGGACGTGTCGCTCTTCTTCCGACATATAAAATGTAATGCCTAGTACTGTTTTAGTAACTATCGGGTGACGGGATAAAGATTTGAAGATAGAAGGATTAGATTACCATAGTCGCATGTTTTATTTGGCATGTCGCGTTCTAGGTGTAAATCCAGTAAGCACTGCTACTGCAAACGTGATGTTTAACACTTTATAGTAACACTTCTATAGTTTGCCATCTTTGGGGATCAAAGTTGGTGTCAAATGAATAGACGGGTAACCTGATAGTAAGTAATCACCGCCGCCCATAGACACCTGCGACAAGAGAGGCATACCTAACAGATGCGTTGCCGGCCTTTGAGGAAGGAGTAGGCTCGTTTCTTGATGGTTTGTAAGTTATATTGGTCCGGAAACGCTGCCGCTGGGAGTTCATTCCAGAGAAGGTACGTGCATGAGAAAAACGCATGCGATAACCGCACATTAGATGAGTTCCAATCATCGAGATGATACGGGTGGAATTTTATTTTGTGGCGAGTCGTTCGCTGATGGAACTCAGCAGCAGGTACCAATCCGAATAGCAAATAATTCGTATTGATTTTGCAATCACTTTTTTTTTTATATTATAGGAGGCAAACGAACAGGTGAGTCACCTGATGGTAAGTGATCACCGCCGTTCATAGACACTAGTAACACCAGGGGAGTCGCAAGTGCGTTGCCGGCCTTTTAAATATGTGGGCCTCCGGTGCTCTCACTGGCCGAACGAAACGCAACAGTGCAACCACTGTTACTTCACGTCGGTTTTCTGTGAGAGGGTGGTACTACCCCGGGCGAGCCGACCCATTCATGCTGAAACTAGTAATAGCTTCAGCGTAGCTCTACCACCTACAGTGCATTGCCGGCCTTTTAAATATGTGGGCCTCCGGTGCTCTCACTGGCCGAACGAAACGCAACAGTGCAACCACTGTTACTTCACGTCGGTTTTCTGTGAGAGGGTGGTACTACCCCGGGCGAGCCGACCCATTCATGCTGAAACTAGTAATAGCTTCAGCGTAGCTCTACCACCTACAGTGCATTGCCGGCCTTTTAAATATGTGGGCCTCCGGTGCTCTCATTTATCTGCTTTTTTATTTTGCTTATTTATTATGCTATTATGTTTTTTTTTTATCGTTCCAAGAGTTACCATAAAATAGATTGATGTCATTTCGTATCACAATGAAGAATAGTACGCATCTATACAGTGAGATGAATACGATAAAATCTAGATATAGTTCTGTTAACACCAGCTAACACGAGTTTTTGTTCGCGCACTTATCTGTAGTCCAGTCAATCAAGGATGAAATGCACGGAGACGAGCCACCGACATCCGATTGTTTTCAAATCGCCCTCGTGTCCAACACTCTATATGGGCATGCATAATCGAACACGTTTACACAAGCTTAGGGAGCTTATACACATGTCTATTTATTATTTCACTTTTTATATATACAAATAAAATGATACGAGGTGTGCGGTGGTCCGCTCATCATGCAAAAACTAGTAGATAAAGATTTTAAACAATTTTATTTTACTTCCACTTCTTAGATATTTTGTCCTAATAAAAAAAATCACAATATTTTGATAGAATATATAGTTTTTAAAGTTTTAAAGATGTGTATTTTTTTGTCGTCGAGAAGTGGAACAAACGGTGTGGAGCGTATGCTCAAGACATTACAGACGGATTCTCGGGTATCAACAAATTTTGATATAGATAAAAAGGATACAAGAAATTTAATCTGATTAGAGATAAGGACGTCGATGTGAATTCATATGAAAGAAAACATATATTTTTAACCGCTCGACAGTTTTTTTAAGAGCCAGATCTCAAAATGGCGAACCATGCTTTTTAATTTTGAGCGCATTTTTTCGGTTCACCAGTTCATCATAAGGTCTACATTCGTTTATATGGAGTTTAAACCCTGATATTTTTCGATAGTACAGGGATTAACTTTATACGGCTTAGGGTTTGGCTCAAGTCACAGCTGACGTTAAATTACGATGTAGTCTAAGATGGTAAACGCGCTAAGTTTGGAAAAGTACTGGCTCCCTAATGCAGCTCTCGGAACACACCAGTACGTGCTTTTTAGTATATTTTCAAAGAGTTGTAGCCAACTAGGCCAGCTTCGATAACCGTTAGTACTCTATGCCATCTATTGTTTTGTTAACAAATATTCAGTTCAAAAAGGCCTCATAATAAATATTTTGATACTAGCCACTCGGCTTTGTACTGGAACACCAACAAAGAAAATTAGACTATACCTTTTCTTTACAGTACGACCATGAAATAATATGAAATGGTAACTAAGCAACTAAACGTCAATCTGTCAATTCTGACAAGAACTTTCTACAGCAACTGTGTTCTGTCTCATTCGCTCACTTTTTGTATAGTGATGTTTGTACCAATTTTTTCACTTTTCCTTACAATTTTTTCAACGATTTCTTTTATACAAATCCTGTCCTGACAGTTTCAACCATAATAGAACTAGTTAAATAGGTGCAAGCATTCTGAAGTGATGCATACAATCGGTAATTTATTTATATTGATACAATTGATCGTATAATGCTTAACAAGCTGTATAAAAAAAATGTTAACAATAATCATTTTGTAATTCACAGGAGTAGAACCACGCGTCCAGCTAGTTTATATGTAAACTATAATGACAATTTTACGTCTTATTCTGAGCCTATATAAAAACGGGTGAGTGCCTTAAGCGCTCCCCTTAGTAGTCCGGTGAAACTGTAGAGGCCTTCCCAGGTCCACAGTGTAGACAGTTCGAAAAAAAAAAAACTTATTCTGTGTAGAGACGATGTGACCGATGATAAGTGAAGCACGTAAATAGGCGTGAACGAAGCGTCGTCGTTCGCTTTACCTGGATCTGTACCGAACATCATAGATAGACACAGAGATTTTTCAATTTTTAATACACTACATCTGGTGTACATGTGTCTTTAGGAACGTTGTAAAATCAACTTTTAACCAAACTTGAGGTTGTTTTTCAAAGATATCTATCGCGTCAGGTTAGTGTTGGCCCCGCCACCACAAAACGTGAATATTTGCGAGTCAAATATGTCGATAGCCTTAGAACAGGCCCTCAAGAACTCCTAGAAATATAATGGACTTAATTCTATATAGAACGCTGCATTTAAACAAATTCGTTGTTTGTAATAAGCACGATTTTATTAGTTTTACCTTTATTTATGAATATAATGGATTTGTTCTATTCGATTTTCAAACAATTCCATTCTTCTGAATGATTTGAAAGTTTGAAACTGTTCATATATATAAAAAACCGTTCCAATATCACAAGTTACTGAATATAACTTGTTATTTTCATCAAAATAGCAGTACTAAATATATATCGTAGCCATTTTTATATGATTTATTGACGCACAAATAATAAAATTGACAAAATTTATATCAAAATAGATTACAATCTTGATAAAGTAGATACTTGCATATAGGTAGAAATCTTTTTTAATTAGGCATGGAACATTTCATGCATCACTGTTATTTTTTATATGAAAGTAAAAAACTAACATGTTCAATTATAATTGTGAATTAGCATCCCTCCTCCATATATATGAAAAATACCTTTTTATTTGGAATTATGACGTTATAAATTAGTAAACAATAATGTTATCTGCTGGTTTTATATGGTATAATAATGGGCAGGATCCTTATATCTCTTATATTTTTGTCCGAAAAGCTATTTGTGTGGTTTTTTTTTCATATATAATTACTTTTATGTACTACTACTAGCAGCTGTCCATGTCTTTGTCTGCGTTTGTATTATTATAAAACATTTTATTTACGCGTAACCCATTTTATTTTCTTCTAAAATAAAAGTAGTCTAACTAACCCCTTATTACTTCAGTTATCTACCAGTGAAAGTCTCATTAAAACAGGTCCAACCCTTTCGGAGATTAACCGGACCAAAACAGGACAAGAGAGAGGCAATAATTTTAAAAATTGTTTTTTTTACGCTTTTGATATTTTTGTTGGTGTTCCTTGGACCTTTGATTTTCATCTTTGGATGCTTTGATATTCATTTAGTAATAAACTTGACATCAATAACTTTAATTTTATATATTTGTATAAATAGGTTATGTAACAGAGATGCTAAAAATAGACAAGGTCGCTCGAATAATCCTTACTAATATAATAAATGCTTAAGTGAATTTATATGTTTGTTACACTTTAACAACTCAATCATAAAATTATGTACACAAACTACCAGGGGTACAGAAAAGGACGTAGCGTACTTTTCATTCAGAAAAAATGTACTGTTCCTCAGGGATAGACGAAATCTACATTAAAGCAAGCAAAGCCGCGGACAAGTGGTAGTTTTAATTATAAAGTGAAGCTAGTCAAAAAAACGCAGAGCGAAACCGCCTAAAACATGAGTTCGTATGTTTACAAAGTCTATGTACGGAAAGTCCATCTCAAATGTGGACTTGATTCCGTCGATCTAACGACTCAGGAATTTATTCGCTGGTGGCGTTATGATTGAGGGTTGTTGAATTATTTGATTTTTCTGAAATAAAAGTTTTACCGGCGGCACGGTCTTCTTGTTTAACATGTGAATATCATATTACAAAAAAAAAAGGTAGTCATAAGGACTGCCGACAGAAGTGAAAACTCAAAACATTGGAATAGTTATGTTCTTTTTTGAATTTTTAAATCAATGGTAGTCTGAACTGTTTAAATTTAATAATTTATTTTCACATCTATTTTTACTCCGAGCAATAATTATGTACATTTTGATACAGTCTATTAATTAATCAAAGATATAATGGGCTGCACAAGTTCAATACAAAATATGAATGTTAGAATGTACATAGGTTGCTATATACACGTCGCTAGTTTGGCGCAAGCGTAATACGTCACGAGCATGTCGAGGTCAGCGGTGACGCGGAACCATAAGTTTTCCTCTACCAATAAATCGTACAACGTGGCTAAAAAAATTTACATTTCAAAGAAATCAAATCTTTTTCAATTGCAAACTAGCGTCATCACACGACTTCGTTTGCGTTTGTATCTTTATAAATTATGACATTCTACATTATCTTTATTTAAGCATTCCGAGATAGCTTTCAGATGGCAGCAATTTATAAACTTGCTTAATACTTATCGTTATACTTTGGCTGATTTAAATTATTGAAGCGATTATAGCTTAGTGGTGTGATGATAGCGTGTTCGGACACCGCGTCGGTTGACGTTGCTTCGAATCCTTGCAACTTAATCGGAGCTTTCGGTGAAGGATAGTGTCGTGATGAAGCCATTGCATAGTGATAGGGCTTTTTTAAAGTCGCGTGGTTAGTTACCATCTTCAAGTTGAAAATCTGTCATCGAGCACATGTTGGTGTATTCCGGTAGCATGTCGGTGTGTTCCGGCAGCATGTTGGTGTGTTCCGGCAGCATGTTGGTGTGTTCCGGCAGCATGTTGGTGCGTCCCGGCAGCATATTGGTGTGTTCCGGCAGCTGCACTTGAGAGCCATCCCTGCTCTAGGTTTAGCGTGTTTACCATTTTAGACCACACCGTCATTTAACATCAGGTGAGATTGTGGTTAAAGACTAAACCTAGAAAGTGTTTAAAAAAACAGGATTTGACTTGCAATTGTTTTTTCAATTACTATGTACCTATAAGCTTAAGCAAAATTGGTTTAAAGTACAACGGTTGCAATTTGAGCCGAAACGCATCTGAACCGCGCGATGTGGCACCTCGCTGACAGAAGCATTCATAATTCGACCCTTCTCGATGATGCCGTGTCTTTCTTGGACATTTTAAATTTTTATATTGCAATATTGTTACATCTGTGTAGCCCCTGTAACCGTTAAATTATATCTCTTAAATTTTGTCATTACTGCTTGGGTCTTATGAAAAACTGTAATATGTTGCCTAGATAATAATACTCTGAAAAGTCCTATATAATATATACCAGGTTTAGCCTTAGCTATTTCGTAGAATATGTCGAATACACATTAAATATTCTACTTTATTTTTAATTAAAGTTAGAATCGATCCAAGACACTTACTACAAAGAAATAATGTTTTTTGGAGTCACTATAAAAAACAATTAAGAGAAACAACGAGAGAAGAAAAATTTTAAAAATATAGCATTCGACTATCACTAAGAAAGTAAGCGAAGTCGCGGGTAAAACCTATAAAGGCGGCTAATTAAAACGATTAGCCTTTTAGGTACAGGTCGTTTAAACAGAATGCGTTCCCATTACGAAATCTCTTCCAATTAGTACCGGACTAAAATATGATCTAAATTTACTTAATCAAAACACAACTTTAACTATAACGACATAAAATTCATATTCCTTTAAAATTGCATCGAAATACAAAATGACTTATAATTTAATTCTGGCCAATAAAAATTAAACATTATTACAAATAACATAAGATTCGAAATTCAAATGTGTTCCTTAAACCTCTGTAAACTAAATAGCGAATTGGATTGTTCTTCTATCCCGTTCTGTTATACGGGTTATGTATGTCCGTCCCTGTCTGACGCGACGCTATCGATTTTCCAGACACCGGATGAGAGAGTTAAGAGAGGAAAATTTACATAACACAATCTGCGTTGGTGATATAGGTATATTTTTCTACCCAGCATTATCTGGATGATTAAAAATGTGCTTGTGGATCTGAGTTTAACTTTTAAACATGAGGTTAATAGATAAATATTTAATTAGATTTCCTTAAACATAGAATGAATTTAAAGCAGCGTAATGAGATGTAGTCATTACTAAATTTATGAGTAATGTAACGCAATGGATGTTACATTATATAAGGCAACATTACTCTGCTGTTCGTTATTAGTTATCCGTGATTATTATTGGAGAGGACAATGTTCAGCCTGTGTTATTGCAAAGTGCGAACAGGCAAGGATTATGCAACCAAATGAATATGTCAGGACCTTCACATGATTCACAATCAAATTTAATTTAAATACGTTACAAAACAGCAAATAACCCAACAGCAGAATAATTAACAACGGTATATTAAAACAATTGGTACAAAATAACACAAGAAGCTAATTCATTATTCAATATATTCACTTCAGTCAGTAGGTAACCCTGTAAGCTAGTAAATCAAAAGATATTTTCCTGTAAACCTGTCGTATGTATAAAAGTAAAGTATTGTAGGTAATACGTTTATACGTTATAATCTGTACAATTGATAGGGTTATAAAAAAAAGCCATTGATACCGAAGCTAATTTTAGGCACATAGTTTAACCGTATATCACAGAACCTCGATAGGTATGGGATGATGACCTAGTTGACAGCGTGTTCGGATATCGTTGCGATTGACGTAGCTTCGAATCTTCACAACTGACTCGGAGCTTTAGGTGAAGGAAAACACCGTGATGAAACCATGGCATAGTGGGAGGGATTTTTCTAAGTCCGCCTTGGCTAGCTACCACCCTCAAGTTGAAATCTGTCGTCAAACACCAGACGGTGTGTTCCGGCGGATGTACTTGAGAGCAAGTCCTTTTAGGTATAGCATGTTTACCGTCTTGGACTACATCGTTATTCGTTACTTAACATCAGATGAGATTGTGGTCGAAGGCTAAAAGCGATGAAGTATAACTTAAAAGGTAACCCTTTTAAACTCTTATATTTTTACTACATGAAATCTGAGCCCTCCATACGTTGAAACAATCAGTATTACTCTATTAATTACAATAACTCGTTACATGTGATTTGTACGTACTCCATCTGTAGTTAAAAAAAATTCTGATTTCCGTATATTCGATCTTTGATTTTAATTACCTGTATGGCTCGTAAATTAATAACCTCTATAGTATGAAGAAATAAGGCACCGACACGACGTCAACAATGATGCCGGCAATACATACACTCTTAGAATTAAATATTTACTATACAAGTTACCTCTGTAACAATTTTTTTTTCAACTCCGTAACTTATAATTATTAGGTAGAATATATTTTATAGATATACTTAAAAGATGAAAATTTACATACAAAATAATACACAAGCTATTCTTGTTTCCTTTGAAAATTGCTCGATATATTTCCATACATTTTTTTTTATTATACTTTTTAGACACTTCGCCCTTATCTAAATTAAAACCTATCGCGATAAACAATTAGATAGTCAGGGTTATTAAAGTTTTATGAAATCGACATTTTTATAAGCACTACAAGTAGTATTGAAATTATATTTAGCAAATAGTATATGTTTTCTTCCTTGTTTTTTTATGTTTATTCTACTGTATACATAAAATATATAACGCAGATGAATTCGCGGGTATTAACTAGTACTATAATAAAAGTGTACGTAGTTGCAGGAAATTGTTAATATATCATAATATAAGATCAGGCGAAATACTTCAGTAGGTAGATATGTCACACAGGTCACACAACACGAAGATTTTTGCTACGCGTATTCTGTCGAGAGTTATTCGCACATGTTTGCCCAAATACCCACTCATCGTTTTCTTATTTACTTTACTCTTTTATAATTCACTAGAAACCGCCTGCGATTTCGCCCGTGTTAAATGACAATATAAAACTTAATTACTATAGCATGTTGCCTAGCAAATAATAGTATATAGAAACTTTTTCCATGAAAAAAAAACCTACCTTGTCTATTATAACATATACGCATTGCACACTAAAGGTTTATCTGTTCAATCACCACAGTACCAAGCCATTAAGATTACTGTCGACTAGTTCTTGCAAATACATTTAGGACATTTTCTACATATTCAAAAAGACAAATACCCAATATTCTTTTCCAGGTCTTTAGCTACCTCCGTGCCAAGTTTCATTACGAACGGTTTAGATGCTAAGTTTTAAAAAATTGAGTAACACACAGACATGTCACTTTCGCATTTAAACCATTTAACATGCATGTCTATACGCTATTTCATACCACAAATAAAAATGGGAGAGCAATTAAAACCGTCCGTAAACCATAAACCGGCCAATAAACTACCAATAGAATCATAAAATTAAAGTTTAATTGGAGCAAGTCTGCCCCTTAAGCGAGATACACCCAGTGTTTGCTCCCCTACACACACATACAACGGTGTGCCCCGATTCGTCGGTAATGGACAGTGAAGTGTGCACGTGTTGAAGCGATTTGTGCTATGCGGATAGCATGTACAGCATGTTCTTAAATATGAATACAAAATATTACTTCAGTATATGCAGAAAAATAAAATGAAAGAAGTCTGCAATTGTGCGCGTATCAAGCACTGGATAGATTACATACAATATATTTTTTAGTTTAATTCTCAGCCATTGCGCCTTTATCGATCAAAAATATTACGATCATAAGAGGAGATGTAAACGGATAGCATTATATACAAAGAAACGTTTTACTTTAATTTTATGCTTCGTCCCCAACACAAAATACGTCATTAATATAATAAACAACGCGGATGAAGTCGCGGGTATCAGATAATTAACAATAATAATACTTGCGACATGTTTAAGCTCAATTTTACACATGGAAAATAGTTAATATACAATAAAACTGTAGTTTAATATAATTAGATTCACAAGAATTGTAAAAGTGAGCTATAGATAAAAGTTAACTATGTCAGAACGCCTGACAAATTATAAACAATAATATTTCATTAATTAATTAATTGCTACGTTTATAATAATTTTCAATTTCATAACCACATATCCGGTTACGTTAGCTAATTGTTTTTGCAATCGAACGATACACAAAAGTCGTAGGACCAAATCCTCTTCACGATTAATTTTAAAAAAGATTCGATGGTAGATGGCGTTAAAAATAAATTTACACAGAAAACAAAAATTTAAGACATATCTAGCAAATATAAAACGAATTAAAGGAACAGAAGCATGGGTAAACCCTTTTAGAAATCAATGTTGATGTTTTGAACGCATATTCTGAATTTTTTGAGGGCTGTCAAAAATTTGTGAAAGTATAATAAAAATAAATACTCATAGGAACAGAACACCATTTATATGAACCCATTCGCACCAGTAATGACATGTTTAACGGTACGAGGCACGTCCCATTCCCCTTCCCCTCCAGTCGGAGGAGAATAACCAGTCCGGGGGGAGGGCGTGCGGGGGAGGAAGGGCATTACTACGAATGAGCACTGACGTTTTCAGAATTTCAGTTCATTTATTTAATGATACTGTCCTTATTACTAATGTTTGAAGCCCTCCTTACATAATATTGAACAAAAAATATTCGTCTGTCTGTTCGTATGCTTATCACTACATTACCCGTTATTATTATGTCGATATTTTCTTTAGGGTAATTTAAATATATTTTTATTTATATGTGTTTGAACTAAGGGTAAGAAAAAGTTTGAAAGAGTGGGAGGGTTGTTGAGTTAGAGAGTCGTTTTGTCGCCATTTTCACTGTGTATAAAAGAGTATTAATACAAAAAACATGTTTGATTAACATTTATTTCAGAGATCGATAAAGTCCAAATGTGTACAGTAATTTTTTTATTATTTATAGGTTCAAGTATTCAAGTGCAGTTACCACAAGTGGCAGAGTTCACCTATAAATGTCTGACGCAATATTCTGGTAGTTAACTAGAGTGGCTTAAGAAGGTGCCCTACCAACATGCTATGGTTTCTTCTCGATGTTTCGCTTCATAGAAAGTTCAGACCTTTTCTAGAATCGAAGCCGAGGTCATGAACGTATTGCCCAATCATGCTATCACTGGGCCAAAGGCTACTTATGCTAGTTAACTCTAATTGGCAACGTATCTACATTTATCCTTATACGTTAGAGAGAGAAAGCTGTGGTGCGAGCGAAACGGTACACAGTTCCATCGTCTCACAAACTCATTTTCGGCAAGTGTCGTTCCTTTAGCAAATATCTCCCATTTGGGTACAATGGAGGTGAAAATGCTTATATTTTGTTTCTTGTTTTTATCTCTATAAATAATTATTAGATGTTGCTCGTGGTAAGCGTATTACTTGACAAGGGATTGACCAAACTAGTATAGTATAGTTTTTTTTATAAACTCGTAACAGTCCGAATTAGGTTTTAGTGAAGAGAAAAATTGGACAAACACTTTTTCTATAGGATTTTTGTTTGAATTCAAACAATGCATATGCGTAATTGTTTTTTGTTCTATATTTTATGGTCTTAGACAAGTTTTCACGGGAAAATATGGAGGCACATACTAAAGAAAGTCTATACATTCTGACAAACTACAAATAACGTAACAGTTCACAACATATTTAACGATAGGAACGACATATTTTGTAGATTATAATTTTTTTGTTTTATATCTTGTATTCGCAAAATGGAAATAACTTGATTGATTTTTGGCGATTAAAAATAAAAATACTCAGAAAATGTCAAGAACAATCTAGAAAAACCATAAATAGGTTTATAGGTTAAGCATATTTATAGAAATTTAAACGCGACAACATATGGCCAAACAAAGTTTATAATAATAATAAAATTAGGCTCAGCGCGACTCCCGTGGATAACGTTAAAAAGTCGTGACTTCAAATTGTGTTGACACATCCTTTTGCGAATCCCTCAGATACAGTACAACTACCGAGAAGCTTTTCAAATGGTACTTGATTTCTCATATAGCGACCTCCTTCATTGTAGATTACATTACACTGTAGTAAATAGAGGAATTGGTAGTCAGAAAGGTTTTTTGAAAATTGTTTCCATACCCAACTAACATTACAAACGGGAAAGCTTATGACTATATTTGTTCCTCTTTCACACAAAAACAACGAAATGGATTTTGATAAAACTTAACGCTAATATAGCTTATACTTCAAAGTACGCATAGACCTATAAATACTAAAATATTGCTTAAAATTATCTTAAATACACATAATGGTAAGTATCGCGTGAATTGCAAAAAGTCCTCTAATCCGAAAACTATTTTGGCATGCTCTGTATACGTCATAATTTCAATGTAATTCATTCTTGTTTCAAGTTTTAATATTAAGGAAAAAACGAAGTTTTCCAAAGAAAATTATTGATAACACTAAACTCAATATTTACTGTGCAATAAAAAAAAAAGAAAATGTATTGAGAGACAGACGACGGAAGACGTATTTAACTGTTCTGTCTCTTATATCATCATTTTTAAAGATATAAAGGGAAAAACTGTAAAGGACTGCTGTAAAGGAACAAATAATTGATGATAATCATAAAAACAGTGTTGCCGACGACAGTACGTCACGTAAGGGTGATTTTTTCTAAGGCAGTTTTGTTATCAGAGGGGATGGAAGCAGGCGATTTCTTCTCCATTACAAAGTTTTTCAAGTGTTATCATTCGATATTTGTTAAATACGCTGTTATGTTAACGCTATTTTATACATATTTTTAATCAATCTGTCTAATGAGGGCTCAGTAGTTAGCGTGTCGATCGGCCCACATTCGAATCCTTGTGAACGAGCCGTAGTTTTCGGTGAAGGAAAATATCGTTATGAAACTAATAGCATGGTTGTAGGATTATTTCTACGCCCGCCTGATAAGCTACAACACGCGAGTTGAATATCTGTCGCCAAGCACTTATAGGTGTGTTCCGGCATCCGCAATTGAGAGCTAGTCCCTCTACATTTACCGTGTTTATCATCTTGGGCCACATCTTCATTTGATATGAGGAAAGAACAATCTCACATCAAACGCTAAAAAGCATAAAAGAAAGTTTTAACAGTATATTAAACTATTTATGCTCGCGGTTCCATACGCGTTTGTTTTTACTTGTCGCAAAGAAATTTTAATCGGAATTGTTTGTATGGTGTACAATTTAATATGTTACAGCGGCACCTAGTGATGAGTTATGGCGAAATGAATACCAACAAAAACAAAAAAATATATTATATCATTTTCAAAGTGACTTCCGTTGTATGATGTACGCGTGATTTTTTTTTTTTTTTGGTATTGAATTTAGCAACAGTGTGATATCATTTATTTGTCACACACGACATCGGCAAAAATTCCCACACAGACAGAAGAGGGAAAAATAATTTCTAACTCTACGGTTTTAACGTCGGTTTATGTAAAAACCACTTTGTAATATTCTGTGCTATTAATAGAAGTTTAATAAACAAGCGGTTGTCCTTCTACATTTTTATAGAAAGATACTGCAGCTAAACTAACTCCACTTCTGCATAACAATCAAAATATATATCAAACTAATTTTCGCTCACATGTAAGTAGATTTAAACTATCCATATAAACAAATTTACATTCGTGTTATTAATATTAGGAATGTAATAAAAATTAGAGAATATACACAAAATAATTCAAGTTTGTAGATTATAAATAAAAATACTATATGACCAATCAAGTTCCCGCTTAACAACACTATGTTATATAGTATATTGAAGTTCGAAATTCTCCTATGTATCTGCCCCTCCAACTATTAAATGCGTGAAGAAGGGTGTAACTCAACACCAACATATCGTTTCAAATATAAACATGTAACCTGATACTTCCAATCACGTTTTATTGGCTTCCAAGCAATTTTGGCTGCGACATAATAAATCGTAAACCGATAGATTCGTCTTTCGTACGATTTGTTCAACTTCGAGCCGAAATAATTGATCCTTTCTATTAATGTGTATTTATATTTGTAGGTTGCTATTGTTGCTAAAATTCATGACTTAGTTTGCACCATTTATTACTTAAAAAATATATTTTATGTACAGAGAGGAAAATAAATAAGCATCACATCTCTTGTCTCATTTTTCTCATGCCGGAAAATACGCATAGGTATATAATAAAATAATATAAATAAAATTGTCTAATAAATCTCTTCAGGAAGGAAAAAGTTACTCTCTACACATTCTGCCTAAGTTTTCCGTGCGAGAGGAACGACATCGCATTCTAAATTTTTCACAGTTAAGCGTGATACAAATCATGTTCGGAAGCGTAATGACGTGGAACGCGATGGCTTTCTTAAGCGAGGAAAGAGGAGAGGTTACGCTCACCTCCGTCCGCTCCTGGGGAGACAGATGGGGGTACCAACTTCCCACTATACAGGTTTGGCTGACGAGGGGATACAGTTGGTGTGCACTCAGCTGTCTCCTGATAAAGCCAGGGTCTTGCTTCTTTTACAGGGCCGGTCGTTGTTGCGGCGCGGCTGAATATACAAGCAACGCCATCTCACTCCACTAAATGATGGCGGATGGTACACTGTAAGGTTTTAGTAAATAATAATCTCGCATAACCCTGCTGCTTTTTCGGGCAGAGCGCTACCCATGAGGGTTACCTTAAGTTAAAAAAGGTGCAATTGAGAGCCAACTATCTACTCTTAGAGGCTTAGCGTATTTACTATCTTGGATCGTCATTTAACAAGGTCAAACGCTAAAACCTATAAAGTATAAAAAAATACTATACCTATATTAATATATCTTCAATTTCATGAAATCTATAGCGTCTATAGCTACAGACAAATTAATTGTGTATAAATTCAGAACCTATCAAACATTACTATAGTTTTTTGTGATTTTTGTATACATTCGTGCAAGTAGCTACATAGTTATTTTATCCTGAAAAATACAATTGTTTACACAGTCATTTATAACAACAAACCACAAAAGTGTTTTGTTATTACCACATCAGTGCAAAATACTATGATAATTATTAATTAAATAATAAAAGTTATTCCTACTAATATTAACAAATAAATTTCCTACTTATAGAGTGACAATTGTTTATAATATTTCCATAAGATAACGAATTAATTAGAAACAGTTTAATGGTAAGTATCACGCCTAATGATGGACATATTATATCAAAAAATGAATGAATATAACGACGCCTATGAAAGTCAGTTTTAATCATGACATATATGATATCGTCAGATAAAATTAACTTGTTTATTAATTAAGTATTTTGATTTCTTCGCTTCTAACACTTACAGCCAGATATTAGATGTCATATATTTCAAATATGACTGGTAATTTCAGTAAGGCTGAGTTGCACCAAAATCGTGGTCATTGTAATTGTTAAAGTTAATTTGAACAATGACAAGACTTGCTAACAGTTACATTTGTCAAAACGAGTTGCACCATCAAACATTTTGTAATTGTTAAAGTTATTAGGGTTGCTACTTCAATAAACCAATTAGTCCCTAAAATCGAAAAGGGTAACATATTTTACTTGGCAGGACTTTCTTCTAAGTGTCACTATTGTTATTTTGTGACTGTCAACAGATGTTCATTGCGCGCAAATATCAAATTGGTACAATTATTTTCTTCTGTTATTTACTTTATATCTATTTCTGTGAAGTTGTATATTGGAATTTTTGATATCAACATATTTTTATCAATAGCTAATACCGAGAAAATTAATACCATGTTGGTTACCACATTCGAGAACAGTATAAAGTAAGTAGTATTGAATTTATTCAAATCTACAATAATATTTGACAATTTCATATAAATTGTTTTATTTTCTTTTTCTTTGTGTGTTGTTAGTGTGTGTGTGTTCTTAGAAAAAATGTTTTCTTTCTAAGTCGCAAATTATCTTCAAATATACTGATTTCATCATCGAAAGAACTATTTTCAGTTTCCCACAAGATTTCTCTTAGTAACGACATCACATTATAAAGTTTTTTCTAGTGAACTTGACAACCGATTCAAAAATTGACATTAACAATAACGCTAACCGGCCAACATGGAGCGGTACTAGTTAAGGTTAAATCGTGACGTCATTTTAACCATTGTCAATTGATGCAACCTATTTTTTGCCTAACAATAACTTTAACCGAATTTTTAACTTTAACATTAACTGGTGCAACTGAGCCTAAATGTCTAGTCCATATAAACCTAAAAATAACATTATCTTGAGCTTTATTATATTACTAAGGATCTCTATGGTTTTGCACGCATTTTTGTTATCATTTATTGTGCTTATTAGATATGCAGTTGAATGAATATTGTAATATAAAAAATCTACACATTAACTAACTTTCATGGCGTTAAGATTAATAGTAAACAAGTGAATTCACTGCAACGCCACCTAGTGGCGAGTTATACATCAAATGAAGGGTATAAAAACCGTCTTCATTAAAAAAACAGGATGTGGCGTAAAGACACACGACAGAAGAAAAACTTTTGTATTACAGAAAAACATTTTAATTTAAAAAATACAATAAAAAGACGCAGTGTTCCCAGGCGGTCACACTAATCTCGCCAGAGGGTGCTTAACTTCGGTGATCTGACGAGAATCGGTGTATGAACACTCTACCCGACGCAGTGTTCACCCATACCGCTTTTCGTCACACAAAAAAGTTGCCGATCAAAATTTTAAAGCCCTCCCATAAGAAATTTCACTTAAAAAAACGCTTCAGTTAGACAATTTTAATTGTAATCAAACGCTGTTCGCTTGATTCGATCTCAATAGTTGATCTCAGTGGTAACAATATAGTCGCCACACGATTTGTTTATAAATTTCTGTTATATTAGTCCACTTCCATAAACACTTGACCCATTATAATATGTATAACTAACATTAAACTAAAGGTTATAAAACTATGATAGCTGTAATTTTTCTGGTAACATTTATTTTATTACACAAAACAACTGGGTCTATCTCAGAGGACGAGTAAAGAACGGACCCGGACCGCCATTTTTATTCAATATGTCAGTAAAACGCATAAAAATAAAATCGTCTAGAGAGAGGACAGATAAAAAATTGCTTATAAACCGACAAATAACTTTGCCTACAATAACATTAAAAATAGTTTCTTTTGAAAATAATTCTCTTTTAACATAAACAAGTAAAAGTACAATATGATTCATAAAGGAAAAAAAAAACATTATTATATAGTAATTGTAGACATGAGTGGAAACAAATGAGATATATTTTCTTCATTCTATAACCTAATTGTTCTTAGTGAAAATAGGTTTAGAAATTAAAATAATCAAAGTACGACAATCCCCGTCAAACTTTTTAGCGGCTCTGAATACACGCGTAAGCTCGGGTTTGCGCATAATATAGTCAAGAGTTAAATTCAAAACAAAAGTTACAATGATATTATAGGAATCTAATATTCGTATTTATTTATCGTTATGTCGATATTATAGGTATAAAATTTATTTATACCTATTTTTGTATTAAGCGCAACTATATACAGAGCGATCAAAAAGCATGGCGAGAATTAAACCCAAACTACATACCTGGGTATATAAAAAATATATCACTACATATTAAACAAACAAAGTCGCCCGCCACGTCTGTCTGTCTGTCTGGATGTTCGCGATAAACTCAAAAACTACTGAACGGATTGTAACGCTTCACCAATAGATAGAGCAATTCACGAGGATGGTTTAGGTATATAATTTGTCAAGGTTTTTTTGTAAATTGTTTGATATATAATGATAATTGTTAAAAGTCAAGCCGCCTTAAGCGTTTCATGCATATAAGTATATATATTTTTTTTATAGGGGTTATTTAATAGATGCATAGAAAAAGGTGTCAATCCCAAACATCACCATCGTTTATATAATTAAAAAAAAAGTAACAAATAATATGTTACAATATGACAGACAAACGAACCATATAATGATCGATATATCTTTATTAGTCATGTACAGACCGCTGACCTTCCACAGGGATAAATAGATGTTCGCTCTAATATACATAGCAGTAGTGAACTAATCGCTCCGACCGTCTATCTGAATAATGAAATTGTTATGTTTAATAATTCTAATGATATTATTTTTGCAATGCCATTACACCAACTGCCGGCCGGCTCCATCGGCCGTGTCAAGCGTCTTAGATATATTCACAAATAAAGTGAAAAGTGTAAAGAATCTCGTCGAGAAAACAGGTAGGAGCATTACAAACTTCATAGACGGCGTGGAACATAAAATCGGTGTCGCAAAGAACAAAACTAAATTAGCGGTCAATGAAAAATTGGAATCGATGAGAGAGAAATTCAAGAAATATATAACGGAAGCTGAGAAGACCGGCAATAAGATATTCGACAGTATCGCTTGGGAGCATAAAGAATATACGTGCAACGACGATGATCCCGCTGTCCAAATGACTGCATTGCAATTGATCGCCTCGCATGGCTATCATGCTGAAGCTCATACGGTAATCACAGCTGACGGGTACATCCTCGCACTCCACAGAATACCATTCGGTAAAACGATGAAAGTAAGCCCGCGTAAAACGATTCTCTACACCACGGTTTTCTCGGTAGCTCTGCCGATTGGATCATAACCGGTCCTGAGAAGGGCTTGGCATACATGTTGTCGGAAGCAGGGTTACGACGTCTGGTTGGCTAACGTTCGAGGCAATACATATTCCCGTGCGCACATATCTAGAAACTCGAATTCGTATGCGTTCTGGAACTTTTCATTCCACGAAGTTAGTCAATACGATTTGCCAGCTGTTATCGACTATATAATGGAATTTAAAGGTGAGGATGTTAAAATCAATTATATTGGTTATTCGATGGGCACAACAGCGCTATTCGCTTTATTGTCAACCAAAACAGAGTACAATAACATTTTGAGGGCGGGATTCGCTTTAGCTCCAGTAGCGTATATGGCGGACGTAGAAAGTCCTGTACAATTACTAGCAAAATTTAGTGGTGGCGTTGAATCTATATTAAAATTACTAGGAGTCAATGAATTGCTTCCCCGGAATGGCGTCAAGCGTTGGCTCGCGAAGCATTCCTGCAAAATAAATACGTTAGAGGAAGCTCTGTGTGAGAATTCCTTATTCACGCTTTGTGGATTTAACGAGAAGCAATTAAACAGAACTATATTCCCGCTTATCATGGGTCACATACCAGCAGGTGCATCAACAAAAACCCTTACCCATTTTGTACAAGAGATCCGCACCGATGGTAAGTTTAAGCAATTCGATTACGGAGTAGATGGTAATATACGTGCGTATGGAAGAGAAACTCCACCTGAATATCCATTATCAAATATAACATTACCTATTGCTTTATTAAGTTCCGAAGGCGATTGGTTATCGTCTGATGCTGATGTCAAAAGATTACACGCAGATCTAGCTAATCCAATTGAACACTATGTGGTGCCTATGAAGGATTTTAATCATTTAGATTTCATGTTGGCTCGCGATGCTCCGGAACTGGTTTACAAGAAACTGTTGGGACTGTTAGAATCTGATGTAAATGCAAAACATGTTGACGTAGACTCTAACACGATTAGTTCCATTAATTAGAGAGAAGATGAGAAGATTTAAACCAATTAATGTGATACTAGACTATTGTTCTTATCCAGTGATATGTGAATTTTAGCTATAATTATTCAAAGCTTACACGGTTGCATGTTTTTGGATAAAACAAAACTATTATATAATACGTGCCTTGTGCTGTACAAAACATTTTTAACATAGGTATTTAAGTCAATCATCATCATCATCTTACCCTTGTCCCACCTAAGTAGGGCCGGCACAACATGTTTTCCTTTTCCACTCTACTCCTGTCAAAAGTCATCTCAGTATTCACGCCTTTTATACACATATCATTTTCCACACTATCCATCCACACTTTTTTCGGTCTTCCTCTACCTCTATATCCGTCCACTTTCAAGCTCAAAACTTTTTTTTTTATATGACTTTCATCTCTTCTCATAATATACCCGTACCGCGCTAACCTATTACTCCTCAACTTCTCTGTCACTGGTGCTATTTTCAAACTTCCTCTGATACTCGTATATTCATTCTTCATCTTATCCATTCTTGTTACACCACACATACATCTTAACATTCGCATTTCTGCCACATATAATCTTTTCACATCCGTCTCTTTCGTAGCCCAGCACTCGGATCCATATAACACGGCTGGTCTTATTATATACTTAGGTAACTAAGTCAATATTAATGTAAAAATTAGTTTAGTCAGACGATTAAGTTGTGTTTTTTGATAACATATAACTTTAGATAAATGGTTATGTTTAATACTAATAAAAGTGATTCTGAATATCTTAAGTTAAATTTAAGATTAGCTAAATTTGTATAAAATATAAGTTATGTGATTTAAATCAACAAAACATATTCATATTGCTATATGGATACACACTTTTATATATTAAAATTTGCATGGTGTTAGGGCTTTTTTCTAAGTCCGTCTGGCTAGCTACCACCCTCAAGTTGAAAATCTGTCGCCAAGCACCTGTTGGTGTGTTCCGGCAGCTGCACTTGAGAGCCAGATTACCCTCTAGGTTAAGCGTGACTTACCATCTTAGACCACATCATCATTTGACATCAGATGAGATTGTGGTCAAACGCTTACCTATAAAGTATAAAAAAAAATTAAAACATGAAAAAGAGCATACGTAAATTGAATCGCCAAATGTAAAAGCGAGCGGCAAATAATATCTACATATTTATTGTAAAGACGTCATGAAGATTAAATGAAACTGCTTTATCAATAAATACATAGTTATATAACTGTATTGTTTTATTAATTCCCCTTTTGGCAAACAATCTTCTGGATGATTACTGCCATTTTCGAGTAGGTATTACATATTACAAGTTATCTTATGATTATTTCAAAGTTCTAACAAGATGGTGGCACCCTTGTAAGAACTATTCAGGGAGTGTTTGTTGCATCTCAGACTTTATGCTCCGTGGTATTATTTCCCATCCACTTCACTTGTGCAGAATAACCGAACTATATATAACGTGAAACACCACCAATATTACAAAATACACGAGTCAAATAACATAAGATTATGAATCAAATATAAAATTCACTACACGACAGACTAAAATCCAGGCAAAAAGTTGATTATTTATTATTTCATAAGTTTATTTAAATATAATTCAACGAATTTTCATCCGTAAAACCAAAAACTTTTTGCAGTTATTACTAGCCTTAACGCGCCGCCGCGCTCGCAGTAATATAAATTTAATATATCCCTTGGGAACAGTATTATCCTCTGGATGAAAATTACTCTGTCTTTTTTCTTGTGCCGGTTTATCTCCGAAACGGCTGAACCGGTTTTGACTAGACTTTTACTCATATATAGAGGAGATTTCGAAGTATCATCTCGACAAATTATTCCGTTCTTCAATAGAGGCCGAGCAGGAATGTTAAACTTTAACACGGGTAATTTAAAATATGTTAAAAAATTTATTTATAAAATAGTAAATATTTCACAATGAATCCAAACAAAATTCATATAAAACAAGAAGATTTTTTTTAATCCTTTATATATAGGTTTTAACGATAACCCCATCTGACCTCGAATGATGACGTAGTCTAAGATGGTAGACATGCAAAATTTAGAGGGAACTGCCTCTCAAGTGTAGGTGCCTCAACACACCAACTGGTATTTGGCTATAGACTTTAAACTTGAAGGTGGTAGCTTACTAGATAGACATTGAAAAAGCTCCACGAAGTAGAAGTAAACATTGCCAGTTATTTTTATGTGAACAAAATCGCAGGTACCAACCAGTAAATCTATGATCTCTATAAACAATACTAAAATATTAAAAGCGATTATTAAAAAAAAAAACCATAACGTCAAGATGAGTTCATATATCGGTTACATATTAGTAATAATGTACTAAAAACAATTGCCGTTTTTTTTTTGTTTAATTTCCCGACCGCTTGTTCAGATGACGCAATCACGCGTCATATACATTATGACTATTATAGATGCCGGTCAGAATGTTATGCATTATTATTATTTAAATACCTGATGTTCATTACGCGAATGATTGGATGAAATCATTCATTGATTCACATTTTTTACCAAATTATAAACTTGAGTTTTTAATTAAAAAACAAAAAAAAAAGAAGATACATTTATTTGACATACATACAACACATCAATAAATCTATATGTACAAATATTATACAATAAAATTATTTTTTGTTAGTGCAATATGAAATCAAAAATACTCTATTCAAGTTAGGCCCTAAGAAAGCGCTTATGAATGCTAAAAATTGAAAACAACTCGGTCATCGAGAAGAACCGGCGAGAAACTCGATCGGGTTTATCTTTATGACATGCGTATATTCAAAAATATATCTATATATTATTAGAATGGTTAAAATAGGTTTCAATATATACATATCACTACATATTATAAAACAAAGTTGTCCGTCGCGTCTGTCTGTCTGGATGTTCGCGATAAACTCAAAAACTACTGAACGAATTGTAAGGCGGTCTTCACCGATAGATAGAGTAATACGTGAGGAAGGTTTAAGTATATAATTTGCCTAGGGTGTGTGTACATTGGTTGAAATATAACCACAATTGTTGGAAGTGTTGGAAAAACTCAAGCCGCCTTTGAGCTTCCACCAAAAACGCTGCCTAATTCTTTTGAGATATAACAAAACAATGCATAGTGAGATACTCCTCTTTTGTAGAAGACTAAACCTGAGAAATATTTTTGTAGCACCACCGTATGTGGGTAAATATAGAACTGTGTGTTTGTCGGAGTTTGAAATTGCCGGTGCGCATATGCAAGAGAGGGGTAGTAATCGGACAACATTGTTTTTCTTTCAGTCTTTTTATGTTCTTTTCTGTGTATATAAAATATATTGTTAAAATAATAAACAATGCAGACGAAGTCAAGGTTATCAACTAGTTATAAATACAGGAAATGATGTCACGGGCAGCTGTTAGTCCATTAATAAACAGTTCGATAGATAAGCTATCTTCATGAATTAAACTGATAACGACCGTCGCACATGTCAGGAGCAATACTTGACCTATGAAAGATATCAGTGCACTAAGTACTAGCTTTGCCCTACGGTTTCAATCGAGTTTATATCTCTCATTTTCGCTTCCCAAACACTATGCCGCGACACACGGCATGCCCGCACTTTTATGTATTTTGTTGTGTCTTATATTTTCTTGATAATTGCACCGCTCCTGTAGGTTTAGTTACAGCGTGCTTTTTTAGCTGTGCGCGAGGTCTTTGGGACCTCATACCACAAAAAACTAAGCTCCATTATTTTTTACACATAAAATCGTAATGTTATTATTACTAAGATAGTTTACTTAACACGTTGTAAACATAACGAACACTATTCGTCTCTTTCTGTTACGTGGCATCGCAAATTGTATTGTATGACGCATAGTTTTATTCTGATTTTCTATTTCAATACTGGCATAGAATTGAATGACCTATTCCCGCTGAATTATCGATAATTATTAATAGGGACAGCGTAAAAGTGATTCATTACTATAATCATAACAAATAGACAAAGCGATCGCAAAATGACTGAATCATCACTCGACCACAGACTCGATTAAGTTTTATTCTATCCCCAATGAGTTCCATTACTTTTTGCTTTTGTATTGTATTGTTTTTTTATTTATTAAGGCCACTTGATACAAGTCCTTTAAGCCTAACTTAGTATTATAAACTATCGTTATTACTTATCGCGTTAGGCTGGAGTTGCCACCTTTTTAAGAGGTAATAAAAATTATGGAAACTTTTTTTTTGGGAACTAAAAAAGCAGATTTGAATACTCATGTATTTCCTAAAATTATCCTCTCAATAAGAGCACAATTAATTTCTTCAATTGTATAGTCTTGTATCAGTCACGAAGTCAGTGTATTGTATAAAATGTTACTGTTTTTAATATTTAAATCATGCCGCTCTTTTAACATGCCCTCATTATCAGACTAAGTTTCTGCCAAAAAACGTTATGTATATAACGGCTATGGCAAAATAATTATTATGAATATCTATGAATAAAATTAAAATTTCTAAAGTCGACTTTCAATTACTATATGGCATGTGAGGCCTGTTTTATAATTTTTAATCGAACCAATCGACTCAGTTGTATAACAATTATTGTTCTTCCTTTGGGTAATGAAATATCAAAAGCAGAACAGACCCTGTATTGCATCTGCCGAATGAAACCAGTATTAAAACTGTTCACAATCGTGTCTAGACCACAACAAAGCCCTGAAAACGACGCACTTAAGTAAAAAGTACCATTAAATCCTTTCGACCTTCCATTGTACCAACAAAATTTTAATCAGATATTGTCGACGCAGTGAACGCGTTTCATGACCGTAATCATTCGATGCAAAGTATTTGATCAGATGATACTGAAAAAAAATTAAGCATTAACACGGGAGCAAAAGTAAGCAAAACCTACCCCTTAAACAAATACAGGATTTGGATGCGATTGGCTGTAAATCTGCTGGATATCTTGAGGGAGAGAATCCCCGCGATATATCGAGTCGTCTAGAGCGTGTATTGCTCCCGGAGGATCGATTCGCGGCGAAAGAATTTTGTCGCAAATAACGCGACCATTTTAAACAGACACCTACTATACGAATGACATTCTTACGTAGACTCAGAGTTCGTTTTAATTTCTTTTTATTTATTCGTTAAGTAATATATGTATTATCTCGTAGTATATTTTAGTAAATTTGGTAATCTTCTGATGCCAAAGAAGTATAAATTATGCTGAGATATATTTTCCTTATAGTCCATTATTGTGAACGAATTATTTGTCTAGCGGAATATCAACTCGATATCCGCAGGTTCAAACTGCAACGTGTACCAACTAAATTTGCGGAATCAAATTAGATTTACAGATTAAAATTAAAACACTATTGGCTGACCGCGAATAAAAAATCAGGAAGAAACTTATGTTTTTGTATGCACCGACTCACGTGGGAATATAAAACTGTTAATATCTCAGGGCTTGACATCGACATTTCCTTGAAAACTAATATTCGGCATAGCAGTGAAACACTTAAAAGTTCGTATTATTATTATTAAGACAGTGTTGAAGGGTGAAAATTGTCGAAAGGAAAGTCCTCAAAAAAAAAGTCACCGTGAGAAACTTTAGTACAGCGTGAATTAGTTATGAAAATAAAGTCAAAGTCCACGAAATTACTAACATTTAAAACATTTACATAAAACCTAACAAAAATTTCTTTATAAAACGCTTTTATGTGTTCTGGTGTTTTGCCGGTAGTAGAGAGAAAAGATTGTGTAGGGGTATTCAAATTAGGAAGCTATTAGTATGCCCCACTCTTCCGGGAGACAGACTTAGTGGCGGACTCCTACCCACTACAACCCCACGGCGCGGTGTACTGTTTGAGAAGTCCCAGCGCAAACACTAGGCCGCCCTTTCATGGAAACAGCCCGGTCGAACTATCTATCTTCCCGTCGGCCGAACCAATGCAGTTGAAGGTCAGGTAACAACTTGAAATCCTTTTTTGTAGCGGGGAAATTCTACATGGATACCCACCCTCCAGGGAGGGGAGAGAGTGGGTAGTGTCGGGCTCCTACCGAATAAAACCCCTTGGTGTATCAATCACTGCTTTAGTGGGGTGAAAAGGGATCGTGCGAGCATTCCCTATGTTACCCAGCGGTCGGTCCACCCTTAGTTGTCGGACCTCTTATGATAAAAGAAGACAACTTGATACACCAGAGTTGTCTCCCAGACGGTGGAATAAGTGCAATGGGTGTATGACCCCCCGACCATGTCCCCGTGATTGAGCTACAGTGGAAGAAGAAGGTGAACAAACGCCCCCTCCTACCATCCACCCGTCTCCGTTGGAGAGTATCTCTTGGCACATCGTCTTCGCAAGCTCTCTCCGTGACCTCCTTTTTCGAAACAATATCCTTAAACATCTAGCGTTCCGCCCCGACCTCGCATGGGTCCAGTGAATTTATTAATGTGCTGTTGTAATTGTCTAAGCGATTAAAACCCTTTTTGACGTGATATTTACAGTTCATCAAAATCAAAGTAGCTACGTATGTATCTTCACATACAGGCAAATTTTTAATTAAAAGGTAATAATAGTAATAAATGAATATACCATTTGAGACTTTCTATTCACATTTATAAGATATACAATTCTGTGGTAGGTACATTATTTTGATGTATTTAATAAGGTTTAGCTAATGTTAACAATGTAAACTGTCCGAAAATATTAATATTGCGACTTGGTATATCGAATTTTACTTTACTTTAGGTAAATAAAAATCTTCCGGGAGAGATTCTCTAAACGATAGCGAAAATCGTATTAAAATCCATTTGGAAGAAATAAGGGAACACACAGACAGACATGAAAAACGACTTCATTTATATTTGATTTATTGAATTGAAATTATGTAATTGATTATTGAAGTTATACTTCTTTTGGCGCGTTAGGGAAAAATTATGAGAGTAAATTTTTAAGATGCGCGCGCACACCGTCACGAAAAACCGACACCCTGAAGTTAGTTCTAGTCAACATTTTATTCAAAGAAAGTATGTATGTATTATATACCTGTTTTTTCTATTGTCAGTGTCGTTTTTTCTAAAAACGTAGAATAGGGCGAAAGATAAAGTTTTTGAAAAGATTTCTATCTTGTTACGCCAAAAAAGTATAACTTCTAAAGCGTGTTCATAAGTACACACACACTTTTTTTGTTATTATAATTATTCAATTACATATTATTGGTATATGATAAGTGAATTTATATTTAATAAAGATGTTTATTTAAATAATAATGAAGAAATAGTCGTCTCTAGCTCCTAAACTAAAGATCATCTTACACTGGTCCCGTGTTAAGAAGGTTCGAACGTATATTGTTTTTGTAAATTGGCCCTGCACTCAGTCGATAGATTGAAATTTGTTCGGATACAGTTTTGCGTTTATTTTATTTGATAGCCGGGCGACACATGCTGGCCGGTTTTGTTCGTGCCTTTGTTTAAATTTTGCACTTTTTTTCTGCATTTTGTTATTGTTTTCTTGACGTTATCTGATTTTTTTTTCTTTTTCAGTGTACCTCATGATAAATGCAATACATAAGCAGTAATTATTGACATACCTACATACATAATTCTCGGCGGTTTGATCTGAAAATACGACAAAAAAAAGACTCGTATATCATAACGCGCATAGTTGTATAGATCTAGTCTGATATAGGTGTTCTACCATTTAAAATTGTTACATTAAATGCGCGACGTTGCATACATGGTAACAATTCAAGCCGCGAGTCGATGAATTTGGCACCTTTGCGCTTATTGTGTAAGTTAGTTCGCTTTAAGTAGTAGTCATCTAAGTCGAGAAAATTTTTAAAATCTTTCAGATGAACAATGTTAAAAAGTTAAGAATCGTTCAAGGAGTCATTGTTATTTTACGAAACACTTTATTAAATGAAGGTTATTCAACAGTAAAATAATAAATTACAATAATTTCATTCGCAATTGCTTCAGCAGAACCCTAATGACGTCCCACGGAACCCACTACAGAAATCGCTGCTCTAAAGGCCGTGAAATATCAAAAACACCACGTTCCCGGAACCAATTTGTCGGTCTCCAGTTTAAATGCTCCTTACGAATGAGTTATTGTGCAAAAAAATTACCCCACAAATTGAACAGTCTCTTTGAGAATTCAATACGGAATTTTATACATTTATTTTACGACTTCCAACTAGGATTACATTAAATCCGTATAATCCCTTTTATGTCCCGTTCATTAAATTTTTTTTAGGCATACAGATTAATTATTCTCCTAGCAATAGTTTATATCTATAGAATGCTGCTATTGTGCGCGTGTCATTAACACTCTAGTGGATCGACTTCAAACATTTTTTATTTATTTCTTAGACACTTTGTCCTTACCTAAAAAAGATATCCCGATAGCTTAATTTAATACAGGATTATTAAAGTTTCAGGAAACTACAATTTTTTATAAGCACTACACGTTCAACGATGTGTGAAATGGGGCAAACGGTGTAGTCGGAGACGGAAGTAAACAGATAATGTTGTTTATAAATTAATTATATACTCAAAGTATATTTTTGTTGTCGTTTTGTTTATATGCTTTTTGCATGTGTATAGGACAGTGTAACGATGCAATTGAAGTCGCGGATATTAGATAGTTAATCAATAAATATAATAAAACATTACAAACGAGAAAGTCTGTAACGATTTTTGTATATTTGTTTTGCTTTCATGCAAAATCTACCTGAAAAAATCTGATAAAATTTTACTGAAATGTAGCTGTAATGTGAAAATTATTGACACGACCTTCAATTATGTTTTTTTATATTTGGTAACACCGTCGACTTCTTTAAGTTCACTAGTGATTTTTTCAAGTGAGCGAGCAATACTTCGAAACTTTTTTCTAAATATAATTTTAAAAACCAACCTTTTAGATTATTACAGCCACTGCCGGAGTAGGTAATAATATTGCAAGCGTCTTGTCATAATTTCAATATTCTAACAAGATGGTGGCTACCTTGTTAGAACTTTCTATGGACTTCTTGTGACATCTTAAAATTCATGCTCCGTAGTATTATTTCCTATCCACTTCAACTGTACACAATAACCGAACTATATAACGTAAAACACCCCCAATATTACAAAATATAGAGTAAAATAACACAAGATTATAAATGAAATATAAAATCCACTACATGACAGACTAAGATCCCGCCAAAAATTCCCTTCGAAACTTATATATTGTTATGTCATGTCAAGAATTATTAGTAAAACTGTCACTTGAATTTGCTCGTTCGGAATACCAGGTGACAGCTATTTATACATTCTTAATCTATCTATACAAATAAAAATCAATTTCTGAGTGTATGTACGTGTATTACATCAAAACGGCTGGACCTATTTGAAAGATTATTTTTTTGTTGTATTTGTAACTGTCAAGACAAGGTTTGCATGAAAGAAAATATTTGAAAAATTCTACGGAAACGTGAAAAACTTTGGTTAAAAAGTATCCATTTAAAAGTGAGTGAATGAGTGAGACAAAAAACACTAGAGCGATTTTCAATAGTATTAACAGAGTCACGTTTAGTTGTTCACCTGCCATTTTATTTCAAGACATGATCGTGTACTAATGCAAAGATTTGCTTTTATTTATTACATCAGTATACCCGTACGAAGCCGGGGCGTGCAGCTAGTCTTATTATAAAACAAAACTCCTCAAACTCTAGATTTGAAATAGTTATATATATATAGTCATAATAAGTTGATAAAATTATATTATATCTTTCTAAAGACTATTAACTATGTTGTGACTTACCATTTTTTCTCTCGTGGGGGAATCCACTTAGATTCTCACCTCGCCGGGCAGTTTGGGTGGAAGTATTAGATTTGTAATGACTAAACTCGTTCTGTATTCTTCTCGCACCATTTAGTCGGGTGGGCTGAAATTGCCTCTGCAATACTTCTACCCGACTCGGCAGATGTTGGCCACTCAGCAGGGCCCCGACTTGTGGTTTAAGAGGGAAGACTTGTTATTAAGCCCTTCCTGAGAGTTGCCAGGGCCACGAACGTGCCCGTGTCCATGGCCCATGTGACTTACCATATGTTGACTTCTAGCGAAAACCCGTCATACTCAACATTAACAATATACTAGAAAAATAATTGTACTATATTTTTATAAGTATATATGTATTCATCGTTATTATCCAAAATAACAGCTTTTTCTAATTTAAAGTAAAGTCGATTTATTCTAATTAATGCTTAAGGAGTTTATGGATGCTACACGCTGGCCAAACCTTGTAAGATACATCAAAATAATATATCTTAAAAATATCTAAAGAAAAATATTCATAAATACTTCTCTTATAAAAGTAACCCACAGTAATCATTATTAAGTTTTACTATTAAATATGAATTAATTGTTTGCTGATTATTATTATGATTATTGCTTATTAAAATCAGACTTTTTTATATCGCCTCAAATGTTTTCGTTCATATATCGCATGTCGCATTACGACCGACTCTGGAGTAGGAGTAAAGTGAAAGGCGCTCGGCAGAGCAGCCAAGGCCAATGTGGCGGCGCACATGGCTCAATTCAAAATCATTCAATAATTTAAATAAGCAATGTGCTCAGTTTTTAAAATGAGTCTATCATCTGAATGATTGTATATACACACTATGTATTCCATACACTAATAGATAAATTTAAATTAAAATGTATACTTTGGTATCTTGCCTACTATTGATTTCCCATTACCATTCCCGTTTTCAAATTATTAAGTTGAGATTGAACACGCAATTTTATTACCCTAAATCGAAAAAAATTCAGTTAAACGCCTACAATTAAATAATTAAATAGTTTGGTTATGTTGGATATCTAATGTAGAACGAAATTGCCTTTGATGATTGATTGATATGATGTACTATCACATTAATAAATATATTAAATGTTAATACAGATTACACGCAACAAAAACTTTTATGGTCTGGAAATAGCATACTCTAGAAAATGAATTTAAATCGTTTAGAAACCTACGACACATCAGTACATTGCACTCGTGTGAAGCCGGGTGGGTCGCTTGTTATTTGAATGATACATTTAGTTTTCAGTTATACATTTCGATTTAACAAACTACGCATCTTGGCCGAGCTTCTCAAAACTATTCAAAAATCAAAATCATAAATACTTTATTCAGTTTAGGTCCTGAGAAGGTGCTTCAAAACAGGTGCGTCAAAGTTACCACCGGTTCGGAAAACAAACCAGTCATCGAGAAGAACCGGCAAGAAACTCGATCTGGTTTATCTTTTCATTTAACATATTATAACTCATATTTTTAAAACATAGTTATAAACATAGATACACATAATTACATTCAGTTTTAGTGGAGCACAGAGAGGGCGTCATTTCCAGACGTCACCGTCGTTCACATATTGACCCACCCTGTAATAGCCTTTAGACATTAAAACCTGCTTGACATGGCGCTTGAAATTAGTATCCAGCAAATCGGTAACGTGTTTTGGAATTTTATTATAAAACCTAACACTATAACCTAAAAAACTGTTACCAGTCCTAGTGAGCCTAAAACATGGAATGACCAATTTGTTATTATTTCTTGTATTTGAATTTTGATATTACTTGTAAACAGTTTCTTAAAATTTAAGTATACTCATGTATCCCTAACTATTTTCTGTAAAAATATCACAGAAACACCTGCCACTATCGGCTTCATGATTCAGTACAACTTCAATTATAACATAGAAATCTGAGTAGCAAAAAAAATCCTCAACATGTGTATTCTTTTGGGTGGTCCCGCTAATCCGTTTTTAATCCTTGCCATTTAAGATAACTAATGAGTGTCCCTTTGAAACAAGGCCGTGAAGATAACGTAAAAAAATGTAAAAAAAAATTAAGCTTTTAGGAATTTTTGCGTTAGTTGCGTTGCATTAGTTTTGGACATAAATTTGTCTAAAATAAAAAAATATGTTAAGGAACACTTAAGAACCGACTTCATTGTGCGAACATCGCGTTTGTTTAGTTCAAAGCTATGGTTAAAATTATATTAAATCATTATTTATTTATTAACTGATTTGTAACATATTTGAATGCATAAATAGCTATATCAAAAAAGTAATCGTGCTTAATTCATAGGCACTATGAGTTGATGAGTATAAAGGTCAGCGTTTAGAGATTAATTATATGCTCATATTTTTTTTTTTGCTCGTACGATTCACAGACTATAATGCAGACATTTAAAATTTAAAAGAAACTGCATAGCATGTATGGTACAAATTATACATCGATAAACATTTATTACACCAAGTTCAAAATATTTCAGTATTGACACTGGCAAATACTTTTCCACTGGAAATAGAAAAAAGATATAGTTTAATTATTTTTTTTTCAAAATATCATTTGGACAATTACCTGCAATGATATACCTATATGGATTTCCTCACAGTAACTTTCTTCACCGACGATAATAGAATAAAAGTCATGTTGGAACCAATCCATTGATATTGTCGTGATACGAGTTCAAATAAAATCGTTATAAGATGTTGTCACTTCTATTTTAAAATAAATCAACTTAAACCAAAAACACACCGAAATTAACACCGAAAACGGTATTTTAAGTGAAATCTATTTCGGTAACGTGTTTTTTTAAACGTTGACAGCATGATAACAGGCCGTAATAATTGTTTAAACGACAGAATGCGACCAAAACCGGCCATGATCGATCGGCGCGCGGGAAACGTATTTAAAAAAAGAAACGACGATTGTTACGATGCACGCTTGATTTTTTGTTTGTTCTATTTTCAGACGTTTTTTCTTCTAGATCTTTCAACTCATTCAGAGAACAACACAAAAGAGGTTACGAATTTGTATTTCGTTTTTTTTTTTTTATTTATCATAATGCAACAATATCGGAAGTGTTGAATGAAATGTGTATTCTTAATTTAAGTTATTTCGTCTGATTTATTTATAACAATATATTTACATTCATTGTAAAAATTTAAGTAATTTCTTCGTCTGTCTGTCAGGAGCCTAACACTGTTAATACACAGCATGACGGTAAAAATAAATACTTAACCACAACTCAGATTCGATAATAAACATAACATGATTTACGCAATCCACTCACTGACTCGATGTACTGATTCGTGAGTTTATTTTATTCCACATCAAATCATTACTCAAAGTATAAGTGTTCGTTTACTTTAATACGCGGAGCGATCAGCGGGTTAATTAACAGAAGATATGTCACTAACTTATCGTCATGTGGGTGGACAAAATCACTTATATAAAAACACTTCTTCTTCTTCTTGTTTTGGCACCGCAGAAGCACTTGCCAGTGTCAATGTTTTGTTTCAAGTAAGTGTCTTGTGATAATTATAATGTTCTAACAAGATGGTGGTTTCCTTGTTAGAACTTTCCATGGAGTTTTGGTGGCATCTCAGAATGCATGCTCCGTGGTATTATTTCCCATGCACTTCACTTGTGCATAATAACCGAACTATATTACGTAAAACACCACCAATATTACAAAATATAGAGTCTAATAACACAAGATTATGAATAAAATATAAAAACCACTACATGATAGACTAAGATCCCGCCAAAAAAACCCAGGTTTTCACTCGTAGCTTTGCAATATCAAACTGTATAAAAACACTTAATTATGACTACAACATTTTTATTTTGTATTTCTTCTGCTTTTTCTTTAATCTGTGACATCGTGTGTAGGTAATAGACACAATTCCGCCAATGTCATATAGATACAGAGTGAGCGTTGTCCGCGGCAGACAGTGTCATAAACGATGGAGAGCAATGAAAAATGTAATTCGTGAAAAGAAAATAATTATTTTGTGTAATCTATATTCAGACCGCGTTATTGTAAAAAAATAAACACAGCCTTGTTTAAATCATATAATGTCAATTTCTGCCATTTTGTGTCAATAATTGATACATACAATTATTTTTATTTCCGAATTAATAAATAAATAAAACTATGATTTATTTTACGATATCCGCTAATAATCACTTTGTTGTATTTGCAATTTAATTTATTACTTCCCGGTTATATTTATATCCAAATGTTCTATCGGAGTTCCAGTAAATCCGAGTTACTAAATTTGCAAACCGCTCGTATCCTCATTATAAAAATGTCAAAAATTGTAAATCAGATACGCCATATTCATATAAAACTGACTTTTATTGGAGGTTTCGCTTGTATTAATATAAGTTTTTAAAATACTTTTAATGGATTTAAAATTTGAAGTTATGGTTGGTAATATTTTACACACTTTGAGGACCCTATAGCTCGGGAGTCCTGTATCATTGTTACTCTTGATACGATCGTGAATAGAAACTGTTCTTAGTTAAATATAGTATGCTGGGATACCGCACATCTTCACGTGAATTGCAATCCTAAAAACAATTATGATGAAATTTCATTGTTACAGCAAGTAAATTAAATATCTATCGTATAGGTTCTTTAGCCGCATTGAACGATTTTTCGTATAGGAAAAGTTAAAGGTTCCCGTCACCGATAACTTTTTTTTTTTTTTTTTTTCGAACTGACTACACTGTCAACCCGGCAAGGCCTCCACAGTTTCACCGAGCCACCAGTCACCGATAACCTCGACACGTCCGTGACATATTGCGCTTGCACTAGACTAGAGACGCGTAGTATAGCGGCGTGTATACATGTAATATTGCTATTTTGTATTGAACTTGTGCAGCCCATCATATGTTTGTTTTTATAGAAATTGCTGGGAGTGTCAATTCGGACTATAATCGATTTAAAAATTCAAAATAGAACAAAGTTCTGTCCCATTGTTTTCAGTTTTCAATTCTGTCGGCAACCTTTATGACACCCTCGACTTTATTTATAAATTTAATAATGCCTATTACGACTCACGAGGCACTATTAAAGGACGAGAATATTTTACAACAAGACTAGATGGCGTTAAAGGCGTAGACTAGGGTTGTAGTATGACTTGACTTGACTATAACATCAATTCCGGTGGCAGCACTAAGCAAGTTACGTATAGCGGTAGTTCCGTTGGCAACACCGTGGCGTGATGCAATGGCGGTGCTTCCAGAGTAGTTAGATCATATAGTTTTTATTGTTTCAATATATTTACACGTGATACAGAGGTAGTTACGCCCCTACAAGAATTAACAAGAAATCGCTATCGTTGCCGCCTATCACAATAATCGTTGTCGAACACTTTAGTTCATGATCACTCAAAGCGTACGATGATCGGCACTCGCCGCGGCAAATCATTGTAACAAACACTAAAATATGATTATAAAAATGCTATAAACCGGTAAAGGTATCTAAAATTAACTGCATTATTTTATTACACAGTAAGGTGCAGTCGTATTCAAAAGTGTATTAATAATATTATTGAACTAAACGTTGCCCACGACTTCGTTATAATGTAAATGATTTTATTATTTAACAGTAACAACGTTTTATTTCTAGATTAATTGTGGCATATCTGTTATTGAAGTGGAAGCTTCTTTAGCCCCGTTGTGATTTAAAGCTCGATGAAACGATAAAGCGACATTAAAAAGAGACAAGCATTTAACGTGCAAGAGAATGAGATAGAATGCGCTATCATTTATATGAATATGTTATCATTTTTTTTAAGGATTTATTTATACCTTATGTAAGCTGCATACATATGTACTTTTTATAAATAGTATAACCACTTCACCCTTTTAATACCGATTACAAGTTATATCTATAAAAACCCTAAAATTATGTAGCCTAGATAGTACTCCGAAAAATCTTCTATCAGCCAGTAAAAGTCTCCACAGAATCGTTTCAACGGTTTTAGAGATTATCTCAAATAAAAAATAAACACTTCAATTATATCTATGCACACTACATAAAAACCTTATGGGAAGGTATACCAGAAACGAAGCTCCGAACCGGGGACAGAGTTTCGTTAGAAATGATATAAATCTACCAGAAATGTATTTGAAGTTTAAATCCAGGAATTTGCATTCATAACCTCTCTCATATCTAAGTTACGCTTAACAACAACCGGCTTCCTAATTACGCGTTCCGCAAGAGTAAGAAAGAGATAGCAGTAGACGCTGAATACCGGCTTAAAAAAGCCTTAGTAAAACAGCGACTTTTTTACTTTTTTTAAGCAATATAAAAATTTACTAACAACCGAGTTGATAGAAAAGAATGCCCATTTCAGGTTATTATAACTGGCATATAATTGAACCGATATTGATTCAGTAGTTAGCGTATTTAGACGCTGCGTCTATCAACGTACGTTCGAATCCTTGTGAATGAGCCGGAGGTTTCGATGAAGGGAAACATCATGATGAAACCATAACATAGCATTAGAGCTTTTTCTAAATCCGTTCCTCAAGTTGAAAATCTTTCGGCTAAGGACCTAGTGTGTTCCGGCGAATGCTCTTGGAGCCAATCTTCCTTAGAGCATAGCGTGTTTACCATTTCACATCACATCACCTATTTAACATCAGGTGATAGTGTAGTCAAATACTAAAAACTAGTAAAGTATAAAAAAATATAAATTCGCTAGTTTGAAAGCACCACACATTACCCAAAATATGTAAATTATAATAAATGAATCCAGGCCACAAAGTGAGTGTAACATCAAAACGTTAGTGCAATCGACGGTACATCTGTCAACGCTACAGCTAAGTGAGCGCTTGTTATAGCGAAACGACGATGTACAAGTCCGGGAACTAAGCGATATGTTCAACAAATTATTAATAACTGTCACGTACTCAGAAGCAGCGAAGGTCGGAACCCCTGTGTTTCATAAATTTAACAGATAACATAAAATAATAATTCTAATAATGGCAACACTAATACTGAACATCGAAAAATAAATGGTGAAGAGAAGTTATATGGAGTTTTTGGCAGGATCTTAGTCTGTCATGTAGTGGTTTTTATTTTTTATTCATAATCTTGTGTTATTGGACTCTATATTTTGTAATATTGGTGGTGGATTACGTAATATAGTTCGGTTATTATGCACAAGTGAAGTGGATGGGAAATAACACCACGGAGCATGCATTCATTAACAGTTACAAAATTAAATATATCTCTTATTGTTTTTTTCATTATTGACAATTAATTTGAAAATTTTGAAAAAAAAAATGTTTTCTATAATTAATACCTTATAATAACAAGGAACAATAATTAACTTAAAATGTATTTAAGAAAGTGTTTATTTAATTTAATATGTTTGCATTCATCAAAAAGTATAAACATGTATCTAAAACATAGTAATCCTCAGATATTTTTTCTGAGATTGTGATCTTGACTCCTTTGAATAATTTGAAGTTTTTGATAAAGAAAAATCATATACTTGGCGCTTACAAACTCTGAGTATTACACAGTTCTATATTTTCCCACATACGGTGGCACTACAAGAAAATATGTCAGGTTCAGGTTTCCTCAAGATGTTTTCCTTCACCGTTAACCAATAGTGTTACCAATTTAAATAAGTAATTAGTACGCGAATTCCAAAAAATTCGTTGGTATATGTCGAGGTTTGAACCTACGCTCATCGGATCGATATTTCACCGGTCAAACCACTCGACCACCACGACGCCCGAGTAATAAATTTTAATCAAAAATTGCCCCCCGCATCGGTAAAACGAAATACGTATCTGATTCCGTCATATCACTTCAGGGAAAGATAGAGCGTTGACAGGTTTATGTTCAACCATTTTGGAGTCCATTTAGTAAATGCGGATAAATATTTATTACCAATAACCTTATTCTGGCGGATGATGAGATGCTATTTTCGGGATCCATTATTTTATATTCAAGTAAAGTGCCTAACAGCTTCAGTACTTCTCCTGGTTCGGGAATACTTACCAGCAAACCGATATATGACTATGTGCTATATGATAGTGCTTATACTAATCGTAATTTCTTAAAAGTTCAATTACTTCATTTTATATTATGCTATCTGGCCATATATTTTTTTATAGATAAAGAGCAAGTGTGTAATAAGCAAAACAAACAAAAAAAATGCTTCATAAGGACTGCAGACAGAAGAGAAAACTCAAAAAAATGAAATAACTGTAGTGTTTTTTAAATTTTTAAACGTATTATTATAGTCCAAATTATTTAAATTTCATAATTTATCAATTGTAATGATTAACGTTACTCTCGTTTTGACGTCTATTGGCACTCCAAGTAGTAATTATATACATATTTATACAGTTTATTAGTTAATCAAATATACGATGGGCTACACAAACATAATACAAAATATCAATATTATAATATGTACACAGGACGTTATACTATGCGTTGCTAGTCTGGCGCAAACGAAATATATCACGAGCATATCGAGATCATCGGTAACGCGATCCCATAAGTTTTCCCCTACCAAAAATCGCTTAATGCGACTAAAGAAGTTTTCACATCAAAAATAATCAAAGTCTATCCAATAATTTTTAAGTGACGACGCACGTTCAACATCAGTCAGCGAATAATCTTATTTGTAGGTATATAATATAATAAGATATGTATAGCATCGTAATTTTTTTTCACACCAAATCATGATATAAGGTTATTTTAAAACGTTTTCGTTTCGTTCAAAAATAAAAAATAATGATTGTTAACATGATCCATTCGAAACGGAAACACTGTTAACATTGATTTATAAAATGATTAAATGCTTAAATTATTGAAACAATCATTTATAAATGTATATTTTATTTAAAACTTCCTGAAAGATGTATACGTTATTATTTAAAAAAAAATCATGATGTCAGTCAGTACGTTCCATCTGATTTATTACAATGTTCCAAACTACTACTAGATGGCACAACTTGAGTTTTTAATTTATACTTGTCGGATTTCGACAGACGGCTATGTGTGATTGCTTTAAAAAGACAAAGAATTCGGGAGTGCTATTTTTAGAAAATTTTTGATAGATATAATAATTGTTAATTGTGGCATTATACCTTCATCAAATAATTAATAATTCGTGGAGTAATCATTATTCATTTGCCGATTTATATTTCAGTGTTGAATAGATTATAATATGTATCAAATTATAATATTTTTGTGCAATTCCTATTAACCTTGGTTGTTGCTCGAATTCAATTAGATACGAATCGAAAAATCATAATCATGCACATTTTTTCAGGAGTTAGTCTTGTAACTGATAAAAATCTTAAAATAGTTATTGCCGTCAACATAAATGAACTCAATAGGCAAAACTTAGATAACCTATAAATTTATACACTTTGAAGAAAATGCTCTTGCCTAATATTTATTTGATAACATAATATTATTGGCAATAAAAAAATACGTATAATATGAATAGAAAAATATCACGAATAAGTAAAATAGTCACAATACATTCCTATTAATAAAAAATTGCTATAAATAATCTAAGGCTAAAAAGATTCAACATATCTAGGTACGCTATAGTTAAAACACAAAGTGTAGTTAGAGACATCTATCGGTCACAAATATAAATAACTGCATGTATATTTTCACTTACATCATTGGTAGTAGTTTAATGACGGCATCTATTACAAATCAACGTAGTAGTTTATTTCAAAATCAACAGATGGCATCTATATCAATTTCGTGAAATGTGTATATTCGATCATAAATCAAAAATTGTAATACTGTATTCATTATTTATTACACATGCATTATGAAATAATATAAATTTTAATTTAAAAATTTTGAAATAAGAAATAATAAGGATAATTTTATGACAGTATTGAAATAAAAAGTAATATGACAATGTTGCCTATCTTAAAAATTACAAAAATCAGAAATAACTTGTACTGTAGTCTCAAATCCACCATTTTCCCTTTGTAACTAACCGGTGTCCAAAACACGTGCGTACGATCAAGTTACATGAAAAGTTGTGTGATCGTGTGTGTTATTAACATAATATTATCACTAGAAAGTGCTACGAGTTTCTAGCTACAATTGTAATATATTAAAACAACAGAATGAACACGGAAAAGCTAAAGAAACTGCAGTCCCAAGTCCGCATCGGCGGTAAGGGAACTCCGAGGCGCAAGAAGAAGGTTGTACACGTTACAGCCGCAACAGACGACAAGAAATTGCAATCCTCCCTCAAAAAGTTATCAGTGAACACCATCCCCGGCATCGAGGAGGTCAATATGATAAAAGATGACGGTACAGTTATACATTTTAATAACCCAAAAGCTCAGGCTTCGTTAGCTGCGAACACCTTCGCCATCACAGGCCACGGTGAGAACAAGCAGATCGCGGAGATGCTCCCCGGCATTCTGAGCCAACTGGGACCCGAAGGTTTGAATCAATTGAAGAGGCTCGCGTCGAGTGTCGCCGCGCCAAAACCACTAGATGAAGACGACGAGGTACCTAACCTAGTCGGAAATTTTGACGAAGCCTCTAAACAAGAGGCGAAGGAAGTCGTCACCAACGAGAAAGAAAAGGAGAAGAAACCTGAATCGGAGACCAAAGCCGACAAAAAAACTGATTAATTTATCCAGGAGAGATGTGGTTTAGATTTTAATTATGCTCATCTGATCATTTAATTGTGGGTTTCCAAAGCCATTAGGTCATGTCCCGTAACAATTTTTATTTTATTACAATTATGTGTTCTTTTTTTTTCAAAGTTATAATAAGCATTTATGAATTGTGATTATTATATGTTTGGTACTGGTTAATTATGTATATTCTATTTTTTACATAGCCATGGCTTTGGAAATCAATCACAACGGTTTATTACTTGAGAGATGCTACAGTTGGATATCTTGGAATGATTTTTATAACATACCACATAATGACCTGAGTAGTTTCATGTTTTACACAGACATATTTAATAGTTTTTACGAATCTATGACTGGCAAAGATCCTATTGTATAAAAAATGTTGTAAAACCTTATTTTCGACAACACAGTTAAATGTATAAAAAGTATAATTAAATAGAAGGAACTTTAAACACTAACATCTCGAATTGTTCTCTGTATTGTGGTCACATGTTTTCTTTTTGTTAAACTCGAAAATAAAGGGTATAATAATAAATAGTCACAGGTAGCTCTTTAGGTTACAGGAGCTAATTGTATTATAAATATTAAAAAAAAAAAGAGAAAATGTTAAAAATTGTAATTATTAAAGTTTTTTGTATGTTTAAACATTAAAACTTTAATTGATGATATTGATTTTTATTTTTATACAGTTAACCTTATTATGCCTATTTAGATATTGACGAGTCTCAAAATTGCTTTTATCCACAAAAATCCAATTACCTATATATGCTTATTTAAAAGAAATCTACATCTAATTCGCTTCTAAAATAAATTCTGTATTATAATCAATTCGAATGTTAATTTTACCAAAAGTGTCACATAGCCGATTCCAATATTTGAATCAAAATAAAATGTATATAAAAAAAGCAGCTTTTCAAATTAAGTAAGATTTTTTTTAAATTACACTTAAATATTAATATGTAATTCATGTCAGAAAACATATTTGATTATATATATAACACACAACAGTTAACAACTGCAAAACGTGGTCAAATATTTGAATTCGCATAAATTGCTTTGGTGTACACCCAATAACCGATGAGTAGGAAAAGTGCAAATGTTTGTTCTATTATTAGCCAATATGCTAAGTATATGTGTCACACTCTGTGGCTTTCTAGATGGTCATGTATATGCTCACATTACTGGAAATAGCTCATTGGTGTTTAGAAACTTGACTGAATTCCTTCTAAATGATGACCGATTTTCATTGGATTTTTTTGTAAGTGGATGGTTTCAATTTGTAGTTTGATTAGGTAAACGATACTGAGATCGGATCCAGTGCCTTTTTTTTCATTTCAGGACAAGACATCTTCCAAACATGTACAAAAACCTATGCAAGGTTTATATCTACAAAATCATATTTTCACTTTTTCCCCCAAATATAAAACTGCTTATTTCTATCATATGATTGCTCTTCGGTTTAAAATGTGATATGTAATAAATTTAAGTGACTTTAATGAAGTCTTCACAAACAGTAAACTATTTATGTATTTATTTAGAAGTTTTTAGTTAAGACGATTACAGCTTGCTGTGACAATCTAACGTCAGATGAGTTGTATGTATGTATTAAAATTGTAGTTGCAAATATTTTATGTGTGCCTCTACCCTAATGTCATAATTATGTGCTAAAAAATCATGACGATAAATACTTAACATCTACAAGGCCGAATTAATGTTTTTAAAGGGGGGTCAACAGATGCGATTTTTTGTTATACATTTAAGATTAACTTTTCTCAAGATGATGTTATATAACTAGGTTGGATCGCTACCATCATACACCTGGCGTTAAGGCTTATCTCGCTTCAGATTGAGCCAGTGTATAACCAGTAATCAAGCAAAGTGGTAGGGATCTGTCCCCGACTGGCTCTCGACGACCATACATATAGTGATAAGCCCGCCACAATGACTTTTAGCTTATCTCGTTACAAAATCGAGTAACGTTTAACGCTATGTCTAAATGTTGTTAGATAAGCTATTAGCATGACAGAAGTGACTGGCGATTAATTGTAGATATATTGATGACTGCATTGTTTTCGCACAACATTGTACTGAATACCAGTGACAGTGCCGGCATCGTCCTGTTCTACTTTAAAAAATATATTTTTTCTGTTTCAAACATACATCATCAAATTAGGTTATTATTACAAAGTAAATGAATTATCGATAATAATTCAAGCCCACATTACCATGTGTAGGTACTGATCGGTAAATTCTATCACAGAAGTCAGCAACCATAATTCGAAATTCATAGAGCTGTTGAAAAACGTCGAATAGATGAGTTTCGATTCATACTTGGGTATAAGTGTTCCGAAATGGGTTTTTTATTCTTAACATTTTTTTAAGATAACGACAGAGTAAATGATTTCATTATACAAGTACCTATATTTTATCTTATTTAAATAAATATACAAATTCATTGCGAATTGCTCCATGATTATATCCCATTGCTCTCTTCTAAGCCCGGCTCTGCTCAAAGTGGTAAGTAGCGTCACGTGAAAACTCTACATACTGAAATAAATTCTGAATTCATTGACCGGATGAGAAAAGTTAAAATATGAGTCTCGAATCGCGATTCATAGTCTGGTATTTGGATTGTTCCGATATGTTTTTTTTTAATTCTAAAGAGTTTCAAAAAGAACTGCAGACTGTTTACAAGTACTTTTATTATCCTATAAACAATTATTCTTTGCTATTTAAATAAATTCTAAAATTAATTGCCAATGTTCCTCTTGTATGGGGCCACAAGATTAAAACCTCATTGCTGTCTTGTAAATACGGCTCTGCTCAAAGTGACCAAGCTATTATATATACGTCGTAAGTAACGTTAAGTAAAAATTGTACGTACTCATATAGATATATCGAGAAGTTAAACTTTGAACCATATATACGTAGCTTGCTTTTTGTTACGGACGTAAACGATAAATGTTGGTAGCGATCAGTATACTACGGTCGAAAAATTTACAGCTATTTGTATTATTTTACAGCATGATTCTAACTTCTTTCCTCGTTTCTTTAAATTTTCTTAAAATAGAAGACATTTATCACATCATACTTTACCTATAATCCCTGTGAAACCTTATAACGACCACTTAAAGTGAAAATCACTTTGGACTATTAAATAAATAAAGAATATATTTTATGAAAACGTTGCATTACCTAGAACAATCGATTATTACACCCACGATTTATTTTTTGTGCAATGATTTCAAAGTCAGCCTACATAGTTTGGGTTAAAAGCTTCTAAATAAATTGGTTATAAAATAGTTTTAGCCAAAATCGTCCCAAAGGAATCCATTACGACGAACTTATTGTAATTTATTCCGAACACACGCAATATTTATGTATCGGTAGTTAACCATTAATTATGTTGTTTATTTATATGCTTACATTATCTTTGAGCAATTGATATAGGTAAATGCAGCGGATTTTTTTTCAGTAGCAAAGTTACGTGATCTCGGGGATCGTTGAAGATCACTGATTACGCAAGTAAAAATTGAATATCGATTTTGGGAAAAAATATGAAAATGATCAATAGGCAATTGTAGTGGGTATTTTTTCTTCTTCATATCCCAGCGTCCGTATGTTTGCATCGTTGAATTACAACTGTTTTATTTTTTATGAATAATTTAACTCTAACCTCTAACCAATATATGAATTTGGAGGTATCGTGTTTATACATATAACTGTGACCACACTTTTAGTCATGCAAAGACAGCGACATGATATCGGGGCACGGAAGCGACAATGCGGTGACGTATTAACATTTTCAATTAGTATGAGCAGTGGCCGATTTGCAATCTTAGTCGCCCTAGGACCCCAGGTCAAGTAGTAAGTACCAGCCACTCCACCACAATGTGCGCGAGCCTTTACAATATTTACGTACTTTGAGTTATTTATTGTTATTATCAGTGAATTTGTTGTTACGATTGGCCGCACTGAGCATGAGCTTTAATATATTAATAAGTATTTACTAATGAATTACGATATCTTCTTCTTCTTACCTTTATCTCACCTAAGTAGGGTCAGCATAACATGTTTGTCATGTTGTGAAGTATGATTTGTCTTAATGATTACAATCGGTCGTGCGCGCCTCACATCAACCCTCCTTGTGATTATTTTATAGTATCATTATATGTGGGAAAAATATGTTAGTTGATTCCTCCAGGCAGAAAGTTTTACCCAGCAGTGGTACAAATACAAGCTGGCATTATGTAACATTTCTATATAGAGTTATGAAGGTATTTCATATGATATAAATGGGTAAGGCCATCAAAATTATCATTTTTAGCTGGAGCAAATAATATCAAAATGTCGATATCAATTTCAAGACAGACTCTAATATTATAACGCTCCTGATGGTTGGATATGTTTTTTGTTTTAATCTTTGGTGACAAATTATCAATATGATTACGAGGTCCGATACATACCTTTTAGCTTTACAATTGGTCTGTCGATGTCTAAGTTTGGTAGGCTATTTATAATTTCTGTTTGAGCGGAACTACCGTCCTGTTTAAAAACGAAGTTGTACGAGATGTATAGTTTGTTTGCTTTATTGGCCTCTTTAGGTAACACAAAACTGCCGGTTTTAGACTGCATTTTCGTTTTATTTCAGTGTTTGCAATTTCAGGGTATTCACAGTACTTCCATGTAAATAATATAAATATAATTATTGTAAAAATAAATGTTAAAAGATTTCTTTCGCCAACGTACTTTTAAGGAGTACTAGGATATTATCGATAATTAATATGTTGTAATTTATTAGAGAAAATAATAAATATTCTTTAAACTAATTTTATTTTTTATTTTTAAAACGTATATTCATTAGTAAGAGATTAGTATTAATTGAGTAACTTTTAATACACAGTTTAACTGATTAGCGTATTTTGTAATGGTGTGACAATTTTGCGTACATTCCAAGCTGTGGATCAATCCCATTTAAATATAATTTATGGTCACGTTAGTGATGACGCGGCGTGAGACCGGGAATTTGTGGTTAAGCATATGATATGCAGTAGAAATATTACACCAGATATTATAATTTGTTTTTACTTATGACATCTCTTTATTAATAAGTGATAACGAAACAAACCGTAATGTTTGCGTTTTTAATCTAAAAAATTACGTAAATATGTAATGTAAAATGATTTGGTTTTAGTAACATTAGATAGCTTATGTTGTGCTCATATCACGCAGAAACGCCTGCATAGATATCAATTATTTTTTCTAGTTTTACATAGATATTTAGTCCTTATGTAAAAAAATCACGATGTCTTTATTTTGTATAAAAATAGTTATCGTAAACTACTTTAAATTATTTAAAAAAAATACGAATTTTATAAGCACTACACGTCCAACGATGTGTGAAGTAAGATAAGCGGTTTGGTGAGCTTGTGCAAGAGAAGGGAAGAAAGGTTTTTGTAATATTTTTGTATCTGTACATAAAACGTATTGTTAACATAATATAACAACGCAGACGAAGTCTTGCATATAAGCTAGTTTTTAATAAAATACTGTAATGCCTATTATAGTATATCAGATATTTAATGATCTCAGCTTATGAATATGTATTATCGTCATCAGAGCAAGACAAATAAGGAAAGAGTCGTAATGCGGTTAGTTATGTAATTTGCATATAAATTTCAAGAATAATTATAATTTTTTAATTAAAAGTACTTTTGTGAAATTATTAAGTTTATTCTTTGTAGTTTGGAGTTTGGACGATACTATAATGAGGAAAACAAATAATGATAACTAACGCGGCATCTAGCAATTATGTCGCCCCGCACAAGAAGACAAATAGGCGTCTCTTAATATGAATTAGTATATTAGTGTGTTATATATGTTCTTAAAAATTGAAATGATTATACTTAAGTTAAATAAATTTGTATGTTTAGAAAGAATAGAATGGAATATAAAATAATCGCGCATTAAAGTTTTTAAAAATTAATTTAAAAACATGTGTGATTAGAAACAACTATATATATAACTTTTTGTTAAATGACAGTTAGAATTTGACTCCTAAATTTTGACTGCCTATTTAAATTTACGAGCACACCCCTAGAGAAGACGTTGTGCTGGGGTTTTTGGCGGGATCTTGGTCTGTCCTGTAGTGGCTTTTATATTTTATTCATAATCTTGTGTTATTAGACTCTATATTTTGTAATATTGGTGGTGTTTTACGTAATATAGTTCGGTTATTATGCACAAGTGAAGTGGATGGGAAATAATACCACGGAGCATGCATTCTGAGATGCCACCAAAACTCCATGGAAAGTTCTAACAAGGAAACTACCATCTTGTTAGAACATTATAATTATCACAAGACACTTACTTGAAACAAAACATTGACACTGGCAAATGCTTCTGCGGTGCCAAAACAAGAAGAAAAAGAAGACGTTAAACTTAATTTGATAAGATATTTCTTTATTTTACAGTATCATTTAGACAATTTCCTGAAACCTCTTCTGAAATATTAATAAATTATAAAGTAGTCTCCAAAGTTGTACAATATACATTATTATTACTTATTATTTACAAATATTTAATTATAATGGCCAATCTATACCATCCATTCATATACCATCTCGATAGCGTTTTCAACTCAACAGATGAAAATTATGAGCTAAAAGCCGATAAAATAGTGTTTAGTGAAGCTTTAAATAAGGAATATCGAGGAATTAAAAAAAATATAATATTTTTCCTAATACTGATTGTATTTTTAATGCCTAGTAAAGGCTTTTAATTATTCTTCCAGTTTCCAGTTTGTTCCATTTAGTTTGGAATAAAGAAATATGAATTCTGCACGATATATCGAATATATCGTTGCTCATGTTCCATATATTGTTTAACACAGATATACCGCTTCGATATATCGTTCGATTTAAAATATCAATATTATTTTCTTATATACATCCCTAGTCATTTTTGACAATCATATGGTATTTGTCACAGGCTATTGGTATTTATAAATAGACACAAAAATACCTCGGTGTAGAGTTATGTACTAATTCTAAGAATTCCAAAGATAACTTCAAGGAATTTGCACAAAATTGGCCATGATAGCACGCCCATGGACGGACGACCTGCCGAAATGCAGGAATACGTGCGTGGCATCTTATTTCTCACGTTTGGGTGGAAGCGGGAACAATGCAGACGATTATCTTTGTTTTTATTGTCAAACCGAGGATAATTTGTAAGTATAAATGTTTACCAAGTTATGATATCTTGTACGGTATTAAATAAAGTTTATATTTTTTTACTATTGAGCTTAGTTTTTCTTTAATCAATCCTTCCTTAGGAGTGTAATGAACTGCAGGAAAGTTTTACTTATTTTTGATATTTTAGAAGCACACTCCATCATTTTACATACACTATTGATCGTGTAGTAGTCGAAATTCGATCATAATTGATTACTTATTGATTTTTTTTATTTGTATAGATTATACAAATACTGTATATTAGAATATGCAGGGATTGATGAGTTAAAGCTTATAAATAAATGTCTCGGCTCGTCAATGGTACGGAAACAACAAATTGTTTTCATATTTTTGTCAATAAAAACTAAACAAAAAAGAAAATCAGTTACTAACAGGAATAACGGTACTGAACAGCTTTGTATTTTTGTATTTATATTGTAGTTTGGTATACACTTTCTGATTTTTAAATGTGATTAGCTAAAACAGAATCACTGTGAGAGGTTTATCCCAAGTGATAGTGGGCACAATCACTTACATATACTTTCCCAATCTGATTGATTATTGGATACACATTGGCTAATTTTAGTTTATAAAGGCCCTGACATTTCTGTTACACTTATCGTAATGCAGATGGAACACAGTTGCCATGTTTTACTGCATGGATATATTACCTTGGTGCCTTGTTTGCTTTCGGTTTTCAAAATTAACTGTGTTATAAAATGTCTATATCTACTCAAATGGCATTATTGTAGGAGAAGTCATATAGATTTTTGTATAGGAAAAGAATGATATTTTTGACATTCCTACAGTTGTTTGTATGGAGTATTTGAGCCCCACAATGGCTTGGATGCAGCAAGATTCATTATGCAAAGAATGGCTGCTGAAATATTGTTTCCACCACCGTCCGCGAATGCAGATGAGGAGATACGGGACAGGCTGAGGTATGTACATTTACCATAACAAGTCAGAACTATACATGCACTGTGCAAAAAGGGACAAACTTACAGGTAATTGATACTTTCCCTATAATTTGTGCACATTTTTTCATTTTAATTTATGTCTTCTGTCAATTCAATTAATTGTACACTAGTTAAATTTATTTTCGTTTTTATTTTGTCAAATAAATAGAAATATAAATTTTATATAAATACAAATCAATTGGTCAATGTATGTAAGTGCATTACTTCAGAATGTTAGATTTTCTTAGCTAATTCTATTTTGGTCTGTTTGTAATAGTCAAGACAAGGTTTCTATGAAAGAAAATATTTGAAAATATATGAAAGTGAGCGAGGAAAAAGACAATAGTGTGGTAAAATATTGACAAAATTGATGTACAGTTGTCATTTTATTTCATTATGGTGTCAGAATGTTAAGGGAAGATTTGATCTTATTTTGTTCATCAGTACATCCTTGCAAAACAGGGAGGGCAGCTAATACAAAAATAAAAATGCTATTTGTAAAAATAACATATTTTATATATATATATAGTATTTGAAGCAATGCTACAAACTGATGATGGCTTAGTTGATAGCGTGTCAAATACCACATAAACTGATGAAGTTCAAATCCTTGAGTCGGAGGATTTCGCTAAAAGAAAGTGCTGTGATGAAACCATAGCATGATTGGATGGCTTTTCTAAGTCCGCCTGGCTAGCTAGCACCCTTAAGTTGTAAATTATTTCTATGCACCTGTTGGTAGGGTTCACAGTTGCACACTGAGACCCCTCTCTAGGTGTAGTGTGTTATTGCAATGTGTGTTGCAATCATTTAACATTCATATTCATAGCTACAATGCCAAGAATTCTCTGATAATGTGGAATTTGACTTGAGTTATATACTTTTTGTTTAGAGTAATTGTAATTTCCAATTTTATGCTTTAAAAAGTTCTCAAAATGTCTGTGTCTTATATTATTGTTAGTAGTAAAGTAACATTATAAATTATAGTGGGTCAGTTGTAACTTTGGGTTAACATTGCAGAAACTGCTTTTGTATCAGTCGAGAAAGCATACATAGAGAATTATGATGGAATGATAGCAGAGAGAACCAGTCTTCAGTATCAATTACAAACATTAAGTGAATCACAGGTTGGTTATTTTAAATATTTAATTTATGCTTTAGTTTAAGAGGTAACATATGCTTACTGCCATGGGCAAATCAACCGCCTTTTGTGACAAAAGAAATTTATATTGTACTCCTACAGATAAAAATCAAATAAATTAAATGTAGCACAATTACACTAAATTCACACTTACAACTTATAATGTTGTAGTTGCAATCCGCTTGAATTGCTTTCTTTTTTCGCTTTGTGTATTCACTCTGATGCCTAGATTAGTACTCTGCCAGGAGGCACTGCGGTTCGCTTTATATAACTTTGAATAAAAGAGGATGGAAAACTCTGGAAGGCGGACGTCGAGCAAGCTTTTGTCAAAAGTAATTCCGATAAGGGCGCTTAAAAACGTTCCTACACTTTTGTATATCCAATAATAATAACTCGAATTTAAGGTTTTGTTGTTACTTTGATGTGTGTAACAACCGCGTGCCCAGTTATCGTGCTGCGTCTATAGTCACTCAGTCCAATAGTTTGTAACGCATGACGATAATGTCTTCCGCGTCTTGCATTTGTTGCGAGCCTAGACAAAACTTCGTAGCGATACACGCAGGTACGGGAGTAGCATAAGAGTTACAAGTTTGCATTAAGCCAGTGTGTTATCCTGGTTACAATCGTTTTGTGTAGTTTCCTTCCTGGAAGGCTTCCTGCCAAGTATCACCATACAATAAAAGTACAGTCATCATCATCAAATGTTGAAACACGAAGACTATTTCCATAATATAAGTTTTGCTATTTCACAACTAATTGTTACAATTTGCTAAGAACAAAACATTGTGTACAAAAAAACATGACAAAAAGTCAAATAATTTTCTACACAGAATCGAGACGTCATACTCGGACGTTTAAAAGAGATCGACTTGCATCTTTCCGGTGGTGCTACTGTGGTTATAGCCCTAGTTCATAACAATAAGCTTTTCGTTGCCAATGTCGGTGAGTTTACTTGCTTCTTAATTCCTTATGTTTTTTCGTTGGTTGCTTAAAGAATCTCAGGATAATAGCATTATGATTGCTCCTCCCAATACATTCCTGATACTTTACGCTTGCAAAAACTTAGATAAGTTAATTATGGTACTAGAAATAACCACAGATTAGACGTCTTATGTTATAGATTCCTTAGTTCAATAAAGAATTTGTAGGTTATAATATTTGTATAAATAATTTAGGTTATATTGTATAGGTCCGTAAATTTTCCGAACCAGTTTCGTTTTTGAAAATTCATAACTAGACACTTGTCGTGGTCTAAATTGAATAAAGTATTATTAATTTTGATTTTCTTATCGTTCTATCTCAAGAATGATGCTTTATTAAAATTTTATTAGCAGCCGAAGCATGCATGTCAATTAAAATAAATACTATTATTATAGGAATACAATAGCAATCGACTGTGATTTTGAACACATGAGCCATTTACATATATATGTATGAATAAAATTGTAGTGTATATTTTATGTTCGTGCGAGCGATAATCAAAATGACTGAATCGATTTTGACAAAATTTGTACAACCAGATAGAACTACAAATTTAAATGAGTCACAATATAAATATCGTAACGAACAGTTGTATATAATTGTATAGAAGTAACTATATTCTTTTATACTAAATTTAACCAAAGCAAAGTGTTTGTATTAATTCTTCTAAATTGTCAGGTGAAACGAGGGCTCTCCTGTGTAAAACAGACGATAACTCAGTATTGAGAGTGGTACAGTTGACTGTTGATCACAGTCTGAATAATGAAGATGAGCTGTTAAGGCTTTCCCAATTAGGTTTAGACATGAACAAGCTAAGGAATGGTGAGTATTTCATTTGACCCTTATTTATGTCTTATTTTTATGTTTTGAGGGTGGTAGCTAGCGGGCGGCGGACTTAGAAAAAGCCCTGCCTCCATGCGACTATGGCTTCATCACGTTGTTTTCCTTCACCGAAAGCTTCAACGCATACGTATGGATTCGAACCTACGCCGTTCGACACGGTGTTCCAACAAGGTTATCACTGAGCCATCATCGAGATAAAAATGTAACGATTAATGTCCATGTATGACGTGATAAGGCCAGATTTGACATGATAGGTCTAAATTTGCCATGATAAGATATATTGCAGTCCAAGTACAAAAGTGGTCATCGAGAGATCTATAATAATCCAGCGGTAGTCACTGTTGTCATATCGGTCGGCTAACTTCTTTAATAGTACTAGCTGGATTCGAAATGTGACAAACAAAAAGAGTCACTGTGATAGGTTTATCACCATATGCATGGTGGTTGCGATCCAGTCGAGTATAAATACTCTGCCAACCCTTTGTCTATCGGTATACACTGGCCAATCTCGGATCTTGATATATATAAGCGTGCCACAGTAGCGAATGGTACATCTCGTGTATGGTGATCGCATTTCTGTCGCATACAATTATCGTTTTCTACCACCTATCACAAAAGAGTAAATTTATACATAAGACTACATTAGTATGATGGGTAAAGTCCATACAGTACGTGATAAGACCAATCCTTGACGTTATACGGTCTGATTTGATGTGATGAGGCCTGATTTGACGTGATAAGGTTAAATTAAGTAGTCCCCAGAGTATATTTTTGTTTTTTTTTTGGTTTGTTGGGAAATATCTTCTGAGTTTCTTAATGTTAAGTATTAAACGAGTAATGTAAATTGTTAAAATGCTCCCACAGCACAATACCTAGGCAACCAGACCGGTACTAGGTGCCTGGGTAACTACCTAGTCAAGGGTCTGTATAAAGCTTTCCCGAATATAAGCGCAGCGAGCTCGGAACCGGTCATCGCTACACCGGAGATGCACGGACCCATTCTCCTTGACGATAGTTGTAGGTAAGTAATCGCAATACTACTAGGAACGTCACGTGACTTTGCCTAGGTTAAATAAAATTTAAGTGTTCACTTGTTTGTGTAAGCTTTACCCTCTAAACGCTACAATCGATCCGTAAGAAACATTTACTGGTACATAGAGGACTCTTCAGACTATTATATAAAGCTTCATATAATTACACTTTTTCATAGGGTCTAAGCAGTAGTGATGTCATCAAACAAGGTTAACTCAAAATACTTGAAAAGGATTGTTATAGAGCTTAATTGATAATGCCAGATCTAGAATATAAATAAATGTTCGGTCAGAGGACTCCCATCATTAACAAAGTCCTTTAATGTAAATTCATTTATAATAACTTAGATATAAAATAGTGAATTATAAATTTATAAAAATAAAATGCTAAATAAAATAACTTTTAATGATATTACCATGTCTTCAATATTGAGATAATACAACCGGGATTCGATACTCGCCTGCACACACAAACACACACTATGTCATCTAAAATGGACTAGAAGCAGACCGCCGTCTGAGAGAGAAAAAAAAAATCGAATAGATAGGGCATAACGCTTTTTCCTTACGTGACGATTTCTATCAGTCAACTCCTACTGCTGGATTTCGTGACACAAGCGATGTTTTGGAGAGTGAGATCCCGGACACCAACGGTAACACTTAATGACACCAAAGATAATGTAGCTTTATATGTGTGCAAACAAAAATTTGGAATTGGATCAGTAGTTCCATCTATTTATTATATATTTCGTAAGAGTAAATTGATAGCAGAAAAGCCAATTTCAGAATATGTACTAGCTGAGCCCTACAGAGGTATACATAAAACCAAAATCTTCCTACGAATATAGCGGATAAATAATCTGGATTTGCAATATTGAACTCGATGCTTAATTATTTCTAATTCACCTTTCATTGCGACACCATTGCCATTTAGATTATATGAGGTAGGCATGATTGATCTCTATAGTTTTGTTCTAACATTTTTTTTTTGAGATATTAATGTACTTTTTTTTGGCGAACTTTGCTATCGGCATAATGTTGCTTAATAATATCAGTGAGTTGCGTCAGCTTTCGTTTTTGGCTCGAAGGACCATATTTTATATACATGTTGGCTATAAAACGTAAACATCATTATTACATGGTATTAATCACAGTAATCTATTGAATATTTATTATTTAAATATCGTTAGTTGACATAAAGTTCGTTACAAGTCACTGATGATGGTGTAAACTAAATGTCGTAAACAATGAGATTTTCTTTTCAGGTTCTTAGTATTAGTTAGTGCTGGCATTTACAAACGTATCCAAGAAGCGAAAGGCAGCAGCGAACAGACAAACAAGCAGCTATCGCAAATAATCGTCGAGAACTTTAGAAAGCAGACTGATTTCCGTAAGGTCAGCCAATCAGTCCTCGAGGAGGTCGAGGAAGAGTTCGTTTCCTATTGCGTTAAAAATAATTTAACACCGAAATCGAATATTCACATGTCGTTGTTGATAAGGAATTTCAATTTCCTCGCACCGATAAATGATATCCGGAGCAATCCGATACCGAAGAACGCATCGGTCCGATTCAATCCGATCGTTCAATCAAAATCGAATACATTATTGAATGAAATCGATTCAGAGGTGTATTCATCGGGAACGAACGAGGGGACGAATGATTCTATAGCGGACACTAACCGTTCGATAGAATCGACATCGGACATATATCCGACTAGACAGTACGATAAAGATAGGAAGATCAAAGGTTACGTAGATTTCTCGTGTTACTACGAGAACGTTGCCAAAGCTCGTAGGAACGGAACTTTACCGGATTTTATTAAATAATTGTCTTTTCGTTGTTGTTTGATTTCTGTTTTTAAATGTATCAAGTATCATCTGCATTAGATACGTTGTTAAGACCATGATTGGGTTTAAACCCCAGGAAAGCTAAGGGCAAAAAGTGGAGGTCCCGAATAATGTTAAATAAGAATCACAAACACGATTTCAGATGTTTCATAGGAATTACTTTGTGATTGTGCACCTTGTTTTGTGAGAACGTGTATTTCTTTTACATATAAAAATAATTCTCATTTTGTAAAGGCCTCTTTCGTGTATAGGTCCCTATTGCCGACCCCATTGAACAATAAAACTCGCGGAAATTTCGTCATCAGAAACATGTCCAAAAACACGATAAAATGACTCGTGTAAATGTATCTCATGTAGAAGAGATACTAAGCATTAGTGACATTGAAACTAATTCTCAAATAATTGTCTCTTCGCTATCTCAAATTTCGGCTTGCACTAGTTTTATATTGTACGTAAACATTGTGCCTTATAATGCAAGAGTATTGTAATATATCGACCACTTATATGAATAGACTCCCAATAAAAATCATTAAATTTCGATCAGACGTATCCTTTGTTTAAGAATATCGTATCAGTTATATTGGAGTAAATTTATTACTACTAATTATTTAGTTTATAGAAATCAAAATCAGTTTCTGAATGTTTTTAAAGGCATCACTTCAGAACGGCTACACTTATTTGGCTAATTCTATTTTCGTTGTATTTATAATTATCAGAACAGGGGTTGTTCAAAAGAAAAGAAAATTCGTATTCGATTTGGTTTAAAAAATCTCCATATAAAAAGTGAGTGAAACAGACAGTAGGTTCGATTCGCATTGTAATGTAAGTATTCATGGTAATAGCGGAGGTTCGGGTACTTTGGTGCTCTTGAGATTCTTGCCTTAGTGCCTGAGTACCTTAAGCGATCGCCCTAAAAGCCTGGTTAAGTTGTGAATGCCCGTCAGGCGAATAGCGGTTAGTAAGTTCGAAAAAAAAATAGAAGACAGTAAGAGATCTTCAACAATATTGACAGTTGGACGTTCAATTGCCGTTTTATTTCATTCCATGATAGTATTGTAAAGGGAAAATATCGTTTCATTTTCTAAGTGGTACTGCATAATTTCATATTCTTAATTATGCTATATAATTTATTCTGCTGGCCTCTAGTCGTATGGCTCCACTTATGACTCTGTTAAACGACAATTATTTAATGCAGCAAATGAATTGTTAGGTGTCTATCAGAATAAGTAGTCAATACCTTTATAAATATAGTAAATGTTGTTTTAATGTTATGTAAATAAATTTTTATAACATGGTGTCTGTATATTTATTCTGGCTAATATTTTTTTTTACTGGTTGCGGTGATATAAGAGGAGCGTAAAACAAACATCGATATCGAATGCAAAATATCGATATTTTTATTAATCAGATATGGCTGTTAAAGTAGTAATGTAGAATGAAAATTATTATGGAAATAGATTTATTAAACAAAATTTATCCTTCGGTATATAGAATCTAAATTTGTACAATATTTTTACCCTCATCATATTCAGCTATTATTACGTCAGTTGCATTGACCTTAAAAAAAAACATTAATCTCAAACGGATAGTGCGATTTTTCATGGTTATTTTATACTAGCTGATAACTGCGTCTGAGTCTGCGTTGTTTATTATGTTAATAATATATTTTAGGTGTAGTCCGGTGAAACTGTAGAGGCCTTGCCAGGTCAATAGTGTATTCAGTTCGAAAAAAAAAAAAATTTAGGTGCATAACAAAAAAAAAAAAGGTAAAGCAAAATATTTAATAAAATTAATTCGAGTTTTTGTAATACTTATAAAAATAGTAGTTTCTTAAAAAAACTTTATATCAAATTAATATATATGTATATTTTTTTTATAAGTCAAACTATGTTAAAAGTAAACCTAAAAAAAATGATCGAAATCTATTGTGTATTTATTTCGTAACGAAACGACAGACCTTAACATTTTATTTATATACTAGATGTGCCCGCGACTTCTTCCTCGTGGAACATAATACTACATTTGCTTACCTATAGTTCTGTCGTAATTGACTCGCGCAGTCATTCAAATTACGATAACTTTTGATAGCGGGCATCGATTTTAATAAATCAAAGACTAAATGTTACTCGAAGAATACTGTTTCATTTACGTCGTGATATGTTATCGTAAACTTAGTAATTTAACAGTGATGCCTGCATAAACAAACAGACAGACATTTCTAAAAATGACTTAAATGTATTTCATCGGTTATCCCTTAGTCACTCGTATTATTTTTTTTTACTAACATCTGTCATGTACAGATATGCCAAATTTACATTCTTATTATAGTATAGATCAGGGCTGTCCAAACCACGGCCCGCGGCATGAATTATTGCGGCCCGCAGAATCTTCTTTTTTATCGTCTTTGTTTAAATACATTAAATGAGTAAAGTTAAAAAGTGACAGAGGGACGAAAAAAAACAAAAAAAAGGTCTTCATTGACAGATACTTCACTTAAACATGCGCACTGCGTCTAGTTACTACTAATATTGAGGTTGATGTTGACAAAATTGTAAAAGACAAATTAATGAAAAAGTAGATAATAAAATAATGATACTTATTATACTTGTATTTTATTTTTATAAATATTTTGCGGCCCGCCAATGTATTGAGTCATTTTTGTTGGCCCTGGGTCCCATGTAGTTTGGACAGCCCTGGTATAGATGATATATATCGATATTATTTATCTCCAATTTTCTCGCGGTTTTATGGAAAACGTCACTAAAATTCGATTTCGGAATCAAATAAACCAAATTATATTCAAAAAACATTTATTCATGAGGCATAATAACTACACCCAAACGACATCACTTTTATAGTAAAATGTTACAATATTATCTAAATATTAAAGACAAAGAGCTTACACGTCTACAGTTATTTCATATTAATAATTGTTTATTTATTAGAAAAAAAAAACTTTTAAACTGGTTTATAATCGAGTTTCGTCTCCAGTTTCTTGTTGTCTGCGACTTTCCGAACCGCTTTCATAAGATCCTCCTGGAAGTGAACAATTAATATTATCTATTTATTTATATAATTTAACAAATATGCCTACATCTATGTAAATCAAACATTTTAAGTACATATATAAATAAAAATCAATTGCCGACTTTATTTAAACATATAAAGTTATGACAAAGTTTGTATGGTAAAAGTAAAAAATTTTGGTTAAAAAAATCTCCATATAAAATTCTGAATGAGTAAGCGAGACGGAAGACGGTAGGGAAGATCTTCAAAAATATTGTCAGAATTGACAGTCAATTGCCATTATATTCAAAAAAATTGAGAAAAAAGCATATCAACTTAATACATACTAATCTTGGAATGGTATCGAACATTCGAGAAGCTTCTAGAATGCGACGCAAATCCACGACTATGTTAATATTCCGATTATGAAAAGTTATGATTTCCTTAGACCGAAAGTTTAATATTATTTTAATAGTAATGCGCAAATTTTTTTCACGTGAAAATGGTTGGTTGATTGGTTGGTTATGACTGCTTATGCCTTTTATCTGGTTTACTTGTGGACTGTCATTAGTTGGATGAGTACAGTGAATACAAATCCTTCTGTTACCTGTATAATATATTCCCTTTCAGCTCGTATAGCGAACAGACCAGCTTCGGTGCATACATTCCTCAAATCAGCCCCGTTGAATGTGTCCGAGAGTTTGACCACAGCTTCGTAGTCCATCTCACCGTGCTTGGCTATAGGGGTTGCATGGATTTTTAGGATTTCCAACCTGGAAGTTTGAATTCATATAAAAAAAAAAACATAATGTAGAATGTTCTAGAATCATGATAAGATAACTCTAGGAGGTCTTCAAGGTTACATGGTTATTACTGTATAATTGTAAATAATTAGCTGATAATCCTATGCAATTGGAAATATTTCAGGTCAGTTCTCATGTGAAAATGATGATAGGTTGACTGGAAGCAATCATATTTAAAATAAGTTATTAATTGTTACGGGATCCAAAGTGACCATGTAACTTGTAGTAAACTGTATGTCTCAGATGTGTAACTGTTGTGGGGTACCTTATACATGTGGAACATCAAAATTGGTTGTTATTGATAGACACTAAAATCATTAAAATATTTCTTCTTATTACCAAAACAAATTCTTTCAATTTCTAGCACACAAATCAACGTTACAACTGAATGGAATGCTGAATATGTATGAAATGAAATTTTCTCAATTAACAAAGAAAAATGGCCTATTCAATACTGAATGAATGAGAATAAGGCGTTAAGAACAGTGAAATTGGTAACATACAAATATCATATAATGTAGTATGTTATCAGTATCCTACAGTGTAGTCGGCTAGATTCGTCAAAAAAGTAAAAAAACCACAAAAATTTGGTATAATTAGAAGTTTTACCTTAAATTACTTTTGAAGGATACAATTTCTCAAAAAATCATAAGAGACCTTTTTTATAGAGTGTTAATTAGATACATAAAATCGGAAGGAACAATAAATTTTTCTTATGTTATTCTTATGAAAAAATGGAAAAGTCCTATGCGGAGCATCTTATTATTGAAATGAAGAGCTCGTACCTTCACAGGCTCACAGGCAATACTATACTTGAACCATATTTTGAGCGTTGATACGAGAAACAAAGGGGTTTATTAACACATATATGGGGAATTCCACGACAAATGGGGTAGTTATAAATTATTTTGTTTTCACATGGGTTTTATAGAATATAATAAACAAACAATATTTCAACTTTTTAATATAAAGATATTTTATTTTTAAACTTTAAATCGACTTTGATTTTCTTATTTATTTCAAACTTCTATCCATACCTTAATTTTTATTCCCGGTCTGGAAATGGGTTCTGTGTAACTACTGTTTACTTTCGATTTTTGAAATCTTGAACTTCTACAGTTTTCAAATCTCTTATTGAGTCACTTACTAAAATATATTATAAAATTGAGGAATATATATTTTTAAAAACCTTCGATTTGGCTTTGTACGTCACATATATAACGTATGTATATACATATATACACCTATATATATGTTGACTAAACAAAATGCAATGCACTAACACATATATAGGTGATTACTGTAATATAATAAAAAAATAGACAGGTAACTTAATTTCACGTGCACTGGAACAAATGTATAGATAGAATCTTTATAAATAAATAGTCAGACGAGCTTAGATACCATGCTACAGTTTCCTTAGAATGGTTTCCTTTATTGAAAACAGTTCATCTCAGGGTTCACACCTACGTATATCTACTGACCTGGCTTGTTCGTTTGGCAGCGGGATCTCAATTTTCCTGTCGAGACGACCAGGTCTCAGTAGAGCCGGGTCGAGGGTGTCAGGTCTGTTCGTTGCCATTATGATCTTGACCTGGCCGAGGGAGTCGAAACCGTCCATCTGGTTCAGTAGCTCCATCAGGGTACGTTGGATCTCTCTGTCAGCGCTCGTCCCCTCTGAGAACCTTCTACCACCTGTATATAAATAAGATATCATTAAAATATAAATGCTACAGTCAGTTTGTTTGTTTGTCACGCTTTCATCCAGAAAAAATGTGCTTGTTCCTGAGGGATCGATGATCACAACTAGAAGAACACGAGACAAGCCGCAAGCGAAAACTAGTTATAGTAGTCTATTAACTATATACCAATAATTTTTTATATATATTCCTTTTTATCTGAACTTGACAAAGTGACTTATGGTATGGTTTTGGTTGATCAATCACTGAGGTATCTACAATTTATCAGCAGTCATCACTGATCTGCCGACTTGCCAATCACGGGTTGATCACCATATGAATGGTGATCGTTATTTTGTTAGGTACAGATAGTATCTCAATACTGGATACAATCTGATTGATCTTGGAATCACGACACAAGATAAGCGTACCAATATGCTGTCTGTTACACCTTGCGTACGGTGGTTAAGGAATAGTCAGAAATTATTACCAATTTTTTTTTTTTATATTCACAATTAATACTTGCCAATAGCATCAATTTCATCCATGAAAATGATACAGGGCTGGTGATCGCGGGCGTAGTTGAACATCTCGCGGATCAAACGAGCCGATTCACCGATATATTTGTCAACTATCGCTGATGATACAACCTGAGGGTCGAGAGGTCAAATAAATACTACATAAAAATATATAGAATACAATAATGAAATAAATATAAATCGAAAAAACAAGAAGGGGCTAGTATTAGAGCTATGACGTCATTATGAGTGACGCCATTTTTATTATTTGATGCATTCCATCAACTAGTACATACAACAATAATACAGTTACATAATATTTGAGGATATGTCAAAAGTCAGCTAATAGTAATTAAGTACTGTTATTATTGGCTATCCGTTATAAGCCAATAGTTATTTAGTACAGATCAATAGTATAGTCACAGTTTCAATATTCACACAGGCAAATATTTTGTTGTAATATTATTATAAATCTTGACGAAAATTACACCATAATTAATATTTGCAGAGAATAAACAAATTAAAAAATGGAACAGAGTCAAAAATGTGAACAAAATACAAAACTAGAGATAAAATAACTGTGTGTAGTCCTATTCGAAATAAATAAAATATATGTTCTTCTATAGTTTACCTTTAAAAAGTTAGCATCCAACTGTGAAGCTACAGCTCTGGCCAGCAACGTCTTCCCTGTACCTGGTGGACCATACAGCAAGCAACCTTTAGGAGGAGTTATGCCAACACGTACAAACAGTTCCGGGTTCATCAGTGGGAGCTCAATCACCTAGTTAAAAATTACATTATTTTTACTTTAATAGTTACATAATTTGCAGGAATATTATATGATAATAAAGAAAACTTATTTTTATATAGAAAGTACACATTCATATTATATTACAGATAAAATCATTCAACAAGCCAATTTATATAATTTTAAGTTTCTACACAATGCATTTTAATAAACACTGTTCTAACATATTTGAATCAATAAATATAGTTATTGGATTATAAAATCTATACATATAATAAGAATGTAAATCCAATGTGTCTGTTTTTTTGATTTTTGAGAAAAAAATTGTTGCAAGTGTCTAGGAATAAGTAATAGAATTCATTTCGATCATTTTTAGAAATGTCTGTCTGTCTGTTTGTTTTTGAACAGACATCACTGGTAAAGTACTAGGTATTTGATAAAACTCCAGCAAGAAAATAATCAAGCATATTCCGGAGCAACATAAATTTACACAGCTAGTATTTAATAAAAAAATAAATTATGTGCTTATTATTCATACATTGACGCTAATGTGTGTAAAACGATGCATGAGAAGTGCTGAATGGTGATGCAAGATGTAGAAAAATTAAAAACAATATCTTACCTCTCTCAACTGTCTGATCTGCTCTTGGAGACCACCGATAGCTGCATATGTCACATCTCCCGGGTCTTCATGACTCATGTTGTATACCAGAGGATCAACCTGACATGGACAACAAGATATAAACTAAAAATACTTTATTCAATCTAGGTTCTGAGAAGGCACTTATGAACAGTTCAAAGTACCACCAGTCCAGACAAATAAACCACTCATCGAAAAGAACCGGAAAATAATGTCTTGGTTTATCTTAGATTCCTACATATTTTTATAATACAATTACATTCGCTTTTGACGGATAGACAGAGAGAGGTATTATTTCCAGATATTAAGTTGTTCGTATATTGATCCACCTTATAATAATAGTCATTAGACATCATAACCCTTTCAACATGGTGTTTGAACTTATTATCCCTCAAAACAGTAATATGCTTTGGAGCTTGGTTGTAAAGGTTGTAAAGTCTAATACTATTACCTACAAAACTGTTACTGGTCTTACTGAGCCTGAAACACGGGTTGACAAATTTGGTCACGGAGTTAAAATTTTGAATCATGTTGGCCTTTTATTAAATCCAGATTTTCTAAGTTTTTGTAGACATACATTAAATTATCAAGAATGTATCGGGAAGGCAAATTTAAGATAACTAATTCCTGAGACAAGGCCCCATATTATAAATTGCTCGAATTGCCTATTTTTGTAGTAGGAATATGGTATCTACCTCAGTTGCTGTACCCCACAGAAAATATCACTAAGAATTTACGTCATGACATAGTAGTTTTTCTTCTCATAATTTGTTTTATATTTCACCTAACGGATCAGCTGGTTCAGTTTGAAAGTTCCAGTGTTAATATTAATGTTTCATATGAAAAAGGTTAATCTTCTGTTTGGTCTATCACTTCAAATAATATTCATAAACTTAAGAAATGACAGCACACTATAATTATGTCTGACTGGATTCTAACCACCATACAGCAAGTGTAAACTGCACCATTGTGGTACGGCAGTTAAGTCCTGTACTCAAGCATCGTAGTAGAGATCTGTTCTTGACTGGGTAACAAAAACCATACACATCCATGAGAGGAAGAAACGTGCAGGTATGTACTCTTGAAGCACAATAACTTGACTCAATACCAGGGTTAAGCCCTTTGACACACTGAGGTTTTTTGTGAATATCTTTAATGACATGGAGCACCTTGTGGCCAGAAAGAACCGTGAAGTGATTAATAAAATCAGCTACCGTAATGCAAAATAGACACACATGAATATAGAGCTTAGGAAAATATCATATTTATTTTGCTGTTTTACTAACCTCCCTTGGTAAATGTCGCATGATGGTTAGTGTGGTCATATCAAGAGCCACTCTGGTGCCTCCTTTTAGCTTATTCTTGTCTAATTGACGACGACAGCCAACCACATAGCGGGGACCATTTGTAGCCTTTACTATAACTGCATTTGAAATGCTTTATTATATTTCCAGTGTAATATTGATGGAGTACTTATGTACACATGAAGGTGATATGATGGTAGGGATGTATAATTATAAATAGTTAAATTCAGAGTCTTTAACCAAAGTGAACACTATAGTAAGTAATTGATATATAATAGATATAAAAAATGGATAAAATAGTAATGGATAGTAGTTCTATTATTTCATCACAATAAGCCCTATGATAAAGTACTAAAATTATTATATACAGCTGCCGAAACATAGTCAACTGCTAGACATTGATTAAAATTAACTATTTAACCTAATTTCTAGCTTTACACTCCCGTTAATATTCACCAGTCTTTTGCAAGTTAACATTCCATCGAGTCTTACACCATATTTATCAAAACACTAGCTGTGTATAATCTTCATAACCCCTTAGAAAGCTGACAAAAAGTCAAGACTAGATAAACCCTACCACCACGCTATGCATCATGCTACTTTAGATTACTGAAAGTTTAATGTCAACTTTCAGTTTAAACCTATATTTTTCAGTTTGGTATTTATTATCATGGTAAAACAGTAGAGAAATGCATGTCATCCAATTGATATAAAATAGTCACTGCAACCTATAGCTAAATAAAATATGTACGATTAGGGGACCCTCATCAGGAACAAAGTTCTTTATACTTTTTCCTCAGCTTTGAATGTAATCTATAATATAAAAGTGAATCGCTGAATGTGTTGCGAAGCGTAAATCTCGAGAGCTGCTGAACCGATTTAGCTAATCCTTTTTTTAGTATATTCCTTGAAGTAAGAGGATGGATTTTACGGGGAGAAAAAATTTAAAAATCGACTAAAAACAACACTTTTCTATACTCCCATACAAATGATTCGTAATAATACTTAAAAGTTAATTTGAACTTTAATACCATACTATAAACTTTAAGTGTTAGTGGAGAGGCTCCGGGAAGACAAAACAATTGAGTGATCTTAGTATCTATAAATATTAATGTCAATATTTATACGAAGGTAACATTTAACATTATATGGTGTCCCGAATAGCAGAACAAGTCTTAAAAAGAATCGACTGTTAGGCAGTACGAAGTTCACCATGTCAGCTAGTTAAATACAAAGTTTATAATTGTTTGTATTGTATATTTTCGTTATGTAAAGAAAAAGATAAACACTATGACTCCCACAATGATACAACACCATATTAATATATAAGCATAAATATCAATATAATTATTTACATTTTTCCTCAGTAAGCTGCTTCAGTACTTCACCAACAATCTGACCAACACTTTGCAAGGCCTTGAGATCATTCTCACTCTTGTCATACTGCTTTGTCAGGTCTTTTAACTGTTCTCTTCCTGTAAGTAAATATATAAATATTAAACTTTTATTTGAAATAGTTCAACATAACAACTAGTTGTAAATCTAAATATGGTGACAATTTTACAAATAGCCATTGAATTTAAAATTATTTGTAACTTGTATTGCTGCAATTACAGGGTTGGTACATATGCATGTTTTTGATATCTAGGTACATTCCCTTACGGGCTCAATTGTAGGACTAACTACGACTGTACCAAGATAATTACAGGTCAACACTTAATAATATGCATAGTATTTGAGAAGATATTTCAAAGTTCTTATGGCCCGTCTGTTTACTATTTATATATATGTTTAAATGTCAAAGAAACCAAAGATTAGTAAAAACATTTTCAAAAGTTGCAGGCAACAGTTTAAGATAATTGTTAACATAGACACGAGTCATAAATAATTGGCAATATTAGAAAAAAGTATTTAATTTTTATCAAGTGTCACAATAAAGAACACAATAGTTTGAACTAAAATTGGACAAACAATATGATTAATGTTGAAATTAAATCTAAATCAAGTTATCATAAGAAATAACCGTTATATAACACTTTTTTTAATTGATTTTCACTATAGAATATAATTATTTGCAGGTATATGTGCTTTAATGTACAAAATAGTGTTTTATGCATGATTTCACAAAGTTTTACAAGCAGAATTAAAGTCTGAGATAGGCCGCTGCACTTATATGAATTAAATAATGATATTATATACCAGAAGTGATTAAACCGTCTTGCAAGTAATTGTTCATTATTGTTTTATTCAAAAAGTTAACAATTCGCCTCTGAATAAGGTTTTAACATTTGACTGAATATCAACAATTATTTTAAATTTGTTTAAAATTCGACTTAACCATACATTTTTAAATATGAAAGTAATCATGAGTATGTAAGTGCAGTTGAATAAAAAAATCCTGTAACACAATAAGCATTGACAGATTCATTCTAAATAACCTTATGACTTAATAAAATTATTGAGACTTCTCATTGTTACACACATAAAAGCGTAGTTGTTACAATTTTAAGTAGTTTTAAAAACTTTTTACTTGTAATTTTTCTTTCAAAGCAAAATAAATGGGCTGATGATTCGACACAAATTGTATTACTATAAAACTCACCTTCTTTAAGCCTAGACTCGACTTCTTTGTGTTCCATCAACTTCTTCCTATAGTCTTGGAAAGCTTTTTCCCGTAAAGGTTCTGCAGCTGAAGGTCCGGCAGGCATTTTGGAGACAAAATATAATTTTTTAGAAGTACGGTACACCGACCAACAGTTCACTTTGCAAGTTTGACAACTTTGACATTTGTGGGTATCAAAATGTCATGCGTCATGGCATTTTGTTTCAATCAGTTCAAAAACATAAATTTCCATAACTACATACATTATTATTATTATCATTTACCTAATTATTAATATTTAAAATACATTTTTATTTGTTAATATTAATTGAATATACATTATATTGTAATGTAATTCATTTTATTATATTATACACAAACTTGATAATTTAATAATACATTCATGTAGAAACACAAGATATAAACATTAAAATACACGGAAGATAGAGAAGAATATATGCATGCATATATACATTTAGAATTTATTGCTTATATTTTCAGTGAGATGTAAGTAAATGATTAGTACTGACTTTACGTTTAAATAAAAATGCTACTATCATTAAAGTCATATTAAACGTAGATTAAAAAAAACAGTGTTTGACAATTGCTCTATTGACATTATGTATATGTTAGATATTATGGTAAAATACTATATACACAGATTTATCCATTTTTATGAAATGATTAGCGTATTTCTGCCTTTATATATCACATATTTGTTCGTATAAAATTCTTCCATAAAGAATTGAAAGTTTCCTATGTTTGAATTTGTTTCATCTTTTGTTTTCGTATATTTTTTGGATAAAATTAAACTTAAAATGGATTAAATAATAAATGTAAGCCCATAAATCAAGTATATCTAAAATCATGTTATTCTTTAAACGATTATGGTATTGGCCTGCCAGGACTCTACAGCTTCATCGGACAACTAAGGGGAGCGCTTAAGACTCTTACCCCGTCGTTAAAATAATGTTACTGTAATGACGATGAAATATTCAGTATTTTAGCGGTTTGGATAGGAAGGTAATATGCATACACATTGACATAATTTTATTTTCTATTGCAAAAAAATTCTTATTTATACAATTATAAAGTGCTAGGAATATAAATTTAATAAAAATAGACAAAATAAAGTGCTTTAGTTTTTTAACACATATGAGACAGAGAACAAACCGAGTCGTAAATCCGAGTACTGCATTAAAGCAACAAAATGGATTGCGTTTGTAATTTGCAATGAAAATTTTAAACTTTATTAAACTATCCTGCAGTGAGTTTACGATATTATTTTACGAGGACAAATAACGTGTTATGAGCTTTAAACATTTTTCACAGTGCGGGTTACAGATAATATCGTCATATCCTTTGTATGTAGGAAACACTAAATCATGTTAAAAATAAATTATTATTTTTCCTATTTATTCTCCGTAAAGCAAAAATAAATAAAAAACATGAGTTCCATTATAGAATGTTAATTGTTTATTTTAATGACATACAAGTCATTATAGTCCTTATGACCTCAATAAAGAAATAAAAATATTCCTGCTATCACTGTAAAATATAATTTATTTGCAAAAATGTGTTCTATCTTTTAGACTCAATAGAAACTTTTATCTTTTCTTTCTCGAACTCGATGGATGTTAATCAGCATCACTACATGTAGCGTATCTGTAAATAACATAAATTATTTTAGACGATTGGTTATCAAATATATATATATATATATATATATATCCTATATACACATCAGTGGTTGTACATGACATTTCTTTCAAACTGGCAATATGACGCTAAGAACTATTTTTATATATAATTCAATTTCCTATAACTTTGCTTTTTGCACTTTTTTTGTTAAAATGTGTAATTCTCTTAATATTTTCAAAAATATACGAAAAAAGTAGAAACAATGACTTTCAGAGTTGATCGAGTTAGAGTAAAATTGTAATAATTGTATGGCAAATTTGCCATCTCATGTTTCAAATTTAGTATGACCAGTAACTATTTTTTAGGTGTTAGATTTTATAACAAATTCCCGAAGCACATTAACGATTCGCCGGATTGTAAGTTCAAGCACCATGTCAAGCTAGTTTTGATGATTAGGTACATTTTAACGATGGTAATATTTGGAATTAACACGCCTCTGTATACTGATTAAACATGTCAGATGAATTGTTTTTAATGAATTATGGAAATATGTACAGTACATATTTATATAAAATCTGACAAAGATAAACCCGATCAAGTTTCTTACTGGTTCTTCTCGACGAGAGGATTGTTTGTCCGTATCGGTGATAGATTTGGCGGCCCTAAGCGCCTTTTAAGGATCTAAATTAATAATAGTATTTTCGATTTGATTTTGACTCGTTATGCCATTCAATTGGTTCTCGCGGTATGTATTATTTGTAACTTTGATTTCCACAAAGTTTTTAATAATGTTTACTGGAGGCGTAAAAATAAACCTATTCTAGTTTTATTACACGAATTTCTGCAATCGACACCTATACGGTCGAGTAAACAAATAGAAATATTTTCTTTAAACACTTGGGTCAGCAGTGTGGATTTATCAAATATAGTGAAACCACAACTAGAAATAGTCAACAAACCAAAACGGTTCCATGATTGTAATAACCTGAAGGAGATTTGTGAAAGATATATAGCTCAAAAATATAGTCATTTTTATAAGATATTTACCGATGGCTCCAAGGATGAAAATGGTATTGGTGCAGCTCTATTAGATGTGCAGTCGAAAAATTTTGTAAAATTTAAAATAAATTCAAATATCTCAATTATGTCTGCAGAACTAATCGCTATTGCAGAAGCTTTATCGTATATCGATTCTTTCGAATCTGGTAACTATGTTGTACTAACTGATTCCAAGAGCGCCCTTCAACATTTAATTCTTTGCACAACTAATAGGCGAGGGATACCTATTGCTTATAACATTTTGGAAAGTATTCAGAAGCTTGCCATTAAAAATAAAAACACAATTATACAATGGGTCCCATCTCACGTCGGTATTAAGGGAAATGAAGAGGTAGATCGTTTAGCAAAAGAAGCTGTTGTTGACGGTATTCCTTTTGAATGTTTGCCTGTGTATTCCGAAGTTCTCCATATCGTGAAAAGGCGCTGTGTCGACATGTGGAAGGAGTACTTTAACGAAAGATCTCTCAGTAAAGGCATTTGGTACAAAACGATACAGCCCAATCCTCCTCGTTTCCCTTGGATTGATAAAAGTGACTGGTCTAGAGCTGAAATAGTTACCGCTTTGAGACTTTGTTCCGGACATATTCCACTTAACAAGTTTGCCAGTTTAATGAAAAAAATACAATCACCTCTGTGCACTGAGTGTAACAGATTAGAAGATGTCTACCACGTTATTGTGGAATGTGTCCGTAATGAGGTAGAAAGGCGAGAGTACTGCTTAACAGTAAATAAGGATTTGCGTGGCGTTGGCGTCTGTAACAGCATTTTGGCTGCACCTTTGTCGGATGAAGCCAGGATGCTGTACAGGCTAGTCAACGTCGCTGTTAATAGAAGATAAATTTATTGTATGTGTGTAGTTAGTATATGCCTTCCAATAAGGGTGGCATGGTCGTTTTGCGACCAAACCCTTTAATAAAATAAAGAATAAAAAAAAAAAAAAAACTTGATGTTTCCTTGGCTCTAAACACCGTAGTATCGGTTCTCAAATAAAAAGTTTCAAACATTTTAGCAGATAAAGTAATATCTAAACGACTCGTACAACTCACTCTTCAGGAACAACTACATACTTACGATAATGTCCTATTTTTTTTACAAACTAATACTTTGCAAAATCCCTCAATGTCTTGTTACAAACTTGGTATCTTAAAGTTTTTTATCAGCTCACTTTGGTGAACTGTAACAAAGTTGCCAGTAAAATATGACTCTGATAAAAGGATTGACACAGTTCTTTCGGCGGTGTTCGAAAGAATATCAAAAGTACAATATAAAAGTACCAGAGATAAACAAAAGTTTAGTAGGCACTTCATTTTGTCTTTTTTTTTCTAACTGACCTATACTGCCAGCCATTAAGGCCTTCACAGTTTCACCGGACTAATCCCATTTTGTCTTTGGAAATACTGGTAATGAATAAGAGAAGCTGTGGATTACGCACAGTCGAAATAACTTTGGTGGATTTCTGCTGCTCCGGGGAAATCTAGGATGGTTCTTATGATTATCTTTGATAAGGTCCAGTTGACAGAGTAATGGTATGATGCCCATAACTTAATTTCTTTCACCGTGCACAGACTGGCCGATCAATTTTAACTAGGTTGTGATGATGATGGAGTCGGTCAGGCATAATGTTGTACACGAAACCGTGCAAGGTTTCTGTTTCCTTAGTGGAAAATGGGATTAATAATTAAATTATTGTACTCTTAAGCGTTTCTGGTTTTAAAGATATGGATGACGTCCAGAAAAGTTGACGCTTCTATACTGTTCTGTTAGCTGGAATAAAAACCTTAACTTCATATTTTTATGGTAACGATACAGAAGTAGTGGCGTAATAAGACCTAGAGGCGACCTAGTATCAAAATGACGGAGGTGGAGATGGTATTACTACTGAATTATGATGCCTCTCTCACGCCATGTAAAATAGAAAGGTCCTTTCGGGGATAACGTTGGGTCATTTTTTTTTTCTCTCCAAAACATCACGAAATAAATATCTACTAGCATTAAAGACATAATTTAAAATGAAGGTCGCCACAGTGGAAGATACTTGAAGCAATAATGGCGTAGTTGTTAGGGTGAACAGACACAGTGTCTAAGGACATCGGTTCGAATCCTAGCAACTAAGTCAGAGATTTCAGTGAAGGAAAACGTCGTGATGAAACTGTAGCATGGAGGTAGGGTTTTTCTAAGTCCGCCTTGCTAGCTAGCTACCACCCTCAAGTTGAAAATATGTCGCCAAGCATTTGGTTTAGCATGACTACCATCTTAGATCATAAATTATTAATTTACGTTAATTGCCATAAACTAATACTATTATTATTATCATTATGCATTTATTACTTACCTTTTAATAAATTCTTATTCGTGAGGCTATGAAAACATTTAAGAAATGCTCACTTTCACGGCTCAGGTCCCCTGTAGTTCGGGGCTATTGTAACGGCAGAAACGGCGGTGGCTACGCTCCTAAATAGAAGTTACATAAATATAGCTTGGAAAGATACCACGTCGTTAGATTTGGTTTCCAACACCAAGGTAGCGGTAATGGAAATATTTTAGTGAACGTTTATAAATTTTCTTTTGATCATCTGGTTCGCGACCACTCTCTCTCTATGTTGAAACTCTGTTCAAAATATCTTACATCTTTCTCAAACTTTGAAAGGTTTAGGTTTTGATAAAAATCCCAACTGTTGCTAAGTAATGATGTACCTTAAAATGGTAGCACATTAAGTCTAGAGCTGGAATTTATTTAAGTGTAACTTCCAAAACACTACACCATGTGCACCTTAAAAGTTTTATTGCAGTAATGTCTGCTGTAATAAATATCGATACTGGCAAATGTCTCTTTCTTCAACAATTGACGTAAAAAAAAAACAATTCTTTATCGGAGTTACTCGGCCAAGTTTATATTGTATGCATGTGCGTAGTCTCAGGATTTTTGTCCAGGGTGGGAGATGTGAGGATAGTTATCCCGTCCTTTTGATTTTAATTAAAACTCTAGAATAGGCTGAAGTAGGAAAAGTAAAAGAAAAGTATATATTCGAAATGTCATTGTATAGTAAATATTTCTTCACCTCGAATTGCAATGAATGTCTTAAAAATCATTCTTAAAGCTTAATATTCTTATAGTAAACTAGCGGCCCTCTCCGGCTTCGCACGGGTATAAAATATATAGCCTATGTCATTCACTGAAAAAATGATTAAAATCGATCCAGTAGTTTTGATTTATTCATTACTGCCCGTGGCCCGCACGCGTTACATTTGGAGTAACCTCAAAAATAACAGTATTTCTCCACTATTTAATGGATGCTATTATACATATAAACCTGCCTCTCCAATCACTCTATTTATTAAAAAAAGACCGCATCAACATCCGTTGCGTAGTTTTAAAGATTTAAGCATACATAGGGATATAGCGTCAGAGAAATCGACTTTGTTTTATACTATGTTTTTTTTTTTTTTTTTTTATAGGGGGCAAACGAACAGTTGGGTCACCTGATGGTAAGTGATCACCGCCGTCCATAGACACTAGCGACATCAGGGGAGTCGCAAGTGCGTTGCCGGCCTTTTAATATATGTAGTGGTTAAGCTAAATTTTTTACTACTAGAAGCGAGAGTGCAATTTTTCTACTACGTTACCTTATAAAGTTATAGTAACTTGCTCGTGAAAGTTTCGACTATCACACGTTATCGACTTGGAAGCTCGCGTTTATGATCTAAGTTTCAGTGGTGCTTAAATTTGTACTTAAGTGGTGGAGTGTGTAAAGTTTGCAACTTTCTCGATTATGTTACGAATTAAAAGTATCGGTTATCATATAAAAATATACGTCGAATTTTATAACGGACTTTGGAGAGATAGATATTTTTAATAGAATTTATTTCATTTACCTACAGTTTAGCTGGTGTTTGTCTTTTAGCTTTTGTAAAAATGGTTTTATTGTGTTTCATCGACGTATTTCTATAGTTTATTGTAGGCTGGCTGTCTGTATATTACATTGGCTCGGTAGTTAGCATGTTCGGACGCTACGTCGATCGACGTAAGCTTGAGTCTTTGCAAATGAGCTGGCGATTTCGGTGAAGGAAAACATCGTGATGAAACCATAGTATGAAAATATATTTTTTAGATTGTTTACGTAGCTACCACCTTCAGGTTGAAGATCTGTCACCAAGCTCCTATGATGTGTTTCGGCAGCTGCACTTGAGAGTCATTCCTAAAGATCATATTATCACTTAATATCAAGTGAGATTCTCATTAATCGCTAAAACCCAAACAGAATAAATAATAATGAGAAAGTGTAATAATATATAGCTTAGATAATGATCTGGAAAGTTTTTATAGGTGGTAGAGCTACGCTCAAACTATTACTGGTTTAAGCATGAATGGGTACGGGGTAGTACCACCCTCTCACAGAAAACCGACGCGATGTAACAGTGGTAGTACTGTTGCGTTTCGTTCGGCCAGTGAGAGCGCCGGAGGCCCACATATATTAAAAGGCCGGCAACGCATTTGCGACTCCCCTGGTGCTGCTAGTGTCTATGGACGGCGGTGATCATTTACCATCAGGTGACCCACCTGTTCGTTTGCACCCTATAATATGAAAAAAAAAGTATGCTCTCTGCCAAATCATAGTGTCATTAAAATCAGTTCAGTAGTTTTGGAAATTAGCCCGAACAAAACGTAAAATATTCAATTGTCAATTCAATTGTCATATGACATGTTATACATATACTTCTTATATATGTTTAGATTGTACTAAAATCGCAATATGTGTTATCTTAGGAAGATGTATAGATAATCTTTACAGATTAGACTTATGTATGACTAGCTGTTGCCCGCAGCTCCGCATGTATTTTTTTTATAATAGTAAATTACTTATTATAAGATCAGCTATCTGTTAGTGAAAGTTCCGTGAAAAATGGTTCAAACGTTTTGGAGATAGCATTGCAAACGAAGCCATGGGTAAAAGCTAGTCCAAAATAAAAAAGCTTTAATTACTTTTTATAACGTTAGCTATCTGTCAGTGAAAGTACCATGAGAATAGGGTCCAATCGTTTTGGTGATAGTACTACAGACGAAGCTACGGATGACAGCTAGTCTAAAATAAAGTAGCCTATGTCACCCGCTGTAATTTTAACTATTCGTCAGTGAAATTTCTGTCAAAATCTGTCCAGCCGTTTCGGAGATTACCCGGAACATACAGACAGACAGACAGACAAAAACTTTAAAAATTGTATTTTTGTTATTAGTATCGTGTATACGTTCATATCCAATCAGTAAAAAGTAGTTATTTTGATTTTCATTATTTTTTTACATATAGATAGCGTCCTTCATGAGAACTTCAAAAATGTAAAAAAATGATTTGTGAAAATCAAAACACAATACAATAAACATAAGAGAAATTAAAACACAGTGTTATCGTATTACGTATTTACTAAAATATCTAAATACAATTTTATACGATTTTATTATTATATTATAATTAATTAACTAGTTATCTGGCCTGGCTTGGTACGGGTTCATTATCAAAGAAAATTAGACTAAATCTTCCCTTTACAATACGACTATGTCATTAAATAAGATAGAACTGAACATCAATCTGTCAATATTTTTAAAGATCTTCGAAGGTACTATCTTCAATCTCACTCATTACTTCCTTTTTTATGTATAAACAATTTGTTTTACACAAACCTTGCCCTGACGAATACAACAAATAAGAATTAGCTAAATAGGCGCAACCGTTTTGAAGTAACGCTCATATATAGATTTGGACAATAGATTTTTATATACTACGTCCGCGTGGAATTTCAATTCTAGGCACAGTGATTAATAAAACCATAGATAAAAAAGCGTATCAAAACTCGACATCGACCCTTTGTGAACGATTTTGTTCTTCGAGGCGTGGCGCGGCACTACAATGTCTAGTAGTCGCTCATACTGTGAATGTATAATTCTGACTTTCTATACACTGTGTGGTACTCACAACAACAGTCAGTATTGGCAAAATCTGTCCAGCAGCTTTTGCGTGAATTGCTTCTCTTTTGAGTTTTCTTATAAGTAAGATAAATATAAATACGAATGCGATATATATGTAAAACATATATGTTCTATATGTTATACCGGTGTATAATCAACCACCATACCAAATTTCGTCAAAATCTGTACAGTAGTTTTTTGCGTGATGCGCGTACAAGCAACAGACAGACAGACAAAAATTCTAAAAACAGTAGAAATGCGTTATGTCATTGATTCTCAGAGCCCCAAAGTATTTTTCTTAAATATATTTAACTAGCGGCCCGCTCCAGCTTCGCACGGGTATAAAATATATAGCCTATGTCATTCACTGAAAAAATGATTAAAATCGATCCAGTAGTTTTGATTTATACATTACTGCCCGTGGCCCGCACGCGTTAAATTTGGAGTAACCTCAAAAATAACAGTATTTCTCCACTGTTTAATTTATGTTATTATACATATAAACCTTCCTCTTCAATCACTCTATCTATTCAAAAAACCCGCATCAAAATCCGTTGCGTAGTTTTAAAGATTTAAGCATACATAGGGATATAGGGACAGAGAAAGCGACTTTGTTTTATACTATGTAGTGATGTACAGGTTTCGTATCATTAGCTTTTTATTATATTTATATAAGATATTGAAATGAAACCAACAGAAATTAATTACTAGATCAAACTTCTACTATAGTTCTGTATTGTGCCTCTTTCATACCTGCATATATTGCGAAGAGGTTTTGTCAATGCTCACTATAAAATAAGGTGAGAAGACATTATTATCATGCGTCGTAAACTATCAGGCAGCGTTATACATATCAGGGGAGTAAGTTAAGTCAGATGCAAAATACACGTATGCATTCGTGAAACATGCATGGTCATACATGAATTTTTCACGAATTCATATGTGTATAAAATGGATAGATAGCTTAGTCTCGACAGAAGGGTAAACTCTGCGACAGTTTAAGCCGAGGCGCACTGAGTGCCCTTGCGCTGATCGCCTAAACAAATCGGGTGAGTGCCTTATGCGCTCCCCGTAGTAGTCCGGTGAAACTGTAGCGGCCTTAACAAACCAACAGTGTTGTCAGTTCGGAAAAAAAATATCAGGGGAGTTTAGCAGACGCGACACTAATTTCAAATTATTCGAATGAGACAGCCTTTAGTCAGTGCCTTTACCAGAACAACTTTTGACGACAAATTTAGCACAAAAAATTTTCGAAGCGTTGTCACGCAGTTATGTGAATGGCGTTACAGTTGCTGCTGTCGAGTCAATAAATAAAACCTACATTAAATAAAAATAAATTTATTTCAAAAGATAATTTGTACAAATGTAAATAGATTATCAGTTAGTTATCAGTTGAATCTTTATCCACGTCACCAGCACAGCATGCAACTAAACAAGGGCACATTATTGGAAAACAGGCGATTAACGGGCTTAGTATGAACGGACATGACACAACGCAGAAAGGAATGAAGCAACACATCTGAAACGATACTAAACATCTCGTTTCACTATAAACCACACGTGTTCACACTAAGCTTTTAAATTTATCGTACTCGATATTATTGTATTTATTGAAGTTGTATCCCACTGTAATCTTCATTTGTGAGTAATTCTGTTTAGTTTAAAAAAATTGTTGTCATATTCTTCAAAGAGTACTTATCAAAATAACGATTTCAACTTGTACAAAAAGTTATATAGTTCTAATTTGATCAAAATGTTATTATCTGATTTAATATGTTCAACATGATTTATATTACAAATAAGCTTAATTTCTTCTGTTCTGATTAAGCACGTTTACAAATAAGCTTAATTTCTTCTGTTCAGATTAAGCACGTTCACAAATAAGCTTAATTTCTTCTGTTCAGATTAAGCACGTTTCAGTTTGAACGTTTATTGAATAATGTTTTACTCTCAGAGGTATCTTTACTCAAATGTCACCTTGCTTCTTCTCGTCGGGTACGATACAATTCATGCAGCAGTCACAGCAAGGTATACAAGAAACAAACGGACTGACAAGTAATGGTAAAATATAAACAAGAAGACACATCTGCTTTTGCTTTTTCTTTCTCTGGTTCTTGCAATATTCAATCTACAATTGTTTATTTATTTCTATTACAAAATCATATCCGTGATTTATAATTTAAAAATATTCAGTATAACGTTGAATTATTTAAGAAAAATAAGATCGACAACTTTACGTAGATATTAATTACGCTTCTTAAAGTTTTATAAGTACATGACAAATTTTATAAAGGATCGTACGAACCAACGAAGCGGCATGAAGTCGAAATTAAATTGAAAAATCAACTCCTCTCTCGCAAATGATATTCTTGGATATGCGCCACGTGAATTGAAAGTTGGTTTTACTGCTTAGCGACTTGCAGCATTCCGCAGATTTGTGCGGGAATAATGAAAAACTGTTAATTTAAACCAAATACTACTTTTAGAAGAGCGTTCGCGTTGAATTTACTGTATAATTAAACGGGCACGTTTACGTTTCAACATGTGACATTTTTAGACCATAACGTTTTTTTTTTTTGGTTTCTGCTTTTTCTATCCTAAGAAAAAGGCAAAAAGGTATCTACACAATGCAGCCAATTTAGCCGTCAATTCATTATGTCAATATTCTAACAACATGACAGCTCCCTTGTTAGAAGTGTTAGAACTTTCGATAGAATTTTTATGGCATTTTAGAATCCATACTCTGTGGAATTATTTCCCATCCATTTAATCTGTGCATAGTAATATTAATAATAATCCCGCCAAAAACTTCTTAAATCATAGATTAAAAGCAGACTTAACACATATTAACAATTGTATATACCTACTTGTAAATAATACTACAGTTATATTTTCAATCATTTTTTAAACATAAAACGAGAAATTTAGAACAATAATTAAGTAATTCTGAGGGAAAGAAATACAATAATTATTTACTTTATTATTTTAATTTTAAATCAAAATACACTTACAAATAATCTATATGATAGTATTTGATCGAAATTTTTGGCGAAATTTTAAATTGTCATGTAGTGGCTCTTACTTTTTATTCGTAAACTTGCATTATTTAACTTTGTATTGTGTACTATTGGTAGTATTTTACGTAAATAATATAATAATAATAATATAATTTGACACAAGTGTATTGGATACATAATACGAAATACGAATACATAATATAATAATGTAAACTCTCCGGAAAGTTTTAACGAGGTGTCCACCATTTTGTTAGAAGACAGATCATAACAAGACTCTTTGTGGAACAGAATAATTAACTACTTGATAATGGCTGTTATAAACTTCAGTAGTGAGGATTATTTGTCGAAAGAAGAAGGAGAATCTTTGGACATAGTTATACATTCATAAAGTAATTTAACTAACTGAAACCCGCAACGTCGTCTGCTTTGTTCATTATTTTAACAATATATTTTATTTACACAGGATAAAACATAAAATATATTTTGTTTAATATTTCTGTGGTAAGCAATGTTATCTGTTTACTACCCCTCTCCTGCGTATGCACATCAGACTGTTTGCCTCGCTTCATAGATCGATTAATGCGTAGTGCTTTTAAAATTTAAAAATCTTATATAGAATTGAGATATCGTGATAATTTTTCTCTACATAATGGTTAAGTGTATAATAAGAAAAAGTGGAAATTGCTTTAGCAGACTTTTCTTACAAGATTTTATTATATTTTAGGTAGACATTTACGTAATTTATCGTATGAGAAAGACGTTTTAAGCTGCAATGCATTCAGGAACCTGACCGGACACGGGTGCTTCGGTTGGTATCTGCACCGGATAGCACGCAGGGAGCCGACCGCCGCATGCCATGAGTGTGGCGCTGAGACGGACACTGCGCAGCATACTCTTTCTGAGTGTGCTGCGTGGGAGTCTCAGCATCGTGCTCTGGCTGCGGCAGTGGGGCGCGATTTGTCGCTGCCGAGCGTGGTCGCGGCCAGGCTCGGCAGCGAAGCCATATGGAATGCAGTGACCTCCTTCTACGAGGAGGTCATCTCGCAGAAGGAGGCGGCGGAGAGGGTCCGTGAGGAGAATCCTCTGAGTGACCCTCTCCGCCAACGCAGAGTCGGTGGGAGGGGGCGGCGTTTTGTCCGTCTCCTTCCGCCTCCGTAGCCAAGCCTGGGGGGATGGGTCGGGGGGCTCATCTCCCCATTGCACAGGTTCGGTTGACGAGGAGGGAGCGGCTGGTGTGTACCCAGCTTGCCCCCCATTATTAAGACGATGCCCGGCGGACACCTTCCGCTGGGAAAGCCGCTGAGGTGACATGGTGATAGCACTGCACGATCCCATGTCGCCTCAACCAAAGTGGCGGTCGGTACACCGTGGGGTTTTAGTGAGTAAGAGTTTCACATTACCCACTCTCTCCCCCGAGAAGGTGGCGTGTCCACGATGGATTTCCCCACGTTAATAAAAAAAAGGGCTGTCAAGTGTAAACAAAAAAAAGTTCTGTAGCAATATCATGTTAATATATTATAAAGAAGCAGAACAAACCAATTTTTTTTCTTTGTTTTCTGATTACCTATTTATTAGTTGTACATAAAAATATATCTTAGCTACATGTGCTAATTTGTTTAAAAATAAATGAAGCTATATTAAGTGGTAACCGCGTTATATAATACTGTTGGAACAGGTTGACAACCCTACAGACTAGCTTTTGCTTATCCCTCAGGAATAGTGCTCTTTTTCTCGATAAACTGAGAACGTGTATGCAAAATTCAGATGCTGACACCAAGATATAGAAAACAAACAACGTTTACAATGCGTCATCTAGTGGTAAACTTTTAAACACGACAAACTTAGAAGTGGTGACTGGCCGGCTCTCAAATACAGCTACCGGAACACATCTAAAGGTGTTTGGAGACAGATTTTCAACTTTTTTGATTACGCAGGCTAAGAACAAGTCCCATCGTGAAGTATATCGGTATATTGTAAGTTTATGAAAGTATTTAAAAAATAAGTACTGTGAATAAAGATGCCGCTTTACAAACTAAAATGCTTTAAATTTCGTATAATTGTATACGTGCATCGTAAAGAATCCTTTTCACCATTCCATTTTATTTAACGTACCAAAAGAAGTGCTAGTAGTAACTTTGATAAATAACATTGTTACATCAAGTAAATTAAGTGTCCCTTTTATGTGAATTATTTTAATTTAATAACAACTTAAAGTTTTTCCGTTCTAATGTAGAGAAAAAGAAAGAGAAGAAGAAACTGCTCCGATTTGTTTTTTGTAACTGACTATACGCTCTTACCCTGACGGGCCTTCACAGGATCACCAAAAGTTTTGGTTGAGCTCTTTCTTACGCAGGTCAGCCATATAGCAACCAACTAGGTCAAAAGTGTCAAGTGGCTTGGGCTGTTTGAATACTCTGAGTAGTTTCTTTTTTCGAACTGACTACACCCTTAGTCTAACAGGGATCTACAGCTTCACCGGACTACTAAGGGGAGCGCTTAAGGCACTCATCCGATACGCTTTGAGTTGAAGCACGCATGCCCGTTTTATAGCTGGCTATCTTTACTCGACCGTAAGGCGTGGCTAGATAGCGCTACTGGCGGATGGAGTAGTTGCCTGCCCATGCCGTCCCAACTGAAAGCGGTGGACGGTACACCGTGCGGTTTTAGTCCGTGCGAATCGGACATAACCCATTCTCTCCCCCGGGAGGATGGGTATCCGTTAGGGATTTCCCCACGTTAATAAAAAAAAAAGAAAAAAAAGTTGCCTCAACGGGCTTGACTATGGCGATGCTTCCGGTAGCAGCATCAGGCATTACGTATGGCAGTACTTCCGGTGACAGCACCGTGACGCAATGCAATGGCAGTGCTTCCGGTGTATGTCGTTACAAAACTAATATTTATAAACTCGATTCAGTTTGTTGACTTTGGATATTACCCTATTTATTATATTCTATTATATCTAATGAAGACCTCGGAATATTTAGATATATTCAAAAAAAATAACCTTCAGTATTAGTCGGAGTTTCTTTTATTTCAATTAATATTCGACAAAATGTCGTTCTACATTGCAACTTCGGTTCAGTCATTTCCCAGTACAGCCGGTTCATGTCCTCGAAATATATACATAAATCTAAAACCGAATTTTCAATCAAGTTACGTGTAAGTTAGACATTTCCCAGGAGGTTGGCGCTCTAACTTACTGCCCTTGTATGCCGTACATACGGTCGCGTCCTTTCGCGAACATATTGTGGAAGGATTTTTAATTTTTTACTCTTATTTTTTTCTTGATCTCGCTGTAATACGGCTGAGTGTCTTAAGCACTCATCTGAAAAGCTCGATGAAGTTGTGAAGGTTCATCAGACGAACAATGGATAGAAAAAGAAAGAATTGTCTTTGTGTAGACTAAACTCCGTGATGTAGCTACGTTGCATTAATACTGTTTTTAACTTCTTTTGCGTAAAATAAAGTTGGCACAAACGTTTTATCCGATATACAATTGTTATCTATTACAGCCGTGTGTAGTATATTACAACTAAAGCAACATAACAATAAAGTTCTGATTGTGCCAATATGTACAGACAAAGTTCTGCTTCTTGCTGACTTGTGGCTCGACTAACTTCCAAACTATACTGTCCAGCGTAGAATAATTTAATTTTTTATTGTAATTTATGTTCTAATCTACTTAAAAATAATAGATAGACAATTCCTAATCACCATCATCATTTCATCAGCTTGTAAGAGGATCTTCATCCGCATAATGCCGAAGGAAAGTATGGGCATAATCATCACGCCAGCTCAAGACGTACTAGTGATCTGAAACTTTGAGAAATCTACAGTTCTATATCTGCTCACATAGGACGGTATTACTAGAACATTTCTCAGGTTCGAGTTTCTTACAGATATTTTTCTTTACCGTCAGCCGATAGTGTTACTAATTTAAATTAGTAAATGTACCCAAATTTAGAAAAAAAATCGTTGGTTACTGCCTCGGGATTCGAATCTGCGCATATTGAATTAATATACCTACTACTGGTAAAACCACTCGACCAACAAAGCATTAGTCTTCCTAATGGAGTTTTATAATTTATAAAGAATAATGTCTGATAAGTGGAGGAATTAAGTACTATTGAGGTATATCTATAAGTATTCAGGTTATAAATTCTATAGAAAAACATTTAATGTTTAATTATACAATTTTGATATTTATTTAAAAATACATATGAAATGAAATGTAATTCAACGTACAATACACTTTTATTTACATTGTTCAAAATGCCCTCCCCTATTTTGAATACATACCAATAATCAATACGGTCAGTCATGGATCGCATCACGAACTAAATTCATATCTTTTTCCGCCGCAGCTTTAATCTGACATGCTCGGAGATACTACAAATTCTGATGAGGTTTAGTGCAAACTTTCTCCTCCAAAAGTGGGCATTTCATGTAATCTAGTGGGTTTATATTTGGATTAAAAGAGGGTTAGTCTTTATGCCCAACGAAGACAATTCTATGGATGATCTGTCAATATTTCGTCTACCATGCCTTATGAGTTGACGCAGCATCCTGCTGGAATATCCAGTGTTTCTTTTCAAATATTGTTTGGGATAGAGGTTTCGCTGTTTATTGGGATGCTGTTTTGGTACTCAATAGTACTGGTTTTCACAACGTTTTTACAGAAAAACACATCAGTCAAGCCGGAATATGAGACTCCAAGCCAAGCCACGAATAACCAAGGATAATGGCATCGCTGGACCCTCGGAATACGTGCACTCGCTTCTTCACTGTTGTGAGAATACACCTTATCATTTTCTTTGTTATAACTTTTTTGGATGTTAATTTTTTTGTCGTTCGCAATCAAAATTTTTGCAGTATTTATTTCCCGCGATTAGGTAACGCCCTAAGAAAACTCGAGATCTTTCCAGTTTTTTTTTTAGCTCGTTTAAATAATGCCTTTTCTTTTTAAGATAAGCTCGTAGTTTCAGGTCTTCATTTAACACTCTTTTGATCGTGGTTGGGCTTAGCTCATCTGAAGAGTTAAGATTTTTTGCTTATGTACGGGATTTCGTTACATTCGTGCCTTCGCTACTTTGATGAATGCTGTTGTCCTAACTGTGCGAGTTTGGCCGGTCCTCTTACGATCTTCGAAGCATGAACCTTCAGTGTACCGTTTGATAGTGGCATAAAACTACGGTTTAGTTTTATTTTCAATTTTTACGGAATGTTGAAAATCTATCTTGGGGTGTAACCACAGCGGTACAACCCGATAATCGTGATTTTATTTTCCTTTCGTGACCACTCCATTTTTAAAAATGACTTTGTTTTTTTTATTTGCGGAAAGCGCGAACGTTCTATTTTCGAAATTAGTCGAAGTATATCTGGCCAGTTATAGAAAATAATAAGGTTGTCACAGAACTTGACCAGATTAAGTAAACGCAGGACTGTGCACACAATATAATGGAATACCAACCTAAATTTTGATTAAGGCGTTATCGACTATTGCTATTAAATGATCAGTTACCGCCCGTTTATAATTCTCTAAGTATAAGTTATAGCACTCATTTGTATAATCCCATATAGAACTATATATGAAGGACGAACTTCTGTGCCTTAGCTTAATAATTGTTAACATTTTTCTAAATGTCAGATTTTGTACACATTATTTTATTGTACGGGTATAGATTGCATTTGTAAATTGCTCTAAATACACGATGTGTCAGCCTGGTTACACAAGCCGTGGTCTCGAAACGACTATTATAATGCGGTGTCTTTATTATAAAATATTATATTATTAATTTAACTATTCATATCGAACAAATGTAGAACCAAAGTATAGCTATTTCAACTTCATGTCACGTTCCCATGGTTTCCATTATGCGTTACTTGATAACAATAAAACAACATAAGATTTAAAGATTAAAATTTGTATATTTGGTACTTCGTATAATTTTTCATTTACATTTTTTAAATCGATAAGTATTATTTTATTAATAATCGTATAATTTTAGACGATTATAATACTAATAATTTATTATAATATAAAGAACAATACAAACATAACGTATTATCGAAATTTACCATTTCAAATAATAAGATAACAAATTTAGCTATATTTTTAATAATAGGTTACAGAATCTACAAGTGTCTAGTTTATTATAAATACATTTTATATAAACAACTTTTATTGAACAAGTTTCTATTTAGTTATATAATACTGAATAGCTTATTTATTATCGGATTTTAGTAGTGAAGAGAATGTCAGTATTTTCTTTTTTATCTGTGCTTATTTTATGTTCTGTAGTTAACATGGATTTGATGAATAAGTTCTTGATAAAAATTGTAAATCATTAAAATCTTAATAAGCAATTTAGTTCAGTGTAAGTCGCTGTCTGAGTAAAATTGATTTTTTTTTTATTTTCTAGTTATTACTATCGTTGTCGAGTAGGTTATAATTACATTATATTGTGTGTCTGTGATTATTTCAATGTTTTAACAAGATGGTGGCCTCTAGTTAAAATATTCCAGGGAGTTTTTGTACCATCTCAGAATTCATGCTTCACGATATTATTACCCATCCACATCAAACGCGTACAATAAATGAACTAATGTTATGTAATGTAAAATTCCACTAATATTACAAAATATAGTGTCAAATAACACAAGACTGGGAATAGAATATAAAAAACTACTACATGACAGACTAAAATCCCGCCAAAAATTCAAAAATGGTGGTTAACGTATTTTTTTTTATTTCTTTTTTGTATTTGACTATATAGCTTGAAACTTCAAAACTTGCAACACTGGACGTCAAATTGCAGGGCACAATGTTAGTAATCTGCTGTTATAAACAAAAGCTGAATGGATATTAAAGTTGACGAAAATACAATTATTTTACGATACATTCAGTGTTTTGTGTATGTAGTAATGAAAAAACACAAATGAAAATTAAATAAAGTGCTTGAAAATTGTGATTAATATACGTGACATTCTAATTTTTTCCACCTTATTAAAAAAAAATAGTTTTAGCAATTACAGAAAATACAAAAATAATATTTTTTTGTTCAGTAATTTGTTTAGCAAAGTTAGTATGTAATTTACATGATAATAAAGATTAAATTTAAAGTTTAAATATTCTCTGTTCACTACTAAAATACCCAATATTTATAGTTTTATAAAACGTCCTAAATATTCTCTAAATAAGAAGTCAATGTTTTAGAATATATTAATTTTTTCTTATATTTCTTAAAAGACTGTACAAAAACCTGTTTTTGAAAAATTTGCCATTATTTAAACAATAAATATTTACATTGTAGTACGAAAAATTATTGCGATACAAAAACGAATGATAAATTGTTATTAATTACGATTCGCCTTTTAATAAATATTAATTAGTCTATGGTTGCTTTCGACAGAAGAAACTTTCATTAATAATAAAATAAACGAGCTATTTCCAATATTATTACAATTAAATTACAAATTTATCATATACGATTTATAAAAACTTTTAAGATCAACAATGCTAAGTAAAAAAAGTTTATTCATTTTTTTTTTTTTTATCAGCACATAGTTTGTCAACAGAGAACAAAGATCTAAACGTCATTGATACAAGTAGCGATAAGTCAGTCGTGATAATTAAATAGCAACGTAAAGTCGTTCGTAAAACGTTTATGTTACGATACGTAAACGTTAAAAGAACGAGTAAAAAAAATCAGCTTTTAAAACTGATCTTGGTTAAGAATCTTCACAACCAGCAAGGGCTCTGTGCTCGATTGTGGAGGTTCTGTATTAATTTAATAACTATAACGTGGTTACTCCGCATTAACCAAAAAAGAAAAAACTTTCTTCTAAAACAATTATAACGGTAATATAGTTTATATCATTTAGACCACACATACATTGGAAGACTATATATATGAGATTTGTTATTTATTTTGAAAACTATGACTCAAAATAGGTATATCTTACTAAAATTCTATTGCTTCTGAATTTATTATTAATAATTTTTTATTATAAATCTAAGTTATAATTAGGGCAATGGTGTTGCATTTTATTAACATTTTTTTTTTATTATTTTCAACTTAAAAATTACGTATAATTCTTCTGTAATAGATATATTTAAACGAAGAACTCTAATTATACATCAATTTAGAATTAAATTGTCGTTGTTGTTCAATTTATAGATTAGAATGACTATAGTAATAATAATAATTATTATTTATTTACTTAATCGCGTAGAAAATTGTGAAAATATTTACAGCGTTATTTTTAAATATGAGAGAAAAGATTTAAATCTATGATCAGTCGTAGGTACAGTTGAGAACTTATCTTAAAGAACGTAACAGCTTCGAGTATTTGAATTAAAATCTAATCATAAGTTCTATTTTACACAGAGAGGAGTAATCAAAACGAGGAATTAAATATTCTGCTAAGGTTTATTTATTTGTTTGTTACCGCTAAATTTCGATAATTGTTAATGTTTACATTATCTGGATAATCTGTAACTAATTTGTGATGCTAATAAACGGAATTAAAGGGATTTCCACATTTATCGCCGCTCGCGCCAACCTATCCTAACCTAGCACGTCTCTGATAAAACGTTAACAATGATAGAATTTGCACCCAACGGCGTAAATCCACACCATCGAAATGAGAAAGGAATATCAGCACTTTAACGGACTTCCATATTTAATCTGTACATTACTTACATAATCTGTAAAATAACAGATTTGTGCACTTTAGCGGTAACAATACAATTTAACATATTTTTTTTTTACAAATGATTCAAAGAGAAAGCTACTACATTGCTGCTCCTTATAATAAATATTATTGACTCTACATTTTTTTTATAATACTTAAAAAAAATGATTATCATTTATTCAGTTCATTTCGTAAAATGAAGATATTGAAGGAACTTTATACACATTTATTTACTTCTAAAAAAAATCGCGTATACATACATATATTATACAATAAAATCTATTAAGTGAGTAACTATTCATAAGATTTAGAAATTATTATTATTTATTTTTATTACAGGAAGTATTTGGTGTTCATTTTTGGTTGTAATACACTAAAATTAGATTATAATAATTTACATCTTATGTCTTACTAATTACAACATTTACAAATAATATATATTTTTAAAATATGGTAAAAATTATATACAAACAAAAAAATATAAAAGGAATACAACGCGCATCGCGATGGAAGTGAGCGACGCAGGAAAAGTGCATTTTAAGACATTTTATTGTTGTTTTAAAATTCGTTTTGATACGGTAAGAGAGGAATTTGTGATTTTTTTTTTATGTACACAAAATTTCTACTTCATATTTTAGGAATTGTTTGAAAATATACATATTATATTTTAATACATATCTGTTGTATCATTCACAAAAAAAAAATATGATGTCAATCATTATGTTGAGATTTGTTACAACACTGAAATGAGTTAAACTCGTTAAATTCTAACATTCGAAATATTCACTTGATAGAGACAAGATGAAGATTAATTGTCAAAAGAATAAAATTCCATAAAGAGGAATTATGTCATTAATAAATATATATATTTTAAAGATAAATAAATGATTTCCCACGATGTAAACGTATTTCAATTTTCCATAAAAATGAATAGATATTGATTTTTAGTTGGAATCCAGAACATGTTACGGCACATCAGGAGATTATCCGAATACCATTTAGTTTCCAATAATAAATATAACACATTCAAAGACAGAAACCACTGATGAGTATTCTTTGGATTTTTTGTATTATTCAAAACAACATTAAACTTTTTCAACAGATGTTATAAAATATTTAGGAAGTTAATTATTTTCCTTTGTAAAATAACGCAAAGAAGCGTTCCCGCCGTCTTCCTTTGACCCGGTAATGAAAAGAATAACGAGTATTTTATCTCTTCATAGTTAATTTTAAATATCAAGAATGGCGTTCCCGACACATCCAGTTTGATTTAAAACATTTTTCGTAATTAGTGTGCATATTTATATGATAAATAATACCTACAATTTGCATGGGAATTGCTCTTCTCCTGTTGGTCATAGGGTGAAGTTAGATAGAGTATTATTTTTTATTTAATAAATTTGGTATAGCATACGAGAAGAACTTTTCAAATCTGACTTGTACTTTAAGAGATAAATGCCTTTAAACGAACAACTCCTTGAATTTTATATTAGTTTTTTTATTTCCCAACATGTCCAGTATAAATTATTTCGTCTATTTATGTGATTAATAATATGTTTTCTATTTTATTAGACAATCATGTAGAAAATAGTAATGGAATAGAATGTATCATTAAATCTTTAGAGTACTCATTGACTACAGCTTTTGTCGCACGAATACGAAATTAAATAAATAGTGGGTTTTGCGAAAATGTTATCATAGGAATATAATTCTGTTATTTCTTAATTCGCTAGTATATAGTCAGAAATAAAAATTATCATAATTTCGTGCTTTTTAAATTTCCCACCGGTATTTTGCATTTATGCGAGGGAGATGAAAAATATCTATAAGGTTACAATTGCAAATATTTAATAACTTTAAATTGATAAAATTGGATGTGAATGAATGTAATAAGTTATGAATACGTCTCTGTTTTGAATAAATTAACATAGTAATATAATGTTTTCTACGTATTTCAAGCATATGGGTAATCGTGTAAGGTTATAATGCTGAGAAGTTAAGAAAGTTCTGGAAGCAATTAAGATCATTTGATGGTGATAGTTTGGAACTTACAGATAATATATATACTGTTGTATCGTCTTTGGTATATTTGAGGGTAAAAATATAGGAATATTGTCAGTTAGTTGTTATTTATTTTTCTATGACTAACAGATAGAATTGTAGACTATTATTGTATAAAGTAATAAAAATTATATTATCTCACTGTGACAAATTTCCAGTAATAATTATGGGATTTATATTTGAGACCAACTATATAATGACAACTTCCGGTAATAATTATCGTATTTATATTTGACAAACTATATATGTACAACTTCCGGTTAATAATTATCGCATTTATATTTAATCAACTATATATTGACAACTTTTGGTAATAATTTTCGGATTTATATTTGACCAACTGTATATCGATCATTTTTTTGTCTAATGGTATATATATATTATTTGAAATGATTTTATAATATTGTCGTTTAAAAAGCAAGCGAAACAAATGAAGTATTTGCAAATACTGGATCCTACAAGTAATTTAAGTTATAAACTACATTTCAGAATGAATGGAACTTAAAACTATTATAAATTCCTTGTCTATGTAGTACATCAAAGGAATTATTTATATTCATAACTATTAATGTTTCAAATCCGTTAGTAGCTTTGCAGTTCTGTTATTATTAAGCACTCACAGAAGCGACGGTACGCGGAATTTATTACTATATTTATTGAGGAAAGTCCGCTATTTTCTTTAATATTTAGTTATTTAACGTCCAAAAAACTGTGTTCATTTATCAAAAATTGATATGAACCCTGGTAAATGTGAACTCAACATGTAGAAAGTAAGAAAAAAGTATTTCATAACATTAACAAAAAAAAAATTTTTTTTTTCTAGTAGAGGCCAAAGAAACACATAGGGATTATATCAAATTTGAAACGTAACGTAAATTATTACAAAAATAAAGTATGCGATACAAAGGGCAATGTTATTTAAAATTTTACGCTGATCAGTTCAGTAGCTAAGGCATGAAAGTATAACAAACAAACTTACTTTCGCATTTATTATATTCGTAAGGGCTAGTAAGAATTACGATAGAAGTGATCTTTTACTATAATAAACGAATAGAAAGTAGCTCTTTTAAATCCACTGCAGAGCATAAGCCTCCTCCCTTTTAAACTATTATTTTACAGAAACGAATGGTCTGTGTCAGTCTTGTACAGGTTTTCCCTCACAAGATGTATGATGTCGACTCATTTTGCTATTGGTCTTACCACACTTCGCTTGCCCTCTCTCGGTCACAACTCGGTCAGAAAATATACTCTCGCGTGATACAAAATAATACTGTCATAACAATTATACATGTATATATTGTGTTGTTTATAACATATTAAATTAGCTTTGTTTTTCTATAGATTTTTACTTATATACATATATTTTAATTGATCTATTCATAAAACTATAAAGTACAATTAATTAGATAATACAATGTAGCCTTAGTAAAAAAAATATTAAATATCTGCCTGTTTGTTTGTTACCTTTTCATTGCTAAAACTCTGAACAAATCGCAACGAAATTTACAATAAAGATATATACGCTACTTATCGTCTTGAAAAGCACCGAAATGAAGTCTTGGAATAAGTTCAATTGTTACAAATTATTATTGTTACAATATTACCAACAATTACAAATTTGTTACCAATCAATCAAAATTAATACTTCTGTGAAAGAGATTAGCTTAAAATAATTCAAGGGATATTGTAAAGGCCCGGTGCTGCACGTCGCTGCGCCAGTAGGATCCTGTTCGCGACGCACGTGTAACAGCACAGGTAAGCTAAACATCACTTGAACAGTATCCTCCTAAATGCTCTCCTAAAATCCTTATTAAAAATCGTATATATAACAGGGTTCAATACTGAATTCATGTAGCCCAACCAGAATGCTATCGCGAAAGCGCTCGATGGAATCACGCACTTCCTGCACGCTGCTTTAAGGATATAAAGAAAGAAGAAAGGCAACCAACAAGCTATAAAACTACCCATAATTAAACCTAAGATTAACGTCGCGCGCTTCTCTTTCTTCCGCGCTATCCTCTTCTTCTCTCTCTCGGGGTCGCGAGGTTTGTGCGGTTTTGGTAACGCAGGTTCCGTCTCGCTGTTCTTCGGTTGGGACTTCTCTTGTCTTCTGTCTGTCTTTTTGAAGATGCGTAGTTTTAAAGGTTTGACGCCGCCACACCGGCTCACGACTCCGGAGTCGGACGAGGACGGTTCCATCTCGGAGACCATGTCCGCGTCGATGGCGACACTGGGTGCTCTGGTCCTGGCTTGCTGAGCTTGAAGTTCTCCATTCACTGATAGTGTTGAGCTTCTAAGCGGGCAGGAAGCTAGAGGGTTTTTTGTGACTTGCGCTGATGTTACTACCTATGAATAAAAATAAATATGTACTGACAGCATAAAGGTAAGCGTTTCAAATAAACAGGTAAGACTTTGACAACAATATTAATACGTAGCATAGTGTGTTAAAACATTATAGTCAGAGCAATGTTTAATTATCTTTTATAAAACTATAACCAACAAAGAAGTAGAGGAATATTAAATCATCATAAAGAAGAAATTTTTTAAATATATGGCTGTTAGAAATACCAAAGAAGTTAAGAATGTAAAGAATCATATATGTTTATATGTTTAAGAAGAAGAAGAGTTGACAGCTGATAGAAGAGTGAAAGGCAAAAATTATTTATTTCTTTGACCCTATTTAGATGTGACGGAGAGGGAGGGGGGATATAAGTAGATGATAAAAGCTAGTAGCAGAGCCTATAGTACAAAATTAATGTTTAACCAATAAATAATAACCAATTACCATATTAAGCAATAAAATAAATTAACTATTATACAAGGATCTTTCCAGGAAAAAAATATGGGACTAATTATCAAACCTATATTACCTATATTATGTACTAGCTGATGCCCGTCTAATTCATTGGGTATTAAAGATAGCATAGGGTCAATAAAATCCAAAAAAATAAGTAACCTGGAACTTTCTACGAAAAATTTCGCCTCAAATGGTCACAGTACTATGGCGAGTCTCAAAAGAAGTGTATTTTTATTATATAAACATTTAGATATAGATAAATTTGCTACGTATTTATATTTCCCTCATGAAGTTCTCTTTCACTGTCAGCTTATAGTGATAATGAAATTCAAATTTGTTTTTATATTAAAATTGATTGATCCTTGCCGAGGTTTTGAACCAGTAAACCATTAATAACTGAGCATCGACATTTTTTTTGAACCATTAAAACATTAATAACAACCAATTGAGCATCGACATTTTTTGAAATAAAGACGCTTACTTTCAAAGTATCCTTCCTTTCGTCTGGTGGCGGTGGAACGAGTTCTCCCGCTTCACTGGTTGATATATCGGAGGCCAGATCGCAGGTTACTGTAGGTATTTGAACTTGAGGTGTTTCTATTGTTGATATATGCCCCTCACTGCAATAGACATATATTTTAAAACAATGGCAAGGGATTCTTAATTTCTATTCTATATTCTAGGTTTCATCACAATAACACGTTTGCTTTTCAAAAAGGAAAGGGATTTAGTACCGATTACAAATTTTAGGCTAAGGTCCAGACCTTAACTATATATGCCCAGGCACATATCAGCAAAATTTAAATGTTTTGTAATGTAAAAATTATACATTCATCGGTTTGTAACGAGTGTGGTAAAAATGACGATGTCTTCTATTTCTTGATGAAATACCACAGAAATACGGAGACGGTAGAGAGAAGAGTTAAGAAGTTTAATATTATATCCGGGGTATGTTTGTTTAACAAATCATTCTAATAGAACTGATTGCGGAGCATTCCGAAATGCTGTTTAGCCTAAATAAGTAATTTGCTTAAGATTTCTATTGTTATTTATTTTAGGTTTATGATGGGACTGTTGTAAGTAAAATGGTAACAGCCCCTAAATAAAATATAGAGAAAGAAAAACACGTATACTTGGTTCTCTGCTATGGTTGAGAGAACATACCAAAAATAATTTAGTTACAGATTTTCATTTTAAGGATAGTACCTAATTAAGTGAACACTGGAGTTAACTTGTTAATACTTATATCAAGCACATACAACTGGGGTGTAGCTAAACGCGTGTTTATGCTTATTGGTATTCTTCTACAGGAACTAACTGAACAATGTTCTGAACTAAACTGAAGAAAGAAAAGAACTGAAGAAGAAAGACTAAGAATGTGGATTTGGTTAAAAGTCCGTAAAAACTTCCTAAGCTCTTTATTTAGTATTCGATTCACTAATATTTAAAAGTAACAGTATTCTAAACAACCTTATATTATACCTAGAAGAATTTCTACCAGAACCCGGAAATATTTGATATTGATTGTTGATTGATATATATATATATATATATATACATGCGTGGTGTTGAATTTTGATAAGATGATTACAATAAATTAAAGCGATGATGTCTCAATGATCAATCGACGTAAGTTCGAATCCTTCCGAATGAGCCGGAACTTTCGCACAGGAAAAAATCCTTTAGTCGCGGCATGCAAGACAGAATAACCCAGCATTACTCCCTACCCTCATACGAGTATACTGTTCCTACAGGGGTAAGCGGACAGTATGGAATACCATTACTCTTCACGTTGTAGACTAGTTTTTCTTAACCCAAATAAAGTCCACGATCAGTTACATTTATTGTTCTGGGTATATTGTATACCCTTTAGTATCTCTCATCATTCATACGGGTATGTTCTCTCCCTTGCCCAAACAAATTCAATAATTAAATAACCTGCACCTGTCATTGCCCATTATAATATACTGTATTGAATCGTACAGCAAGATGTCGTGAAGTTTGGACGGGAATGATAATCTTTCAGCGACGGATATCATTGCCTCGGGACCTCGGATCTCGTTAACCTACAACCATTCCAGTTTTACGGGCGGAACCTTAATAGCACAACCGAGACCACATTTGTTGATTGTTTCATTCTTTTGTCTTTCAGCTAATGTAACATTAATGCTGTTGTAGTTTGGTGGACATCTAGTAAATATATCCTATATTTACTTCTCAATAAGAGTAGGAATTTCTGGCAGGATCTTAGTCTGTCATGTAGTGACTTTTATATTTATTTCATAAGTCTTGTATTATTAGACTCCTATATTTTGTGATATTGGTGACATTTTACGTAATATAGTTCGGTTATTGTGCATAAGTGAAGTAAATTGAAAATTATACTATGCAAAATGAATTTTGAGATGGTTCAAAAACTCCCTGGAAAGCTCTAAAAAGAAGGCCATTGTTTTGTTAGAACATTGAAATTATCAAAAGACATTTGCAGTATTATTACCTATTCGACAATGGCAGTATTCATCTAAAACACTATTAAAAAAATAAGGAGTAAAATAAAATAATCGGAAATTGAAGAACTTTCGAAGTTTTTAACTTTTAGGAATGTTTATAATGATGACGATGTCATAATGATATAATGAGGAATTGAGAATTGTATTAAATGTACGGATGTCATAGTTCTTCTTCTTCTTCTTTATTTTTTTTGGCTCCGTCACGGTTTGTGCACTAGCCAGTGTCAAGTAACAAGATTTTGCCAAGTAAGTGTCTTGCGATAGTTATAATGTTCTAACAAGATGGTGGTTTCCTTGTTAGAACTTTCCATGGCGTTTTGGTGGCATCTCAGAATGCATGCTCCGTGGTATTATTTCCCATCCACTTCACTTGTGCATAATAACCGAACTATATTACGTAAAACACCACCAATATTAAAAAATATAGAGTCTAATAACACAAGATTATGAATAAAATATAAAACCACTACACGACAGACTAAGTTCCCGCCAAAAACTCATGTCATAGTTCTGTTATAGATTTATTCTGGATGACATTTCTAGTATTCGTTTCGATGTCTATGGTATAACTGTCATTACTCCGACTGGAACTCGCTTATATATCCGATAAAAACGATGAGTCGAAATTTCGAGACGATAACGTTTAAAGAAAGAGGTAAATTTCAAGCCATTTTATTTTAAGAACATGTTAGTATACGATATAGGGAGCGATAAAGTTGCAATTGTGTTTTGCGTGTTTCGCGAATTGACGTGCCATGGCGGCGGCGTCTTATCGCTTTTTATGAATCTATACACGGTGTTTGTAATAAATTTTAGATTTTTTCAGATAGGTATAGCTTTAGTTTTTCTAGGCAGTGCATGGTTTTCGCAATGTTGTCGAACATAATGGTTAGAGTTAAGTATTTCTGTTAACTACAAACGTGTTATAGAAATATACTTTAAGCTACACTAAAATTAAAAGAGATATAACATTAAAAAGAAACAGACTAGTAACCGCCATGTTATTAAGTCCTAATAAAAATACAGTATAGAGTTTTTGATATTTGTGTGATACTGCAAGATTAAATTACTTCTCATGTATGCTTTTCTATTAAATTCAACAATATCGTGGATAGCTTATGATTCAGGTTTTACTCTTAAATTTAGGTGTTATATGACATATTATAAGCAGTTAGCTTAAATAGCGTGCTTGAGTTGATTTGACACGGTGTTTATTATGTAATGATACTAGCTATGCCAGCGGCTTCGCACACGTTTGTTATTATTCTTTATCGTTGTTGTTTCTTGTAATGAATATTTGAGTACATATACCAATATTGTATAGAAATTGATACGCGCCAGCGACCGCTAGTGACAAGTCATAGCAAACTCTATCGTGTGAAAAATATCAAATATCTACGCGTAACATATTAACGGCGATTGGATGAACGGTGTAGAAGTTGATGTGCTGTTACGCCACCCAGTGGCAAGCGTTATTGTAAAATATATAGCATAAAATAAAAATATACATAAGAAAAAATATGTTGTTGGAATCTATTTCTCGCATATATATATATGTGCCAATATTTGTTTGTACTAGCCGGTTTCGCCTGAGTTGTATATTACTTTAAAAAATATTTATGTGGAGAAGAAAAAGCACATAATAAATAAATGAAAGCAAAAATAGATTTTGCTCAGAAAATTATTTGTAATCAATTCTATCCGTTTATTTCCTCTCTCATTATGCGCACCACGTCGCTTGCTCCACAGGAATAACACAACGTTGAACACATACTGCTTATGAAAATTGTAATTTCTTAAAACAAAAATAACTTTACACGAAATGAAATATGGTGAATATTGTAAATTGTAATTGTGTAAATTGTGTCTAAGTAGTCGAAATAAAAAAAAACGATATATCCATGTAGCTTTTTCGTAACGCGCGCACAGTGGCAGACCTCTATGTTTTTATTTCTATGTAACAGATATATATTGATTTACGAACAAACTTAGATAGTCATGTATAGAGTATATACAATATTTCGGTAACTTTTTAAATAGTACCTGTAAAATCCTTACTCTTCTCTTAAGTGCTAGTGGGAATTTGTTTGTTACGCTTTCACTTCCTTAACAACCCAACCGATCATCACTAAATTCTATACGCACATAGTCAGAGATACAGAAAAGAATATACAATACTTTTATTCAGAGAAAGTATTGTACCTTAAGGATATACCAAACCTTCAAAGGGTCGCGCGAAGTCACTAGAAAAAAAAACCTAAACAAATTAATGTAGTCAAATTGTATATTAACGCTAATAGCACTAATTGTAAGAGATCATTACGCCACTAAACGACTGGTGTAAACTATATAATAATTAATCATAACAAACGAGAATAATGTGCTAAGGAATGAAAATGGAAGTGCTAGACTCCTTCAATACGTTTCTCTTGGTCGACCGACACATTATAAATCATAGTATCTCGTGTAAGCTGGTTTCGCTGGCGAAATGCCAACAGCTAACTCGAGTTCAATTGATTACCTTAATTTAATAATTTATTTATTCGATATTGACTGGGCTTTATTCTTGGCAATTGCACGTTGAATTGGAAAGTGAGATGAAATGAAGGGATCATTGGTTAGTGTATTAGATACCGTGTCGAAAGACTACGTTCGAATCCCTGTGAATAACTTGCACGATTTCGGTAAGGAAAACATCGTGACGAAACCATACCATGATGATAAGGCATTTTCTAAATCCACCTCGTTAGCTACCACTCCCGAGTTGAAAATCTGTCGCCAAGTACTAATAGGTGTGTTCCGGCAGCTGCACTTGTAATCTAGTCACTCCTCTAGCTTTAGCGTGCGGTCTAAGATAAGACCATATCATTTAGGATCAGGTGAGTTTATGGTCAAATTCTAAAACCTTTTCTAAATATTGTTATAAATATGAATGTCAGTTTGTTTATATTTTTGTTTGCTGTTGGTCGAGAGACTGCAGACCGGAATGAAAGCGACGACTGTCGCATAGTATATATTGGTAGAGTCCGTCGTTTTTGGAATTCTACTGTGCCCACTATTAGATATAGAGACGTGACATTATCGCGTTACAAAATAAAAGTAATTCAAATCTATAAAAATAAGAATCAATTATCATATGTATGTAAGCACATCACTTCAGAACGGCTGCACCTCGTTTACCTAGTTCGTTTTTTGTTGTGTGTTTAATTGTCAGGAATAAGGTTTGCATGAAAGAGAATGTTTAAAAAATCGCAAGGAATAGTGAGAATTTACAGTTCAAAAGTTTAAGTTAATGAGTGAGACGGAATATGCTATGAAGATCTTCAAAAATATCGACAGACTAACTTACAGATGCCATTTTATTTAATTATATCGTGGTACAGTCAAGAGAACATCTAGTCACATTGTCATCATTAGTGTACCCATACGAAGCCGGGGCGGGCAACTAGTTTCATTAATAATTAGTGCCATTGTGGAATAAAATATAATAGAACCTTTTCACTGATTTACATATTTATTGACAACTCTTGGAGAATTTCACGCAATATAATTTCTAAATTTTAATAAAGAATACTAATGAAATCCTGTAGGTATCCTAGTGTTGGACGAAGAGCCACTTCGCGAGACAAGGTATAGGCATAATCATCTCGTTAGCTCACGACGTACTGACAATGTCAAATGTAGAATCCACTTTCCTATACTTTTCCTCCCGCACGATGTAAATAAAAGAACATTTCCAGGTGTTCCTAGCATGCTTTTCTTCATCGTTGACCAAAACTGTTATTATTTTAAATTTGTAAACGTACGCAAATTCCATAAATATCGTTATTACAACAATCAGCCACACAATGCATCGATATTTTAACGATCAAGCCACGCGATGAATACTTCTCTATAACATAATACATACCCATTGTTATTAGTGCTGGTGAGGTGACCAGAAGGCATCGGGTGCGTCGCAGGCATCGGCCGCGTCCCCTTTGGAGGGTTTGTAAAGCTCGTCTGTTGTTCGTTCTGTAAATTAAATCAGTCTTTTGGTTCACACATTAGCAATTTTCTTACAGACTTAAGCGATTAAACTCGATATACATATGGATACAGTATTATAGTATTTAAAAAGTTAATATGAAAACTTGTAATAAATGTCAACATACTGTTTCAAATATAAGTACACAATGGAATCAAACATTGCTGCCATCTCTTCTTAACTTTATTTGCCCTACCTTTTAGCCATAGGACTGAACGAGATAGTTAGCTCCATTTACGTCCTATCCATCCAGCACCGGGAGGTGAGAGTTTGCCATACCTTATCAAAAAGTTCTTCAAAACGCTCTCCATTATAAAGGTATATATAGCACACATAGATATCCTACATCGCTGAGACTCTAGATCGCATCTTAATTCGGGAATGTCAATAATGCCAAACTAGTCATTCCAACAAATACATTAGAAAGAATAACAAATTCTACTGAACTATAACTAACTCGTCTAACTTCTAAATATTTGAGATTTGTTATAGATGCTCATGAATCGAAAAGCTTTTAGCTACATTCATTGTATAAAAAACTTACAGGTCTCGGACGAGGGTTCTTACGGATTCCTCTTCTCGCTCTGGCTTTTGCCGCGAAGTATATCCTTATGTACACGAAGACCATGATGCAGGAGGGTATGTAGAAGCTGCCTAACGCTGAGTATATGACATATCCAATGTCATCTGACACCTGGAACAAATATATTATCTTTAATACTCGATATTCTTTCATTTATTCTTTCCGCTGTCACAGATACAATGGAAAAAGAACCATTACTGCGAGAAATGCTCGTCGTTCCGCGAATGAAATTTAGAAAAAAAATCTCATAGTTTAAATGAAAATGAGGTCTAAGATGGTATCTCGGCAAATCTAAAGGAGGGTTGGCTCTCGAATGCAACATACCTATGGAAGATTGTTGAGAGGTTTTTGACTAGACCGTAACTAATCAGGTAGGTATTGGAAAAAGCTTTAACAACAAAAGCATTTGTATCAATTTGTTACTTTATAGAAGTGGCGTGATCGGAATTCTTGTTACAATTATCCACGAAAATTAAAAGGTTACATAAACTGACAACTTTGTCTAAAAATGCAATTTTCTCATATTACAGTCGCTGTCTCAATAATATTTCCATCTGTGTATTAATTTAAGTGTAAATTGAAGGCCGGCAACGCATTTACGGTGATTACTTACCGTCAGGTAAAACGTCTGTTCGTTCTTTTGCATCCAATCGCATAAAAAAAAATTGGTATAGATAAAATATTTCCATATTTGTTTTTCTTTGTTTGTCAATTGCTTTTCTTTGTTTTTTTTTTATCTAGTAACTATTGACGAGCTTTAGTTTTGTTAATCAAAAAGGTTTGGTAAGAATTACTTTTTTTTCTCTATAATCCTTGAGTCCAAGCCTTTATTTACAATTCTCTATTCATCATATTTCACGCTCCTTGTGTTTATAACCTACAAATATTTACACAATACTCCAAACAGTGGGTACCATTTAGAAAAAAAAGATTATAGAATATAATTATATTTATATATTAATAGGTGAACCTTTGTACCCTTTATTATGGTTGAATTTTGACAACTGGACAATCACCAAGAGTACTAAATCTACCGATATGGTTCTTTAATTATTATGTATAGTATGAAATACTCTATTCTTAAATTATACCGCTCCAGAGATTATTTCGTTTTGTTGATTCAAATGCGGTAATCCTTAGAACTACGAATCGGATTTGAAAAGTTTTGTTGCATTTCATAGTCCACGCTACGACCCTCGGGAACGGAGCAATTACCATTTAAAATGTATATCAGAATGTAGACTAATGGAGAACGATGTAATACCGTGACCACCGTACCGCGCGGTGTGGGGTATCGGGGGCAGAAGGCAGGTTGGTCGCAGAGTATTATTAAGAAGAACCGAACTATGACTGCCTATATCAGATAGATACCATTGGCGGCACAATCGTGTGGTCGGCACCTTACCTAACAGACATGTTTGGTTTGGAAGTATATTTCCTGTGTCGAGAGCAATTCTAAATTTTGTTAATTAATCACCAGTTAGTATAATATCTATTATCTATAATATCTATTATATTATTAAGGCGATAGAGTTTAAATAAAACGTTCTAAACTTGCACCATACGTTCGTATTACCAAAACTTCTTTTCAAAGAATTTAATCTGGCGTTCATTGTCCGAGGACAATGGACGAATGTAACATCGACCCGGAGCGGGTCCATAGAGAGGTTTTAGCGATGACCGATTGCGTTTGAACATACGTATTTGAATCATTATAATTCTACGTTCTCGTTATATACTCCAGTGAATATCGACGGCATTTCTCCTCCATGATCAATGTTTATCACTACATAGTATAAAACAAAGTCGCTTTCTCTGTCCCTATATCCCTATGTATGCTTAAATCTTTAAAACTACGCAGCGGAATTTGATGCGGTTTTTTTTAATAGATAGAGTGATTGAAGAGAAAGGATTGTATGTATAATAACATAAATTAAATAGTGGAGAAATACTGTTATTTTTAAGGTTACTCCAAACTTAACGCGTGCGGGTCACGGGCAGTAATGAATAAATCAAAACTACTGGATTGATTTTAATCATTTTTTCAGAGAATGACATAGGCTATATATTTTATACCCGTGCGAAGCCGGAAGCGGACCGCTAGTTATTTGATAAAATATAGTTCATTTAGATACGAAATCAAAAAGCAACGCGCACGAGACGAGCGAGGTTTTTTATTACAAATATCATAGATTACTTGTAATATATGATCGTTGAGTTGACAGTTGAAAAGTTGAAAATCTGTCGCAAAGCACATATTGATGTGTTCCGGCAGCTGCACTTGAGAGTCAGTCGCCCTCTAGGTTTAGCATGTTTAACACATTTTTTTTTATGTTTTTCATGTTCGCGCTTGGCCTCAAAAAAACATTAGGTTACATTATCATTTAACATTAGACGAGATCGTGGTCAAAAGCTAAAACCTATAAAAATAAAATAATAAAAAAGCCTTTTATTTATTACAATGGAATAAACTATTAACAATATTACTTTTTTTTTTAATTTAACAACTATCACATTATGTTTACTTGTTTCTTTCATCATTATTATTCGTTCAATTACAACTTCTTTATCTTCAATTCTAGCAGTCGCGTCAGCAGCGTAGGCTTTTGGAAAAATAAGCGTAGGCTTTGGAAAAATTAAAAGAAAAACCGCGCACTGTGTTGATAACTATGGTTAATACTTCGAAGATAAATAAAATTTTGCGTAACAGAAAACAACTGCCGAAAAATATTTTCGTTAAAGGAGGCTTTAGTATAGATGTTCTAGAACTAAGAAAATAACCTATGCCTTAATTAGAAAAAAAAGGTCGTATTGCTTTTATGAAAAATGACAACCTTATAGTTAAGGACGAAATAAGAGGAAAGCGTCCTACAAAGAAACGAGAATTGGCTACGTCACCAAAAACCTATAGTGTAGTAAAAAAAATTGTAGGAAATTGTGAATTGACCAAAACTGAGCATAAAAGCCTCAAAAACTAGAGTATAATAGCGCTTAATATCCGATTTTGAATCTTTTCGAGTAACGGTTCAAAAAAACCCGGGATGTTCTGTTAACAGGGTAATGCTTCAGGGTATATTGAGCACAATTATAAAGAAAATCAGAGCTGCCATTAATTTTTCACAGGTACGTAATCAGTCAATTAAGACTGAGTCGATATCACACTATATCAGCCTGTAAGAGAACTAAGGCAGGGTGGGAGAACTCTTCCCGAAGGTATTCATCAAAAAATAATAATTTGTGTATTTCAAATAACAGAAAAAAATAGTCCTCCTTTTTTATATACATATAAATTTAAATTATACTTTAATAGCAAAATAAAATCTGGGGGTCTTTGTCTTTAAACTAACTGAATGCCTCACTGCCGTAACGTACTGTTAACTTTTAATAGTGAATATAAAGACGCTCATAGAAAAAGGGAGCGCTAAGTCCTCATAGCGGTGGAACGATGTACCAAGTCACGAGACAGCCGGAATGGAATATAACCGAGATGGTTATTTGGCTATCCTGCAAATTTAGTGTGCGATTTATTTTTGGATATAACTTTTTAATTAAGCCCGAGAATAGACTTAAAGGAATCAAGAGCGTTGTAAAACTTTTTATTCGTTTTTCACCCGACTTCGCTTGTGTATTTGATGGTAAGGATAGAAAACTAACATAAATTATTTGGCTGGTGCATCGTAACTTGAAAAGTTTGCTGATTGCAGCGTTTCACGACATAATATTTGTTTTATTTTGGGACACGCTGCATTTAAGCTCAGTGCAATCAAACCGGTGACCACCAATCAATCCACAATCCATTGACTGTCACCACAGTTATGCAAGCCTCTAAATTCTCGCCACTACCACGCCCGCTACCGTTTACCGTCACAAAACACACGGTAGATGTTATACATTTAAGTTAATTTTAAAATATATAATGAATAAAAAAACAATAAACAAAATATGGATAATAGAGAATAGATGGATAATAGAGTTTCGTTAATAAAATTAATATTCCCGTCATTTTAATTATCAAAAATAATAGATATATTTATAAACAATATTTTAGAGAAAAGGTATAAGGTGTGCCTACAAGCGGTAAAGCGTAGAGGGGCGTGACGACATAAGAAAGCGTCATGCCATTTTCCGTGACGGCACACGGGTCAATTTTACTGTCAACACACCATGATAGATATTTCATAACAAAAAAACAACTGCTAGCCCAAAATTTGTTTTAGACGATATAGTGAAAAAAATATATATATCTAGAGATAAAAACAATAATGGTCACTTAATCGAAAGAGAAACTGAACAAATCATTTAAGATAAAAACAATAACACGACCAAATTGAAAAGAGCACGAATACCTTTAAATTCATTACGATCCCTCTGTAACAGTGTAATGAGTCTCATTACACACGGTCCCCTCTAATCGTCCATTACTATAATATTCTGTTTAACGTTTCAATTACGGATATAAGCCTGTGTACACATTCGGTAACGAAATTATATTTGCCTCTATGATGATTCTATCCTCATTTAATCTAATAAATATAAATAATGTGCTTATAGTAAAAAGTATATATATATATTTCAAAAAATACTCTCAGGAGCTTTAGAATCCATTATTGAATAAATTTTGATGTTGAATTTTAATACACATATGTACTTATCATTTTGTAACCACTGTGTTCATACATGAAATTTCACGAGAACGTAATCTCGAGTACAGATAATATTTAAAGAAAGATTTATATTATATTACGCAATATAGCTTCTCAACAACATCTTTTTTTATGTTGTTGTAAATATGCAAATAATAGAAACAATTATTATTGTTATCTCCAGAAGATACACATATATCATACTGGACTTTTCTGTGTAACTCTTTGAAACAGTCCGCGCTAAACTTTTTGACCGCTCTGAACATAGTTGCGCAGAATACAGACCTAGGTATAATTTTTTTTTAAATATATTTATAGGGGGCAAACGAACAGGTGGGTCACCTGATGGTAAGTGATCACCGCCGTCCATAGAAACTAGCAACACCAGGGGAGTCGCAAGTGCGTTGCCGGCCTTTTAATATATGTCGGCCTTCGGCGCTCTCACTGACCGAACGAAACGCAACAGTGCAACCACTGTTACTTCACGTCGGTTTTCTGTGAGAGGGTGGTACTACCCCGGGCGAACCGACCCATTCATGCTGAAACCAGTAATAGCTTCAGCGTAGCTCTACCACCTAGAAAACAACATGTAACATTGAAACAACTTAAAGATAAGAAATGCCAATTTTAGATTCCCATAATAATATTTTAGCTTTGTTTTGTATTAAGCTCTTGACTGTATTGTGCCGCAATCCGAACTTACGGCTATATTCAGAGCGGTCAAATAGTTTGCCGCGGACTGTTACCTTATCTCGGAAGTAGTATGGTAGAAGTTACCATGGATAGTTTTTTATTATATTAGATTAGATTAGTAGATTTGGTTTTATATTATTTTGTATTTGTGATAGCTTGTTGTTTTAATAATGTTGTAATAAAATTTCTTATAAGCAATCATAAGCATGCATGTCCCGAATTTATAGGCGACTATTTTGAAAATTCGAAGCGTATTTTATAAATTGAATAATATTCACGATAATTAAAAGCAAACATTGATGATATTTCATTAATTCAATCGACGGTAGAAATATACACATGAAAAGCTGTGACAGAAAATAAATTCGGCAGCCATGTAACGGTGACATTAATGGACATTGAACTACCGATAGCATCTGAACTTAATTAAACCATTCGATCTCCCCTCTCACTAATAATAGGGAACGAAACGTCCCATTCACCTGATGATCTTCTAAGGTCCAAGTTTATGAAGCTCCGGCTAACAATTTTTCGTAGTACCATTGAAGATATACATTTACAAATTCGAAAGCTCATTAACCACGTTATAGACATAAATACTTAATTGACACAAACAACTACGTTGTTAATGATATTCTAACCTAACTAACCTAACAATCGAACGCGCAAGCTCGCAGTGATACTAATATACTTTTTTTTCTAAATGACCTATGCTGTTACGCCACGGAGCATTGACAGCTTCACCGAACTAGAAAAAGTTTCTCATACCAATATACAACTAATCATAGATATATATATATATATTGAGGTGATTGTTTAAGAGACTGTTTTGTTATGTTGGCTATAGTGACAGTGACGATGACAATTATTTGCGCGCGCTTATTTAACCCCTTGACTTGTTTTTTTAAGGCCCAAATTTTAAAATGGCGGATTATGTTTTTTTTTATTTTATTTTACGATATCGAACATTGTAAATTATATGATTAATTAAAAAAGAGGTCGTACAAATGAAAAAATATTAAAAAATACATTTTTTAAGCTTATGCTGCCAACAGTCTGTTGACCTGTGCCTCGTGACGTCAACATTCGTTTAAAACGAGATCGTTTGAACTCGTGATTGACCATAGAGAATAGGTATTATTTGTTTAATTATTTCGTAAGAATTTCACACCCAATTCGTAGAAATATGTCAATATAATTTTAAAATATGTGTGGTTGTGATTGACAACTGTATATTTATGTCAAACTATGTCTACTAAAATAATAATAAATAAAAATATATGTGCATAAAAAAACGGTTATAATTTAATAATTATTTTAAACGTCTTGTTACTAAATGCAATTACAATAAGTCAAAGGTTGGTTAGCATGGAGTTGGAGTTTCTTGGGAAGGAAACTTTACTCAGAAGTGGGATATTAATAGCCTGGTATTGCTAAAACTCTTAGGAAACTTTGAAAACAGTTCAAAGGAAATATAGTAACGAAAACTGAGTATTTAAGTTGAATCCGGTAATACAAATTTAGATTTACAAAGCTACATGAGATGAGATGTAAATATTATATTGCGGTTTATATGCTACCTATCACGAGTATCGTCGATGTTAGAATATTTCATGCATGAGTGGATGTTCTATTTTATTAATAAATTCAGCAACTAGTGCTGCTTACTAATCGCAATTTGAACATAATCATTATTGAAAATTGTTTCCAAATTAATAATTGAAATAATTAAGTAATTAAAATATAGATTTCAACTATTTGTTGTCTCTTAAGATTTTTTTTTATTGTACCACGGCAAAGTGACTATACTATACCTGATGGTAAGCACAGTACAATCCAAAAACAACGACGACTCATGCAGAGACATATCATTTATTGCCAGTCGCCGCTGTCATGCTGGCCTACGTTAATGTCTCTTTACGTTACACTTGAAGGACCCTATGTTGTAAGAAGGAGGAGCACATTAGCTGGGAGATTGTTCCATAGCTTCACGGTACGGTAAAGCTAAGATTTCATGTGATTTCGTAACAAACAATCTTAACCTTGGTTCAATTGTAACAATTGGGCCATTTCGAAGCAATGAAATTAAAATGTACTTATAAAAATAACAGTTTCGAAAATTTTCAAGAAAATCGGTTGACAACAGACGAGAAAAAGTTTTTTATTGTTATAAAACTATTTACCGATATTATTTTGTTTTAGCCTATTTATACATAGATGTAGTAAGGAGAAGACTGGTTTTAGTACACCAAATAGGATAGTAGCCTAATAAGATAGCTGTGCAAGCTTCATCATCTATAGTCAAAAATATTGATGCCTACTCTCCAACTCATGCTAAATGGAAAGGTATAAAAAGTTTAGCAGACATGGAACTGGAAGTATTCTCTACTGTGTTATCGAACTATTCATACCTATTCCTATATTTACGAAATACTGGTCTACCGAGCTAAGGATAGTTAACATGCCACCGATCGATTAGAATCCGTCCACAACAACTTTGCGTTTAGATGCAATAATATTGTTAAATACACATCTTTTTCGTCTGATATTATTTAAACTATCCAATTAGTAATTTATACGTGATCCTTAATTGTATATAGATAATATTTTTTTACGTCACTATTTTCTTCTGAATATGTGGGATATTATTTCAAATAAGTTTCTATCATAATATCTTTTCATTGAGCATAGTTGTTACACTCTATATACCACATCTGCTAAAAGAAGTTATTCGAACATCGGCAAATTTAAATCTTCCCAGCCTTATGGTTTAATAAGGCGCTTAAGTATTTTCATATATGCCTTATCAAATATTTAACACGATGTATAATTAGATCTTCAAGATTCTGTATAACTTTCTGGATAAATGAGCGCTCATTTGACGAAGAAATTGTTGTTATATTCTATTAATACCCTGTACAAATTGGTGAACTGTAATATGAAATCGAATGTTATAATGTGGCGAAATTTATAAAAATGTAAATGATCATCTATCCTAACTAGCTGTGGAAGTCATTTTTTGGTTACGCTTTGACACCTTAACTACTCAACCGAGTAACATTTTGCATACACATCGTTGGGACCAACGAAAAGGCCATTGGCTACTTTTCATGTGGAAATAAATTACTGTTCTCGGAGGGGCAAATCAAAATAACAATAAAACGAATGAAGTCGCGAGAATAAGCTCGTGTAAGTAAAGCACGACTGTAGTGTAAAGAGTCAAGACCACGAGACTAAGCCGCGTGGCACGACTCATATAAGCATTCACAGTTCGGCCTTCGATTCGCGCCTTCAGTGCTTTGATGAACGCTGGTGTCCTAATTGTATGACTTCGGCCTCTCCTCTTACGATATTTTAAGCTTGAATCTTCAGTGTACCTTTTGATAGTGTGATAGAAAACCTGTAGTGTCATTTAAATTTTTTGCATAATGATGAAAATCTCTGTTGGCGCGTGACTACAATGGTGCAAAGCGATAACCGCGATTCTATTTTCTTTTTGCAACCATTCCATATTTACAAATTAGATAAATGATTTTCTTTTTTATTTTCAGAAAGCGCTTTGGATAGTATTAGAAATTGAAAAATAATAAGGTTGTGACAAAACTTATGACCCGACGTGATACTTTTAGACCGCACTGAAATCGACGCGCAGGACATAAATTTATTTGTCAGGGAGACACGAAGAGGTGAAGGCGGGGCGTCGCTGGCGGCTCACCCGCGCGCGTTCCTCACCCCCTATTGCACCAATTGCAACACATGTGACACTGTGTGTGCTAGTTGCAGTATAGTCGCATTCAGTTTCTTATTATTAGATCGCCCATCCCACTTCCAAAAATGGTGTTTCCATGGAAACCGTTGCTCCATTATAAATTAATGTATAATACAAATTATTTATTGTACGTAATGTTTCAATGTAATATATGTAATAAACAAAGCAGATAAAATTGAGAGGGTTACGCCATCGTAACACACCATAAGTGCTGACCAAGAGTTAAGTCCCACGGTACGTCAGGCGCACGAGGCATCGAGTCAGCAAATTTCAGTGGAAACGTTCGACAACCTGGTTCCTCCATTCCCACATTGCTTTGGTATAAATTGTTAAACCAAATTGTAATTTGTCAGTGTTAACCCAATACCGGTAGCATTAATATTTTTTAATAGTTTTAGTTTTATTTTGTAATAAATTAAGTTAAAGTAATTTGCTTTTTTTTTTTGGATCCTCCGGCGTTGACCTTCGTAATTCGGATAACAACTAGTCTACAATACTTTTACAAAAATAATCACAATAATAATGAAAAAAAAAAACAAAAACATTTATAACCGTATTTCGATCACTCGTAAAAATAAAACTGCGTCGTTAAATCTGTCGTATATGTAACAATTACATTGAAATATTTTATAAACGGTTACATCAGCTTACATTCTATGAAATATGTAAAAGTACAAAATAACACATAAATCGACACGGTTCCGTCTAACCGGAGTGAATAACAAAACTAATATTTGCCCAGACTAATGTGTGGACCGCCGTTATCCCAAATAAAGGGGTCCTGGGCTTAAACTGATAAAATTGAATGTCAATGGACTAAAATGTAATTTAATAAATTCTAACCCGGTTCGGGTATTACACAGATAAGAGCACACTAGATGCGGTAATGAATACCGAAGATTGTACTTATGCGTACACGATAATCTTTCTGAATGTTTTTTTTTTATTCTTAATAGGTAAACGTTTTGACCACAATCTCATGATGATGATGTGGTCTAAGATGGTAAGTCATGCTTAACCTAGAGGGAGACTGGTTCGCTAGTACAGGTGCCGGAACACACCAACAGGTGATTTTCACCTTCAAGGGTGGTAGCTAGCCAGGCAGAAAAAAACCCTATCACCATGCTATGGTTTCATCACGATGTTTTCCTTCACCGAAAGCTCCGACTCAGTTGCTTGGATTCGAACCTACGTCCTTCGACGCTGTGTCCGAACACACTACCAACTGAGCCATCATCGCTTCAAATGTGATTACATTGTACATGCTGTGTTCAGTGTATTTAGAGATTTTTATAGAAGCAGCAACATTGTTCCTTAACAATAAGAAAAATAAAATTCATAAAAAGATTATCAAAGTTAATACAAACAAAACAAGAATGATGTAAAAATAAACACATATGAAAGGTAAATACGAAAGTGAATATTTAAAACGAGTAGTCCAAGTCAAGACCTTTGCATAAATATAAGTAGACTTGATATTGAAGATTTCAATTTGATGGCTCAGTGGTTAGTCGATAGGAAAACATTGTGGTAGAGTTTTTCTTAGTCCACCTGGCTAGCTACCAAACTTAAGTTGAAAATCTGTCGACAAGCATCTACCAATAGGTGAGTCCTAGCAACTGCATTTGAGAGCCAATCCTTCTCTAAGATTTAGCATATGCTTTGCGCCACATAATGACACTTCTCTTTCATTCTATATATTGTTCTTTTCTATATTTCACTACTGTCCTGTTGCTCTTCTGTCTCGTCGCACAGTGTACGAGAGAGAGAAGGGTATTATTTTCCAGACATTATTGGAATGGATTGGTATTCCCGAGATCTTAGTTGGAATTGCTGGTTTGCTAGTACAGAAAGCCTATTACAGCATTCAAACAGGAACACAGTAGAGCAAGTACTACTGCTTTTTATGGTAGGATATGGTAATCGTATCCCAATAAATTATTTTATAAAGATACGCGTAGCTATCGAGTTCCAGGGTCAACTGGATTTCAATACAATCACATACATATGGGTAAGCCCGTTATAGTGACTCGTTTTTAGTTTGACATGTTTCGGCATCATCCTGTGTTTATCCAGCTACGGGGATACTTACAAGCCGGTATCATAGCGGTAACTGCTGATGGATTTATATTTACTTCAGTAGTTGCCATGCCTTTTGGATTGCACTGCATTTACCACCAGATACAGTGTAGTCGCTTTACTGTACTATAATAAAAAAAAAATAGGTAGCGCAGTGATTCTTCCCTAGTCGAATCTAGCACAAGCTCTATCATACATCATGGTGGAAAGATAACATTACAGTAGTATAGTTTCTAGTCATAGCTAAGCAAACCGTCATAAATTTTAAAATATATTGTCATATCTAGTTCCTGTTATAGCTTTAAGGGAAGGAGTTTACATCTTCGGCCATATCATAAAACGCTAAGATTATAGTGATATTACGTTCATGTTTTGTTTAGAAGTATAATTTATGTTAAGCCGTTTCCATTATCTTTAATTCTTGCGTATTTAACGAAAATCAATTTTAAGTTTAAACATTCGTTGTGGGTGCCCTAGGGTCAGAATTATTTATTATTTCATACATATCGTACTCATAGTCCACTTGTTGGTTGTAACGACCCACCCCTTCGCCATACTGACACAGCTTAGTCGCCACTACACCTCTCTCACTATCTGCCATATATTAGCTAACCAAAGATATAAAATCCTGGTTTAAGCATTATATTGATATAATTATTGCCATGATCGTTTAGAAATTAGGACCCTTCTACGTTGTGAATTGAAACAAAATTATAGTAAACAAATTCTTTTATCTGGTACTCAGAAAACATTACATAGATCAAATCTAGTATAATTAGAACTTCAGCAAACACATGACAATAAGTTATAAATGCAATTATTTCAAAATCAAATAAATAAATTAAAGATAATATCTATATGTAACACTGTATTCATAACATGTTCACTTAATGTCAATATACATCCTACTTTTAGTTATAATAAAATATAATTGTGTCTTAATTATGTGTATGTTGGTTGTGTTAAAATGTTCCCTATTTTCCCCCGGAAGGGGGGGAGGCCCCAATACCGTCCCAAGTCCCGCCTCTTAGAAGCACTATTGACTATAAATTTATAGTGACACCCAATAGTCAACTACCACAAGCATTGCTAGGGAGTTAAGGGCAAAAGGCAGGATATAAGGATTCTGGAACTAGCTCCTTAATTGTATAATGTAAAAATATAATGATTCAATCTAATAAGTGATTATAGCTATTCTACTATCAGACATACCATGATCCTCACCGAAGTAGCGAAAGCTCCAAGGTGACAAAGTCAACCGAGGAGAAAATAAGTAACTTGCTTCAATCCAAACCTCCCCGCACAGGAAAGAAGGCCAAAATAGACACTGGGATAAGTAGGAGGGAGACAAAGCTCAGCTCCAATCCACTCGTCTGGCGTCTAACACAGTGTGGATCGACGGATATGGATATAGGGAAGACAAGAAACACCCTAACAAGTATTCAGATTGTTTGGAGGAATCACAGTAGCCTGCATAGAGATTTCGCTAACACACCCATCGGATTAAATTACTGCCTTTTAAATGGTAGACATAACCAGTAATGAATTATTAAAATCACACTAGTTCCAGAAGGATAGTGGATAGGTTTTAGTAGCATTATGTGCAGAGTTAAGTCAGCACCAGCATTTGTATTACAAAATAATATTGTAGATATTAATTTAGATTGGTAGTTGAACATCTGATTGGTTCCAGTCACCATTAATTTATAATGTGCTAACCAAATCCCACACAGATTATTCATTTTACCAATGTTGTTATTATATAACAATAAATTAATTTAATAATGCTGTGCTAACTCCACTCAACACACATTTCAGCCGTGAATGTGGTAGTTGACTATTTAGGCATAAGGGCTATTTTGTCCCTTTAGCAAATCAACAATACAAAAAGTGTAGTGTGGTGTGGTGTGGTGTATATTTACATGATTTTGTTGGAAAAATAAACTTAATACTACAATCATTTAAACATAATTCCTTTCTTAGTTATCTATGTATGCTCATATAATCCTAAAATATAGAATTTAGATTATCTTTAATTAAACTTGGCCTACATATATTCTTCATTGAAATTATAAGAATGTTACCTGAGTTTTATAGAATTCAAACTTTAGTAATTATTTGATATTATATACATATATATAATTCTATGGTAGGTCTGTACAAGAGTTGAGTGTGAGGTTGTGACATTCATAAAGAGGTTTATTATAACTTTCAGTGTATTCCAGTACACATTCTTTTGTATTATAAACACAAGAGGATGTCGAATGAGTTACGTCAAGGCTAGGGCCGACTAACACCAGGCGGAAGATTCACTAGGTAGATGATGTCGGACAATGAAGGCTACCGGTTCATACTTTGGTAAAGAAGAACTATGTTTCTAAGACCAAACCATTCCCCGGATCAAGGCAAACGTATCGCCGACAACTACCCAGTTCGTCTTCAGGCATACAGGAACCTCTTCGCTATCCAGCAAACTAGTTTTACTTGACAGAGAGAGAGAATTCAAGAACCGCCGAAGCGTATATGCTTTAGGTGCCAACTCAATTCAACGCCTACTGGGACTTCCTATAATAAAACACTGATGAGTAAAAGCTTGTGTAGTGGAATCACCTCAGTTTAGCAAATGATGTATTAATGAATTACAATATTGTCACGAATCTACCTGAACCAATTTTACCTCATTCTGATAGTATTATCAGAACTACAAAACCTTTAGCTGATGTACAGTAGTGTTATGTACGTATGTGTCTTTGTTTGAATTCTATAGATGATTGTTACAATGTACATATAAATAAAGTATAATATTAAATTACTCACACTCTTGTAGATCTAAAAAATATACCTTTTTAAATGGATTGAAATATATTTAGCTTACCTTATATTATATAAAACTAATAATTTGTTGAAATTCTACTACTATGTTATAGAATTCAAACTCTAATAGATATTTGATATTTTTAGCATTAGATGTATATTTACTGAAGTTAGTTGATATGTCTGTAAAGAGTTGTGTGTGGGGTTGTGACATTAACAAAGAGGTTTATTATAACTTTCAGTGCATTCCAGTACACATTCCTTTGTATTATAAACACAAGAGGATGTCGAATGAGTTACGTCAAGGCTAGGGCCGACTAACACCAGGCGGAAGATTCACTAGGTAGATGATGTCGGACAATGAAGGCTACCGGTTCGTACTTTGGTAAAGAAGAACTATGTTTCTAAGACCAAACCATTCCCCGGGTCAAGGCAAACGTATCGCCGACAACTACCCAGTTCGTCTTCAGGCATACAGGAACCTCTTCGCTATCCAGCAAACTAGTTTTACTTGACAGAGAGAGAGAATTCAAGAACCGCCGAAGCGTATATGCTTTAGGTGCCAACTCAATTCAACGCCTACTGGGACTTCCTATAATAAAACACTGATGAGTAAAAGCTTGTGTAGTGGAATCACCTCAGTTTAGGGAATGATGTATTACTGAATTATAACATTGTCACGAATTTATCTGAGCCAGTTTTACCTCATTCTGATAGTATTATCAGAACTACAAAATTATGTACAGTAGTGTTATGTATGTATGTGTGTGTTTTGTTTGAATTCTATAAATAGTAGTTATAGTGTACATATGTAATAAAGTATATTTTAAATTACTTACAGTCTCGTAGATTTAATAAATGTACTTTCTAAATACAATTTACCGACTACAATGCTTAACACAACAATACCTCTTCTTTTAGATATTTCAATATTTCTAAGACGGAAACTAACTGATAATTCGTTTACTATAATACCAAACTACTGTGGGATCTCCCTGACACTATTAGCGAACTCACGCGCACTATCTGAGACTACTATTAACACCCTAAATACTAGTAAATCGAATAATAACTTGGAAGAACATTATTTACTTTTGTTCTATGCGCAAACTACCTCTAGACAGACATTACGACCGCTAAAGCACTTCCTGATTCTATCAACTGCCTAAACTGCCCTAGACCGTCATTACGACCGCTAAAGCTCACTGATTCTAAAAACTCTAAACTGCCATTACGACCTCTAAAGCACTCTGATTCTGAAAACTGTAAACTGCCTCGATTCCCTAGTTGAAACCCCTTTTATCCATGTGCCCCTCTCCTAAATCTCGTCAAACAATCAGTCCTTTCATTCCTCGAATTTACTAATATTTTTCGGGTTTTTTCCGTTCTTAATTTACCACTTATTCCTCTTACTCCTACAATCCATCCTTTGTTTCAAGTATTAAATGTAAACAAATTTCTATAGTTCCCCCTTGTTATATGATTGTTGACCTACTTTTTTTTCATAATCTTAAACAACAGTCCATTCTTTGTTTCAAGTATCGAAAATTAAAAAAACTTCTATAAAGCCCTTTGTTAAATAATCGTTGACCTACTTTTCATAATCTTAAACGTAAACAATGATCCCTGATTTGATTCCCCATTGGTCATTTATTATAAACAAAATACAACCAATAGAAATTCTTCACTTTGTCTATGATTTTACAAATGTTCTATATTTACATAAAGATTTTATTCAATCTTTACTTTAATCTAATTCACAATAACTGTTAAAATATATTACATAATTTTACGAATATATTATAATATGTATTTTCCCTTTATTCCTTTTATTTAACCTGTATTATAAAAGTTTCCAAAGTTGGCGCTAGTTACGTTATTGTACTATTATTTTGTTTGTCAAAATTTCGATACACCAATATTGACCAAGTATGGAAAACTCTTTATAATTCTAACTAGATGGAGTTGTTCGTATAAATTTTTTTTTTTTTTTCTATAAGGGGCCGGTATAGATCCGTTACAATCGCCCCCTTGATTATTATGAAGTTTACCGGAAGAATAATCAAAACTACAAGCGTTATATTTAATTCAAATTTAAAAGTTCCATGCGTCCGGTATTACCCCAATCTCCTCTTTGACCAAGATTTTTTTTTGACCTAGAGACAGAATTAAAGCTAACATATTTTATTTTCATTCCTTATAAGTGATATATTATTCATTAATATGTTAACATTTAATTATCAACATTATTTATCATAATTATATATTTTTAGTTATAATAGATATAATGTATAAGAGTGTTTATATGGTATTATTACTATTTATATCAAATCTATAACTTCTGTAATTAAGCTTGCATGATTAAAGATCTATATTTTATTATGGATATTACAATCTACACCTATATTACATAGATTTTTGTTGAATAATAGATAACTAAAATATTTGAGAACTACTGTATGTAAATTCTTTACTAACAGGTAACTAATTTCATATTGCCTTGTGACTATTTATATTTATTCTGAATTTTCCTAAAATAAATTACTTTAATCATTAAGATTTCTATTAGACTATTAGATCTATTAGACTCTTATCAAAATTGCACCAGCTATTCTTAATTATTACGCCCCCTAGCTAACTATCATTTTCATTATTTAGATATTATTATTCTATTTACATCAATTGATAAATTCATACACCTAGAAATGCTTGAATTGATAAAATTCAAACTTAAATCGTAAACCCGAATTTCAATAAAGCACTTTCTTTATGACTGCGCCCCCTGAATACTGTAAAATTTTATTGTCTAAACAATTTTATACCTATAGTAATTCCTAATAACCACGCCCCCTAATTATTTTAAGGTTTTATTATTTATTATTATTATTATTTTTTTTTGTAAAAAGATTCCTAATAACCAATATATTTATACATAATATAGATATGCACAATATAACAAAGTATTTGTATATACACACGACGATCATCCAACCATTCAAATTACAAACATAGAGACATCAGATATCTCTACATAACAAATATTCAGATACATAAGTCAGTCGTGTATGTATATAATTGAATCTATGATTCATGATTCTATAATCTCTACCCAATTCTATAATCACTGAACCATAATGACTATATTTAGTCATTAAATTTGTATGAGACTAACTATAAATCGTTAAATGTATCTTATTATGTTTTTAATTGGAAAAATAAAATTATTAAGAAATAGTATTTTATTAATTAGAAACAACCTAACAGTAATATTTCATGTTAGTGTTCCGGCAACACTGATAATAGTAACGCAATCAGAAGTAGTCGATATAGATCTAATATATTGATTGAAATCGATCGACGATATCGATTAACCGTGTATTAATTTTGTAATTTCCGTTATATGTTTATAGATTACCCTACTATAAAACAATGTTTTCTTGTATTAAATTCTTTAAACAATAACTAGATTATTTTAATGAATTTATAAAAACCAGAACTTTAGCAGTAAATTAAATTTATTAATTTATATCGATGTTTCAACTAAATATTGATTTTTCCTGTCAAATCGGATACCTCATTCCTATTGCAAAATTTGTAAACAAAACGGTTGTATACATCGTTATGTATTATTAGCAATGAAATATGTACATTTGTTTTGTAATCGCAACGTTCTCATAGGTTTCGGTACATCTTTATCTTTTATTATTTACGTTATATGCAACCTATTCTCGCAATGTTTTAGTTAACTTACTACGCATTTGTTATTTTCAGACAAGATTGACTAATTCAAAGGGATATGATAATATTTGAATGACGTTTAAAATCAATTTGCTAATAGTATCTCATAAAACAAAGATGAAAAAGATAGTATTGTTGTGTCAAAGCATGCACACAATTTCTTAACATATATGATATCGTTTCACTTACCTTAAACTGAACAATCCTATATAAAACATAAACATACACAAAACAAGGTACAGACAGGTAATAAAAGTGCACACATAAATAGAAATCAAATTTAAATTACAAAAATATAAAGTCAGTGTTCGCTCAAGCTCTAACATGTTTTCTGAGTTTGAATGACCAGTATCCTGGTCACGGCACCAAATTGTAACGACCCACCCCTTCGCCATACTGACACAGCTTAGTCGCCACTACACCTCTCTCACTATCTGCCATATATTAGCTAACCAAAGATATAAAATCCTGGTTTAAGCATTATATTGATATAATTATTGCCATGATCGTTTAGAAATTAGGACCCTTCTACGTTGTGAATTGAAACAAAATTATAGTAAACAAATTCTTTTATCTGGTACTCAGAAAACATTACATAGATCAAATCTAGTATAATTAGAACTTCAGCAAACACATGACAATAAGTTATAAATGCAATTATTTCAAAATCAAATAAATAAATTAAAGATAATATCTATATGTAACACTGTATTCATAACATGTTCACTTAATGTCAATATACATCCTACTTTTAGTTATAATAAAATATAATTGTGTCTTAATTATGTGTATGTTGGTTGTGTTAAAATGTTCCCTATTTTCCCCCGGAAGGGGGGGAGGCCCCAATACCGTCCCAAGTCCCGCCTCTTAGAAGCACTATTGACTATAAATTTATAGTGACACCCAATAGTCAACTACCACAAGCATTGCTAGGGAGTTAAGGGCAAAAGGCAGGATATAAGGATTCTGGAACTAGCTCCTTAATTGTATAATGTAAAAATATAATGATTCAATCTAATAAGTGATTATAGCTATTCTACTATCAGACATACCATGATCCTCACCGAAGTAGCGAAAGCTCCAAGGTGACAAAGTCAACCGAGGAGAAAATAAGTAACTTGCTTCAATCCAAACCTCCCCGCACAGGAAAGAAGGCCAAAATAGACACTGGGATAAGTAGGAGGGAGACAAAGCTCAGCTCCAATCCACTCGTCTGGCGTCTAACACAGTGTGGATCGACGGATATGGATATAGGGAAGACAAGAAACACCCTAACAAGTATTCAGATTGTTTGGAGGAATCACAGTAGCCTGCATAGAGATTTCGCTAACACACCCATCGGATTAAATTACTGCCTTTTAAATGGTAGACATAACCAGTAATGAATTATTAAAATCACACTAGTTCCAGAAGGATAGTGGATAGGTTTTAGTAGCATTATGTGCAGAGTTAAGTCAGCACCAGCATTTGTATTACAAAATAATATTGTAGATATTAATTTAGATTGGTAGTTGAACATCTGATTGGTTCCAGTCACCATTAATTTATAATGTGCTAACCAAATCCCACACAGATTATTCATTTTACCAATGTTGTTATTATATAACAATAAATTAATTTAATAATGCTGTGCTAACTCCACTCAACACACATTTCAGCCGTGAATGTGGTAGTTGACTATTTAGGCATAAGGGCTATTTTGTCCCTTTAGCAAATCAACAATACAAAAAGTGTAGTGTGGTGTGGTGTGGTGTATATTTACATGATTTTGTTGGAAAAATAAACTTAATACTACAATCATTTAAACATAATTCCTTTCTTAGTTATCTATGTATGCTCATATAATCCTAAAATATAGAATTTAGATTATCTTTAATTAAACTTGGCCTACATATATTCTTCATTGAAATTATAAGAATGTTACCTGAGTTTTATAGAATTCAAACTTTAGTAATTATTTGATATTATATACATATATATAATTCTATGGTAGGTCTGTACAAGAGTTGAGTGTGAGGTTGTGACATTCATAAAGAGGTTTATTATAACTTTCAGTGTATTCCAGTACACATTCTTTTGTATTATAAACACAAGAGGATGTCGAATGAGTTACGTCAAGGCTAGGGCCGACTAACACCAGGCGGAAGATTCACTAGGTAGATGATGTCGGACAATGAAGGCTACCGGTTCATACTTTGGTAAAGAAGAACTATGTTTCTAAGACCAAACCATTCCCCGGATCAAGGCAAACGTATCGCCGACAACTACCCAGTTCGTCTTCAGGCATACAGGAACCTCTTCGCTATCCAGCAAACTAGTTTTACTTGACAGAGAGAGAGAATTCAAGAACCGCCGAAGCGTATATGCTTTAGGTGCCAACTCAATTCAACGCCTACTGGGACTTCCTATAATAAAACACTGATGAGTAAAAGCTTGTGTAGTGGAATCACCTCAGTTTAGCAAATGATGTATTAATGAATTACAATATTGTCACGAATCTACCTGAACCAATTTTACCTCATTCTGATAGTATTATCAGAACTACAAAACCTTTAGCTGATGTACAGTAGTGTTATGTACGTATGTGTCTTTGTTTGAATTCTATAGATGATTGTTACAATGTACATATAAATAAAGTATAATATTAAATTACTCACACTCTTGTAGATCTAAAAAATATACCTTTTTAAATGGATTGAAATATATTTAGCTTACCTTATATTATATAAAACTAATAATTTGTTGAAATTCTACTACTATGTTATAGAATTCAAACTCTAATAGATATTTGATATTTTTAGCATTAGATGTATATTTACTGAAGTTAGTTGATATGTCTGTAAAGAGTTGTGTGTGGGGTTGTGACATTAACAAAGAGGTTTATTATAACTTTCAGTGCATTCCAGTACACATTCCTTTGTATTATAAACACAAGAGGATGTCGAATGAGTTACGTCAAGGCTAGGGCCGACTAACACCAGGCGGAAGATTCACTAGGTAGATGATGTCGGACAATGAAGGCTACCGGTTCGTACTTTGGTAAAGAAGAACTATGTTTCTAAGACCAAACCATTCCCCGGGTCAAGGCAAACGTATCGCCGACAACTACCCAGTTCGTCTTCAGGCATACAGGAACCTCTTCGCTATCCAGCAAACTAGTTTTACTTGACAGAGAGAGAGAATTCAAGAACCGCCGAAGCGTATATGCTTTAGGTGCCAACTCAATTCAACGCCTACTGGGACTTCCTATAATAAAACACTGATGAGTAAAAGCTTGTGTAGTGGAATCACCTCAGTTTAGGGAATGATGTATTACTGAATTATAACATTGTCACGAATTTATCTGAGCCAGTTTTACCTCATTCTGATAGTATTATCAGAACTACAAAATTATGTACAGTAGTGTTATGTATGTATGTGTGTGTTTTGTTTGAATTCTATAAATAGTAGTTATAGTGTACATATGTAATAAAGTATATTTTAAATTACTTACAGTCTCGTAGATTTAATAAATGTACTTTCTAAATACAATTTACCGACTACAATGCTTAACACAACAATACCTCTTCTTTTAGATATTTCAATATTTCTAAGACGGAAACTAACTGATAATTCGTTTACTATAATACCAAACTACTGTGGGATCTCCCTGACACTATTAGCGAACTCACGCGCACTATCTGAGACTACTATTAACACCCTAAATACTAGTAAATCGAATAATAACTTGGAAGAACATTATTTACTTTTGTTCTATGCGCAAACTACCTCTAGACAGACATTACGACCGCTAAAGCACTTCCTGATTCTATCAACTGCCTAAACTGCCCTAGACCGTCATTACGACCGCTAAAGCTCACTGATTCTAAAAACTCTAAACTGCCATTACGACCTCTAAAGCACTCTGATTCTGAAAACTGTAAACTGCCTCGATTCCCTAGTTGAAACCCCTTTTATCCATGTGCCCCTCTCCTAAATCTCGTCAAACAATCAGTCCTTTCATTCCTCGAATTTACTAATATTTTTCGGGTTTTTTCCGTTCTTAATTTACCACTTATTCCTCTTACTCCTACAATCCATCCTTTGTTTCAAGTATTAAATGTAAACAAATTTCTATAGTTCCCCCTTGTTATATGATTGTTGACCTACTTTTTTTTCATAATCTTAAACAACAGTCCATTCTTTGTTTCAAGTATCGAAAATTAAAAAAACTTCTATAAAGCCCTTTGTTAAATAATCGTTGACCTACTTTTCATAATCTTAAACGTAAACAATGATCCCTGATTTGATTCCCCATTGGTCATTTATTATAAACAAAATACAACCAATAGAAATTCTTCACTTTGTCTATGATTTTACAAATGTTCTATATTTACATAAAGATTTTATTCAATCTTTACTTTAATCTAATTCACAATAACTGTTAAAATATATTACATAATTTTACGAATATATTATAATATGTATTTTCCCTTTATTCCTTTTATTTAACCTGTATTATAAAAGTTTCCAAAGTTGGCGCTAGTTACGTTATTGTACTATTATTTTGTTTGTCAAAATTTCGATACACCAATATTGACCAAGTATGGAAAACTCTTTATAATTCTAACTAGATGGAGTTGTTCGTATAAATTTTTTTTTTTTTTTTCTATAAGGGGCCGGTATAGATCCGTTACATGGTTTCTGGCATCCTTAATTGGATTTAGTGTTATTTCCGAAATTTGTTAATGGGGTTCCTAAAATGTTTCTTCTTAAGGGTCTCGTATAATTAAATTTTTTGTGATTTCTATTCTTGTTCTGTATCGGTGACTGTTTTTTTAATAATAGTTTTTATATATGAAATTTCTTTTTAACGCACAGACTTTGTTGACTTTTTTTGTAGGTGGTAGAGCTACGCTGAAGCTATTGGTTTCAGCATGAATGGGTCGGCTCGCCCGGGGTAGTACCACCCTCTCACAGAAAACCGACGTGAAGTAACAGTGGTTGCACTGTTGCGTTTCGTTCGGTCATCGAGAGCGCCGGAGGCCTACATATATTAAAAGGCCGGCAACGCACTTGCGACTACCCTGGTGTTGCTAGTGTCTATGGACGGCGGTGATTACTTACCATCAGGTGACCAACCTGTTCGTTTGCCCCCTATAATATAAAAAAAAAGAAAAAAAAAAGACTAATTTTAATTAACATTTAACCTGTATGGTGTCAGATTGCAGAGTGAAACTTTTTACAGACGATAACCATAACGTTCTTAATTTAAAAAATATGACGTTTCATTGTTTGACCTTCATCTTTCGATTATTTTTTCTAAATTTATATATATAACTTTTGTAATCGCCTGACGTCGTACAAACCGATTGCTATTTTTACCGCTATTTGAACAATTTTTTGCACAGAGTAAAATTGTCTTCCTAACAAGAGGTACAAAATACTTTTATACATTTTATAGAGCCTACGTATCCAACATTTTATAGCAAAACTTTTAAATGATCTTCCAATTTGATGTCAGAAATGTATAGATAATCAAGGTAAATACTTACATTCAATAAATATATTGTAACCCATAAAAATTGTGTGGTTTTATGAAATCAAGACGCAAGTGAAACGTTGTTTCGGATCGTAGGTTTTTAAAAACTGAGCACAATATTTAATTAAATCATTATGAATTGAGCGATAGGCGCCATCATGTTGGCCTTGACCGATCTGCCGAGCGCTTTTCAGTTTACCTCAACTCCGCTGGCGACTGTAATGCGACATGCGAAACATGGACGAAAATATTTGAATGAAAACGGCGATTTAATGTTTTCACTTCTAATAAATACTGCTATGGTATATATTAGATTAACAACACATGAAATCTAAGTGTACATATTTTTTATATGATTTATTATTTATTATTATGAATACTTTCAGAAACCATTAAGTACACTTACATTTCAAGTTAATAAAAAAAATATCGAATCGGAAATATTCCAAAATAGTTGCCGAATGGGTGTCTTTTTTATATTCATTTATGACAAAAAAAAACATATTTATATAGTAAAATCTCTCCTCAGGCAACCGCTATAGTGGTTTAATCGAGAAAGGAGGTATTCTCATCTACACGCCGACAAGATATATATAAGTATATGTAAGTTTTAGGAGGTAGTTCGTTTATAAAATATCTCCTTAGAATATGTTTCGCTTGTTTTACATTACTTCGTACTTCGGCGTACTGCTAGTTACTACATATTTAACACTTTTGACGCATTAAATTGTCTTGATTACAATTTTTGAAGTACAAAGGGCAGCAAACAGATAGATGGCTCATCTGATGTGAAATTGTTACCGTCACCTATGGACAACTGCAACACTAGGGGCATGACTGTTGTTTTGCCGACCTGGAAGAGCGTGTTTAAATGCCTTTCTGAAGAGCCCTATATCATAACCCTAGGGGACCACCGTGCTGCGTAACCCATTCCACAATGTTTGCGTCCGCATAATGAAGTTTCTAGAGGACCTTACGGTTGTCACCATTCTGCTGGGCTTTAGGGTATGTGGATGAGCAACTAGGCAGCGGCGAGTGGTGCGAGTTTGGAACGGTGATGAGAGCAACGTACCAAAAAGTTCTTCAGAACACTCTCCTTTATACATACGGTAAAGCACAAATAAAGACCAATGCCTCTACGAAATTCTAATGACATATATTTGTTTTATCTGGAACATCAGAATAGTATAGGGTTATAGGTCCGTATTTTCTAAAATTTCAACAAGCTGAATGTAAACAAAATGTTTAAAAGTAGAAAATTAATTATTTTTTTAAAGCACGTGCCTTATCTACAGCGATAAAGTTTACGACGTCACGCGTCTACATTGTAAGCCGGAGTTTTGTAACCAGAACGTTCAGCGGTACTAATGCGGGCTTATCTCGTACCGCGCCGCGTCGTTTAGATCCCAGAATCGTAAAATGTAAGGTTTCTGCTCCGCGGTGAATAGTTAAAAATCGCCATCATGTATCAAGTTGGTGTGTTTACACGGAATCGTGATTCAGCGTAGTGTTGGGCGTTACGAGTTGTCGATGAGTTTTATTATTAGCATTTAGCGTTTAATCAAAATCTCATCTGATGCTGAATTACAATGTGATCTATCATGGTAAACACGCCACGCAAAGTAAACCTAAAATGGCTTTTAGGTGAGGTGATAGCTAGCCAGACGATTTTTAAAAAAGCTCTACTACCATGATACGGTATCATCACGATCTTTTCCTTCATCAAAAGCTACGACTCCGTTGCAAAAGTTCAAAATCTACGTCCATAGACGCGTTATAGCTAGCTGGTAACAAATAATCTGGTATAAAAGACAGACATTAAAAAAAAAGACGACAGAAAGCATTACTTCGATGAACAGATAAACAAGTGTCTATGACTAGTAATTACCTAGGTTTTCTTTCATTACAATTGTTATAGTATAAAACTTAATAACAATTCAATATTTCCCATACTACACAGAGAGATTCTAGCTGTTTACCATTTAAAAAAAAAATCAAAATCGGTTCAGTAGTTCTTGAGAATAACTCACAGAAACAAACTTTTACTTCTTTATAATAATAATATGGGTTCCAAATACGCAATAAATATTACAATGAATCCAAAATGTTCCTATTCTGTTCTAAGCCTGTAGACCAACAAGTACTGTAACGCAGCCATCTTGACAGCGCCCGTATATACAACCTCACGAATAAATTAATATTGCTCTAAAAATAATTTAAATATGTAATCATCCAAGTTCTATTATATAGATGTTTAGATATAGGTTAATGAAATGTCGTCTGCGTTAGAAGAAATTTATTTTGTACTTGTACAGATAAAAATCAAATAGTCTCACTGTCCCACTATTACATTACAGTCACAACTTACAATGTTGCAGTCGCAGTCCGCTTGAAGATCTTTTCCGTTTGCTTCTCTTCGTATTCGTTCCGACGTTTAGGATAAAACTACATTCGAACGCACCGAGGCACTCTTATACACATGCCAATAAAGGAGGATGGAAAACTCTGGAAGACCCACGTTATTATTCGAATGATTTAGCAATGTTCGAAACTTTTTTTAAAATCGTTGTCTTTGGTCGATGAGTCATTCATTATTTATTTGTAACGACCTCGCACACGAGGTCTAAAAATATTACTAATTTTGTAATCTTAATGAATTAAAAACTTTAATATATATTATCTTTTGAATTATTATTACTTAAATATGTTTACAATGCATCAGAACTTCAAGAAGAAAATGAGTTGAGCTTTAAAAATAGTTAAACCCATATGATTTTTATGTTTTATTTTTCGGATTTGAAACGATTTTTTATCGACGTCGGTATTATTATTCACAGTCACCGCACTGTTGTTAATGCACGCCGCATCCATTTTAATCTATTTATACAAATATGTGTTTGCACGGTTTCGGAGCACACACAAAGGGCCACGGATATTTGGCTGCCATCTTTTTTCCTGCATGCTTCGTAGATCAGGGTAAGAGCTTTGTAATGTACGTGTATTAATTCAAAGAATACGGTTTACCGGCGTCCTATATTTTAAGGTTTACCGAATTGGAAATCTGTGTACGTTTGCTACGTATTTGAAGAACCTTTTGTGTGTATGTTTTTTTACCCGAGTGCGCGGGATAAAGGTAATGTTTTTCGTATGTATGCAATTATTTATATTTCTTTGTTACACTCTGTAGCTTAAACGGCTTTATGGATGTTAACATATTAAATGTTGTTCCTCTTAATATTGGAAGTGATATAGCCTATATCATATTTAAGTGCGTTATGTCGGTTAATGTAAAAAAGGAAGGATAACAGATAAAAATAAATTTACCAGTACTCCACGGATTCTTTAAAAACATAAAAAAATAGGTACGTGTTTTTGTCGTCTGGTTTTTTGTTTTTCTGTAATTGTTTTTTTTTGTTGTATGTTTTTATATAGTACTGGTAACCGCTCGTAGCTTAATAAAAATAAAATATAGGCCTAACTTCAACTAGTGGCGAGTTATATTATAATGGATAGTATTGCGAATCTATATGTGGTTATTGTAAGTCAGCGCTATGTGCAATATTTATAATACGTTCTCTATTGTATTAGGTAGTTTTGCATAATACGATTTATCGTTGTAGCACGGTGACTCGTTGCGCGTAGTCACTGTCCGTAGATTTTCCTTATAGCTTGTTGTATACTAATCGCTGTGTATCTCTTATCTTGAACCGTTTTCTCGGACTATCTCTCGATATGTTTAATGTGGCTGTCCTGATCAGACTCTATTTTTTATCTGCTGTAGGAGTTCGTTCATGCTCATTTTCAACGCGCTTCACCGTTGCGATACGCCATTGAACGGGTTCCGTGTGTGTGTTTTCAAAAGTTCTACGTCTGCATCGCTCGAAATAAGACTCTCTGAGACACTCCTTCCAGAATACATTTAAACAAATGAACCAAATGCTCACATGTTTCCTCATTTCTTTGTATAGGCGTCACTCCTTGTGGCGTGCACCGGGTGAATATTATATCCAATCCTTATCCTTAACACGTTATAATTGCGCTCTCTCAAGACGGCGAGAATGATATAAAAACTAATCAAAGCGGCGTAGCCTACAGAACGTGGTAAATAAAAAGATACACATACTGTTACGCTCGTAGGTTAACTCATCCGTTTATTTCGAAAAAAAAAAACAATTTGTACACTTACAGACAAAAAAATAGAGTCAATATCATATAATTACAACGTGTTCGGACTTATTTACATCTTATAAAGCCGTGGTCGCTTGGAATATTTATCCTTTTGTTTCTAATCACATTGGCTTCAATGTCAAAAATAGAACTGAATTTGGACGCCCAGATTATTCTTACCAAAAGGTGGGTAGACATTTCTGGAATATTGACGTCACTGTTCGAGAGATTGACAAAAACGAGACGGTCTATTTTTAAAACCTCAGTTATTATAGTTCGCACGGTCCCAGGGTAGTTTATTTGTAACAAGGGCTTTACAACTAGGACTTAATAATATACACGCACACTGAAAAAATATTAGCTGTTTTGTACACATTCAGATAGATATGTACCTACTCTTATATAAGGTGAAGTGAATGGAAAAAAAATAAAAAAATCTGGTTTAAACATAAAAAGGAGCCTCAGTAAAGTAAAAGTTATTGAATAGTGAATTCAATTATCAAGACTCTTCTAATTCAATTCCAATATATTATCCCCTGTCATTCACAAACACTAAGCCAAAAAGTGGCTCCTACGAATAGGGCCCTACCGATTCGAATATAGAACGCTTACGTTGGAATTCATCCGACGGTTTTTGTGTCAACCCTTTCGCTTTCGAGTGTCTCCTTGTTTGAAGACATACAGTCGCCCAGAAGCGACACTTTCTACACTAGAATGTACTTGTAATGTAATAATGAGATTGCATTTATATGGATCTTGTGAAAATTATTTAATAGGGTGGATTTTCGAATCAATACATATTATATGAAAGGAATTCTTTATAAGGACATTTATTTGGTCGCAATGAGAGTCACACATATTAAACGAATGTTTTCATTCAAGGCAATTTTGTAACAATTCCGTTTAAATACAAACAAACTTAATATTTACAAATTTAATTACGGACAAGAAATAATAAAGTGTACCTATAGGCATTCTGTTGTCATGGCAGTCGATTAGTTTGATTGGTGGAGGCTCGATACGACGACCACAGGTTCAAACCCCTAGCACGAACCAAAGCATTTTGTAGAATTCGTGTAGGCTTATGAATACGGTTATCGACAAATGTTGAAGATAAACATGTTTTTCAAGTATAACCACGTGGAATAAATTAGAACTGTGGATTGTTTTCTTTGAGACTGCCAATATGTCGTTGGCTGTCGTGTTGATAATGTTTGTGCCTTCCCTCAGGTAGATGCATTTACAGGCTGATATTATTTAATTAATATTACTACCTTTCAATAGTAACTCGAAATTAGCGTCTAATAGTTTCTTTGATGTGTGGCCCAGTTATCGTGCTGCGTGTATCGTCACGAAATCCGATAGTTCGTAACGCATAACGATAATATCGTCCCACATCTGCATTTAGTCTGACCATAGACAAAACTTCGTGCCGATACACGCAGGTATGGGAGTACCATAATAGATTAAACCCACTAAAGCCGGAGGAGCACTGGCTCTCAAGTGCAGCTGCCGGAACACATGTATAGATGTTTGGCGACAGATTTTCAATTTGAAGATGGTAGCTAGCCAGACGAATTTATAAAAAACATTGCCACCATACTATGATTCCGTCACTAGGTTTTCTTTCACTAAAATCTCCAGCTTAAACACAAAGACCTAAACCTATGTTGACGGACGCGGTGTCCGTACACGTTTACCGCTAAACCATCATCAGCTTATTAGTGAAAAGTCTGGTTTGAATCGATTCCCTTTGCAGCTTTATCGACGTTATCAGAAGTTTGTATATAATATAATTTATAAAGGTTACTATGAAAAATGTTAATTACAGCTACGTTCAACGTATTAAATGTATTAATACTGTGGAACTTCCATTGAATGTATTCACGTGAACCATCAAAGTTACATCCGGACCGTTTTGTAGCATCGAACGAACAAAAACGGACCCGTTGCGATATTACGCGAAATTTCCATAATACTTCGGTTAAGTGCGAGTCACTTCGAACCGTATATAAGGTTTTTATTGCTTGTGAGTGGTGCTTCAGTGGTCAAAAGATTTTTGTAAATATTCGCCGACGGTTCAAAGATAGATGCGAAACTAATTTTTAAGGAGTTAATGTAACAGCGAACATATTTGATAGTATATAATATAATATTAATTTTATTAAAATTGGGCATATTTATAGAAAATATAACATGTTACTATTTATTACAAGTATACATTTCACGGTTTAGTGTAATAAATATAAAGAGGAGAGGCGCTAAAGCCTTAGGAGCCGACAAGACAGAGGTTGCCCGAATGGTGCATCGTGACCTTCCATCAGTACGTTTTTACTCACATATATGTGTTTCACATAAAGAATATACCCAAATAAAGTTTGAAAAGAACAGTACACTTAAATACATTAAATATTACAGACTCGTTCCGGTTTCCCATTGGTGGCGTCATTTAAAACGATTTTTACTGCTTTAATATTAACAGTTCACCAAAGCCTTAGAATAAGATACGTCAGAATCTTACGACAAGTAATTATTTTTATTGAGCGTAATTTTTGAAACTGATATTTTCTAAGGTATATAATGAAATAATATGGTGTAATGGGCAGTTTTGATCCTAGATTAAGTACCTAATATATAAAAATTAGTAATATATTTAAAGTATTTCAATTAATAAGTATTGATACTATATTTCTTTAAATAACGTCACAAATAAGCAATATTTTTTTAATAACAAATAAAAATTATTCCTGTGAATTGTCCTTACGAGATAGATATATACCGGCGCTTACTTTTCGATAGGTATTTTAGAAATGTACAATTCTATAGTACATTGTTATTTTGTATCTCATAATGTTTAGGCATAGGCGTTATCAATGTAAGCCTCCGGAAACTTCTTCTTGCGACTTCATTAGAATACATCGATTTTTTTAAATACTTTATATAAATGTAATATACATGTATTTATTATACATACAAACCTTTCGGAATAAATGATCTAAACGTCCGTTGAGTAGTTTAGAAAAACTAACGTAAGAGATGCAGACACGAAAAGCGACTTTGTTTTATAATATTTTTAGATTATACATAGATAGATATAGATATGAACAATTTGAGAAAAAAAAGTCAATGCTACTACATCACCGCCGTACGCTACAAAGTGTCAAGAAATATAGCCTAATATTTTATAAATATACCGATTGTGTCAAATATAAATGTGAGCCATAATAATTCGTAAGCGATACATCAAATTCACAATACTGTAATACAGTTTTTTTCTATTTCCGCATCTTATGGGATAAATCTCCCGTCGAGGAAATATATCACTGGTGAATATAACGGGTACAGTCGTCGATAAAAATGATTTTGTTCATATTGATAGATAGGCGAAGTTATTTTTGAATCGTGTTATACAAGTTAAAAATAGTAGATCACCGATCACTTGCACTTTCACATCGTTCGGAAAACGACGCGCCACGACATTCGGTATACCTTCGAAACGTGACTCGGTGTATATGTCGAATCGGTGGGCTTTATTTGAAAGTTGGTGCTACTTGAGATATCATTAAAATTCACATTCACATTCAAACATTCAACATTCAACATTCAACATTCACATTCACATTCAAAATTCAAAAATCAATAAAAAAAATTTTGGTTTTCTTAATACTATTTATATTTCTGGTAATTTATGAATTGCGGTATAACATATCAAATTACTATGCACAAAATTTTAAAACAAGCTAATGAAACCATTTTCCTAAAGACTATTTACCTCTTTGGTAATACAGATAATATTAGGCTATAAGTTCTCTATACCAAACTCTCGAGCATAGTTATTTCTCCGATAAAAAACTTCCGAACGCTGAGAAACTAATCTTTCTGTACTTTCCTACCATCTTACTAAACGATCTACAAATTCAGATTTGTTTACTGTCTTTCTCTTTTACGTGGTACGACTTTTATTGTAATTTCTCAATGAATATATAATTGGGAAAGATTTTCGATTCATGGCCAACCTTCAAACCGTTCATAACTGTCCAATGATAATTAATAAAGCATACAAACTCATTAATTATACTCACGACCTGTGTTCCGTGAATCACATTCGTAGAATTCATTTGCATTCAGTCGGATATTTTGTACATTCATTTATACGGGTAAAACGATTTTAATAACAATATAATATTTATAAATTTTGACAAAGGATAATTAAACTTTTAATATATAATAAAACCTTCAAATTAAAACCAATCAAAGCAACAATTAACATCGTCTGCTGTTCTTTTATTTGGGTCTTAATTTCTCAGTTATATAAGTTACCATTGACCCTGTACCATTGATCCAGTGACTTTACTTGCATTTAATATTTTAATTCTGGAATTACTATTAACGTTTTCGCTGTCGTTACTGCGGACCGTTCCCAAAGGCCTATCTGTACCATCTCCGATCTCACTTAGCATAGTTTTTAACATACACTTTGCATGATAATTCCTTCTTTTTTGATAGTAAAGTTATACTATAATTTCTATCCAAAAATAAGCGAAGAATAGCATAAAAATAAATTCAAAACTAATAAACAGTCCGAGAGTTTATTGCGTTCAAACAAACACAGAAATAAAATATTGGGCTTCATGATATTGGTATACATTGAGTTTTTAAGTAGTATGGTTGAAATGATCACTTAATATAAGATGACCTGTACACTTATTATATCGCTAAATACTAGAAACAGTGACAAATGATCATCCCATGGTTCAGGCGCAGTAACACTCCTGACAGTTTTTTAGGCAACGGTGTTAAATTTTACAAGTAAGTAACATAACGCATTACCGATGTACTGGATAGTGGAATCAAGCTCCATATCAAGCTGATTTTGATGTAAAAAATCAATTTTTTTAGGGTGGATACAATAATTGAAAGATGATGTCGCCTGGAAATAACACCTGTTTCTTTGCCGAAACAGATTGCAACGTTAATGTATTTTGTGAAAGAATAAGTGATGAAAAGATAAAGAAGATCGTGTCTCTTGCTGATTTCTCGTGATTACTGACTTGTTTATCCGAACTGATGGTAATATTAATGTTCATAAGCGCCTTACTTAAGCCTAAGCCTTACCGATCTAAGCCAGTACCTAAACTGTGTAAAGAATTTTTGATTTTGTTAACATTTAAAAAAATCATCACCTTTTCAAGACTTTTTTTTTTCGAACTGACTACACTGTTGACCTGGCAAGGCCTCTACAGTTTCACCGGACTACCCCGTTTTTGAGACGAACCACAATGTATAATAATACATTTTCTGTCTTTTAGTCTTATGTATATGAAATTTCAGGTTCATTTCGGTTTCTTTTCTAATCATAACTGAGAAGATAATTTTTCTACATTTTCTTGCTTTGCTAGCCAACTTTGACTGTTGTTTAAAATTTCGCATCGTTAGCTTATAAGGAAGTTAGTTTACAATGCGTTAAAATAGTTCACACAAACAGACATACAAGAAAAAAAAAACGACATACAATACAAATTAAAAATAAATAAATTAACCGGATTCGAGAGTGAGTACCGTTAAAGTCTATAATGACTATTGATATGCAATCATAGGAAATCGTTATTATTTTTCACCGAAGAAATATTAAATAATGTATTTTGTTGATGAGTGTACGCATCACACAACACTACACCTTTAGATTGTATTTTCATCTCACATTTACAGTGTTACGGTTTTCCTGATATCCTTTTGATACGAATATTGATCAAACAAATTCTATAAGCTTCGTTTTTATATTTGACCTTTCTTTTTCGAGCGTTGACGCGGAAGCATTTGCCAGTGTCAATTTTTCATTTCCTTAGGATTTCGTAATCTTTGTTCCGTGTACTCTTCCAGAATGTTTAATAGACTATTCAAGAATATTCAAACTGAGTAATTTAAGTTATAGTGAGTAGTTGCTAAGTTACTAAAACTTTCTAACGAGATTCTATGACCAAAGTTTATGTAAGGAATAATAATGCTTTATGAAGTGCAAATAAAATTATACCAATATATTTGAGATAACGATGAATCAATGACAGTGTACTTGAATACCGAATCGATAGACTTAGGTTTGAATCCTCACAATGAGCATTAGTTTTTTTCGGTGAAGAAAACATCGTGATGAAACCATAGTAAGGTAGTAGTAGGGCTAGCTACCACTCTAATAGTTTTGATTTGAGACCAAGCTCCTATATAGATATGTTTGTGCATATGCGCTTGACAGCGAATCCCTCTCTGTTTAAATAAAGAATTACAAATAAATTAAGCGGATTCACCTACCTTAGACCTCGTTGTTATTTAACATCAAAATCATGAAAAACTAGTTAATAAAATAATGTAAGTTTGATCCAACCTTCAGGAACAGCACTTCTTATGGATACAAGCTACCCTATGTCATTTTTTATACAACGGTCAAGAGGTATCCAAAATTTCATGATGATCGATTCAGTAGTTAATGCTTGAAAGTGTAACAAACAGACTCACATTCGCATATGTAGTATTAGTTAGGGTTCGGATTAAGGATTAAAATAAGGTGCATTCCATAGACGTAGTAGTAATAATATTCGTCCTAACAGGACAGGCGAAGGAGTTCATCCATACTGCCAATTATGAAGTAGTCAATATGTTCCATAGATGACAAAGAATATCCTTGTTTTTTTTAATATGCAATATTATTAGCCTCCGGAAGATATGGTGTGCCAGAATTCGGCACGAGACAACAACGGAAACAAGATCATAAGCCCGGGTCATGCTTGTGGCTTTTGTAAGGAGACATGATTATTCCGGAATGGGTGTCATTACGTTACAGGCTATCCGCATTTACCCCTGGCTTTGGGTATATGCACAGATATCAAATTTTATTTTTTGTGTAAAGAAATATTTTTTGAAACTTCATGTATTAATTTTGTATGAAGAAGATTTTCACCTGAAGATATAATTAAAATTAAAGAATCAGTTATGTCAAGACTGGTCTCCGAAACGGTTGAACCGAATTTTATGAAACTCTGGTGACAGATAGAAAACTTGTCGGAGCATTATTATGCTTTTTAAAATGAACTAAGCAGTAATGATAAAAATTAACAGAAATAACTTGAATTCGGTAAAAATGTTTAGCAGTAATGACATAACTGTAATTAAAAATTTAAAACATGACCCCCAATAACTACACACGTAAAATTTGTAGTTTCTAATGCGAATTCGGCATTAGATTTCCATAAGACACGCGCAACAGTCGTTTCGTGACATCAGTCTCATACAAAGTGTATGGCGATCCATTCATTCATGGCCACAATTCGGAACATGGTGAATTTTACTCATGGAGCATTACATTCATTCAAGGAGCAGAGAACTATCCATGTGTGTATAATTACAAACTTAAAAAGTATTAAAAAAAATGCTAACAGGACTCTGGGTGGCCACCACTACACTGATAATAGCGGGGGTGTCTATTCTAGACAGTGGAATGTATTTTTGAATTGGCTGGAAGAAAGCATCCATAAAATCAGTACCAAATTAATATGCCATAATCGGGATAAGGGCTTATTTACCTTAGTGTCTTCAGTGTCGCCGGTGTCGATGTTCACAAAGTTTATCAACTTCCAATAGTATATAACACATATAGTCCAGTTTCGAGGGAGCACCGATTATCCGTACTGTACCGGTATCCGTACAATGCCGGAGCGCTGGTGACGGGCAAGTGACCGATCATCTCCGATTTTAGCTTATATGTAATATGTCAAAAATAATTTAGACTACCTTCTAATCGATTTATGTCCGATGAGACTCTTTGGTTATTCTTCAAAAAGCTAAGAACACTATTTGTCTGCAACAACCTGCAATTTTTTTTCTATGTAAGAATGAACTCAATATCTTCTGTTTGATTTCCTTACCAGAGTGTCCAGCACTCTAGTCAGAGATGATGATACATTTTGAATAGACACCTACGCTAGTATGTATTGTCGGGGTATTAGTAGCACCGTGTATAGTATAATAGGCGACTCAAGTCGTCGGTGGAACTATCGAAGACTTCTGTAGTGTTATGTGCGAAGGACCTATGTCTGCTGCAAGGATTTGTGTCAATGTTAAATGTACGGTGGTGATCTAGCCGAAAATAATAACGATGCCCTACTACCTGGAAAACGTCGTGAACTTGAATATATCGCTGCAACCGTTTGCTACTTCCAATCCATAAATGTCTTTAAAAAATGTCATACCAATCAGTCAAAGTCAGTTAACCCCAAAAAGCGATAGATGGCGTGACGGTAAGTATGCGCATAATATTTCATAAGGAACCTCTTTTGTCTTGTTATTTTATTCGCAAAGGGCGCGACCCTTACAAATGTGTTCTTATAAAGTGGGGTGAATTTTAAGTACGCATAACGCCCCATTAACCCCTTGTAGGGCTGGCAATAACCTCTCATTACCACCTCTAAATCTACCTCATTACATTGTAACAGAGTCACCCCTAATTTTCGCTATATTATACGAACAGTGATAGTCGGATTAGGATTTTTTCATTTTCGTATTCACGACGTTTTCATTTATGTTTTTTTTTTGTGTTTTTTTTTCCAACTAAGGTGTTGCTTTAAAAATTATAAAGTCGAACGGAATATTTAGGGATGGGATACAGTGACTTGGAATATTTCTTTTTTACATTTAATTAGGTAAACCTATTTCGCATGACACTATTGTTGATGCGATACGCCGTCTGTGATATGTTTTAGCCCTACCAGCTCTACAAGCCCTACCACCATGCTATGGTTTCATCACGATGTTTTCCTTCACCGAAAGCTCCGACTCAGTTCTAGGATTCGAACCTACGTCCTTCGACGCACACTAGCAACTGAGCCATCATCGCTTCAGAATGCGTACGCTGCAAAAATTGGTACAATTGTAAGAAGGCAATGGGGTCATTATTTATGTAGAAGCAAACGCAAATGAAGTTAAAAGTGCCCGCCAATGTTATATGACCTTATGCCACTTCACCGAACCATATAGGTAACTTATACTAGACAGACAAACAAATAGGCACGCATGAATTCGAAAAGCATTACACTTTTTCATTTCTAAATACATAAGAATATAATTATAGTGTTTATTAAAGAAATGGACTGAAAACCTCCAGCCTTATATATGGAATAATTGTACCGACTGTTACTGGCAGATAGAAGATTATTTAGAGCGGAGTGGCTGGACAGAATTTTACTGGCATAGAGAAGATTATTTAGGTTATCATACTACGTATTATTACGCTTAACCGCAGGGTCAAGCAGTAATGTGAGAATTACAATGAAAAGAAAAAGATTGTTCAAAATTAATTCAATGAAAAATCAAAATCATTTTGTCACCGGCTAGTCATAGAGTATTGGGTTGTAAAAGACCAAATAGTACGTACGTAAATGACAGAGATTAAGTTTGAGGAAGTGAAACATGTTTTGTAGGCAAAGGACATATTTACGGAAAACAATTCGTGATTATGGCATTCTACTCCCGTTAAGTTTCTTGCTACTGTCTCTGGAAACTTCTGAAAAAATACAACACATAAAATCAGCGTTTACTATAAACTGCGGTAAACCGCAACTGGTATCAAAATAGGCAGAAATTAAAATTACACCAATAAGTCGTATTACGTTAGCATTTCGTACAGTTTCATTTTTAAATTAGTGTCATTTACATCGTATGATTTTTTTTTTGTAGTATTAGTAATCTATATCTTATATTAGAAAACTCATTAGAATGTTTGTTTGAACGCTTTAATCTTTGGATGTACCAGTCAAATTCGAAAATGTTTGCATTTTATAACCTAATTTTTTTTGAAAAAGCTTGTCTATCTCTAGGTATATGTCATACTACGCTACGGTCTTGAAGAGCAAAGCAGTTACCACACAAAGTGTAGGTCAATAAGTACGTTAAGTGAAAACGAAGTAATAATAGCAGAGCGTGTTGAAGCGCCTATGTCAACGAGGTACCGTTCTGCGCGACTCAGTCGTGAGAACAGCTCCTTTCGCGACAGCTGTTTTTGCACAAAACTTGTTTAAGATACCCTATGTTAATAATAGTTGCCACTGACAGTCGTTGGATGTTTTAATTTAGCAATAAATTAAGAATAACTCATTAGGAACATTTGATATTAGTTTTTTGTATAGCCTAAATGTTTTATTCTTTGACCACAATCTAATCTGATGTCAGATGACGATCTGTTTTCCTTTTTTTTGTATAACGATGGTGTACAAATAAATGTACGATCCGCCTGATAGTACAAAGTCTATGGATGGTTGTATTAATAACAACGGCATACGCGCGTTTTTGATCTCTGTAAAACCATTTCACTCTTCTTTTGTAGAATGCCACTGTAGTTCACGGGAAAACCTTTAACAGAAATTTTCTTTCGAAAGTAGAGCATTTGCGAGAGGATGTTGGACTTGGACCTAACTGCTTGTGTCAATTAAGTTCCAAGCTATAAGGGATGATGGAAACTACTTCCTAAGCATTACATCGTACAAACCCTCGTAGAATTGTGAGAATCTGAAGTGGATAATGAAATCTTCGCTATGTAAACATTCATGTTCTCACAATTAAGGTCTTTTATGGATATGCTGGTGACTCCCCTTCCTCGTTCCATTCAACGTCCCGAAACATCGTCTCGCGGAACACTGAGCAATTTCATTTGAAAACAAATGCGGTAGCTATCTTCTTCCATTGTTGTGAAATTAATGAAAACGTACCGAATTCATTTAAAACTTTCAGAGTGAGGGGCCCAGGTTGATTTAGATGTCACCTGGAGTTTCACTGTCTCCGTTGTATTGGAAATGTCTGTTATACGACATGTATACACATCTCTGTGTCTTATGTATAGAAAAGCTAGTACGAGTTCGAAAAGTTCTTATCTTTGTTGTATTGTGAAGATGTGTAATCGCCTCCTGACTAGTGTGTTCCCTCCCTCTTATGATATGGGGTCCTTCAAACGAGGCGTGAAGAGGCACTTTTGCGGGTCGGCATGATGACAACGACTGCCGTTGGTATTTAACACCGACAGTCGCCTTTGATTTTGGACTGTACCGTACTTACCATCAGGTATTGTACAGTCTGTATTTTTATATAAGTTTTGCCTGAACTTCTATAAAAAAAAAAGCCTGTAACTGTGACTCCATAAAATACTTTTTTTTTTAATACTTTATCGATTTTAGCATTGGGTCACAATCTAATCTGATGTTAAATGACGATGTGGTCTAAGATACTAAACACGCTAAACCTAGACTGGGAGGGAGTGCAGCTGCCAAAACACATTTATAGGAGTTTCTCAACTTAGGGTATTGGCTAGCCAGGTGACCTTGGTTGGAACCTTACCTCCATGCTATAATTTCATCACGACGTTTTCCTTCTAAGTCTAAGTCTATCAACGCGAGCCATCGTCGCTTCAAATCGGTTTATCCGAATTGGTTATGACCAGTATTATATTTTGAAATTAAATTCTGTTTGGCAGTTTCTGCTAAAATATTACATATGTATATTTCTTAAAAATTAATATTGTTTTATATTATAACTAATTGATGTATGTAAATAGTTTAAATTTTTATTTATAGTATTTAATTCGTTCTTGAAATTCTATATCGGTTTGTAATAGTAAAAAAATATTCTTATATTGTACTTAAAGAAGTATAATTTTTCACATATGTATACAAATACACACACTTTCTTAGTAATAGTAATTTTGGTAATTCTACTTAAACCTACGAAGCCGTTTATATTTTTCAGGTTGCATCTGACAAATGTTTTTCCTTACTGTTTAGCCCTCAAAGAAAAAGTCCTTTATCTGCCAGTAAAAATCGGTTGAACCTTTTCGGAAATTAGCCTAGATAGGCAGAGACTTTAATCTACTTTGTAAACATAATTTATGATGTTGGATAATACTTTGAATTATGTTATTATTTTTGGTCCATATGTATGAATATTTATATTGTATTAGCTGACCCCCGGCATACCTTATCCTACCTATATAAAAAAATAATCCTGAATTCAGATAGCAACGCCACCTACCGGATCTAATTATAAGTCTGAACCATCCACGGACCAGCTCAAACAAACACAAAAATTCTGATTTAAATCATTCCAACCATTTAGGAGGATTTCAGTGACGAGCACACGTACAGAAAAATTATGCATAAATGTATATCAATTGTTTAGTAACCATAATATAAACTATCCTTAGTTGCGATTTTAACGGGAATGCTTGAAATCATATCTTGATGTCAAAATAGAAATAATTAACAATTTAAAGCAAACATTAAAAAAAAGCATAAGTATTTAAAAAAAAAACTATTTTGTCATGAAATATTTTACATGAAATTAACAAGACTCTATGGATTAATATTAGTTTATTTTGAGTAAGGTTGCTTCCTGTAATGAGCGGAGCGTGTAGCGAGTTTTATTTTGCTTATATCCTACCGACGTAATAGCAACTGTACACAGTACACACTATACATTATAAACTGTATAGAGGGGTGTTATCAAATCGAGTCATCAAATTGAAATTTGTAACAAACGTGTGCGATATAAATAAAATCGAAATAAGTAAAAATGAATTTCTAACTGTATGTAAGCGCATCAACTCCAAACGGCTGCATATAGTCCAGTGAAACTGTAGAGGCCTTACCAGGCCAACAGTGTAGTTACTTCGAAAAAAAAAACATAAGGCTACATCTATTTGGCACATTATATTTTTATTGTATTTTTAATTGTTAGGACAAGGTTTGTGTGAAATAAAATATTTTAAAAATGGTAGGGAAAGCTGAAAAATGTATGTTAAAAATTTCCTTAAAAACAGTGAGTGAACACGTCATAAGGCAATATTCCAATATATTGACAGATGGACGTCCTATCGTTCATTTACCAATTTATTTCACTACGTGGTAGTACTATAAATTAGTACGATATTTTTTTCAATAGCGCATAATTGCGATTCCCGGGCGGGAAGCTGGAAATTAATAAAAAAAAATATATGTTTGTGTTTTTATTCATGAGACTAGTAAAAAAACGCTATATAAAGAATACTTGTAACCCGCTCCACCCGTTACTATGTCTTCATTCGTACTGGTGCATTGTTTATGTTGACAGAAATGTAATAATATCTCTGGTGCGCTGTAAAATAAATTAGGGCCGTATGTTCGCGCACTTTGTCATGAAAATTCGCCGGCGAAACGGGTCACGGTTTGTTGTTTTCATACGACAACGCTTTGTGTTGATTTTCTCATGCTAGATATTATATCAACAATGTAGAATGCTTCTGCATCTTTTTTTTATTTTGGTAACCATCATCTTTATAGTAGCTTGAATGTTACATTGTAATTTTATTGTAGCTTAGTACTGCATAACCACTGATACGGACCTCCTTTATTGAAAGTTTTCAGGAAGATTTTTGATATCTCAGAATTAATATTCTATGTTATTATTATACGTCATTCTATTTTTTTTAAGTCTTAAATTTTAGGGTTCGACCTTCAATCGCAATAGATATTAAATAACGATATGGTCTAAGATGGTAACTACACTAAATCTAGAAGGTACACTTTACTGCCAACGCTCTCAAGTGCTGCTACAGGAACACAAGCCCTATAGGTTCTTAGAGATATATTTTTAATTTGAGTATGGTAGGTAGCCAGGCGGGCTTAGAAAAATCCATATTACCATACTATAGTTTCATCACAATGCTTTTCTTCACTGAAAACTTTGGTTTATTACTAGGATCGAACCTACGTCCTGTGATTTGTGTCACTTATGCACAATAACCAAACTATATAACGCAAAATGTTAGTAATATCAGGCAATCAAAGCTTAGTGGAGCCATTTTATAATACAGTATTGTATAGTTTAAAGGCCACAAAGACATCTGTAGAATGCGAAGAGTGTTTTATTGACCGAAATAATTTAATTGTATCACTTGATACAAAAAGTAGACCACAACTAAATGTGACAATTAATAGTAATGACCTTTAAAGACAACTACAAGTAATTTTGTAAAATATTGTACATGTTGATATGTATGTACCTGTACTGTTTTTTTGTCACTATATAGTATAAAACAAAGTCGCTTTCTTTGTCCCTATATCCCCATGTATGCTTAAATCTTTAAAACTGCGCAACGGATTTGGATGGGGTTTATTTAATAGATAGAGTGGTTGAAGAGAAAGGTTTATATGTATAATAACACAAATTAAATAGTGGAGAAATACTGTTATTTTTGAGGTTGCTCCAAATGTAACGCGTGCGGGCCACGGGCAGTAATGAATAAATCAAAACTACTGCATCGATTTTAATCATTTTTTCAGTGAATGACATAGGCTAATATTTTATACCCGTGCGAAGCCGGAGCGGGCCGCTAGTAATATTATAATTTAAAAAGTTTCACGTACAATCGACTATATATTGTTTACAATTACCATGTGATCGAAAATTTATGACTAGTCGTAAGTTCTTTGTAACTGATTGACATGAAAGATTATACGTAATAAAAAGGTTCACGTTTTGATTTGTTTTTATTACCAGGTTCGACCGTACTCGAAACTAATAGTAGGCCGGCTAAGAATGGACACAAGAGAGAACAAGAACATGGTGGTTATAATATAACGATAGACCATAGATTTCTAATTATGTCCGTTTGAGTAGGCTTTTACTGAGCTCCACTGCAGGGCCACAGGCCTCTTCCCCAAGGAAGGTGTGGTGGGTATAATCAACACACCAGTCTACGACGTATAGGCAATTTAAAAGGCTGCGAAATCCGCAGGTTTACAAGAACATTTCGCAGGTTTAGGTTTCCTCACGATGTTTTCCTTCATCGTCAGCGGATAGTGTTACCGAATTTAAATGAGGAAATGTACGCGAATTGCGAAAATTCCGTTAGTACACGTCGGAGTTCTTTCTGCGTCATCATGTCGTATGATGACATCATTAATACAGCAATATATGTGTTTACAAACATATAAGAGCAACAATAAATATTCAAAATACACGAACAGTGTTGAACTCTCTTCACCGTTATTACAATGTCTCTCATTACGTTGTACGAAGCGGAGTCATATCGATGTGTTCTGGATTTATTCGAATCGAATTCATAAAGTTTATGAATAACGTGTTTTTTATTGGTTTTTTATTAAGATGAGGTGAGGATTTATGTTTTTTCTTCCAAACTGTATTACATGTTGTTTATTGCATTTAAAAGTGACTTTCTGTAATGATCTTGATTTTTTTTGTAGCTTTATTGGGTTATCAGACTGAAATAATGAGGTTTCCTGACAATGTTATTTTTACTATAATTTAGTCTTTTTTTGTTTCTTGCAAAAAATAATCGCAGTGTGCCTATCTACTTGATATATTATTAGGTGGTAGAGCTACGCTAAAGCTATTACTGGTTTCAGGATGAATGGGTCAGCTCGTCCGGGGTAGTACCACCCTCTCACAGAAAACCGACTGTGAAGTAACAGTGCTTGCACTGTTGCGTTCCGTTCGGTCAGTGAGAGCGCCGGAGGCCCACATATATTAAAAGGCCGACAACGCACTTGCTACTCCCCTGGTGTTGCTAGTGTCTATGGATAGCAGTGATCACTTACCATCAGGTGACCCACCTGTTCGTTTGCCCCCTATAATATAAAAAAAAAATAATAATGCGAAAATTCATGATGTCTTAGGAAAATTCCTGTTAACGCGTGACCTCAATCTCACATGACATTTAATGACGAAGTGTCCTGGAGGGAACTGGCTATAAAGTGCAGCTGCCCGAATACACTGAAAGGTGCTTAAACTAGCTTCGCTTGACTTTTAATTCGAGGGTAGGAATTGGCCAGGTCGGTGGTAGAAAATGTCTTACCATTATATTTTGGTAATATCACGATGTTGTTGATCAGTGAAAGTTTGTCATATAGGATTCTAATCTACACCGTTCGAGATGATGTCCAAATACGTTAGGACCGAGTCATAATTGCTTCAAAACCATTATGATTAGTAGTCTTCAAACTACAGATACCAAGAAATATAGGTACTTTATTTTCCATCCATCCAACGAACTCACAGTGAATTCTCAATTTCAGGTTTCCACCACAGGTTTTAACAATTCTATTGGTGGTATATGCGTCAACGATAAGCTGTAAAGAAATAGTTGTTTGCGACGGAATCATCTATAACGACGTCTATCTGCACAGACATGTATTGGTCAAAAACTACGGCCGACCTTATAATTTAGTCGTTCACAAGTACTCAGGAGTACTATTCTTCAGTCACACATTGACGAATGTTACTCACGTGGACTTCGGTATCACGGCTTGCCATATTGAGAAGAAAGTTTGCACGAATGTTGGAGGTATATCTGGCGGTTATGCAATCGCTTATGATTCTGGAAACGACGATATATATTTCGGCGGACACGACGGCATCTACAAATACAACTTCCTAACAAAATCCGCTGAGTTCTTCGCCGAGAGAGGTAAATCTATATGGAGTATATTCATCCGCCGTCATTTCTACTACTGTCGAGTATCCGACGCAAAAGTTGTACGTGTACCAGGACGACATGTTCGTGTTGGTCGCCGAAGCACTGAATATCGAAATCGATCATTTCTTCATTTCTAAGCATTTAGATATTTATTTTTCAAACAAAACGGCCCTTTTCAAAGTCGAAAAAATGAGGAGAAATCCGATGCTGTTGAATGACGAACTAGTTGTCCGTCATATAGTTGACGATAGTTACGGCGATGTATTCTTCTGTGCCAGCGATGGTGTTTATTTAGAAAATAAACCTTATCATAATTTGAAGAAGATAGCGTCAATAGACCAAGCATTTGGTTTGGTATTCGATGAGAACGATCATGTTATATATTCAGATAAGGATGCTATATACAGATTACTTCCTAGTAAATATTCCAACGTTTGTTATAAAGCTTTGACGAATACGAGGGAGGATGAGGTAGAAGAGATTGAAAATACCTCTAAGGAGACCTGTTCATTGAATAAGGTAATGGGAGAGTTTGTATCTTTTGATCTGTATGTTGATTGTTGATAGTAATGATCCGGATTTTCCGTATGATATTCCAACCATAGCTGGTCGAAAGAATAAAGCATCATTTGTTTTTAATAATATAAGTTGTTTTCGTATTACTCATACCAATTGCTTTTTAAATAACACACCAAATTGACGACACTGTGTCTGATAGTAAGCACAGTATGATTTTATAAGAATAGTGCTCAACGAGGGATCGGCAGTTCATCACCAATCGTTGTCGTCACACCGGCCTGCAAGATCTACACTGGCTGATCCAGAAACGTGACAAAACAAAAGAGAGTCGGTGTGACGGGTCCTGTACAATGTTTTGTACAAATCCATACCGGTCCGCTTGATACTAGCGTATAGCGAGTATAGCAGGTGTTATGCACTAATAGCGAGTATAGCACTCGATGTATAGTGGTATTCTTTAAATGTGTTATTTCCGTATTTTTTTTTTAAGTTATTATTCTTCATAAATATAATTCATTTAAATTAAAATCAATAATTATTAAATCTAGGCCGTGAGAAGGCAAAATGACCACCGGTTCAGAAAATAATCCAGTCATCAAGAGGAACCGGCAAGAAACTTGATCTGGTTTATTTTTTCATCGTACATATGTTTATAAAAAGGCATCATGCCAGGTTACATTTGTTTTTGGCGGAGTCCCAGACAGGGGTGTTGTTTCCAGACATCACATCCTTCACATTTTGTGCCAGCCCATAATAGCCATTAGACATTAAAACCCGCTTGTCATGGTACTTGAACTTACTATCCTGCAAATCGGTAATATGCCGTGGGACTTTGTTTTAAAACCTAAGACTATTACCTAAAATAATTGGTCTTACTAAACCGATTTGTCATTGTGTCTAATATTTAAATTATGTCGGTCTTTAAAAAAATCCAGCTTTTCTAAGTTTTTGTGTATATTCATTAGATTATCGAAGAATGTGTTGGGACGGCAGACTTAAGGTACCGAATTTCTGAAACTTAGCCTTTAATGATTTGCGAGGCCCCCGAACGATAAATTGCTCGAACAATCGAACATTCTAATTCAAATTAAAGATTGCATATCGTATACAGATCGACGTTACTTCACAATAACGAAACGAATTTAAACATATACATTCAATATTGTTAAATAATTTCGAGTTATTATAACATACACTGTTGTTTATTACATTATGATAATAACAATTGGAATCATTCCGTCCTCTGATATCAGTCAAAGAAGATGTATTATTCCTTTGTGTATTGTTTGAATTACATCAGTGTTCCGACTAATAAATCCGTTTAAATATGCGCTTAAATATTACTGAATATTGGAAGACATAATTAGTGTTAATTTATTCACTGCTAACTTTTAAGCAAGATCTTAGAAGACAATATTAAAAGGTATACACAAGTCTTATTAAACACAAGTATTCCTTTATGACGGTAAAATATTTTCACACGAACGATGTCGGGTTTATGTACACACAGTTTATAATAAAAGTCCTTGCAAATAACTCTTTGTCAAGAACAAAGGAAGATTAAAGAGCTTCTCCTGAAAAAATCGTCGTATAAAAAAAAAAAACTAGATCTATCTTTCAGTAATTTTTCTTAATTCACGCTCTTTCTTCTCACAAATCCAGATAAGTTTCAACAGAAACTATTGTTTCGTTTTCTTTTTTGTTGTAAATAATAAAGACGGAGTTTGCCTTTAGAGTATTTATCTATGTTTGCAGTAAAAAGCCGATTTAAAAAAAAGGGCTAACTGAGGAATAATTCTATGATCAAGGTGTAATTCGAATGAATCGTTTATTTTGATTAATAACGTACTTCTTCTTTTTGTCTTCTCTTCGTAGTTTTAAATATGTGAAATCAACCATTACAAAGAACGGAACAATTAATAACTAACTTAAACATTTACTGATTAATAATTACATTGGCATTTCAGAATGAAAATGATCGTCCAAATCTTCATAGCTATATTTGCTGTCACTACAATGGAAGGTATACCGGACGAAAAGTGTAATCGGATTAAAATAGGAGAAAACTGGTACGACAGGGAAATACTGTGGTCTCGTAACGGTAGGCCGTATAATTTATACGTACACAAATCATCAAACACGATCTTCTTCAGTTCCTCTTCATCAGAAACTTATTCCGATGTCGATTTCCAACTAGCCTACTATGATATCGATCATAGGGATTACCAAACAATCGCCGGAATCGGAGGTGGATGTGCCGTTGCGATAGATCAAGCGAACGATGAAATATACTTAGGTGGATCGGATGGTATATACAAATATAACGTGCTGACGAAATTGGCAGATTTCTACTAAAGAAAAAGGTAAAAACATATGGACAATGTTCTACAGAACGAATTTGTTTTACATAAGCTATCCCGAACAAAGATTGTATATAGAAGTGGACGGTAGATTTGCTATAGTGAGAGAATTTCAACAGTATAGAAATAGATCATTTTCATGTTACAATCAATAATGAGATATATTATGCAAATAAAACGGGATTATTTAAGTATGACAATAAAAGTATGCGAAGTGAAGTTATAAATGAATTATTAACAGTGCGACAGATTGCGGAAGACAACGACGGAGATTTGTACGTCTGTACGAACTTCGGAGTTTTCCTCGACGTTAAATTCGAAGGGCTTAAGAAGATTTCAGATTTGAAAAATGTTCACGGTTTAGCTTTTGACAGAGACAATAATTTTATTTATTCCGATGAGAAGAGTATTGTGAGGCTAATGTACAGTGTTAAAGGTTGTGCTACGAAAGAAAATTTTTGGTGATTGTGTTACCATTAAAATAATGAAGTTTATTTATATTTTTCTGAAGGTCAAATATATTAATGCCATAAAAAAAGTCACCTATGCACATATTTGACTAACGTATAAAAGAAATGACTATGATTTATATACTTACTACTCTTAATTTTACCAGAGAATGTATGAACGACCTTTAAGATTTTTTTACTTGAGAAATACATTTGTGGAATGATTCTGCATATATTTAAAATACCGTAGTACCAATTCTATATACATATATACCTATAGATATAATGATTGTGTTTATATAAGCTGTGTTCTGTAACCTTATTCATGTTATAAATTTCAAATCGAAAAATGTGAAACTTCAGCTAAATATTTTTGCAAATAAATTTTACCAGATATGTTGGGTTTATTATATCGATTCAAATGTGTCAAATAATTCTTATCAAATAACTCTTTTAAAAATTAAAACAATCATCAATACATATTATAAAACAAAGCCGTCCGCCGCGTCTGTCTGTCTGTCTGGATGTTCGCGATAAACTCAAAAACTACTGCACGGATTATAATGCGGTCTTCACCAATAGATAGAGTAATTCACGGGGAAGGTTTATGTATATCATTTATTAAGGCTTTTTTGTAAATTGGTTGAAATATAATTATAATTGTTGAAAGGATCGAAAAAAGTCAAGCCGCCTTAAGCGTTTCATGCACATAAGTAAATTTTTTTTTTATTATCAGGGCAGGACAACGTCCGCCGGGCCTGCTAGTTTGAAATAATTAAAAATTATCACTTGATAGTGTAGAAGCTTTATCTGTGCCATCTCCCATGAATGAATGAATGTAGAAATTATTCGAAAACTTTTTTAAAATTCTCATTACTACTATTGATGGTATTAATTGTTAATGTGAATATTATTATTAATGTTAATATATAAAGCTGTCATATAATATTGTTAATGTGAAGAGTGTGCGAGTTATAGAGTCTGTGCTAGGTTCCCTAAATCTAACTCTGTCACAAAGTAGCAGCGTTTTTACTGTGTTAATTCGGTCTGAAATGTGTAACAGCAGAGACACTAAGTAGCTTTAGTTTATATTTCTGTTCTTTCCAAGATCGAAGTGTTATATCGAGCTATAATGTAAATTGATAACTTAAGAGACTTTGAGCATAATCAGTTGTCTTGAGAATTGATCAAAAACCAAAATTTATGTCCCTTTCCAAACTGTTTTATATTTAATACCCTTTTACAACACTTGTGCTTTTTGTCATTTCTGTTCAAGTGTCTCATAGTTTCGCTACAGATCTCAATGATGCTCTTAAGACTTTTTTAGTTTAACAGTATTAGCCGTTTTTATAATAAATGTTTGTACACAATAATTTTAAAAGTGGGAAAAAAATATTTTTGTCGTAAAGCAATACTACTTATGTGCTGTGTGCTAGTTTGAATTGTATGATTGGCAACATATAATAGTACATTCACAGGAAGCGTTGCAAGTCAGTATTTTAGGAGTAGCAATATAGTATTACTCGGCTTAGGACCACTCTTCTATTTAGATTAGGAACATATAGTGATCATTTGACTGCATAACTATTTGATAATTCATAAGATAAAAAAAATGAATGATTAAAATGTCAGAATACACGGTAAAATATAGCGAATCGTATGAATTTAAAACGGAAACACTACACGACCAATCAAAACGGACACCGAATTAATTAACAGATAGACATAAATCGGCCGAACGTTCCGGCTCCGTGATACAGTGATGTGTACGGGAAATTAAAATTAACTTGACATATTTGTTCGTGTTTTTGTTACGATTCGTACGCGACTACCCATGCAGGGGGCGAGAAGATGAGAAAATAATTGCTTGATTTCATACTTAATTGACATGCTCTGGTATATTTATGCATAGTTTTCGTTCGGAATTACACACGATTTTTTTTTATGTACAGTATTTAAATCTGTTTCATTAATTCAACGCAAATAGACTATATAACAATAATTATTATATTTATAGCGAGATCTCATTTTATATATAGCGTTTATATAAGCGGTTGAGATTTGTAGGACAACACGATAACAATGATGTGGTCTAAGAGAGTACTTACACTAAATTTAGAAGGACAGCTGCTTAAATACCAGCTGCTGGACATATCAATAGGTGCTTGATGATAAATTTTCAACTTGGGGATGGTAGCTTGCCAAGAGGGCTTAGAAAACGCTTGAACACCATGCTATGGTTCCATCACGAAGTTTTCCTTCACCGAGCGCTGGTGCTCATTCGCAAGGATTCTCATCGAATCTACGTCGTTCGACGTGATGTCTGAATATGCAAACCACTGAAATGTAAGCAATGACATTCCTAAAGGATTGTCATTCTCTTAGGCCACTGTGGTTTTTACAATGCGGTCACTTTGTCGTGACATAATGATAAGTAACATTGACATATTTTAGTGTTGTATTGGTTCTAGGGAACACCGAGTTGTTTCTTTACACGTTAATATATAAATATTGTACGAGATGGTCCTAAACACGTAACGCGAATTTGTTTGCTGGACCCGCAATAAACGCATTTCGCGGTCGTGATTGGTCTTAGTGCAACAGCGATACCCAGTAAAATTTTTACCTTATAGCCTTAGCGTTCCTGCTGCTCTTCCAGTGGTCCATGTGTAGTAATGTCTGTTGTGTAATTGTATGTAAAAATTTGTGTATAATATGGAAGCCTAGAAAGTTGGAGCTGCAATCACCTTTTTACTGACAAACACTCAACACAAGAACATTATTGAAGTCTTTGGAATAGTTATCAAAATTCAATTATAAATACAAATGTCAAAATAATTTAAAACGGCAAACATAGAAACGCATTAAAACCGGCACAAGAATGTTCTAGACGAGAATGTAGGCACATTTTTTTTTATTAATTTTTTTTCGTCGCTACCAACGGTGCATTAACTAGACAGCCCAAACATCATTGTCTGCATTGAGTGTTGTGAAAATATTGTAAATTAGTACACATGAGCGTGAAGTGGGAAGTTTAATTATAAAGGCACCGTTACGTCGATGGTATGAAAAATAATAATTAAGCAAATGATTTTGTTATTATTTAATGTTCGCCAATAGCTACTAAGGAAACGCATCCATAGCACGTAACCCATTTTCGTCAATTTTTGGGCCCCCCCTACCCCTTTGTGATTTTCTATAGTATATGAGAAGAGCTCCCTCCGCCTCTAGTTTTTATGTAGTAATTCATAAATACGGTTTTTGTACTGTTTAATTCATTTGTCTTTTTATGTATCACCCGCCTGCATTGACAAGGGATCCTTGTAAAATTTAATGAACGCATTATACGGGCGATCGTACAACGACATTATTGTATTGGCACAAACTTTCGTCGATTTGCTTGGCAACTGCACTGCACTATAAACTGTTAGTTTACAATCAGCTGATAAGTCCGGTATATGTACGTCAGTGTTGCCACATTTTACTTTTAAAAGCGCTAAACGTTGCGCGCCGTATTTGAATATAGCTCGAAAAAGCGCGAGATATCCTTTAGAGAATATTGAAAACCTCCCTCCACCCTTAACGGAGTGCACCTAAACACTTACTATGGGTATGTTTCCTAAACACAAAAAAGAAATCGGTCCAGAAACAGGGAAGATGAAGGTAACTGGTTTATTTTAACATGTTTATATATAAATATTTAATTTTTTAAGATTAAGCTTTTGAAGAATTGAAATGCGTGTAGACTGAAGCTGTAACCGACCGCACCGACAAATCATGAAAAATGTAGATGTTTTGATACATAATGTACCCATCCAAGACCTCGTTAGAAGTGACATACAACAAAAAAAAGCTTATGAAAATGGCAAATACTAAATTATTCGAAATAGTATTGAAAAATGGGAACGGAATTTAAAACGTTTTTCGCTGTCCTCAAATTAAATTCAACAATTGTAGCTGGATGCGTGTTCCGCATACATTTTTGAATATTTGCATCTATTACTATGTAAATGATTTTGTGGAAGCTTGCAGGATGACAACGTTTCCTAGCGAACGCCTGTTAATTGCAGCGAGGCTTATTCTTGTATCCGCTATATTGTTATGAAAAACGAGTTTGTCTGTGTATTGTCTTGTTTGTATACGACGAATGTTGATACAGTATTCACTGTCGTTTAGTGATGTACTTGCGAAAGTTTCATATGTTTTATACATATGTACATATTGCCCTTACATATAGGTGTAGGTGGTAGAGCTACGCTGAAGCTATTACTGGTTTCAGCATGAATGTGTCGGCTCGCCCGACGCGCGGGGTAGTACCACCCTCTCACAGAAAACCGACGTGAAGTAACAGTGCTTGCACTGTTGCGTTTCGTTCGGTTAGTGAGAGCGCCGGAGGCCCACATATTTAAAAGGCCGGCAACGCACTTGCGACTCCCCAGGTGTTGCTAGTGTCTATGGACAGCGATGATCACTTACCATCAGGTGACCCACCTGTTCGTTTGCCCCTTATAATATAAAATATATATATATATATATATATATATATTTATTAAATTCTTCTGCACATGTGTCTATGTACATGTACCTATGTGTCTGAGCTCCTCTTAAACGCTTTGATAGATTTTTATGACATTTTTTGTATTCAGGTGGATTCAAGAGTGGTATAGATGCACAATTAGACCCGGTAGGTGGCGTTGCGTTCTGATACTAGGATTTTTTTATTGTCAGGACAGGACATCTGCCGGGCCCGTTAGTTTTTTATATAAATTAGTGAAAACTGGATATATGTTAATGAAGTCGGAAAAAAAAGATTTATCTGGTGCTTACATTATTGTCGCTGGTTAAGCATTATTAGACAAAACAAAATTAAGTATTAAGGTAATGTGTATCTTAAAACTAAATATCGAAAAGCTTAGTTTTAAAATTTGTCTGCATTCTAAGGCTAATCCACAACAATAAACTTAACTTACATGTTATTAAAAATATTGGGTCATTTGTTATTTAACTTTGACCAATATAGTAATAATCCATATCCTAATCAATATTTAAGTAATGTTAGGCATTTAATAACAACGACACCTGCCCTTTACAACATACCATTTCAATTAATATCTTAGAAGATATCACAAAGTTAACATTAATCATAATAAAAAAAAGGAATGTCAAACAATGGATTTAAATTACTTTAACAATAATGGCGCTGAATAACTAAATAGAACTCATTCATCATACTAAATAGAATTCATGTCGCTAGCAATACATAATAAAAAGAAAAATACAACCCATTGAACGAAATAAAAGTAAATAAATTACAATAGTATAGGGTTGAGAACTTGTCCTAACGCTGGGAAGATAGAGAGTCAACTGTTTTTTCTTTTTTTAATTCATCAATTTGTCGATATGGTCTAAGATAGTAAGCACACTAAGTTTAGAGGAGAACTAGCTGTGAAGTGCAGCTGCCGGAACATACGTATATGAGCTTGGCGACAGATTTTCAACTAAAGTGGTTGCTATTCTAGCGGATTTTAGAAAAAACCTTAGCACCTTTAAAAATGATCCGGCTCACAGCAGAATTTGAAACTAAGTTGACGGAAACGGTCTCCAAACACACTGAGATATCATTGCTTCACAACCAAAACATTTCTCTCAATTAAAGTAAGAAATAATTATAAAAAAAAATATCACAATGCAAGTAAAAAAACAATAGCTATGAAAATATTACCTTAGATTTAAAAAAACTCAGTTATAGACATATGGAAAAAAACCATACGAAATAAATAAAAAAAGCTGCTTACTTCGAAAGCAAACCAAATAAAATTTAACGGTGCGTCGGCATTTTGCATATGCATTTCGTGTTTTTCGGGCAATATTTTCAGCCAGTATTTGAGAATATTACCACGGGCTTTTGTACAGAAATATGACGTCATTTATTCTTTTAACAGCCAAAATCCGAGTACACATCGTTCGAATGGACTTGCTCATCGCGACTCTCGGGTTTATTTGAGTGTCTTGTTGTCTCGAGCTGGTGCTTAGGTTTTATTAGTGCTCGCTCGTATATAATTCCTATGACTATCGCAGTGGTGGTATGACACTGAGAAGTTGCGTAAAGCGTTAAGCTGATAGGAGACTGGTTTTGATTTTGAAGTACAATTGTCTTAACACTTATAAGGACTTATGTGCTTGGTGACAAAATTTGAATTTCAGGGTCATTAATCAAATTAACAGGCTATATTATGGTCACGATATTTTCCTTCTCTGAATGCTCATTGTAGGTTGCAAAGCCATATTGTTTAGAACAACTGTTGGTAAAAACCCGTTTATATTTGTTACATTTAAATAATGTACACCAAAGTTTATAAGAATTGATTGGATGTCTGTTATTCTTTCACATAAAAACTATTGCATGGATTTTGGTGAAACATATATAATAATAATATTTCTTATCATCATCATCGTCATCAGCCTGTAAGAGACCCACTGCAGGACCATAGGCATCTTCCCGAAGGATGGGTTTAATCATCACGCCTGCCCACGACGTATTGGCTTGGCGATTTTAACTCTGAGAAAACCACTAGTTCTATATTTTTTTGTCCACATACGATAATACTACAAGAACATTTCCTCACGTTATTTTCCTTCACCGTCAGTCGATAGTGTTACCAATTTAAATTAGCAGATCTACGCGAATTCCGAAAAATTGTTGGTACATGTCAGGGTTCAGACTCGCAGGACATCGGATCGATATTCCACCGCTCAAATCACTAGGACAACCACGATATATATTGCGATTTATACTGCTTATACGTCAGTACAATAATATACCCTAGTGCATGTCATAATTGCGAATGTGAGTTTTTTCCTTCGTTACTCTTTCACGGATTAACTATTAAACCTGATCTTTATGAAATTTTGCATTCTTAGTAGTCCGGTGTAACTGTAGCGGCCTTGCCAGGCTAACAGTGTAAGTCGGTTCGAAAAAAAAACCCAAAAAAAAAAAGAAATTTTGCATACATATTATCAGAGAAACAGAAAGGGCTTAGGGTTGTACAGACAAAAGTATTATTCCCAAGGTATAGATTAAATTTACACTAACATCAGCCAAGCTGCGAATAAAAGCTAGTAGACTATAATTTATAAAGTTATCTCTGCGTGTGCTGCATAAACCGTTACAGTTAGTTACGCAAAGATAATGTATGCTGTCATGATTTATAAAATTAATAACACAAACGGCTGCTGGTATAGTTACATTTCTACCTTATAAAGAGGTAAGATAAGTGTTTTTCAGTTTTCCTTCACTACTGATTGAAAACTGAAGCCGAATTGTAAATGCAAATTCTGAAGAAAAAAAACTTCTTAGTGGCATTATTATTTAGTTAAATATGTGTATTATTTCTATAAACGTAAGGAATATTTTTAATTATCAACCTAAAAGTATACTTGTTCGATAGGAACAATAAGTTAACGCTGCCATATTACCTGAAACAATAAAAACAACAATATTAATCATGTCACAGTAGCAATGAAACTTACGATACGAATATCTTTATTAGCGGTTCCGTACATCTGAAATATTTAAAGATACATTTTAACATTACTTCGCAGTTTAATCTTCAAACTATTAATGTCATTAAATAAATACAACTGAAATAATTACTAGGCTATACAATCTATAATCTCATTATATGTTAAATGATGATATGGTCTAAGACGGTAAACACGTTAAACCTAGAGGGAGGCTGGTTCTCAAGTGCAGGTGACGGAAAGTATCAACATATGTTTGGCGACAGATTTTTGACTTGAGGGTGGTAGCTAGCCAGACAGACATAGAAAAAACAGTACCATGATGCATAACATTTTCAGTCTCAACCCTTACTTGATATATTTTACAACTGGTAAATTCATACAATGTTCATATTCCAATTAACTGGTCCCCGTCTGCTAGGTAGACGTAATCATGTTCCTCGGCTATCACCGAGAAATCTGCAATTAATTGGTAGTCATCGATTTCTTAATTATTGATTCGAAATACCAAAAGATTTGCACAAAAGCAATTCGTATACATCTGAAAAGAATGAATCCAAGCACGTGCAGTCTTAATTATTGATATATATTTACTGCTCAACAGCTGCCTTTGCACGACATGCTCTTTGACGCGCGAAATAATTGGATTGTGACGACAGAAAAAGTGATAATCTATCCCTTCTGCCTACTTTATATGAAGAAGACATGGCGTAATGGTACATTTGTACAATGTTAAGTTTTAAAGATTTCTGTATGTTTTTAAGGACACTAATTTCTACCATAACGGTGGGAACTAAAAGATCTTTTTGTATTGTATAACTTTTTAGGAAGATTATAGTATATCTATTACCACGCTATGATTTTAGAAGTGGAGCAGTTACCATATAAATTATAGGTTAGATAGCACACTTACTAGCTAATAGTGGCGACTAGTCATGTATCGCGGAGTGGGGCGTCAGTATCCCAGGTTGAAAAAAAAATACGATACAATTTTTAACAATATTAAAAATACGATAAATTACTAACGACCTAAACAAGAACAATACTAAGGAACCCTAAAACAGAATAAGTTAACTCATAAATCCAAAGGGTCCCGAGTTCGATACTAACTATTCTGTTATTACCTACAATTTCGGACCAATTTTATTCCAATGACTTCGTAAGCCGGCGTTCCTTAATCTCTTATCCGTGAAAATATTTAGACTCTAGAATAGTCGTTCAATAATAGAGGGTTCAGAAATATGTAAGCTTAAGATATCGACATGATGAATATTATAATATGCTAAGAGACAGCAGTAAAAGCAAAAATGTTGTATAGAAGAGTGCTACTATTTTTTGCATACAGTCTACCTAATATTCTGTTAAATGCTCAATGCAGTCTAAGGCTATGAACGACGAACATTGAAAAGATTAGAGTTCTGACGCTAATCAGAGAAGATGGAATACATCTCGTACTTCGTGTATAGAATGTTAACCACACCGTTCCGATCGCAACAACAGTGCAAGCGCTTCTGCTTTATTCCTAGACTCAGGTTACTAAAGTTCTGCCTTTTTATTCTAAGATCAATTCTTTATTATACCTAACCATGCTATAAAATATCTATTCTTTTTCTAGCATTTCCTTTAAATATCATCTTCAACTACCGCTGTAGTATAATCTCAACTAGTTAGAGAAATCTTTCAAGAGGGATTAAATTGAAGAAACTTTTCGAAAACGAATCTTCGGTCGAACGTACGCTTCGTTTTCGTCATCCAATCCGCAAAATTATTTGACTAGTGGCCTGAATACCTTATTGAATTCGTTTCTCCTAATAGTACTCTTTTGCTATTTGACTAAAGATTGCCGATTTACAATATACGCTAACAGGTATTGCGGATGACACTTTGTAAATATACTGGGGGGAAAAAAGTGTATATTTTTCACTTCACATTTGTGTACACGGAAAAGCATTAATGGACCCTTTGTGTGTCTCGAGAGTAATTCCGAGGGTCACATAATTACCTACCCACTTGTTCGTTAGGAAATTAACAAAATCGCATTAATCCTGATTACTAACGAGTGGATTTTTGTAAACGGCTCGCGTCCTAAATCGAGTTTCTCGCGTGAACCACAACTGGTTTTATGCTTTTGATTAGCAAATAAATTAACTTGGCTAAGATCCTTCTCCTATTATAGTCAGAATGATTGGGAGACTATCACAATGTTAATGAAGGAATTATACAAGTTGGAGCGCGTAGGTAGTGTTATATCCGTAGGTAATAAAATACTGTTGGCAGTAAAAGAATTTATTCGTACGGAATGCCAAAAGTAAAACAAACATCAGAAGTATTCCAATGGGAAACTTGTTAGTCTTATCGATACTTTCAGTTGCCGCTACTAGTACTTATTTCGATTTCCAGAATATAACTGTCATCGCACTTCTTTTTTTTTCGAACTGATTACACTGTTAGCCTGGGAAAGCCATCTCAGTTTCACAGGATTACTAAGGGGAGCGCTTAACTCACTCGCCAAATTTTATAGGCAACCAGCACAAGGGCGCACGGTGCGCCTCGGTTTGGACTGTCCTGGCATCGCACGCACCGTGGTTTGCTTATATATCTGATAAAAACAAGGGATCGAAATTTCGAGAAAGCAATAGAATTGATTTATGAAGAACTGGTTACATTTAAATTTGGAATGAAAGGGAAAGTTGCAAGGTGTCATATTTCTATAAATTTAACTATAAGATGGCCTTAATTTTCTTTTGTCATAGTAGCTGGAATATTTTAAATACACGTTTATAAAGAATGAAAATATAAATCTTTCAACTAAAAGCAGAACCAGATTATTTGAGAATTACCTTCAGAAAGTTATTATTTATTACTGAAATAGTTGTAAGAAAAAAGGGTGAGTGTAATACTATTATATAAATATTAGGGATGTCAGTTATTTAGAGTTATCGATAAAATATCATTCATTGTCCCTGAATCTTTTCAATTTTTTTTGTTAGATTTTTTTTAATATATTAGTAATTAGATAAGTATTCTCATATTATTTCGGTTCTCACTTATTTGGTATTTTCAAAAGATAGTCTAAATTTCAAGGAAAACTTTACAAATTAGTAATAGGGTGGTCAAAAATGCAATGCGTCAGGCTTACACGAGACACCTTACTTGAGAGAGCACTGAGAAAAATACTTGAAGACACTCTAGTGACGTTTCTTTACCATTGAGGAAGCGCCCTATCCTAGGATTTGTGTACATTTGACGCATGGCAAAATAAATACTCTTAGGATGTAGGAGAAAATGACATTTGCCTATTATAAGTAAAAATTATCTGTGGTCCGTTTTGTTGTCAATGTAGAGTGAATAACGATGTAAAATTAGTGATGTTATAAACGAACTAATGAACGAACTACCGATGAATGCACCATTTTTTATTTGCCTTATATTTATGAACTCGGCCGTATTAGCGTATCACTTAAGAATTCCGAGGCAGCATTAGTATTTAGTCTCTGTAGTCTATGGTAAGTTTGTTTTGCTTTTAAAACATTTCTAAAGGTATTTTTTGTTTTATTATTGTGAATATTAAAAGTGGTTAAAAAATAATAAATGCAGGGTGGATGAATTGGCGAAAGGTGTCTGGGGTAGTTTGTGACTCAGGAATGCCATTGAAACTCAAGGGGAAGGTGTATAAGACTATAATCAAACCAGTCGTGTTATATGGATCCGAGTGCTGAGCTACGAAAGAGACGGATGAGAAAAGATTACATGTGGCATAAATGCGAATATTAAGATGGATGTGTGGTGTAACTAGAATGGATAAGATTAAGAATGAGTATATCAGAGGAAGTTTGGAAATAGCACCAGTGACAGAGAAGTTGAGGAGTAATAGGTTAGCATGGTACGGGCATATTATGAGAAGAGATGAAAGTTATGTAACAAGAAAAGTTTTGACTTTGAAAGTGGATGGATATAAGGGTAGAGGAAGACCGAACAAAGTGTGGATGGATTGTGTGAAAAATGAAATGTGTATAAAAGGTGTGAATACTGAGATGACATTTGACAGGGGAGAGTGGAAAAGGAAAACATGTTGTGCCGACCCTACTTAAGTGGGATAAGGGTAAGATGATGATGATGATGATGATTAAAAGTGGTTAAAATGTAATAACATATATTGATAGATGAACTTGACTCGTTGGCAGAGTGCCTGAAGACCGGCGTCGATTGAGTTACGTTCGAATCCCCGTAACGAGCTGGAGTTTATAGTGACGAAAACATCTTGATGAGACCATAGCATGGTGGTAGGACTTTAAGTCCTCATCACTAGTGACCACCTTCAAATTTTTTGCTCAGCCTACGTAGAAATTTCCCAGCATCTGTATTTAAAAGCCAGTCACTATCGAAGTTTAGCGTATTGCTATCTTGGATCACATCATCCTTTAATATCAGGTGAAATTGTTAACAAACGCTAAAAATATGTCATTTCTTTTTGTTAGAAGTAGAATTAGAAACCAGAAACGACTGTTAATAAATGATAAATAACATTACCTTTATGACACGATTTTTTTTTTTACATTGAAAAGCTATATAACTTGTTCAAGTTTTAATTGTCAATGTATCTCTACGTATTTCAACCCCAGAGCAGCAGTGTTCGAGTTATTGTGTTCTAGTTCAAAGGGTGTAGCTGTCGTACTAATTCAATACACTCAGGTATAACAATTTATTACGACTATTCTCAGTACTACAGCCCTTTTGAAGTCAGTTATACATAGTTAATATCTCCCAATAATATTAAATAATTTTATACACCTATAATAACCTGTTCATAAGAAATTCTTTCTCTATAGTCAGCGCTAATTTTTTTTACCGTTCTGAATATACTTCCGCAGAGGACAAACTTAGGTATAAATACGACAACTTAAGCATAAAAGTGCCAATTTTAGATTCTTAGAATAATATTTTCACTTCTTTTTGTATTAAATAAACTCTATAGCGTTTGAATGAAACTATGTTTTATAACTATGCTTATATCTATATTATCAAAGTATAATAATAAAGTTAAACAAAATAAGTGTACACGCAAATACACTGCTGCGTCCCGTCAACTATCCACATAAAACTATTGCGTAAGCGCGCTCGTCCAAGGACATTCTAACAAACACTGGTGGAACGGTCTGGAGGACGACGCGCCCGCGCATGGCGCTGCAGAGGTGAAGTAAGAGGGAGGTACTCTTTATCTCTCGCGCTATAACTCTAGACTATATTACGCGCAAGCCTAAACTTTCGCCTATTTTCAGAGCGGCCAAAAAGATTGACAAAGACTGTAGATACATAATTGAGTTATTGTATTCAAAAATCTTTCCCACTGATTCGATAATGATTCGTTTTTATTTACAGTAGATAGCCTTTATAACGTACAACTATATTAATACGGCATAAAATATCCATCGATAGTTGCCATTGTCATGCACTTTATGTCGACATCCCGATATATAGGCTTGTCATGATATCGAGATTGACTCATGGACATCACTAAAATATTTATAATCATCGAATGACACGGCTAAAATTCTGAAGTGCCATGAAGAATTAAATATTTCAACCGTTATGGAGACCGCACTAAAAGCTAGGGTAATGGGTGTATTCGTGTTTAGTGACAGCGTTGTTGCTACGTCCGCTTTTAACGAGCATCTATCAGGTGTGGACTCAGAACAGCGGTTTTTATACACGTTTTTATAGCAATTTCACGCTGTTTCACTTGCGCACACATTTAAGTATCAATGTAGATAGGTGAGCTTTCACACATTTCGTATAAAATACGACTATTATGTACGACTACGCGAAGGATCGATGCGGTATGGTATCTCGCTTACATCAATCAGCATTCACACTACGTTCCTTTTCGGTTAATCTCGTCGAGCGGTCAACATGCCCTCAGGCAATACATAAAATGAAAACATATTTATTCTAATCTTACTAATAGTTTCCGAGATTTATGTTTCCAAATATACAAAAAATCTCTTGACCTTCATAATGTTAGTATTGATTTATAACTTACTCATTTTGCAGTGAAACTTCTTACGAGAGGGCTTTGAAATTCTGATCGGCAACTTTTTTGTGTGTAACGAAAAGTGTTGAGAGTAAATACTCTGTGCCGGATAGAGTGTTGAAAACACCGGTTATTGTCTGATCACCAAAGTTAAGAAACGTCGGACGCAGTCAGTGCTTGGATGGGTTACCGCCTGCGAACACCGTTTGACGTTGGCTTTTTGTTGTATTTTTACAATACAAATGTTACACTGTAATACAAAAGTTTCACTTCTGCCGTGTATCTTAACGACACACCTTGTTTTTTCATAGCTTTATCTAACTTTACATAATTAATTGTTTATTTACATTGTTTAATTACATAGTATTTACATACATACATAACATATTTGATTTGTTATATATAAAATGTATTATTATCCAGAACACACAGAAGCAATTTTTTGACAATTTTTGACAAAAAATCTCTCGGTAGTCGCTACTGATTTTGGAGTTAATTTTATCACTTACAGAGTAGTAAAAAAAACTATGTAATTGACACTGTAGGTAATCAAACCTTATGATTTTACAATATTTTTACATCAAAATAGCTATTTCCCACGACTTCGTCTGCGTCGGTTATTATCTTAAGAATATATTCTATGTACAGAGGAAACAACACAAGCACCACACCTTTTGTACCACTACCAAGCGATAAGAAGCCATATGTAATATTTAAAAGTAGTATTTTTTACTTTTTATTAAATATATTACATTTTTACTATATTTTTTATGAAAAAAAATATTTTGTAGTATAATTTATATTTTTTATATTTATAAGCCATCGTGAAGACTCTTTTTTTATAAGGACAAACGGTCTTATTACAAAAATAAAAACCAACACGCGTTTGTCGACGAGTTTTAATAAATATTATATGTATGCAATGGAACGTTTTTGAATTATGAGATTGAATGGAATGAATGTTATTCAGAGTTGCTAGCATAAAAAACGTTAAACCCGATGTTTAGTAAGAAAACGCTGGGATACGCTTTTGTAATAATATATTTTAACCATGTATTCAACACGGTTTTCATCCGATCACTTCGGTCCATCACGGTTATCCGTTTCCCTCTTTTTTATTTTGTATTAACATCCAGTGAATAACGAATAAATAAAAACACATTTTGATACTGTTCCTTAATTATGATAATTTTTGCTAAAATACTTATAGTACTTTACTCATTTTGTAATATAAAATCGACTTCTCCTGCTGTCCCCCACAGTAAAATACCGTAATACATTAAGCAATGGATGTAACCGACTGACTTAGCAGTTGGCAATATCTATTAATTGGCGAATCTAACAATGTGCGAATGCGGCAAAGCTTAAACTTCCTGGTAATGTATTAATAATCGGTTCTAATTACTCAGCAGATTGTCACATGGTTATATTCTGCTTTGCTTATCCAGTACTTATATTTATTTTATTGTTTTTTATATACTACAGAGATTGTAGCATTTGACTACAATTTCATCTGATGTTAAATGACAATGTGGTCTAAGATGGTCTGCCGGATCAATTTTGTAGGTGGTAGAGCTACGCTGAAGCTATTACTGGTTTCAGCATGAATGGATCGGCTCGCCCGGGGTAGTACCACCCTCTCACAGAAAATCGACGTGAAGTAACAGTGTTTGCACTGTTGCGTTTCGTTCGGTCAGTGAGAGCGCCGGAGGCCCACATATTTAAAAGGACGGCAACGCACTTGCGACTCCCCTGGTGTTGCTAGTGTCTATGGACGGCGGTGATCACTTACCATCAGGTGACCCACCTGTTCGTTTGTCCCCTATAATATAAAAAAATAAATCAAATACCGAACAGGTGCTTGGCGATAACTTTCTAGCTTAGCCATGTGCACTAAGAAAAAGCCTTATCACGATTGAAATGCAATGTTACTTGTATAATATTCATACCAACAAGCAACATCTTAAGTAGATGATAATGATTACATAGGGATTTAATATTAACCTCCCACAGAACCTCAAAATTTGATACATTTATTGACATACCTCCCAAGGGTCCATTATCTACTCCCGGCGTACATTTTATCGCGAAAAGTTAGTATTATTTATTATTGGGCTATTATCGGGGCACCGCATTGTATTTTCAACATTTCTGAAGGACTATAAAATTAAATGTTCTTAGTTTCTTTTACTCGAGTGATTCGTATCTTTTGAGAGAATTGGAGCAAAACAGGTATTAAGTGCAATGTTTACTCATTGATTTATATATACTAGTGATCATCCAGTGGTCAAAATTCGATATAATTCGATAATAAAACAAGTTTAATCATTAATAACTAGCGGCCCGCTCCGGCTTCGCAGGGGTATAAAATATATAGCCTATGTCATTCACTGAAAAAATGATTAAAATCGATCCATTAGTTTTGATTTATTCATTACTACCCGTGGCCCGCACGCGTTCAAAATGGAGTAACCTCAAAAATAAAAGTATTTCTCCACTATTTAATTTATGTTATTATACATATACATCTTCGTCTTCAATCACTCTATCTATTAAAAAAAAACGAAATCCGTTGCGTAGTTTTCAAGATTTAAGCATACATAGGGATATAGGGACAGAGAAAGCGACTTTGTTTTATACTATGTAGTGAAGTTAAACAATAAAAAAAAGTTGTGGCAGTCATAAAAATTAAGCCTTTATATGTCACTCCCGCAATTAAGATGAATGTAACGACACTTCATATGTTAGAATCCATCAAAGCGTTTAGAGTACATAGTATGATAAAGAAAAAGACACATAGATATGCGTAAAAATTCATTCCGTGATCACGTAATAGCAGATGGAATAAAATAACCCACGAAAACATATATATCAACTTTTATTATGTATACAAAGAGATATTATACATTTACTTTTGCCTAGTTAAAACTATTCACGGTTTGGTTTATTATAAATGTGAGTCCCCCCCGGGCCTAAGGTAGGCAATGCTTACACGACAGAATTCTCTCATGTAATGTATATTAATAAAACTAGGGCGTATGTCAGTTTTCATGTTTATTTTTAGAATCTGTATATTTGAATTTCGACTTATACAAACAACTAGCTGTGTCTCGCGAGTTTATTCGTGTTTAATTTTCCCCGACAGCCCGCGTTGCGGTACACAGCCCGTCTGCACTTTTATTTCAATCTCGCTTAGCATGTTTTCTGACGTGCATTTTATATAATAATTAGTTAGCTCCTATAGGTTTTGGCGTGATGATAAATGGTCTATAACCTTCATTAATAAGTAAACAATAAAATGTAAAAATGTAATGTAAAATTAAATTTTAGATTCTGTTACTTTGGTTCTTATTTACGAAATATTGTTGTTTGGTTTTAAATCCCTCTATAAAAGATTAATAAAACCATCATTGTTTTATTGCCATGTGACTAGTCCACGTTGAATAATATTAATATAATGGCTCATATATGAATGATATATTAATTAAATAAACTATAACTTTGACACTGGCAAATGTTTCCGCGGGACTAACCTGAAGAAGAAAAGTAATTGAATTATAGAACATACTACATGTAAAGGGAATTTTTAGACTTTTTATTATTATATTTATAAACCATTACAGGTTTTTTTTTTTTATTCTTAATTTTGTCATATTTAATCCATGTATTATTATTAAATATTGGTTACATTTTGCGCAATATCGCTTACTTATTGTGCAACAGTGAAATTGATTCAATATAGTACATTGAAAATACATTATGAGGTTGTATGAAAACTCCTTGGAAAGTTCTAGGAAGGACGCCGACATTTAGTCAGAGCAATGAAATGACCCAAAACAGCTAACATAAAATATAGAACATTTGTATGCTTGATAATAATTGTCGACTGCCGGTATACATTAGCTGATCATAAAACCCAATAAGCTGAGACATCGTGACGGATCTATTACTATCTATCGAGACAAGTCTGGTAACATAACTGTCATGTGTGTGTCGAAGTGAGCGAGACAGTGAAGAATTCATTCAATATATATAGAAGATATACTTTATTCCATAGCTTAATTCTATTATAACTAATAATATATATGCAAAAGGAAGTTTGTTTGCTTGCTACGTATACACGCCTTAATTACTCAACCGTTCATCACCAAATTTAACGTCTAAATTATCAGGGATACAGAAAAGGACATACGGTGATTTCATCCACAAAATAAATACTGTTCTCGAAGGATTCATCAAGTCTACATTATCGCGAGCAAAGACGCGAGTAAAAACTCGTTAATACTATAAATGAGGATTTTTGTGAAGATGGATGAATGTTTATTACTCTTTAAACCAATACAGTTATACAGAGGAATAATGTACGATGCCATTTATACTCTATACGAATAAATCAATGAGTAGTCCGGTGGAACTGTAGAGGCCTGACAAAGCTAATAGTGTATGTCAGTACGAAAAAAAAAAACTATACGAATAAATAAAATTTAAGTGTCTTTTTGTAATGTCAGGATTACAGCTTTTTAATAAATGTATACGAAAATACGGGTATATATATATATACTTATAAAGAAAAAAACAACTTTTTAAATTGTTGTCTGTCCGTTTGCTTGTTCCGGCTAGTTTCTACAATTCTTGGATTGATTTTTACGGGACTTACATTGGCAGACAGATGATCTTATTTTTTCGATAATATCCTTTCATAAAAGGAACAGGCAAAAAGGATGAGAGAGAGAGAGAGAGAGTTCGACGTTTCCCGGACGAGGCGTCGTAGAACCGGTCGAGGAAGGAGAAGAGGTGGAAACCAATTCCATTACACGCCTCCATAGGTACAGGACTCCTTGTAACAAATGCGGGGCATCCACTCCCGTGGTAGGGCAGCACGAGATAAGCCCTCTAGAGAGAAGCCGAGAAGAAATATAGACTCTTTAGGAGACGAGGCCCCCCGTCCGAATACATACGGGCAACCCGCGCGTGTCCAGAGTTTCGGAGCATGCTCTGGCGATCTCACGACCCTGGTCCTCATAGATGCAAAGCGGCAGAGGAGTTTTTAGCCGATGAGAATCCGGTATAACCCTCTCGCTACCCTAGCAGTGTTCGATGCAGGATTTTCCACTCTATAGAAATAAAGAATATGTTATATTGTGTAAATTTAGGTTACTTTTATTTTAGGAAAAAAGTAGGGTTCCGTACAAATATAATCCTTTGTACAGATACAACGGACTTACTACATTGTTGACCCGGAGGCCTGTACAGTTTAACCGGAATACTAAGGGGAGCGCTTAAGGCACTCACCCGATTTTATATAGAGATACAACGGACGGCTGATATTTGTTATTTATTTTATTATTGGACAAAGTCGCAGACGACTATTATTATATAATAAACAAGATATAGATAAACTAAATTGAATGGGTGTGCGTTTCTATTCACGCTGAGTACATATATCTAGACAGAGAGATAACTCTAGGCGTTCATTACACGACAATTCCCAATAGACGAAGTTAGGATTACTAAAGTTCTATTGGCAGTTCCGACCGGGTCGAGTTAATTTGTACTTCGACGAGTTACTGTTTCCGAATTTATATAAAAACAAATTCCTAATATAATTCATCAGACATATATACGTAACTCGCTTGTGGCCGACTGAATTACATTTCACTTACTGATTAATAAGCCAAAAATCAATTAAACATATTTAGTATGAAGTTTGATACGATACAACTTCACTTATTGCTAATTAATTACTGTAAACATTCCATCCGAAAACATTTTAGATTTGTAAAAAAATAATAGTTTAAAATCAAATTAAATCACGCATTTTTATGCAACAAACTAAAAAGTAGAAAATAATTTTAAAATAAAAATTAACATGTCAACAAAATTATTAATTTGATAATAAATAAATTAATATTTTTAGATACAAGTATTTATACAATAGCGCTAAAATCTTAGTCGGATATTTTTCAGTGTACCTATTTGGCGGCCATCTTGCCATTCGCCATTTTGTTTTTATTCTCGTGTATTGTCATCCGGACTGAACAAACATAAAATTACAAAGTCGTAGGTTTGAAGGAACTGTTCTAATTCAGCTTGTAAGATCTGACCTAAACATTGCAAGGTAAATAAAAGCTTGTAATAAAAATATGTGGGCTGTGTGGACACACATTTTTACAAATAGTTTATTGGTGGTTTATAAGAGTTGTTATTATTATCAAGGTTAAAGTAGAAAGTACCCCATGCTTTTTTACAATCAAATTATTGTGTTGATAAGTTAAATCCTATTTTAACATTATTTTCTACATTTAATTTCCCTTTTCCATATAAAGCGTGTAATTTAGTTATTGTTTTAACTATTATATAGTTTTTGCTTTAAACGAACATAAATTTTATGGTAACTTGAAGACTGTAATCTAATTTTTAATCTAATGCATCGCAATTACATGGCACTTACATTAATAAAGTTTTAATGAATGAATTGAAAATGAGAGTTTATCATTGTAATTAATGAATAAATTTTAAGCTAATAAAGTTAATTAGACAAACGTATTACATTATTGTGTTGTCATCGATCCTTGATATGTGTGTTAAATTTAAATTGCATCTAACATTTACAAGTGAATCGAAATTACGTTCAAAGATTCCATTACATATGAAGCTAATAAAAATAAATTCACCACTTTGCATCAAGTCTAGTAAGGTTGACGATATCTATTATGTCTTGACAGCATGCCGCAGAAATCATAATCAGATGATGCTGTTTGTCAAGGAGTTTTAATATTAATGTCGGGGATGTGGGTGCTAACACAGCATTCTAGTAGAAACGACTACGGACTTTTTTTTTTCTTAGAACTGATCTACACTGCTAGCCAATAAGGCCTTTACAGTTCCACCGGACTACTAAGGGGAGCGCTTAGGGCACTCACCCGATTTGTTTTAGGCGATCACCTCAAGGGCACTCGGTGCACCTCGGCTTGAGCTGTCGCCGACTTTCCCGATCTGACTAAGCTAGCTAAGCTATCTATCCATTTCATACACATATATGAATTCGTGAAAAATGCATGTGTGGTCATGCATGTTTCACGAATGTATATGTGTATTTTACATCTGACTACTATGTTGTGTGACCTATTTCAGTCCGAAAATGGCAAAATAAAACAGCCCACCACTGTGTGCCTAGGTGTGCATGTGTGTGGGGTGATCGTGTAAATGAAAAACAAGCGTGAGTCACTGTATTCGCGCGAGTAACATACTCGAGGGCTCCACACCGAGGGACAAACCTAGGCTCGAGTTGTTACAAGACGACTACGGACTCTTTTGAAATGCCGTGTAGTTTATATAAGTTCTCTTTGCTTTGTTATTTATTTATTTATTTTAGGTTTATATCTAAAATGGTGAAAATCCCAAAATAAATATAGAAAAAGAAAAACACTGGCAAGACCTTGCGACATCTTTCGCGTTATGTAATATAAAAGTTTATAATAAAATATATAGGTTAGCGCCACTCAGTGCCTATTTATATTATACTAAATAGATGGTGATCTTCAAATGTGATGTGATCTGTGGACGTGAAAAATGATATGCGTAGAAAAACTCTGAATACTAAGATGACATCTGACAGAAGAGAGTGGAAAAGGAAAACATGTTGTGCCAACCCTACTTAGGAGGGATAAGGGTAAGATGATGATGGGATGGTGATCTGTTAAACGAGTTTGGAACATATCAGTCTCATGTATGTCTATTAAAATTTGTTATCATATTTGTCTGATGGACAGAAACATGTTGACGTACCATAGATTTGACAGTTACTGGGGCATTGGTCATTCCGGACTATAGGTTTTTATGTCAAATATCAAATAAAAACCACATCGCGACAAGAGCGCCACTTACTGGGTCTTGGTATAGCTAAGAACAATCTAGGTACCTTTCAATAAAAAAAACATAAAATGCAGCGAAGCTACATTGAATATACACGCACCGAAATTTCACATATAAAATTACGTTGGATGTTAGAAATGATGAATGTTTGGCGACAGGTTTTCAATTTGACTGCGGTACCTTACAATGCAATATGCACTAGCTCTCTGTAAAAAATATAATATTAAATTTATGTCAGTCCGCTTTACATTTGCGAGCAGCCGTGACATTTTGTAAATTCTAAAAATACGCAAACACTGTAACGTTGTGCTCCAAGCGATGCGATGCGACGTTAGTCTCGCGTTGTTAGCTCACTGCGCCGCTCCTTAACGTCTTGTGACGTCATCATACTTTTATATTATATTTTATTAGCTCTAAGAACATGCTTCCATTCCCTTCTAACGATTATTTCTAAATACTTACGAAAAATACACTTCCAATGTTTTTTTACTACAGAAATTTATCATTTATAAATAACCCATTTAAAAATTATAATTTTTATTATAAAGGGGATATTTTCTCGAGAGTTCCATTTTAATTTAATTAGTATTGGACCTTAGAGTTCGAAAATGTACCTTGCCACCACTCAAAATCGAATACTGAGATATTAGTAGGTTTAATTCTAGACTGGTACATTTATTAGGGTAAACTTGTTTTAAGTCAGTTTTATTTTTTGCTAGAATTTTTAATTATTCTTTAACATTACAATCATTTTCTTACTCTTCTTATCTTGATTTTTCTTCTTCTTATATCTTCTGTCTACTATCATCTCATTATTGTCATTCTTTAAATAATTCTTCTGAAACTTCATCCATTTTCCTCTACTCCTAAGGCCGTCCCGTATTAATACTTTTTTGTCAAGTATTCCTTTTCATGATATGCCAATACCACACTGACCTATAATCTCCTCAACTTATCTCCCATTGGAGACTCCTATTCTTCCTTTTACTATTGGTTATATTTCTCCAAATATGCTCATGCATTCTGGTTACACCAGGCGGTATTTTAACATTCGTTTCTCTACCACATGTAATAAAATCAGTTTGCCTGGTGGGCATGGAAACTGGGTCCAATTAAATCGTGACTACTATGCACCATGTGGAGTAATACTAGCTATTGTGACGTATTTATATGTGTCGCCTTCCCGGATGATCCGGTGTATTCAATAACCAAACGGGTTGTTAGGGATGTATACCCGAATGTCTCGCAACCAATATGTACATGATGGAAAAAGTGGTCATGTTGACTCTATTATAGTTCACGCATTTAGAAAGCAGTCCATGTATACCCAAGAGCATGACGACTCCCGATGGATAGTAGATCTCTCTGCGTTCGACGCTGTTTTTTAAAATGTTGAACTTGTCATCAGGTCCCGAGCAGTAGCTTTATCTTGCTGGAGTAAAAAAAATGAAATGACCATATGTGAGACTAATCAGTATCTCATAATCAAAACACTTTTAAAAAACTACTGAACGTACTGACTATGACCATTCGATGGGATTCTTTCGTGGATTGTTCTAGGCTACTTTTCGCGTGGATTCTATTGAATCTTTGCCATTCTATTTTTAATCAGGCCTGTATCAACAAGGGATAAATATATCCACTGTATAAATGTTTCTTCCCAAAGAAATTATAGGCCAAATTACTACACCCATCCACAACGCATTTGCGACTTTAAACGAGGAGAAAAATAAAATCCATTATTCTCTCGCTGTATGTGGCGTACTAGTGAATTGTTTTTTTAAATATATATACGGGTAAAGTGATGGCACTGTGCCTAATGGCAAATGCCTGACATATAAACTAGGAATATTACTTTAAAGAATAATCAAAATTCATTACAAAGTTTTCGCGTGAAAGAGTAACAAGCATTTGTAGGTGGTAGAGCTACGCTGAAGCTATTACTGGTTTCAGCATGAATGGGTCGGCTCGCCCGGGGTAGTACCACTCTCTCACCCTCTCACAGAAAGCCGACGTGAAGTAACAGTGCTTGCACTGTTGCGTTTCGTTCGGCCAGCTGAGAGCGCCGGAGGCCCACATATTTAAAAGTCCGGCAACGCACTTGCGACTCCCCTGGTGTTGCTAGTGTCTATGGATGGCGGTGATCGCTTATCATCAGATGACCCACCTGTTCATTTGCCCCCTATAATATAAAAAAAAGCATCCATTTATCGTCACAAGCTTAGTCGTTTATAATATTATTAGAATTTAAACGGTCCAAGTGCATGTGTACACTATTAGATGTAAAGCGAGGTTGTCATTTCCAGACTTCACTATCATTCACATATTGATCCAACCGTTTAACATTAAAAGCGGCTTGACATGGTGCGTGAACTTCCTATTCGGCAAATCAGTAATGTGCTTTAAAATCTTATTATTATTTTATTTTTTTATAATTTATAGGTTAGCGTTTGATCACGATCTCATCTGATGTTAAATGATGATGTGGTCTAAGATGGTAGTCACGTTAAATCTAGAGGGAGACTGGCTTTCAAGTGCAGCTGTCGGAACACACCGATAGGTGTTTAGAGACATATTTTCAAGTTGAGGGTGGCTAGCTAGCCAGGCGGACTTAGAAAACGCCCTACCACCGATGCAACTTGAGGGTGGTAGCTAGACAGGCGTACTTGAAATAAGCCCTTATTGTAGTATCTAATAATACTATGTGTATGTAGTGTTGTTTAGATTTTGTATATTTGTGTTAATAACCTAATGGTGGCCATTTGTAACGGCTCAGAATGATCAGAAAAAGGTTTATGGCTGGATCAACCGCAATTGAATCTTCAACAGACTATACCACTCGCATTTTTATCATAGACACAGATAAAACAAATACTAAAAGATCTCATTCCCGGTGAATATTAAACAGAAGTAAATAAAACACACCATTCATTCATTCGAGAAAGCATTATGTGGACGGAAACTTAATTCAGGGGCCGACACAAAAGTCACCTCTCTCTCTCATAACTTGGTCCCGTGAATCTGAGTACAGAGCGCGGTGACAATACGGGCGCAAACTTGTTTGCCCCAAGTCATAAATGCTCTGTATGATTATATTTTTATTTTCCATTAACGAATGCAACCTATAATATAGAATGAGTATGTAAGAGGAAGTTTGAAAATAGCCCTAGTGGCAAAAAAGTTTAGGAGTAACAGGTTAGCATGGTATGGGTATGTCATGAGAAGAAATGAAAGTCATGTAACTAGAAAAGTTTTAAGTATGAAGGTGGACGGAAATAGGAGTAGAGGAAGACCGAAAAACGTATGAATAGATTTGTGACAAATGACATGTGCATAAAATGTGTAAATACTGAAATAGCTTCTGACAGGGGACAGTGTATAATGAAAACATGTAGTGCCGGCTCTACTTAGGTGGAATAACGGTAAGAATGATGAAGATGATGAATAGTTGTTTTTTTTATAATTTATAGACAGCTTATAGGTTTTATCATATGACAAAAATGTCACCAGATTTAAGTGACGATGTGGCCACAACACATGTAACATGGTCACACGCTAAATCTATAGGACTGGTTCTCAGGTACAGCTATCTTAATATATCTTTAGGTGCTTGGCGAGAGATCTCTATATAAATGTGGTACATAGCCAGGTAGATATTAGTAAAACTCTTATCACAATACTATGGCTTCATTACGATATATTTCTTTATTGAAAACTCGCGTTCATCGCGAGATTTCAAACCTACGTTGATGGACGCAGCGTCTAAATGCGCTATAACTGTGCCATAATCGCTTTGTTTATTACTAACCGTTCGTAGACTTGAGTCCCGTCATTGAATACCTCTCATCACCATATTGTTAGTTCTGAAGACTATGTTGGCATGTGTTTGACAGTTTATGTTGCCAATCATCCCTTCAGGCCAGTACGTAGTGATAATGCTTTGTAACAGAAGTTTTTTTTCAGAAGAATACTGCTTAATACCATGGTCTTATCTTATAAAATACTGACGTCAGATTCTGTTGCCTTCGGACCAGCATCAATCATGTGACTACTGCTTTTTAAATTGACTAATATTGTATTTAGATTTTTTTTTCAAATATTTCTATCTGTAGTATGGTGCGATAAAATAAGCCAGCGTAGAAGACATTTCACTAAATTGTCAGGCCTATATATGTGATTGACTTCAAAGTTGATCGCAACCATGATTGACATACATTATACATTTGTCCGTTCGTAGAAACGCACACCAAGTTGAATTAGCCGCGTCCGCTCGTATCTCGGTCCACGGTAAAGTATGCCAGCGGAAGAAACTAATTCTCTAACGTGCTTGGAACTTTATTCGTTAAACTTTTGAAGGCGATGTCAGAGCCAACGCTGATGCGGGGCTATCTCTGCCATTTATATTATTTAAACTCGTAAATATTGTTACAGACCAAACTAAGATTACTCCGACTCCAAAAAGTAAGGTAATGTTTTTTGAGTGTATGTATGTCTATTACTTCGTTACACTCTGTGGCCTAAACTGCTTTATGGCTTTTAACATGTAAGGTGGCTTCCTGCAGTTGATACGCAAAAGTAGGGTAATCCTTATAAATATATTAATTAAATTGTCTAGAATATAACAAATCAATAAAAGATTATTGGAGTGGCATGAAAATAACGTCTTCGTGTATATAGATACAAATGCAAATGAAGTCGCTGGCGGCTACTATACTACTATACTATACTACTGATAAATAACAAAAAAAAATACACCACTTGACTGTGGGACTGTAATTGTAAAACTGATTTTGGGGTGACACTTTTTGGCTTCGTTAGAGTATGTCAACTTTATATTGAGGGATCGTGTAAGAAGAATTTTCTCGAAATTTAACCCTTGGGCGTGAAAAGGGATAGCAAAGTTTATACGGTCAGATTTTAATGAATGTTGGTCCTGTAACTTTTTGACAGAGTGAATAGAACATGTGTTAACCGTTATTGAAAATTCATTCCGTAAGTGTGTGAAAGGGGAAGGTAAAATTTATATGCAAAATAATATTTATACGATAAATCAAAAATAGTGACTCTCCTAATCTGTACTTAGAAAAGATAAAGAACGTCAAGAACATCGTGTTGAGTTATGATATGACATAAAAATAACCCGCTTTGGTTTATTGTTAAACCATCACCGCATCTCTCGCCGCAAGACAATCTGCGAGTGAACGATACAGTGGCCACCAACTTCGAGGCACCAGGGGGAGATTCGTTAAGCGAATAAAGCGCTTCTTACACCCCCTATCGTTCACACATTGGTTGGTCCTTACGAGCCTAGGATATATTCCAGCTTTTGAACCATATTTGTTGGGCATCATATAAGACACAGTTAGGCTGACACGTATCCACGCCATAATACGTTCTCAAGTCGCTTAGTGAGCACGGCTATTTATACGCCTACCTCACCATATTTGTCAGGCAGGCGTATTTATCGTGTTAAGGATTTTTCTAAGCTCGCGTAGCTAGCTACCACACTCAAATTAAAAATCTATCTCCAAAAACTTGCCCGTGTCTTCGAGCAGCTACACTTGAGAACCAGTCCCCCTCTAGGTTTAGCGTGTCCACCATCTTAGACCACATCATCATTTCACATGAAATGAGATTGTGGCCAAACGCTAAAACCTATATAGTTTAGAAAATATATTTAACGACCCGAGCGTGTGGAACTACCTTTACAACAACATCTAAAAGTACCTAACGTGAAAACTTGTCCCATCTCTCCTTATTTATCACCAAATAGGGCTCTTCGTGGAAAATATATTGTGTGTATTACAGGCCTTTTACTGGTATTATCTACAGTTAACCAATTGAGCTTAATTTTTTCTTTTAGCTTTTTCTAAGCTTTTACTATATCTTTACCTTTATGAGTTTCAAGAGATCTATTTAGAGGTTTATATAAGATTGATCACTGCCCGTTTCGTTGTCTACGTTTGTGTCTTTACAAAATTATGACATCATATATTTATGTCGTGTAACTTCAATGGATTATGTAGCACCGTTAAATTTTGGTCTATTTAAACTCTACATACATAAACACCATAGACCTTTAAGTGTTATACAAACGAATATAGACCTCACGAGGCACAGGTCGACAAATTGTTGGCAGTATGCCCTTAAAAAATACATGATTTATTACAAAACTTTGAAAAGTAGCAGACTGTTTACTGTAAAGTTATAGTTTTTATATATTAAATGTATTGTAAAATTATTTTTTTATTTATATGAACTTTTTTTACCTAAACCATATATATATATACAATATCGTGAAATAAAAAAGTTAAATTAAAACATAAGCCGCCATTTTGAGATCAGGGTCGTAAAAAATCAGCCGAGGGGTTATACGATTTCTTTATAAATGAGCAGTTATTGCTCGCAGCTTCTCCTGCTTTAATGTAGATTTCATGTATTCCTCAGAAACAGTTTATTTTTCTTCTGGATGAAAAGTGTTCTATGTCCTTTTCTGTACTTCTAACGACATATATGCAATTTCACAATGATCGGTTGAGTAGCTAAGGACGTATAAGCGTAACAAATAAGTAAACTCAAATTCGAATTTATAATATTAAGATAGCTATTATATTGCTAGTATTCTGATGTATAAACTCCATTACTGCAAAGTTTCATCAAAATCCGTTGAGTAGTTTTTGCATGAAAGTGTAACAAGCATACTTCGATTCTCACGAACTTTCTCGTTTGTAATATTAATAGGATTATATAGCACTAGCTTTGCTGGCGAGTCTACTCGCGTCTATTATTATTTGTTATAATAAATAGCTAAGTGAATAGTGAAATGGATATTTTGTAAATGTTTACGAATGTAATCATTAAAAAAAAAAAATTAGTTTTATTCTGTGACAACATTGTATTTTAAGACTTCTTTTGATTCTCGTTCAATGTGTGTATCTCTGTATTTTGAAGTTATACTTCTTTTGGCGCGTTAGGGAAAAATGATGAGAGTAAATTTTTACGATGCGCGCGCACACCGTCACGAAAAACCGACACCCTGAAGTTAGCTATAGTCAACATTTTATTCAAAAAAGTATGTATGTATTAAATACCTTTTTTTCTATTGTTAGTATCGTTTTTTCTACAAACGTAGAATAAGGTGAAAGATAAAATTTTTGAAAAGTTTTTTATCTTGTTACTCCAAAGAAGTATAACTTCTAACGCGTGTACATAAGTACACACAACTTTTTTTTTAAATGAAATAAACAGTTATATCGATGCTTTTGCATGTCTTTATATATATTTCAACAAGCAATAAACAGTAAACATTCTCCGTCTTTTGAATGTCTTTATATATATTTCAACAAGCAATAAACAGTAAACATTCTCCCGTCATATATGCATACCGATTTTGATGACGATCGGTTCAACGGTATAGAATTTAATTGAGTGCCATCTAGTGACGAGTTTTGGTATAGCATAAAACCTTCGCAGATCGATTAAACGATCTTCGAGTTTATCATGCTCAGATATATCAACATCAATTGTTATACATACATACATACATACTGACTTTTGGCCGCGACTTCGTTCACTTAATGTAGATTTGATCTATTCCTCAGGAACAGAGTACATTTTTCTGAATGGAAGATATCCTATTGTCACCCTGATTGTCTCCACCACCTTCACCATCATTGATCCGTTGAGTAGTTTAGATGTAGTAATGAATACCTAAATCATTATTCCCAGTACTTCTCTTATCAAGGAAGCTATTCGAATTTACGAAATATCAATTTATTATTTCTTGCCCCCCTCCCCCCAAAGGTAACCATCTGTGACGAAAAGAACAAACCTTGATGCGAAACTCTATTAGAAGCTGTTTAAAAAACCAACCCTCGGCACAAAAAACCATCCCAAGTCAACATAACCGTTGGTAAACCCGACAACTGCGTTATAATAACGTTCATGTCTCCATAAAACGTCTGTTTTGGGGTAGAGAGTTTTAAAAATTTATTTCAAACTCCATCGACCGACGATTAGCGACCTTAACTTGTTCGACTACGGTCCAAGTTTCTGTGCCACGTTGATAGGAACGGGCAGGTGCGTGAGAAATTATTAAACGCGAGACATAAAAATTATGCAATCTCTTTTCGTGTTACTAGGTTATGGTATTTTGCACTTCTATTTCTTCATAACACATTACTAGATGGTGTGGTTCAGTAATATCGAAGTGCTTGGATTGTAGACTATTCTTAACTGAATAAAGCAACACTAATATACAGCTTAAGAGGTTGTTTGTTTGAACGTCGTAATCTCTGAAAGTTCTACTTAGATTTGAAAAAATATTTTGTATTGTATAGCCTATTTATTGAGGAAGGTTACAAACTATCTATCATAAATTTACAACCTTTAGGAGCGAAGTAATTACTATTCAAAATGTTAACCGGGAACGTAATGGGGTAGCACGAGCGGACCGTGCACCATGGCGTGATGTATCTCGAATCGAGAGCGCGCGTTGCATGCCCGACGAGATCACACTACTACCGAAATGGGTCGAATTGGGAATGTCTATGTCAGCGAGGTATTATACCATCTTGTTCAGATGTGTTCGGTTTCTTACCCAACAATTGTGATTTATTGGTAATTGTTTTAAGCTTACATTACTCTGTCAGAAGCTATTCAAACTTTTAGTTACTAAGCTTTTTATTAATTTTAAGATGCTTTTCAAATCAAATCATTCCCAGTGGAAAAAGTACTCTAACTAAAATTGTCAGTACAGCAAATGAAACATACGGCCATGTTTCGTTCATATCAGAACTTATACCAGAGGTAGCGTTTCGAAGGATACACATTTGAAACTTTGTCAGCGTCGCATAATGTTTCAGACGGCCGTGTTACCGACACCTGTGCCGCTAGGTAATTCCAAACAGATCAGCGTTATTTCATATCTGCGGGGTTATACGTTGTCCGGGCGTTTTCCCGTGTCTCCTTCCGTAGCCTTATTGAACATATATTTGAAATCCAAATGAAGAAAGGTCGTACGTAGTCATTACATTGCAAAAAAAGTTTTTTCTAACTCGTATTATTTACATTTGTTTTAAAGTTGTCGGTTTATAGGGTTTGACCATAATTTTATCTGATGTTAAATCACGATGTGGTCTAAGATGGTACACACGCTAAACCTAGAGGGAGATTGGTTCTCAAGTGTGGCTACCACAACTATAAGTATGTATAGGTGCTTGTCAACAGATTTTTAACTTGAGGGTGGTAGGTAACCAGTTTTTTTTTTTTTTTTTTTATTATAGGGGGCAAACGAACAGGTGGGTCACCTGATGGTAAGTGATCACCGCCATCCATAGACACTAGCAACACCAGGGGAGTCGCAAGTGCGTTGCCGGCCTTTTAATATATGTGGGCCTCAGGCGCTCTCACTGGCCGAACGAAACGCAACAGTGCAAGCATTGTTACTTCACGTCGGTTTTCTGTGAGAGGGTGGTACTACCCCGGGCGAACCGACCCTTTCATGCTGAAACCAGTAATAGCTTCAGCGTAGCTCTACCACCTACAAAACCACCAACCTACCAATATGCTATGGTTTCGTCACGATCTTCATGAAAATCACCATGAGAAATTCGTCGATATACGTCCGGGTCCTGTTGATATCGGACTGATATTCCACCTTTAAAACACTCGTTTATCACCACTTTCTTCGTCCAACGAAGTGGTGTAAAAAATTAATGCTGTCTTTTTAATAGCAAACCTATGCTAAAATCTTCCTACAAGTAAGTCTATAGAAAACAATGCTCATTTAAGACTACATTTTCTTAACAAATAAACCTTTGAATCGATAATAATGTAATTTTGTATAGAAATAGCCGTAAATCTAAAGAATGATATAAACTATGTTTTATATAAAGAAAAAGATGCAGACAAAGTCGCGACAAGATCCAGTATATCTATATATACAAAGATGGATGTTGTTATATAACAATATATATGTTTGAGGAGAAAAAGTTATAAAAGTAGGCACATCTAAGAGTTTTTTTAAGAAATTTATAGGTGATATTCAATTTTATCATAGCTCGTCACTAGATGGCGCTGCGGCAATTCTAAATCTTTTACCAATTAACTACAAAAACTATTCAAAATGGCCATCAAAATTGGTTTGTGTAGACATTTGAACACGAAAAATATTTACTAATAAGTAGTAACTAACGCATGAAGAGTCGCGGGCACGACTAGTATATATATAAATCATTGTTTTTTTGTTTTTCCTCTATCCATTCTTAAGCCATTCACGAGGTAGCGATGGATTTAACTGGCCCAAGATTGTAAACATTTCCGAATTAGTGCATCTATTTTAACAACGGATTGCGTGCGAGTTGTTTCATTTTCAACACAACGAGAGCGTGCGTGAATAAACGAATATTTTAGAATGGTAATTTCGCCCATAAATATGATTTCATAATTGTTCATCGTGTAGAAGTAATTCCGGAATTTTCGGTTCGAGTTATCAAAGGTGATAATTAAGGTGAACCGTGAGCACGTTCCGTTTGACGTCACGAACACGCACACGTAACCTGGGACGAGTGAAACCGAGTGTTAGAAGTATAGCTCAACGAGTAACCGAGTTATTTCGTTTGAATTAATTGCGATACGTGTGATATATTAAGTGATATATATTAAGATACATGAGTAATAGATATAGTCCATTGAAATGTTACATTTTTTAGGCCTTACCTTGCGTTTTTTAGAGGACGCAATTTTATTTTTTTGATGTGTAGGGGGGGTCAGTGTAAAGCTAAAATCAAGTTTGTGGGGTCGCCACCCTTGTCCCACGGCCGCCATCTTGAAAATAGGGGTTGAAATGGTTATTACGATTTATCTCTTAAACTATTTATCTGATAAAAAAAAAATGTCAACATTTTTTGTTGCAAATTTAATTCTCTACAACTTTGGTTTAGTATCTTTTTGTCGTAGAATTATAAATAAAAAAGTTATAAGCGAAAATGTTCAGAAATTCGAGAAAAAATTTATATTTTTCGATATAACTTTTTTTTTATCATTTTACGAAAAAATGATATATGAGCATTTTTGTAGATCGTTTTTTAAGGAATAACTTTTATACGCAACATTTTTTAATTAAGTCAATAGCTAAGGGTTTACAGCGCTCCGAAGTGAGTATTATTTTTCAGTACTCTTAACTATACATATATTATACGTGTGTACTAATAATGTATCATCAGTTATTTTCTTTTTTTTTTTATTTTGTTATTATAATCTTTTTAATTATTAATTTTGCAATATTATGAATAATTAATTATTGACTCTTTTCCACTCCATTAGAGAATTTTACAATTATTGATTTTTAAAATGATTTTAAAACTTGCTGTTTCTTCATGCTTTTTCAGGATGTGACACAACTTCAGCTCCTTACAATATTGGTAAAATGAAATTTCTGAACCATATAGAGTTTGCAAGTGGAACGGCTTTGTTTCTCAACAAGAAAGTTGACCCTGCTTTGTTCACTGTAATTGGTGAACGTTTTTTTATCCCTTTATACGGTGGCAATAAAGATGATAATTCTCTTGACAGCCTAAGATACAAACAATTCGCCAAGGCAATGACAAAAAGTACATTTAACTTATCTTCCTCCAACACAAGAAACAGCTCGCTTTCATACTTTCCGAGTCTACCTCAGGTCCAGTCGTGGCTTGGTAATAATAATGATCCTGAAGACTAGGGTTAGAAAAAATGTAGAAAATTATTGATGCCAGTGCAGACCTCTAAACCTCCAGCACCCCCTGAGCTTCTAAAATTGACAAATTGACAAATTTCATTTTACCGATATTGTAAGGAGCTGAAGTTGTGTCACATCCTGAAAAAGCATGAAGAAACAGCAAGTTTTAAAATCATTTTAAAAATCAATAATTGTAAAATTCTCTAATGGAGTGGAAAAGAGTCAATAATTAATTATTCATAATATTGCAAAATTAATAATTAAAAAGATTATAATAACAAAATAAAAAAAAAAAGAAAATAACTGATGATACATTATTAGTACACACGTATAATATATGTATAGTTAAGAGTACTGAAAAATAATACTCACTTCGGAGCGCTGTAAAACCTTAGCTATTAACTTAATTAAAAAATGTTGCGCATAAAAGTTATTCCTTAAAAAACGACCTACAAAAATGGTCTGATATCATTTTTTCGTAAAATGATAAAAAAAAAGTTATATCGAAAAATATAAATTTTTTCTCGAATTTCTGAACATTTTTGCTTATAACTTTTTTATTTATAATTCTACGACAAAAAGATACTGGACCAAAGTTGTAGAGAATTAAATTAGCAATAAAAAATGTTGACTAATTTTTTTTATCAGATAAATAGTTTAAGTGATATATCGTAATAACCATTTCAACCCCTATTTTCAAGATTGCGGCCGTGGGGCAAGGGTGGCGACCCCACAAACTTGATTTTAGCTTTACACTGACCTCCCCTACACATCAAAAAAATAAAATTGCGTCCTCTAAAAAACGCAGCCCCAAATGTAACTTTTCAATGGACTAATAGTATTTGTGAATTTGAGAATAAATCATTTTAAAGCAAATATAATGTATTTAGGATTAGCTTTTACTAGCGGCTTCGCTTACGTTAATCCCTATCGATCACTCGATGAAAGCGTAAGAAGCAAACAAACTCACTTTTGCATTTATTTATTAGTTTATACCGAGTTCGATGATCAAGATTTGACATGAACCCTGAAAAATATGAATACAAAAATAATACGTTTATTACATATTTTTTTTTGCAAAGTTGTCTTCCTTTTGAATGTATTTTTATGAAATTTTATACTACATGTAATTATAATTGGTTTTATATATTGAATTTTAAAAATTGTGCGTACATTACTCATGTCTTTGTACTAAGAAGGGCGAGATATATGAAATCATAGAAAATCTAGGTGAGTTACAAATTTATGAAGTTTACGCCGTAGCTTATGCTACGCTGCTACGTGTATCCGTAGTGATGTAGCGCTACGTGAATAGATAATGATCGAAAGTAAATCATTTTACTTTACTATTTTTTAAATAAAAAACTCTTAAGGCGCATTATTTTGTGACTAAAAGAGTACCGTCAAGCGCGGGCCTGTCACGCATGAGCCCGTTACGCGGAATCGGGCTTACTCGACTTCACTCGACGTCAAGTATGCTCGAGTCTGTGACGCAGTGAATCGTGTACACTCGGCTCCAGTCGCCATCAACCACGTTTACTATCCCTCAACAAGTGCATCGTTGCAATCATTACATTATTGTTACGCATTATAAAATTATAACATTATGTGTATTTTGTACATAGTCGTATGTAGTATTTCAAATGTATATATTGTGCATATTTAAATATATGTAAATAAATAAAATTTATTAACAAATATACATTGGTCAATCTGTTTGCATTTTAATTTGCATTTCTTTATTTATAAGTTTTCACTTATATTGTGTGGTCATAAGGACACCGGACCACAGGAAATAACAATGTGGCCTCAAATAATAAAATAAACCACGATACAAGTGAAACTATTTTTCGGATCGTAGCATTTTAAAAACTGTGCACAATATTTATTTAAATCGTTCAATCATTTTGAATTGAACCATAGATGCCGTCATATTGGCATGGGCAATTCTGCCGAGCGCCTTTCACTTTACCCCTACTTTGTGGCCGGCTGTAATACGACATGCGATAGACGGACGATAAAATTTGAGACGATATAAAAAAACGTTTTACTTTAATAAAAATGACCCACACGCTGAGTCTAGAGGAGTAATTGGCTATCAAGTGCAGCTGTCGGAACATTTATAGGTGTTCGAGGATGGTAAAATGCCCTATCACCAAGCCATGGCTGCATCACAATGTATTCCTTCAACGAAAGCTCGGGCTCAGTATAGCATTGGACCGTGCATCCGTCGATACGTTGTCGTGTGAAATTGGAGAGATAATCAAAAAGTTCGACGACAATGTAAACCCGTATAACTTTTATACCCAACTAGTTTGCAATCAGTACCTAAAACCAACCTAGTAAGCCCAGGTGCCCTGATTTAACAAAGTTTAAAATAAAAAAATGCATATCAGCTCCAACGTGTAACTGAAGTTCAGTTTTTAAGAATATTGTCTTGGAATATATACAATAGGTAAAGAAGAGTAAAAGAAACACATTCTTATTCGTCCTTACATTAATATTCATACAATCGATCATTTTGAAATTATATTGTATATTTTATCATGCGTACAGATAAGTACATCAAGTACCTTCTATCAAAAAAAAAAAAAAAAACAATACTGTTACCGAGCGGATAAGTCAAATTTATATTTACGTGAGCCAAGCCGCGGGCAAAGGCTAGTCTCTTGTAGTACTGAAACAGTGTATAAAATATATCACATAAATAATATTATATAATTATATATTACTATATTACAGTCAAACATTGGTGAGTATTTGCATATTACTTTGTACTTTGTACATTTATATTTGTACTTTATTTCATATTACATTTGCTTAATTAATCTATAATATAAAAATGAATCGCTGAATGTGTTGCTAAGCGCAAATCTCGAGAGCAGCTGAAGCGATTTCGCTAATTCTTTTTTTAGAATATTCCTTGAAGTACAAGGATGGTTCTTACGGAAAGAAAATTTTAAAAAATTACCTGATAAAGTCTAAAAAGAACACTTTTCTATACTCTCATACGAACGATTCGTAATAATACTAAAAAGTCAATTTGAACTTTAATACCATAGCATAAAGTTTAAGTGTTAGTTGGATAGGTTCCGGGAAGGCGAAACACTTGAGTGACGTTAGTAGTCGTATAAATATTAATGTCAATATTTATACGATGGTCACATTTAATATTATATAGCGTCCCGAATAGCAGAATAAGTATTAAAAAAATATATAATAATCGACTGTTAGGCGGTACGAAGTTCGCCGGGTCAGCTAGTTATCAATCAATATAAATAAAAAGCAGGCTTGATATTGTTTTTTTTTTATTATATTATCATAATAAATGTGTTATTACCATATTTCAATACTCATTACGAAGCCTTGAGAAAATTTTATAGGGCCCCTTGCCAATTTTACTTACAATATATCATAATTTATATTATTATGTTCATTTTCCAGGCGGGTTTTCGAAAGCAAAATAGAAAACTTTTTTTTTTTGTTTACTCACAAATTCATCGAAGAAAACCGTCTATTACGGAGTAAGCCCCCAAAAAGTTTATATCTTCCTTAGAATATACGTACAAAAAAAAAAATGTAACTTTTGTTAGAAAATTGTATAACGAAAGAAATGCCGCAACTGAGGCGTTACCGCACCTTCACGTATCCGACCCGACACGAGTACGTACATAACATTACCCACATATTTCTTCATAATACACACCTTTTACCGAAGGCGATTTATCGTCGGAACAGAATTACGTTTCGAATGAAAATTGGTATTTCGCCGAGTCTCTTCCATTAGTATCTCCCCCTTTTTTTTCTTAGCATTCCTAATGGTATATTTGTCGCAACGATGACATGATGTTGAAAGCAAAAAGAAAAGTAATATGTATTTTTTACTGTAGTAATTTACATGCTCGTGGAATATTAAAAAAAAAGTATTTTTTTTTTTTATATCTTATAAGTTTAAGCATTTCATCACAATCTCATCTCATGTAGAATGACGATATGGTGTAACATGGTAAGCACACTGTGCAGCTACTGGAATATACTCACAGATGCTTGGCAACAGACTTTCAGCTGGAAGGTGGTAGCTATCCAGGCAGACTTAGAAAACGTCCTACCATCATGCGATGGTTTCATCACAATGTTCTTCCTTCACCAAAAGTTCCAACTCAGCCGCATGGATTCAATCCTACGCCCGTTGACGCGCTGCCTGAACACATTATTAACTCAGCAATTATTGTTTTATTTATGCTTCTCTTCTCTCTATAAAATGGCTGTTGGTATATCTGAGATCGTTAAAACTCCAATATCATTCGACTGATCAAAGTGTTTTAAGGAATATATTTTCACGCTATCCATATTACTATAACTTCTCACTAGGTGACGTTAGTAATTTCTTCTCTGTTAATTTGTTAAAATGACCTCATTGACTTAAGAATAGACAGAAAGTAAAAAGGAAGAGAGTCTTAAGTAATTGTTTTAGAGCAAATTCCACGTAAAAAATGTTTATTATGTCCATAGCCTTAATAATCACAAAGCGATTGCAAGAAGAAAAAAAATAAAAGGAAACTAACTGTCTATAATATTCTAGTTGCATATAAATTATATTTATTAGAGTCTGTACCTTTTTTAAAAATGGAATCTAATAAAAAGGGCGGACTAATGCCAACACTAAGAATAAATAAAAGATAGTTATGGCGTTCCATAGACGAATCTCAGTCAATCTGTTTCTAAAATTCTAAACAATCTGGATTTATACGTCAACCGCAAACGAAACACGAAGCACTGCAACGAGACGCTTACGAGTTCTTGTATATTAATAGTGTTCATGAAATTTTTGAGTACAACTGGTACAATAATTTTTTTTACCATTCCTTCACTTATTCCTTAACATTGATCAAGAACGTGAAGCTGAATTTGGACGTGTCAAGATTTTAATTTATAATTCTTGGACAATTATTCGTAATATTTATTTAACACATATTATTTTTTTTAGAAAATTTCAATAATTCATAATTAAATTAAACCTGCATAGTAAATATGATAAAAGAAGCCACGATAAACTGTTTGATATAGCGTGTGCACGTGCGTTTTTGACTAAATCCGATTGGTAATCACCGCTGCTGACAAGTGAACGTATATTAATTGTAGTTCCCCCACTAATACGCACGGTAATATCAATTGACCAACTATATAATATAGGCGATAATTTTGATAAGTATATGATATTGTTTAGTATTAAAAAAAACTTTTCATATTTTTATTAAAACTTGGAAATATTAATTATATTATATATTATACAATTTACTTCATTTAAGTCATTATATCAGTGTTGCTATTGTATGGATATGACGTAGTTCAAGAATCAACATCCGCTATTATACGTAACAAATTCAAATCTTAATATTATCATATATAAAAAAATGAAGAAGGAGCTATAAACTACCAAACTTATGCAGGTTGACTTTACGCGCAAACATGCAAGGCTACATAAAATAATTTGTGAACTATTTAAAGCATGTGACCTTCAGGTAAGTCGGCTACTAAGTAAACTTCAAGTGGCTCAGTTCAAATTGGCTCACTACGGTGTTCATGTTTGACATACTTTGAAAAGTTTCGTTCAAGTAAATATGTTCATGGAGTTGTGAATGTTGTATTATATTTAAGTAAATAACTTTTGTTATTATTCTTATTAGGTTGTCGATTTTTTATATTTAATTAGCAGACCCGGCGGACGTTGTCCTGCTCTGATGATAAAAATATATACTTGTGTGCCTGAAAGGATTAATAAATACTGTATCCGTCTAAATAGCCTTCCAATTACCTCATTATATGTGACCATTTTTAGAAGATAGATGGGTATAGTAAGCTATCTTAATAAGATTGGTATATGCCATCGTAGAAACATCTGTAGATCTATAAAAGAGGAATATCTCAACATGAATGGTTTTGTTATATCTCAGAGGGTTAAAGCAGCGTTTTCGATGAAAGCTTCCAAGCGGCTTGACTTTTTCCGATTCTTTCAACAATTATCATTATATTTCAACCAATTTACAAAAAAATCTTAATATATTATACACATAAACCTTCCCCGTGAATCATCCTATCTATCGGTGATGACCGCATTATAATCTATACAGTAGTATTAGGTAAAGCAAAAAGTCCCAAAATGACAAGAGTTTCTTATACACAACTAACAAGATGTTTTACCTAATTTGAAATAAAACAGTGTTACCATATGACAAATAGCAATTTCATAGTATAGTACACTTTAGCTGTCAAATCTTGTACTGGTTTCATAAGTTTTGCAATAAATTTTAATTTATACATGAATATGCATAAATATAAATAAAATTGTGCAGTATGTTACATGTTCCGATGTATCTGCGAAGCAGCTGATACGATCTTGGCAAAACTTTTACAGGCAGACACTTTTGCAGATTATTATCTAGACTACATATTACTATGATTTAACATATCGGCCTAAGCAGTGATGGTAAAATTTAATAAACGTTGGTCAAAGCCGACAAAAGGGATGTAATTAAAGAATTAATCCAAATAAAACAAGAAGATCCCAGAAAAAAATATCAATTTTTATAAAAGCGACGTTGCCGAAAGCAACTATTTTAAGGTAATCATTATAACAACTCTATATAAATCTTTTCAATTCAGCTTCGATGTTCCTTTATTGGTTTATAAATAAAAGTAAAGTTTCGTTATGTCTCGCGAAAAACCTTAGGAAAACTCATTCCTTCGCGGTTATTGTCTTTTTCCAACGCTATACTTTCCCGATATGTTACTTGGAAGCTTTTTGTTTGGCGTGTTCCGTTAAATTTCGGAGTTATATCATGTCCTGGCTTGATATTTTCCAAATATATTATGTCGGTCGGATACTGTCTTTTTGTGTGTGTTTTTTTTTGTTTTTAAATAGAAGCAAATAATAAAAGTGAGTACACTTCATTTAAGTGTGTACCATTTAAGTATTTCTCAAAGAGAAGTTTTTTAAGTATTTTTAATTTAACTTATCTTATGTACTTATGAAGCTGTATTTTATTATTAATAAGTTTTATCTTATAATTTAACGTAGAGGACATTGCTGGTAGTTACCATTAAAGTGTAAAAAAATCCGTTTTGTTTCCAGCTCAAATTATGTGGTTATGTGCTCAGCTCATTAATGCTTCGTTCATCATCCATACCCTTTCGCCATTTGTGCTCAGCCATAGCAAGCTTCACTCATCCTGATTGACGATGAAGGGCGTTAGACAACACTCTCTTTGAACCGTTGTTAAACTACGCATTAGTCACTTTATCTATTATGACACGAAGCTGCAAACGAGAAGACTTCATTTGATGTACATGTCTAATAATCCAGCGCAATAGTCGCTGTTTCAACCTTGTCATGACATTGGGCAGCTTTGCAACACTTAGGATGCTCTGGCTTGTATTTGTGTTAACTGATAATACTCTTTCAATAAATACGAGGCTGTATAGTATACAATGATGCTGTATAAGTATATTAGATAATAATATATACAGATATAGTATTTCGCGAACCAAAGAGAACAAAAAAGTAAGCCACACACCATCATATACAAATAACGAGAATCATTCATAAAATAATTAAAATCAAAATTAACAAATAAAAAAAATCGCTACACGAAGATTACAACATTTTCTAGTTACTTATAAATATTTTAAAACAAAATCACATTTTCTGTCTGTCTGTGTGCTACCTTATTATAGCTTTGAACGAATTTGAATGTTTTACACTATCATTTAAAGCATTCCATCAGCACAGTTTATGTGTACAACATGTGTGTACTAACTTTGTATGTAAAGTTGAACGTACCAAGAAGTATAATACATTGATAATATTACTTTTACAAAAACATATAAACCGATTTCAATATCAAGAAACACTAAGGAAACAAGAAGACACTAAAAATAAAAAAAAATAACGAAATATTAATCAAATTAAATAAAAAAAAGTATTAATATACGCGCTACCTAATAATATATCTGAAGTCGGCGCCACACACGTGGTCGTCGACCACACGAGAAGCACCAGCTTTGAAATAAAAAAATCATCAAAATCGGTTAATCCAATCCAAAGTTATGAAGTAACAAACATAAAAAAATGTACAGACGAATTGATGACTTCCTCCTTTTTGAAGTCGGTTAAAAATACTGATTAAATCCTATGATGCGTATCAAAATGATGTGCTATAAAATAATATAATACAGCTTAAAAATGCATACAAAAAAATCCGTTATAGTATATGTGTATGTCTTAAGATTAAAACACACAGTAATTATTTAAAAACTTCAAACTCTGCTGTGAAACTAAGCACACTTACCACACACACACAGATATATACATCATTACATAAACACGAAAGTATGTTTAAAAAATATTGATTGTCTTCATCTACTCATCTTGTTTTGGGTCGCTAAGTGTAGAAAATAGAGAATTTTTATAACCTTTTTTGAAATAATACTAGCTGTGCCCGCAGCCCCAAACGCATTCGTTAGTGTTTGTCTTAATAAATAGTAAGTAGAGTTACAGTAAAATATTCTCCTTTTTCAAATATAGGTACACATCAGTTTTTGCTCGTAGCTTCGCTCACGTCAATGAAGATTTGGTCTATCCCACGGGAATCGTAGGTTGATGAAAGGTAGTGTACCTCTTCTATACCTCGTAACAAAATGTATAAAAAAATATCATGATAGATACAGTAGTTAAAGCGTGAATGCGTAACAAAGAATTTTCTATACATATTGTCATGGGTACAGAAAAGGATATAGAGTACATTTCATACAGAAAAAATGTAATCTTCGTGAGAAATAGGACAAATGTAGAATAATTCGAGCGAAGTCGCGGGCTAATCCTAGTTTCTAATATTGATTGGGATAGCAATTTTTATGACGATCGGTTGACGGTTCAAATGGTGATTAGCTAGAACGCCACCTAGTTGAGAGTTATAATAAATTGTGTGGTATAAAACCTCCCTGAAAAAAAACACTCATGCTAACCACTCAAATAGTGTTAGTGTATGTAATTCTCAGATAAATAAACGATTGTAATCGTGTTAAAATTAAAGTTTATAAATCAGTTAATAGCTTCTACGAACGTTATAGAAATTAAATAAACCAATATTGGTTCGCAATATTATCTGTTTTCTTTTTTAATTACTTCTAGTAGACAAATAAAAACAAAACCTGAAAAAAGGTAACATCGTATCATCGCTATATTACAAATACTTGGGGTTGCCATCTACATACTCAACTCATATATGAGCTTGGATGTCACATAAAAGACTAGAATATAAAATACAAAATCGGCTTTTGTCAGACACTTGGAAACACTACATTATAATAAGAAACATACGTCTGTGGGTCCTTCAAAGAATATATTATCAACAAAATATAGTGTAGACTTTTTCACTTTTGATTCTTTATATAGGCAAAGGTCGTTATTTCATAAGTCCTAAACGTCACACACTATCATTACATTGGAGATTGTTTGGCGGAATCGTAATCTGTAATATATTGATATTTATATTTTATTCATAATCTTTGTATTATTGGACTTGTAATATAGTTCCGTTATCGTGCATAAGTGAAGTGGATGGAAAATATACTACGGAGCATGAATTTTTGATGCCACAAAAACTCTTTGGAAAGTTCTAATAAGAGGATCACCATTTTGTTAGTAGTTTAAAATAATACAAGACACTTGCAGTAATAATTTAAAAAGTCAGTTGCCGAAAAAAAAAAACTTTACATTGTGATATTATTTTATTTATATTTTATGACATATTAAACTTATGATTTAAATTGAGTCCTGTCATGCAATTTGATGCAACAATAAAAACCGCGAACAGTAAACCTGCCGAAATAATAAAGGAGGTTGGGTATACAAGCTAGTTATAAAATAGACATCTTTATCCCTCGACGTTGATCCTCAGAGAGATAGCCCAGATTCAATCTTCATTTACAGTTGAATTATTAATTTTTAAGCCGGGAGCCGTACCTCGGTACACTAGGTTGTAAATTTTTCAACGGTCTAAACCCTTGAGAGGTAATAGACTTTGGATTTCAATCTTAGCCTTTAAAAGTTACCTGAAATAACTCCGAAAGTTTTCTTTTAAATATAGAAAAAAAATTGTTTTATTTATCGACCAAGTTATAGACTTTATCTTTTTTGGCAAGGCGCTATGCGATACACATCTGCCACTGTCAGTGTTTTTATTTCATATTCATATTACTCGCAAGTTGTTCAATGTTTTTCAATACACTAATTATCTTTATACTATATTTTCCTCGTGACTTCGTTCGTTCGTTTTGGGTCATTATTGGTAAAAGTGGCATATATGCAACGTCGGATTTTAGTTTAAGCATATAATATTTTTTATTGTAATCAATTTAGAAGTATGTTCATGAAAGATAACAAACAGACAGAGAGAGTTACTTTCGCATCTACTTTGTTCTGTATTTTTTTTTATTTTAATGTAGTCTTAGAAACGTGTAAGTAGTTAAATACAAAATCAAACGTACTTTGTGGTAACTCCTCATTCCTATTACGATTGGTATTTTTTTTATTAAATGAGTCTGTACCGACATACAGTTTATCTAATAATAAAGTGTTAGTCGTCTGACCAGTGACTCGATGCTAGTGAGAACTGAGTTGGAGTGACTCGCGTGCCGGTACGTATTCGTACCGGAATACAGTACTAATTTATGATAGTAAAATGTTAAAAATATCGTAACTTATATTCTAAATTATAATTAAATTTCAGCATTAATATTTAAAATAAACATATAACTAATTTAGTTGTTCAAATTTTTTAATTCATAACTCACACGCTAAATATTGCACGCGAACGAACGTAACTCGCTTTCATTATAAAAGCGAAGAGGCGTATATCTCTGCCTACTTCAGTTTGGATGGTAGCGTGGTATATGTGTGGATACGGTTAGCGCATACCGTAATGTCGTTATCTGCCAGAAACAGGGTCGTGTTTGGGATCCACTACAGCAAACGCTATACGCCGTGAATCGTCTAGTCGAGAGCCAAGCAAGATGTCGTAGTATATCCATCATTTAATAGGACTAATTGTGGACATTTATATTACAATTATCAGTCCAGAAAGATCCAGATGTAACACAAATTGCAATTGATTGATGAAGGCGTTACTTTGCGTAAATCCGTCATTGAATATTAGTGAGGACGTTAATTACTTTGCACTTCCGCTTGAATTGAACCCGATCCTGTTCAGCTGCCAACGTCGGGGTTCAACCGTCAACCAACGACGCATTGTATTACCTTTTATCGTTTTAGTTCGTTCTTTCAATGGTTAGTTCCAGAATGAAAATTTTCAGTTCATGCAAACATAATTAAACGTTTTTTGTTACAGTGAGACCTGTGGTGGCGGACCAATCAATTGCAGACAGAAAGACACAGTAACGTCCACTCTAATATTAACAAATATCCAATATCCCATTGTAGCAAAAGCCTTCCTAGTGGGTTAAGTAACCTGTTGCCAAATTAGTGGATTCTCTCTTGACCTCATAGCTTTTTTGTGACGCAAAATAACTAAACCTAGTTTTATAGCCACATAACCGTCTATGTAAAAACCCTATGAATGAGGTAGTCCGGTGAAACGGTGAAACTCCTGTCAGGTCAATAGCGTAGACAGTTAGAAAAAGAAAACCTATGAATGAGTGTGCTTCATTCTTCACGAGTAAAAGTAATGAAAAAGTAAAAACTATGAAGAAAAATGAAACATAAGCATTCAGGTAAATTATGTATAGGCGTATAGATTCTTCTAAAATATACACTATTACTTAGATCATGTCGCTTGTGGAGAGAGATACGTTTTCTTGAATATTCGTTTAATTTTCTATCATGTGACTAACACTAAAAAATAAAAATTTCACTTATAATATTAACCTATATAGTTTATTTCCAAAACCTCTAGGGAATTTTGGTTTAAAATCACAGTAAAGACGTTACAGCTATCTGGTAACGGTACTTAATCAAGACACTGGATTAAGACGATTTCAAATACTAGTTGGCTTTTGTCTCCATTTCATGGTAGTAAATAATGGAGTAAAAAAGGCGATGATGGCTCAGTCGTTAGACATCGAACGACGTAGGTTCGAATCTTTGCGAATGAGCTGGTGCTTTCGGTAAAGTAAAAAACCATGATAACATTACATCGTAGTGGTAGAAACTTTTCTCACCCCATGCGGTTAGCTACAAAGTTGAAAATCTGTCGCCAAATACATATATGTGTGTTCCTGCAGCTACACTTGAGAGGAAGCCACTCGAGATCTAGCGTATTTATCCTCTTGCATAGCACCTTCATTCAAGATCAAATAAGACTGTGGTCAAACGAAAAAACCTATAAAGAGTATAAAAAAGACGGTAGTTGCGAAATATGTAGTTTGAAAGTTCACCCCTCGACGTGTACAACTGAATTTTTCAGAATGTACTTACATTTTACCAATCTGTATTTAATGAAAACGAACGAAGCGAATCCTAAATATCAGGTGACAATTATTTACATTTTGTTATATATTTTTTATTAAAAAAATAACTACTAGTACTAATGACTAGTATTATATTACAAATATTTTTATAAAATGTACTAAAAATGTTTTTCACAATATTATAAACAACGAAATACTGTAATTTGCTAATTTTTAACCAATTATTTCTGAAGTAGTGTTAATAATATACGATAGAAGTAGTTCTGCTACACTTTTCTAAGCGTAATTATTTTTTTTTAATATAGTGTGTGAGTCTTTATTTTATTTTATTTTGGAATAATAGGTGATTTTAGAGCTAACAAAATAACAAATAAAGAAGTAATAAAATAAATAAAGCCATTTAAAAGTTCACACATATATAATATTTTTGGTTCCTATTATTCCTATTTTATTTTATACCAATAGATGAGGCTTTAAACACACTGAAATACACAAAATTTTAAATAGTAGCTTATATTAAATATACAAACAATTTTCCTATTCCTATTTATTCCTATTTTATTTTATACCAATAGATGAGGCTTTAAACACACTGAAATACACAAAATTTTAAATAGTAGCTTATATTAAATATACAAACAATTTAAAATTATATGTATGAACTTCACAAATAAAGGATCATTGTCAGTTCTTATACATTTAGCTTTCAGCTGATTAGTAAATTTATCAAGTTTCGGTCAAAGAAAAGTCGTAAAAAGATTTAATTTTATAAATAACATTCGAACAAAACAGTGGAACTCAGCTAATTTTCTAACACTTCCTCAAGTTTTATGCACGCTTTGTTCACCTATAATAGGGTTCAATTGTTATCGAAGAAAACGTGCCGGTTTTTTTTTAATATAATATACAACTTGGTTTAACTTTAAGACGATTGTGATAAAATTAAGTCTAAAATAAAATTAAAAAGATGGGATTGTTCAGTGTACATTTAATGTATGGGCACTCTACTCATATTGCGCGGAGCTTATGTCTGTTAAGGGTAGAATGTGGAACGAATTATTTGCTTTATTATAAATACAATGGAATGTTTTCATATCATCATCCTTTACGGTAATAGAGTAGACAGAGGAGTAGGAAAACAATTACTATATTATACTTTAGAATTAAAGTGTTGTAACCTAACAAAGTAATATCTTAATAGGAAATGTGGCCGAAGTTTTGGTCCATACATTTTTTTCCTCTGTTTTACTCCGGATATTGGCAGTGAGGCTGATATTTTATACTATACCATATAATTTATATTTACTACTGTCATATTCCTGTTTCATTTATTTATTGTTTCATAAATCTATACTTTACTATTATAAAGAGTATAGATTAGTTTTTTTTTGTTCATAACGGATAAATTCAATAAATACTTGTACGAATACAAAAAAAAATCAAATATACAAAACTACATTATCATTGAATTATTAGACATTGACTTTTGTATACGGGTTCGCTCATATTCATATAAACTAGGAAATAAGGATTATTTAAGAAACACTCCTTTATCCTTAATGATTTTCTTTTCTGTGGCTCTCATAACGTGTATGCAAAATGTCTTGACGATCTGTTGATTGGGTAAGGCGTGAAAGCGTAACAAACAAACACACCCATATAAATATATATTAGTCAGGTTTAAAAGAGTTATTTCCATAACCTACATTAAAGGGAGCGAAATCGTGAGCCGTACACTAGTCAATTAATAATGACCGACTAAGTTTACTCAAATAACTCTTCAAAGACACTATTCTGTATTCAGTGCTTGATCAGTCATCATAAACCGTTGTTATTCTGTTATTTTTTTTTTTTTTGTGAAAAGTCACGTTTCCCATTAACAGAATTAGCATATTTCATTAAACCCAGTGAAACACGTTCGTAGGTGCTAGACCTTGAGATAGGTTGAAGAGGGTCGCGGGGTCGAACTGCGGTGGTGTCTGGTGAAATTACTCCTTTTTTCCCACATAAAAAGGACTGTTCGACGTCGGACCCTCGGAGTTTTCGGCTTTGTTATCAAAGTTCACCTAAAATTACAGTTTTTCAATTTATGGAAAACTGTCGTTTTTCCGCGACTCCATTTGTGTGTTTTTCGTTATTTTGAGAAGGAAGCGTATGATTTTCTCCGGACCTCAGGCTACGTCTATACCAAGTGAATAAGTTTAATAGTTTACTGGTGAATAGGTAACATACAAACAGACATAATTAACTTGGAATTCTTTGATAATAGTTGAGAGTTAGTAGGAACTACGTAGGAATGATTATATCAGAGGAAGTGTAAAAATAGCACCAGTGACAGAGAAGTTGAGGAGTAATAGGTTAGCATGGTACAGGCATATTATGAGAAGAGTTGAAAGTCATGTAACAAGAAAAGTTTTGAGTTTGAAAATGGACGGATATAGGGGTAGAGGATGAGTGAAAACGTTATGGATGGATTGTTTGATAAATGATATGTGTATAAGAGGTGTGAATACTGAGATGACATCTGATGTGGGGGAATGGAAAAGGAAAACATGTTGTGACGACCCCATATAGGTGGGATAATGGTAAGATGGTGATGACTAGGTTGATGATGTGGCCTAAAATGGTAACAAGCTAAACCTGGAGAAGTACTTGCTCTCGAGTACAGCTGCCAGAACACATTTACTCGTATAAGTCCTTGGTGACAGATTTCTACCATAACGATTGTAGCTAGGCAGGCGCGCTTATAAAGCTACCAACATGCTGTGTTTTCATCATGATGTTCGTCTTAACGGAAAGCTCCAACTTATTGTATGGATTTAATAAACATAGTTCATTTATCACTGTGTTAAAAAAGCCCTACCATTGAGCTATCATCGCTTCAAATCAAAATTATAAGTAACCCGGTATATTTTACGCCACAGTAAAAGCATAATAGGACAAAACAAAAACCGCCCTTCAGTTCTCTTTTTTAAATAAATTGTCAAACACAGTTTCTCATTTACGCCAACCGGCGTGGAACAGATAAAACGGGGGCGGGCGTAAAAAAAAAGAAACACCTTTTGTACCCATGGACGGGGGTAAAAAAAAAAGTTGTGTCGTGAAAAGGGATTCTTGACGGGACGCATTCGCGCGTGAAGTCCGAACGGTCCGAAAAGTCGGGTACTCTTTGTCGTCGTCCGCCGTTTCGGTATCGCCCGTCAGAGAGATCACAGCGCGGAATACATTTCATTAAACCCGTTCTCTGATGAAATTAAGTCTGGGAATTCGTCTAAGGGCTCGATCGGCCGTTCCATTTTCGATGGAATGAAAATATATTTAAAAAAAAAATGCTCATCAATACAACGGTTACGTAACTCGTGAGTGCTTGAGACACAAAGACACAAAGTTAATATACACAAGTACTACTTACTACTAGATACGACGCGTTTATGTCGATGGAGTGACCTCAAGGAGTATCGTACTATGATAAACTGAATGTCATCGTACTAATGTCAAATACAGTGCAATTCAAAGATAGCGTTCAACAACAAGGTAAATATAATTATTTACGCTTTCAAATAACGATGAAGAGAAACAGCAAGGGAACTAAAATACTTAAACTTAAGTATTAGCTTAGTCGAATACTTAAAAACGAACTAACGTTTGGGCACGCAGAGCTTAAAACATTGAATATTGGATAAAAGTTTGTAATACATAATAAACTAGTACCTTTGCTCGCGGCTCCGCTCGCCTTAATGTAGATTTTGATCTACCCCTCGGGAACAGTACTTTTTTGTTAGATATCTTTTATGTACTCCTCAGAATGTGTATGAAATATTACACAACGGTCATTTTTGGTTAATGTGTGAAAAAGCCTAACAAAGAAACAAAAAAAAAAAAATCGCTTTCGTATTAACAATGTTAGTTAGAATAAATTAAGCATTCAGAAAGATTTTTTGGAAATTCGTACCGCTAAAGGATTTCAATGGTAGCTGATGGGAATTCGTAGGGCTATGAACTTCTTGGAGTTAGAAATTGGTAATAAACCGTCAACCGACGTGATGTTTAAGCTCTTGACCTAAAAGAGACCATTACCAATACGTGGTACATTACTCTATATTAATATTATATAAATGGCTGAAAGAATCAAATATTCAATTGTAATAAAAGATGGACACTCTATTTAGCCATACGATTAAAATTAATAAAACTAATATTATAAGTATAAAACAAGTCTATATGTGTGTTTGTTCCCTTCCCACGAACTGGACTGAACCGATTGCAGTAACATTTGCCATACCGATATTTTTTCATATTGAATACACGCAGACGAAGCCGCCGGAGAATACTAGCTTAATATAATTGTAACCCTGTCAAAATCACCATATTATTCACATAAGACATACTTTCAGTATAATTTTGTTACAACGCATAGCAGAATTACGCGGGGCCCAATTAATTAATAACTTTAATACGTAACGGGGGAATTTCGCCGTGAAATTATTTACACGCCGAATGTACGCGCGTTTACTTTGTGTAACGGGGTCGCTTGTTACACCGAAGCGTAATTGAAACGTGATATTGTTTCGTTTACTTTACAGGTTCGTTAGCGCAACTTGCCGATGAAGTGACGGAACACGTTCAAACTTTATAGTTCGTGTAGTGAAGTTGTATAATATGTATTGAATTCCAATCATAACATTATATTATGATAAATAATGATATTATACATTACTACGCATAATTGTAGCGGTTTGTGCAGCGCTCGTTGTGATAGATCGCTCTCAGATGGCAGGATTCTTTCCAACTTACTTGATATTTATCGGTTTATTTTAGTCAATTTAAACAATATTTTATAGTTTGTAGCCTATGTGTGTTATTTATATATATTTTTACTAATGTTATAAATTCGAATGTGAGTTTGTTCGCTTGTAAGCTTTAACGCCTTAGCTGCTGAACCGATCACAATGAAATTGTATATACAAATTATCAGAAACACAGAAATGGAGATGGGGGTCCGGAAAAATGTACTAATTCCGAGTACACATACGACGCTACGATCAAAAATTAGTTAGTTCATTAAATTCAGTTTAACGAAAATAAGAAAAGTAAGAAATACTGTTATATCATAAACTTTCTCGTTTATAATCATATTAATTGGACTATGTTTCGGTCGCAGCGCTTGAAATATCGGACCTATTCTATATGTAGCATAATTTACAAACAGCAACTTTCAATGAATTAAGAATACGATGAAACTCTATTTCATAAATAAAATGCAACACTAATCATACGTGTCATTTGAATAACAATTTTATTACCCAGTTTGCGATCGCCCTACTCTTGAGGTACGAGATTTGAATATTAAAATCGACTATCGAATTGATTTTTAATATATTCCACTGATAATGGTATGTGTACGTGATATTGAGTCCGCTTCGGTTGGGGTTTGGGATAATTTTTTTAACACCCCATCTCGCTGACGTCCGTGGTACGTGATCTACGGAGTCATGTTTGGAATTCTAATACGTTTCAAGTATGTATGTTGCAACAAGATGATAAAAATAGAGATTTGATCAAATCCCTAAGCTAGGTGACTAATTCATAGAAAATAACAAGTTTTTGGGCTGATTTCTTTAAAGGAAATAGGCGATTTAATAAAACCTCTTCATTGTTTTAGTGAATAGATTAGATAATAATGTAAAAATGTAATAAAAGTATTTATTTCATAAACTACGCGTTATTAAATGTAGAGTAGGTAGCACAACAATAGGTACTGAAACACAAATTATTTGTACAACACGAATTGACGAAAAGAAATATGTATTGAATCGTATATTTTAAAAACCCCAAAGGAATATTTTTGCAAAGGTCATGTACGAACTGTTCCTTAACACAAGTCCAACCTAACTTAATAGATCATTCGATACCTTCTGTGATTTCAATTTTATTTTCTCAGTAAAAAAGGTAATGGATTCCATTAAATAGCTTGCTTTGTTTAAGAAAATAATAGTTTTTTTTAACAGTTTTCTTCAATTAATCATCTGACTTAGAAATTTCATCAAAACATATACATTTTGTTATTACGAAATTTTGGCTTCATGGTAATTTTAAAATTAAAACATAGGTAGTTTAATATTAATTTAAAAATGTTGAATTAAATAGCCGACTATGGTTATAATATAATACAACTATTGCACAGTTGTTGATGGAAAACAAGCAAACAAGCAACAGTGACTATCGAGAGAGATATACGAGTATATTTCATCGATAGTCCATGGATATGCTAGCCAGCAAGCTTTTCGGTTGATCCTGTAAAGTGGCAAGCCGAAATGAAATCACTGTGATGATTTCTTCACTAATTTGTCGTGTTATTGCGATTCTATTGAGTAAAAAACCATGCCATCGTGTTTGATCACAGAATATAAATTAGTTAGTGTCAGAATGCGATATTCTTAATTTTGCCAATATGTAGGGTAGGGTAATCACGATCGAGCTGGATACAATTTTCGTGTCCTACAACTCGACTTGTAAAAGTAAACTGTTAAGTTTTTTAAGAGACACGAAGGTAATCTATTAATAAGTTTTGTATTATTACTTTGTGTGACGTAGGTGCGATACGATAGAAAGTGCTATGGTTGTATTAACTAATACTAACTTATTGCAAAATAATCTATGTTATTTACAAAACCCAAGAGTTAAAAGCTAATTAAGATTACATAAAAGAAAAATGAAAATATATGTACATAGTTACGTTCGCATCGGTGTAAATACATTCAAACTAACTCTTATACAGATGTGTTTTGTTATAAACAATAGGAAGACAGCTCGTTCACTAACGTCTGCCATCACGGTGTAATAATTTAAACGGTAAATTTGTTGCAATTTGCCTTTGTTCTTTTCGAAATATTGTTTTCGATTTGCTTTATTTGTATCAATTAAAATACAACTTCTGAGTGCTACGAATATAAATTTATTTTAACTCAACTTTTGATTATATTTATTAGTTTAACGCGGCTTGTTAATATTGACAAATAATAGGGGATATAGTAAAAAAAAATCAGTTAGAGCCTTAAGAAGGCACTCGAGAGCGTTAAAACGCCTTTTTCAGGTAGACATACAAGTCATCAAAAACAGCAACAAACTTGATTGAGTTTATTAATATAGTATTTTTCAACGGTTTAACATATACCATATTTACTGTTAACAATCCTGACTAATATCATAAATGTGAATGTAAATTTGCTTATTTCTCTTCTGTTTGCTTGCAGTTATGCTTTCACACTTTAACTATTCTGCCAATCTTTATGGAATTCTGTATGTAACATACATAGGATAGGGTACAGGACATATAGTACCTTTAATCCAGAAGGAAGTATTATTTCCGAGACATGTATCAAATCATCTACATTAATACGAACGAAATCGCGAGCAAAAGCTAGTAATACCATATTTATTGGTTGAACATAAAGGAAATAATTTACAGATATCAATTATGTCACTATCAAATTGGATTGACGTAGTTCTTCGACTTAAAACCTCGATAAATCGGTGATTTGTTTTGGAAAAAATATTGTATACAACTCTAACACAATTACTTAAATATATAACTTTTGTTAGTCTTGCTAAATCTCAAATAAGGGTTTACAAGATTGAATATATCTCTTATTTTAAAATTACACCCGTCGTTAACAAGAGTTATCTTGTCTATTTTTTTGTAAACATGCATACGGACGTCAAACCGAAGATATTGGAGTGGTGAATTTTCCTCAAAGTTAGAGAGCTAGAATGTTCTAAATTGCTCGATGTTTCGAGCCTTAATTGGTATTTTCAACTGTAGTCACAAATTTAATATTCCTTTCTGCGATTAATACGTATTATTACGAAGTGTACCTGCTGGTATCGATTCACTGTGGTTCATATTCAGTCATATACAGCACGTTTCGACTATTAACGGAGTAGCGTACGCTTGTTTTAACGCTGTATGAGTTATTAAACATATTTGTCTACAATTTACCTAATGTTTCAACATTTAAATAGCGCCTATTTGTTAACTGTATTTCGCTCGCGGGTATATACAAAATTATATACATATACAAAATTTGTTAATTTGTAAAAGAAAACAAAAAATATATTCATTTTGTTTTAGTATGAAGTATTCAACAGGCATACAGTTAATCCAATGTTAAGTAGTCACTGACCGTCATGCGAGCATATCCTGTAACGGAGATAATCTCTTGATGTACATAAGGTAATTACTATGATTTCTTTTAATTTTTAGGATATTAACATACTAGTTTTTCCCCATGACTTAGTCCACATTTTACGGTATATTTTGTATGGAACAACCTATTTCCCAGTCGAGTTATTTATGGTAAATTGTATTACCATCGGTATATAGGTGACAAGTCATGAAAATATAATATATAGCTATATGTTTATGTGTATGTACACCAATTACTTTCATACGAATAATATTATAATGTGGATAAGCCTTCAGCAATTTTCTTCTCACTTTAGTACTTTTCAACAAGCGAAATGAATCCTCTTACACCACAAATTGAAAATAATTAGCATTAAAAAAATTAATACTCTACATTTCTCGTACATTCATTCGTTCAGTTGAACCGAAATAATAGACTTAATTAAGTTTAAAAAAAAAACCGTGAATCATTAGCGCAAATTTAATGCGTAGCTTGTGAGAGGCAAATTAAAATTGTCAGTGGTCCGCCTTCAGCTATTCACGTACGTCGCTATAATCTTAATAAACGAGGCGTTGTGTGGCCACGAAACTACCGATCATATAAATAATTACCTTGAAATATAATTGTGTTCGACTGAATAGTTCAGTGGTTAGCGTGTTCAGACGTCGATCGGCGTAGATTCGAAGACTCGTGAATGAGCCAGATATGAAAACATCTTGATAAAACCATAGCATGGCGGTTTGGGTTTTTTTAAGCCTGCCTTATATCATCATTTAACATCAGGTGAACTTGTGGTAAAATGATAAAAAACCTATAAAGTGAGACAAAATACATACCAATTACAATACCCGCTATAGTGACGCTTATGCATGTCGCATTCCGGAATCGGTAAATATCTCCTTCGGAAAAGCACTTTTTGTTTAATTCTATGATCCTATAATCCTCGCTATCATTGTACATAGATTTAGTCTACGTGAGAAGGTGCCTCGCGGAAAGCCTCGGCGTAAACTTCGTATTTAATGGCCCCACACACGACCACATGTACGATACGAGGTCGACCCCGTGGAATGCAATAAGGCTGTTCGGGTTACGGGCTCGGACTGGTAGCGCTACGAAAAACTGTCTGCCTTTAATGATAACTCGTATATTCGCTACGGACTCGAGATTAACTCTAAATATCTCCGAGTATATACCTACGATTCTAATAATAAATCGTCGAAATGTTAAAAAGGACTTTGAAAGTGATAGATTTTGTTCATAATATTTTTACTACAATTTGTACCAAAATTTTATTTCTTTATAGTTTGACTGTAACCTTACCTGATGTTAAGTGAAGGTGTGACCGAAGATAGTAAGATACCACACATAAATGATAACTGACTTTGAATTGCAACATTGAATCATACCTATAAATCATTAGGCAACAGATTTTTAATCTGACGGTGCTAGTTAACCTGGCGGATGGAGGAATCAGGCTCATTCAATATCTATATGTCGATCTCAAGTCATATTAGTGTTGACATCAAGTCAAATTCGTGTCGAAATCAAATTATTTCCGGAACGGCAGCGCCACCAGGTGGCGCTCGATGGAGTTAGTGACTAGCTCATTCTTTCGTTGGCGGTCGGCGCGAGCGGTCGTCACTTAAACTATCGCGCGTTCCGAGAGACGTACTCTGTTAATGATACGTGCCTACCTACATAATGTCTGTCTGTTTCTTTACTACTGTCTGTTTACATAATTCATATCTAATACGTAATACAAGTTAGTTCTATCGAACTACCCACCGACGCCCATTGTTATAAACATACGCAATGAGTGATAATCGCGATGGAGAAGCTCTGTTTCCGACATATACATTATTATAGCTTTGAAGCGATCAGGGCTGGTAGTAGTGTTTTTTCCAAGCCCGTCTAGCTGGCTACCACCACCCTCTGGTTGGAAATTCCACACAACACATTTATGGGTGTATTACGGCAACTGCACTTAAGAGCCAGTTCTACTCTAGTGTTTACCATCTTTGAACATCAAATGAAAACAACTCATTCGTTAAAAACTGTTAAATTAAAAAGAAGATTGGTTGTCGTGGAAAAAATGATATGTAATTTGAAACCTTACATCTAGAACGGAAAACGCCTGACATGGCTACGGAAGCTAACTCAGTCCTGAGGTGTGCAGTCTTTTAGTGTTTTTTTTTGTTGGTATAACACGAGAGTCATAAACGATTGGATCAACCACCCGTATGGTACCATGCTTAGGCGTGTTGCATTTCGTCTTTAGACAATGCATATCCAGCAATCGTTTTTTCTAAGTGTATGATGGTAGAGCTTTTTCTAAGTCCGCCTAGCTAGCTACTACGCTCAAGTTGAAAATCTGTACCTCAAGGTTTAGCGTGTTTACCGTCTTATGTATGTATAAGACATTTGACACCTGATGCGATTTTAATGTAGGTGGTAGAGCTACGCTGAAACTATTACTGGTTTCAGCATGAATGGGTCGGCTCGCCCGGGGTAGTACCACCTTCTCACAGAAAACCGACGTCAAGTAACAGTGGTTGCACTGTTGCGTTTCGTTCGGTCAGTGAGAGCGTCAGAGGCCCACATATTTAAAAGGCCGGCAACGCACTTGCGACTCCCCTGGTGTTGCTAGTGTCTATGGACAGCGGTGAGCACTTACCATCAGGTGACCCACGTGTTCGTTCGCCCCCTATAATATAAAAAAAAAGATTGTGGTCAAACGCTAAAACCTAATGGCTGTAAAATAAAGGGAAAAAAACCGCTGCTTGCAGAACGGAATGACGGTGGCGATGACCGATGTACTGGGAATCTCTCGGTAGTTACCATTTAGATTACACTGAACTTACCATGTCATACAGTGCCGAGACTTTTTTGTGCAACAATAACAATTTTCACTGGCTTTAATTAGAATTGTAACCACAGAATATAGATAATAACGTTCATAAATCGTTTTATTAGCCATCCTAAAACGTTACTAAACAACATAGCTACAGAATTACACTGCGGAACTCGGTCTGGAGTGCGATCGATAAGCGATAAATTATATATTTCATGTGTACATCGCTGCAGAAGCAAACGATGCGTGAAGTACAACGATCCGTACAGCGCGTTGGATGATTAAACAGATAAATAAACAGATTTTATAAGAAATACATTACAAAAATATTCAATATAAATAAAAGTTAATTGCCGAATGTATGTAAATGCATTAGTTCAGAACGGCTGCCGCCATATAAATAATTCTTTTTAAGACGCTTATATTAGTTTCACCTGTATGTTTATAACTGATTCTTTAGTCTCAATTTTACCCTACTTTAAGCGATCAGTTTTGAATGAAACTTGGCACTCATGTTAAGTAAGTTGAAATAAAAAGCGAAGAATAAAGTATAGTTTAAAAAAAAGTAAAAAACACGCTTTTAGAGATAATCAAACTTTTTTTTTATATATTATAGTGGGCAAACGAACAGGTGGGCCACCTGATGGTAAGTGATCACCACCGTCCATCGACACTAGCAACACCAGAGGATTCGCAAGTGCGTTGCCGGCCTTTTAAATATGTGGGCCTCAGGCGCTCTCACTGGCCGAACGAAACGCAACAGTGCAAGCACTGTTACTTCACGTCGGCTTTCTGTGAGAGGGTGGTACTACCCCGGGCGAGTGGTGGTACTACCACCTTTACAGTACAAGCATGTTAAGAAATAAAATGGCATGCCTATCAAAAATTTATTCGGGAATAAGGACAGGTGCACTCGTATTTAATCTTGCAAAAATACCGCGAAAGAAGAGCCTTATAAAAAGCTCTAAAATATATATTCACACGTTACCTATTCAATAGAATGATTCTAGAATATCTCGAAAAAAAAAATACCGAAGAATTGGAGATAAAGTCATTCACTTGGGTATTAGTCTTCATGAATGAGACACTAATCCTCCATTCGCTATGGTTAAAGTGGGATAGCGAGCTATTTTCCCCAAAAAAAAAACAGGAAACGTCCTCATTAATCGCTGCAATAAATTTTGAACTCTATTTCGTAGAACTTAACGTCCAAATTAACTCGCGAAGGTTATGAATGCAAAGTCCACAGAGCATTAAAACTTTTCGTTTCGCTTATTTTAATAAACAAGTTGTCGTTTGTAATAATTTTCTCGTACGCCTTTTATATACGGTTTTGAATGTTTTCTCGACGTATTTTGTATAAAAAGGTACATAAAATTTACAATGAACGCTTCGTATACGGAACCGAGATTGGAGATTAAAAGAAAAGTGTACAAAATGCAAATGTTATATGCAGAAATGACTTCTTGTAAAATTATGCAACCATTACTAATACAATAAAATGAAATTTGTTGCATATTTGGACGCGCTAATTTCTGAAATGATTCACATTTAAAAATTTGTATAAATTGAATTTCATAGCCTATTTATTAATTAATGTTACAAACTATCAAACATCATAGTTACGACTTTTCGTAAGATGGGAGCAATTGTCACACAAAATGCAGTTCAGACAGTATACTAAAAGACAAAGAAGTAATAGTATAGACTGACCATGTATTGAGATACCGGGAGCTAAGAGCGAGTCAGCCGCCTGACTACAACCGAGCATTACCGAGATTGGCCGAACTGTTAACGCCTATGATGACAAGGTCCGCAATAGTCCTGCTTCAATACAGAATTTATCTAAGCTAGTTAACTGCGTTGAGAGTAATACAAAATTATTAAAAATTAAACACGAATGAATCTGCAAGTTTCTTCTAGTTAGCTCTCGGTGAAACTTAAAAAGTTGATTCTTGCTTATATCTCCTTAAAAAGACCATATTTAACTACTCAAGCAAATTAGAAATATAACCCATGTGCTCTATACTAGCTGTGAGCGCGGTTTTTCTCGCGTTTATTACACAGTAATTATTTTTGTGACGCAATTCTAATGTTATATATATTATGCTCTTTGAAATTATTATTGTAAAATTTTGAATAAAGAATAATCTATAAATTCGAGATTAACAGATTAATCTTCTCGAATACGTGTCATTAAAAATGATAAAGCCATTTTTGAACTTAAACCTAACATAGAAAATTAAAAACAAAAATTTTAGTAATGTCAAATTCGCTTGTCACACCATAGACTATGTCTCGCGTTTTCAATCGCGTTTAATTTTCCTCAACCATGGCCGCCATAACCTCACGCCGCGCCACACGGCATGCTAGCACTATTACCTTGTTCCCGAGTGTACTTTCTACTGAACACTTTGTGTGGTAATTCCTTCGATCCTAAGGGTCGTAACAACATAATAAATAGTCTATAATCGTTCTCAAAAAATTCTATTAGTATTTGTTTGTTACTCACTGCAAACCAAACCACTAAACGAATTTTGATAAAAAAGTTTACATTAAAAGTATGATGTATGTCGTATAAGCAGTTAAAGTCATATAAAAGTAATAATATATGGCGTCATTATTTATAGAAACAGAAATGCAGACGCAGTCACGGCCGGTTATTAGTATAATATAAAATGCAAAAGAACTTTTTAATCAGACTTTTAGTTGTCGAAGTTATGACATTCAAACAAACAAAAGAATAATCTCTTGGACTTTATAACTGCAGTATATGTATAGATACATAGGTACATAGAACGAACATTGTAATTAAATATATAAACACAATAAAGGCATGAAACGAATGTAATACAGTTTATGTGCCAGAAAAAGGACATTTCTGAATAAATTACAGTCGCGTCCGTTGGCGACCTCTCCCGCCGTAACTCAAAGGCAGGGCCGCTAAACATTTCGGTTAATTTATGAACACGTGCTACGTGGTACTGCGTGCATACGAATAACGTTTTCTCGCCTTGCTACATTTAATTATATCAGTATTACGTCATTAGGTCAAAGAGATAGGATTAATAATAATATTCGTCTAATAGAACAGGCAAAGGAATTTATCCATACTGCCAATGCTTGTAGTTGTCGTTATAGTTGCTAAGATTTTTTTATCCAGTTTTCTTCTTTGAATCTGTCTTTTATGTGTACTTAATGCTACAAATACTTAAATGTAATGAGATTTGCAGAAGTAATTGTTAGTCTTAAACTTTCATTGGACTTAAAAACTCGATGTAAGCCAAAACTAAAAAATCAAAAATATTTTATACAGTTATATAATATGCTATAAACGTTTAGAAAACAACACAGCCATCGAAAAGAACCCGACAAATGACTATCTGATTTATCTATTTATTGTATATATTTATATACCGCAACAATGTAATTGCAATCGTTTTAGTGGATGTACAGAGAGGTTTCAGACATTCAGATTTCCGGACATCACCATCATTCACATATTGATTCACCCTTATAAATAGCCTTTTCACATGAAATCCCGCTTGATATGATGCTTCTTATTCGACAGATCGGTAATGTGCTTCAGGAACTTTTATTGTAGTCTATATGGTGGTAAATTGGTCACCATCATACTTTTCGTTTGGGGACGCCTACTGCAGCAGTAGTCGAATGGGTTTGCCAGTTGTTATTAATTGTGCTAAATTCTAGTTATTTAATTCCAGCAATAAAAAAAATCTTCTACAGTTCGCAAGTGAAACTACCGTTTATGGATTACCGACTTCGCACTGGTTGCCGATGCATTAAGCTTAACTCATTGGTTTATCCTCAGGCATAATATCTTTACTTTGGCGTGCTACAATAAAAATGATTTAACAGTTTTAGGTTCAGCATCTTGTTATTATTCAACTATTTACTGAGTTAAATATTAATTATAAACAAGAAATAAAACGGTATTTAAAAGAAAAGACTCTAACACATGCATTAGATCGTCCCTATCCACACCTAAGTATTTAGTCTAGAATTAGACTCTCATAAATCTAGAAATACTTCATTTCGAATTCAGTTTAAAAGAGATCCTTGGTTTATCTTTAAATCTAAGGTCCGCTGCTAATAAAAATTAAATAGGATCATCTTGAAATTAGCTTTCCATTGAAAAAAATAATTTCCCGAATTGGTTAATACATAACAAAGTAACGAGATAAGAAGATACATAAAAAAATACAAGCGAATTGACAAGCTCTCTGTTTTTTTGAAATTAGGTTGAAAAAATGGTGCGCATTAGCTCCAACACGTGATTGGAGTTTACTCTTTAAGAACAACTACCTCGGATTATGGACAATCGGCAAATAAGGTAAATGAAAGCATATTTTGTAATATTGAAACCGTCTGTATACTATTCTTCATAGTTATTTATACTGATTTGATAGAAATATGTATATTAGCTTACAGTTAACAGCCAAATGCTTTAACCAATTGCGACAGTGTTCGGACACCGCGTCAATTGAGGTATGTTTTAAATCTTTGCGAGTAAGCCGAAACTTTGATGGTGATTGTGGTCCTTTTTCTAGACTTACTTAGTTAGCTAACACCCTTAAGTTGCAAATCTGTCGCTAACTACATATAGGTCTATTCCGGCAGCTGCACTTGAGAGCTAGTTCCCTTCTAGGTTTATCGTGATTACCATCTTAGACCTTAGAAGTATAAAAAAAAGAAAACAAACAAAAAAATGTCAATGATTTGCCATAATGCTTCAGTTTTTATAAACATTCAATGATCTATAGGCATCTTATAATTTGTGTACTGCGGGTTGTATATCAAAACTGGTTTTCAAGAAGCAAATTTCAATAACAATAAATGCGTGTAAAGCTGCGAACATAACTAGTATTGTGACACACAGGCATTACCGAGCCCAAATGGCTCTTAACTAAGTAAAAAAAGAGTGTAAATAAACTTTTCAACAAGAGAGTGGCAGTACGAACAGTAAACAGAGCCAACATTTCACGACCTCTGCTGTCATAATTTTGAAGCAGGGCCGGCAAGCGTTACACTAAATTTATTAACACATAACGCGAGGGTTCCGCCGGGCGCCACGCCGCGTCCGCCTGATTTGTATAAGCGGATTCCCATTTTGACAGATTTAATTTTGCCGCGCAATTTTTCATTGTGCCCGTGAGTGACTTAAATTATGTCGTTTCATTGAATCAAATAAGGTTTAATTCGTTTATGCTGTCACATGTTAATAAGGTTCTGTGAGATTAGTAATTGATCACAGATTTTCAACTTGAGGGTGGTTGAGAGACAGGAGAGCTTAGAAAAAGTCGTAGATTAAAGTCACGCATCACGAAAAAATGAAAATTTTGGTTAAAAAATATGAATACAAAAAAGTGAGTAAGATAGGAAACAGTAACTCAAGTCTTCAAAAATATTGTCAGAATTGACAAATTGTCGTTCAATTGCCATTTTATTTCGTTACATAGTCATACGGTAAAGAAAGTTATAGTCTCAATTTCTTCGTAAGTATACGCGTGTTAGTGATTAGAATAAAATACATTAGAGTTAAAACCATAGGAAGAACCGGGTGATGACGGTTAGTGTTATACATTATTAGTTAATGCTAGTTGCCCGGTAGTTTGCTAAACTCGAACTCAAATACTTGACTATGACTGTATAACGGCTTTCGGGTATGGTTTGAAAAGCTGGCGCAACTCAAAGGAATTGAGCGATTACTTGTTTATATAATATTTTTGTTCAACAAATCTGTTCAATTAATTTTATTCAAAGTGTAATTAAATTCTGATATGGTGCCCTCTTCATCGCTTCAAGCTCATAGCCTCTCGTCCCTGGCTGGCTGCTCATTCGCACACCTTTAAACCTAGGCAAAACCACCCGCATAACTCTCTTAACCCTCTTCTCTAGAATCTTTCTTATGTGTGCGCTAGTGTTGTGGAATGGATTACCTAGTACGGTTTTCTAAAAGACTATGTATGGGTATGGGGTTCTTCAAAAAGAGACTGAAACGTAGTGTTCAGGCCACATCGGTATAATCAATGGTGGGGAAGTAACAACAAAATTCATCAAAATCCTTTTAGTGGTTTATGCGTGAAAGAGTAACAAGCATCCATCCATCCTCACATACTTTCTGGTGTAATATGTATTTATTTTTTTACTACATACATCACTAACAGCTATAGCCAAAGCGTATTGTATGTATGTACATTTATTCACTAATTTATCTATCTATAATTAATTGCAGGTATTAATGTTTCTGCTATTTCTTTGAATCTTATTTATTAAGAATAAAGAAGGTAAAAAAAATAGCATAAAGAATAAGTAAAGATAACGCTGAAAGTTTATAACTTCTACTATACCGATACTGCACTTTAGATGATAATACAAGTTTCCGCGTACTTAGATACTTTGTGAATATTGAAATGCTTTGCATACCATCGGATATTCACAAAGTTAACTCATAACTATTTAGCGATATAGTGTCTAGTTGAATATGGAAATTATTTCTAACAACTTGCATCAAAATTTTGTTCAGTATATTACTGCCCTGTATTTATATATACATATAATATGTTTAACGTATTGTGGAATACGACTGGTGGTAACTAGGGCTTATTGTATAGAAGCTATGGGTTTTTAGTGGATTATTCGAACCTGTATTTTATTTATTACTAGATTATAGACTAGAGTACAATCATTTTCCTGAATGAAAAGCACCCTACGTCTTTTTTTGTACCCCTGATAATCTTTATATGTACATGTTTAAATTCGCCAAAGATAATCCAAAGTTACATGGAGGTAATCTTCATACATGAGTTGTAACGCGCATCGTAGACTACACACAAAGTCACTATTGATCTTTGGAATGACTTACGGACAGATAAACAAAGCGTTCGCAAACAGAACTAGTGCGAATACATATTACATGGAACAGCTAAATTCGGTTTAGTTATATTAAGCGATCGTGGCTATGCGTGTGTTTATTACGTAATATGGTTCTCTTATTTAATATTTGCCCCTATTACATGGTTTTTAAACGTATTATTAATAATTCTATTAATATTATAACATACGAGAGAATATATGAGAATACTATTACATGGTTTTTAAACGTATTATTAATAATTCTATTAATATTATAACATACGAGAGAATATATGAGAATAGATCATTCATGTGTTACTCTTTCATGCAAAAACCACAGAACGAATTTTGATGAAACCTTACAGACATTGCTTTTACATATACTTATACAGATAGATTTGTTTTTTTAATCATACGACTTCCTCCGCGTGCCGCTGCTTAAACCGTTAAACTTACACGAAAATAACTTATGCTGTCATCATTTATAAAGATCCAAACACATAAGGCGACTGCTAGTTATACGGCTATTACTATTTAAATAAAAAAATACCAGTATATAAAAATTCGTATAACAAAATATTATTACATATAATCGTAAATAATCATTTGATATTATGATATTTTTACATCTAAAATAATGTATGTAACTATTCTATTAATTATTAACCATTGTTTATAATATGTGGATAGAAAAATTATATGTTCTTCCCAAGTAAAATATATATATACAAATAAACCTACATTATTTATTAATATATTTCTTCTGTTTAAATTAAGATAATGTTAGACTATACATATGACGTTTCAACTTATAACCTATGATCTAATCGACAGGAACAAATATTATGATTATGAAAATTATAAAATAAATACATGTAGATAAAATTGAAATGTCTTTTTGTGTAGGACAAGCCACTAAACCTATTACCACCAGGGGATAGAGGGTTGTTCAACGTATTTGGATCACCCTTATAAATAAATATAATAGCTGCGCTACAGATAATGAGATGTGTTACTGGCCTGCATCTCATTGATCGAGTACGGAGTATGCAGACGCTTTGAAAGACAACCAAACTTTTCCCACTAGATCTTAATTTCGTCTGCATTTTTTTTTTATAAAATGTTACTCATAATTATCAATGTAATTTTGAGATAAAATTTATAAATATTTAGCCTGGATATAAGTTCTTAAGTTGAATAAGAGTTTAGTTAGAGATTTCGTTGCTATTAGAGAAGAATCCCGTATGAATTCAATTAGAGATATGTTTTTGATTGGCATTATTATTATTTTTATTCATCATCAACATCATCATTTTTATCATTGTTATAAAACTTTATGTTAATTAAATTTGCAAAGAACAAAATAAAGGCTTGTGGTTAAAACACAAAAATCTTTCACTCCCGGTAAAGTAAAGCATAATGTTGATAAAATAGTAACCGCTAATGGATACGCGCTCAGTGGAACACGAAACTTGATATTTATGTTTATACGCAACAAAGTTTAATTTCGTGCAAAATCTAATCGTAATATTAACTTTTGAAATGTTTTTCGCATAATTTAACACGCCGAGGGTAGGTTTACGTTCAACGTAATCCCCATTGAATGCAATTAGCGCCATCGTAATTTAGCTGTGTTTATTATTTTCAAGTTTGTTCTTATAAGCTAAAAGCGGAGGCGCTCTGAATCATAAGCGAAAAACATATAAATTGTATAAGGGAACTATTCTGTACTTGCGAATTTTTCTTTGGAATAATTACTTTTTACCCATTATTTTATACATAATCTTTTATTTGTAAATCATCGTTCGACCTGTGTTTCGTGTAAAAGGCAGCTTTTTTTATTAACTTCACTTCGAAATAAATTAGCTTTTGAATACTGTTTCGCTCAAGTTAAAGTAGATTTGATATATCCCTCGAGAACATTACATTTTGTTCTGAATAAGAATTACCTTATATCCTTATCTGTAACCCGGATAACGTATATAGAAAATTTGATGATGCTCAGTTGAGTAGATAAGGCGTGAAAACGTAACAAAAACGAAACAAACAAACACACATTCACGTTTATAATATCAATTAGGAATGAATATTTGGCACAAACTGTGGAAAACCTTACAGAAGTACAGAATTATTATTAAAGCTACGGACAAAAAAACGTTTCGATATAAGAACGCTACCTAAATACTCGTATATATATTTTCAATAGCCAAACTCTCAAAGATAATGTAAGTTTTTTTTATACTTTATACGTAAACGTTTTGAACACAATCGCATCTGATAGTAAATGATGATGTGGTCTGAGATGGTAAGTCACGCTTATCCTAGAAGGAGACTGGCTCTCAAGTGCAGCTGCCGGAACACACCAACAGGTGCTTGGCGACAGATTTTCAACTTGTGGATGGTAGCTAGCCAAACGGACTAAAAAAACTCCCTACTACATGCTATGGTTTCATCACGATGTTTTCCTTCACCGAAAGCTCCGACTCAGTTGCTTGGATTCGAATCTACGTCCTTCGACGTTGTGTCCGAACACACTACCAACTGAGTCATCATCGCTGCAAAAACTTCTTATTCTTCTTCTTCACTTCTTGTGATAATCGTAGATGAGAAGGACCTCACAGGAAAATAATGCTATTAACTACAAATTGAAGAGGCAAGGATATGGCAATGGTAGTGTTGTAGAATTACCACAAGACATAAAGTGAACGTTTTATTAATTACATTCACTTCGATCGACTCCGTGTGATAAACCAGCGGATCTAATCTAAATCTAATCACTATTGTCATTTGACATGATGAGCTTATAAACTATGAATTTACATAACTCATGATAATATAACTGTATGTAATTATAGGAATAAATAACAAAGAAACATGCCGACAGATATAATAGTATAATATCTTAGTAATCAAGTTAATTTTCAAAGTGTTTTTTCAATTTTCATAGTAGTATAATATAAACTAGCTGTTGCCCGCAGCTCCACATGCGTTTTTTTTTATAATTGTAATATTACTTCTTATAAGATCAGCTATCTATTAGTGAATAGTTTCGTGAAAAATGGTTCAAACGTTTTGGAGATAGTACTGCAAACAAAGCCATATGTAAAAGCTAGTCCAAAATGAAACAACTTTAATTCCTTTTTATAATATTAGCTATCTGTCAGTGAAAGTCCCATGAAAATAGGTTCAATCGTTTTGGAGATAGTACTACAGACGAAGCCACCGATGACAGCTAGTTTAAAATAAAGTAGCCTATGTCACCCGCTGTAATTTTAACTATCCGTCAGTGAAGGTTCTGTATAAATCGGTCTAGCCGTTTCGGAGATTACCCGGAACATACAGACAGACAGATAGACAAAATTTTTTGAAATTGTATCTTTGTTATCAGTGCAGTGTATACGTACATATCCAATCAGCAAAAAGTCGTTATTTTGATATTACAAACAGACACTTCGATTTTATTTATATATATAGATTATTTACTTCGAAACTTTTACTAATTTTTATTATATACATCTTGTCTTAATCCTTTTGTAACTATTTGCATTTGTGTGACATCTGCAATATTATTTATAAACACATTCATATTTATTGTGATTTTCTATATAAATATTTGTTATTAATAAAGTTTTGAATATACAATCAATCATTATTATCTTTCAATAATATCATTAATTGCAAAAAAATATTCGTTAAATAATTTCTACATTAATCAATTATAATAATTTAATTTTATATAAAATCGCTTCCGCTTATGACATGAACCAAATATCAAATTGTTCTCAGGGCGCTATCCAACCGTACGGAATACTTTGCGACGTTTGTTAATGACCGAAGTTTTCAGCTTCGAGAGGCTTTAACTGAAAACTTTACGTACGCGCGAGCTATCGCGATTATTTTAATTATTGGCAACATTTGGCCGCAGACCACAATAGAATGCTACACATGTTTCCGGATATATTGAATTGTTAATAACTGCATTGTATGAAATTTATATTATGGTCAAATTAAAATAGGTGTATAGATTTTTAATGATCGTAAGGTCAAGTGAGGAAGTTAATTTACTTAAAATAGTTAACAGGCACTTAATTCAATTCATTGTTACTTTCATTTAATTATTTATCTATTTAGGACATCTAGTGACCAATACACCAAACATGAATTAACATTATATACCAGCAATCTATAGGCATATCGGCCTTTAAAAGCTCCCACAGCATGGGCTATTTTATTGAATTTTATTTAATTGAAGCGATGAAGGCTCGGCTGGTAGTATGTTTGGACACAGCGTCGAAAGGACGTAGGTTCGAATCCAAGCAACTGAGTCGGAGCTTTCGGTGGAGGAAAACATCGTGATAAGACCATAGCATGGTGGTAGGGCTATTTCTAAGTCCGTCTGGCTAGCTACCACCCTCAAGTTGAAAATCCGTCGTCAAGCACCTGTTGATGTGTTCCGGCAGCTGCACTTGAGAGCCAGTCTCGCTCTAGGTTAAGCGTGACTTACCATCTTAGACCACATCATCATTTAATATCAGATGAGATTGCGGTCAAAACGTTTACCTATAAAGTATTAAAAAAATATATTATTATAAAAGAAGACTAAACTCAATATAGACCAACATAAGCTAAGAATATTATAAAGAACCATTATATAAGGAAATACCATAAAATATAGAAAATATCTTTTAATATAGCCATATTCGTCATTCTTTTGTTATTTTTAAACATCCCAATTTTATTAACATTTACTGCTTAATTTTATATAATTTGTGTAATATTATGCTTAAAATTATATTTAATAAACTCTTATATATATATTTTATGTATTAATCTCTTTTTACATGACTTTTATACTTAATTGTTGTTAGAAACTGTTGTTACTTATTCAATTAATAATCCTTGTATTGCTTAACTTTCCGTCCGATATAGTGAATTAATATCCGTTTTTTTTTCTATTATATTTGTTCTCTCATTAATTCAACCTAAGGCTTATCATATATTTAAACAAAACTAAAAGATTCAATTGTGAATGGAATTTCATATTCCATGTGTAGAAGTAAAAATGTAAGTGAAATTTATGTCTTAAAGTCTCGATATAACAAAGCTTAATGGGATCAGAAAATAATGTTTTTTAAAAAAAGTTCTTTATAAATGAAAATAAATAGTGCATTACTGCAAAGGCCGCCAAATAGGCAATTAATTGCAGGTCGAGTATGAGCTAATACGAGACAGGCAATTGCCATTTCGACCGAGGCATATTGGTTCGGTGAAAAAACATTATTAGAGTAAGTGGTTAGCTGGGACTTAGTAGCACCTGGGAAGGTTCATCTATTGAGTTCCCACGCTGGTAAGGGATGCGGAATGTTAAGCGCCGTTTGCTGCAGCGAAAGGTCGCTGCAGTTTTTTCACGTATAATTGGTGAAAAATACTAATATAGTCGCAGTGAGTGTGTTGTCGTTCGTGGTTGGAATACTACGTGCATAAAGCCTTATTATAGTATCACCGCACCGCTCCTGAAATTACTCAAACCCGCCTCACTGACGCAATGGGAATAGCTGTCTTCGATCTTCGGGGAGTACTTTATAGTTCCGTTAATTAATTTACTTTAATAAGTGTTTATGCGCCTCAGCCTTTACGATCATCATATTAAAAAACGAATTGTTCAAACCGCGCCTAGGCTATTTACACGCCTTAGGTTTTACAACAATACACATATTTAGTGCTTTTCTCAAAAGAATGCAGGGTAATTAAACATACTTTTGTATTATAGATTTACCTTTGTCGCTGAATATACATCATTTGGAGCTTTAATTAAAAATTGCTTTATCTTTTCGCTAGTAAATATTTTCGATTTTTTGTTTTTGAATTCGGTCGGTTGTCGTTTAGGAAAAGTAGTTAATTTTCTATATTTTTTCAAGTTAATACCGTTTTTAACATGAACTGTACATTTCAGCATGGCACAAAGTGCCCATAATGTAGATGGCTTTTTAGTTTCAGCAATCTCATTAAAATACGCCAAAAATACTGTTTCGACGAAAATGTTCACCTTTTTCTCGTTTTGACTTTGCTGGAAGCAGATTTTCCGTACACTTCTGATCTTAAATCTGGTGGAGTAAAATCAATCTCCATTTTCACTCTCTGAACCGTTGGATCTCATTTTAATTATTAAACTAATATTTATTAAGTATGTAAATAACAAATCAAGACGAATTTTCAGCTTTGCCGCCAATTTTCTATTTATCATCTGTGCCCCACGGCAAGCGCATATATGGCTATACAGTCACGTGAACGCAATTTGCCAAGAATTATAAAAGAGATCCACTCAAAAAATAACCCCAGCACTCCATTTCATACAACATTGCTGGAGCGTTGTAATGTTCCGAATTCAAAAAACGCTTCTGCAATGGCTTTTTTATTTTCTTTGTCCGTAAATTCGACACTTCGCGTGTTCTTTTGCCGAAAATAATGACCATATTTCCATGCATGTTTGAGAAAATTAATATTTACATTAAAAAAAAATATATATATACAGTTTTTATTACAACATATATTAAATATGCGAAACATTAATCCTTATAGATTTAAATTATTATTCAACATAATTAAATATATTCGTTTTTAACCTGGTCCTTAAACTTGGTCATAAATATTCTGTACAAAAAAGTCAACTAACACTTTAGAATTAACGTAAGCAGAGCCACAGTCATAGCTAGTCTAAAACAATTCATACGGAAACCATAGCCAATCGCAAAACTTAAATATCTTCGCGGACTGATAAAAAGTTCCCGAGACGAAATTCGTTTCCATTAGTTGACGCGAAAATATATCTCGGAGGTAACTTCTCATGAATATATAAAAAAAAACATACGGCAAAAGTTTGACATGTGCTGATTAATATATACGTTACTGCTGAAGTTCGAAACCTTTAATGGGCACAGTACCTAACTATTCTGCAACTGATTTACTCCGTTAATTTTGCGAAATCACGACTTTTTCACATTTACTAAAATCTCGTGTTTATCTTTAACACAATGCCCTGGGAAGCTGTGGAGTGTCAGACTCTCACTGACTAAAAAAAAACCCACGAGAAACCGTCTGCCGCGCTATGGAGTGGCACAGGATCGAATAAGCAAGCACCATGCCACCCCGCAACGCCCTGAGCGTGACTACAGCCCGGTCAAGCTGCTTACCCGTCTACCGAACCAATGTGCAATGGAAAGTCAGGTATCCGGTTTAACACAAGTCTAACCTATTCTAACCTACACAGACTATCGCTAATGGGTATTGTAGATATTGTAAGATTTATGGCTCACCAGTATACATACTTCCACGTCATAGAAATGTGTGATAAAAAAATCAACTTTTAGCAATTTAACTAAGCGCCCTTGTATAGGAAATGAAGTTACGAGGACATGTATACACCACTCACCGTTACACTGGGACCGAGTTTGTGGCTTAGGTCGCTGATCTTGTTAATAAGGCACTAGTCTCCACTGGCACTAGGTTTTAAGGTGATATTACTGATTTTACAATTGTTTTTAATGCAGTTACTTTGCGAGATTCAAAAACGTACTCTCGTTGTTTGTTAGAGGGTAGCACTTGTGTTCGGATATAGTGTGTTCACGAAGATAAGTGAATTGTAAACAACGGCAGATAATCAGGATAGCGTAAATATAGAATACGATTACACTCTTATAATAATTTCAATACAATCGGGCAGAGTTTCCCCATACAACTGAACTTGGCGGTAATTATGACACGATTCATCCTAAACAATGTGACACGCCGGCTTTTATAGACAAATCATGTAACGAACTATTTAATAATTTATACTGAACACTAATATTACCATTTATACTGAAATACTAATCAATGGAAATTATCATTAATTCCAATGAACAAAGATCATTTCTAAATACTATTTTTAGTTAGTACTTCCTGCGCCGGAAGTCTGTAACAGAATAGATACACCCCATTTCACGTAATATTTATATAAAAAAAGAAATAATTTGTGTTAACATAGGAGTAATAAAGATACGGAACAACCCTAGTCCATCAATCAGCACTTAAACTAAATTCTTACACAAGAACGGTGACATATATTTTATTACATATGGATACTTGAATCAAAGTGTCGTTGTGTTTATAGAAGGTAGCAGCTTGAAATAAAGACCTTTGAGATCTATCACGACAGTTAGGTTATTGACTTACCAGACATTCCTTAGAGATCCCTACCATCATGCAATATCGATTCCAAGAAAGTTTAAGAAAACAGAAATATATGACGTCATATATTATTATCCTCACTGCGAATGTGATTTTGTTTGTATGCTTGTTTGTAACTCTTACACGCCTTAACTTCTCAACCGATTATCATGAAATTTTACGTGCACATTGTTAGGAAACAGACATGAGATGTCTGCCAACTCGAAAAAATAAAGTGCCCCCGAGGAATACGTCAATCTATATTAACGCAAGCGAAACTGCGAGCAAAAGCTAGTTTCTTATAATGTCAAAATAATAGCTTCTACATAGTGCGATAACTATAGGATGTCACCGACAATGTATCATATAGACGGCTGTTCCTTTGTTTATTCCATTGAAATTATTTTATCATTAAACTGAGATATGAGGAAGTGGCATGTAAAGGAGATAGAACAACTAAGAGTAGTATAGAAGGAAAGAAATGCAACTATGATTGACAAGTACGATTTTTTGAAAATCACGGAACATCAAACGATTTGTTGTTTTTTTTGGTGTTGATTTATATCTGAATTCTATAGTAGATGTATGTGTGTGAGGAATCTATTATTGAGTCTAATTATCATCACATCATGTTCCTCTTAGAATAAATGAAAGGATAAGGAACGTACCTCTATCCTTATCTCTGTTTAGTTTATTAATTGAATTCGCAAATGTGTCCGGCCTGAATTTTTAATTTCATTGTCATAATTTAAAAGTCTTTACTGTGAAAAATCACATACATAAGTGCTTTAATTATGATCGTAAAATTAATCTCAAGACCCAATAGAATGTTACAAATGTCTCTAAATTTTATTAACTGTCTATCGAAAAATGTGCTCTATGTACAAAGTTAAATATTTCTAGAAACAGTGTCTAGGAGCGCCGCAAGTGTCTGCTCATTAGGAACAAGTCTGTAGTGAAGGTGCACTCAGAGGAATCTTCAGCTCCGCACAACGTGTTTTCTTCAAGTTGTTTCTGTGTTAATTACTTTGAACGTAGCTAAGAGAGTATTTACTATAAACAAAATATCGTGGTATAAATGTTGAGGGAACTTATTTACTCCTCGCGCAATATATTTCTAATTAGCTAGAGTATTTCTTTATGGTAGATCTGCAGGCGACAGTTAACACATCGTCGTTACCTCTACAATAATTTGATATCATATGAAATTATCTAATTTTACGTCGTGTTTGGACATAAAAATATACTAAGAATCGCCATTTTACATATTGGCTTAGAGATTTTTTTACAATTTAATAATCTAATCTATACATTTTATAAAACACTTATCTCTGTGTATTCAGATAGTTCCTCTAAAGTACAAAAAGGATTTTGATACGGATGATTTATATGTACAATAAATGTGTATTATATTTATTCTAATGAAAAACAGACTGTGACGATTTATGTATATCTCCTAAAGATAACTCATAATAGTTATTTTTTTTATACCACGGTGGGGACAAATAAGCATGCGAGCTGACTGGTGGTATGCCGTCACCGTAGCTTATGGACGCTTGCAAGATGAGAGGTACTACATGTGCGGTACAGACTGTTTAAAAAAAACTGTTTACTTCCCCCATAATATAGTCGCCTGGAAAAGCCTTAGTAAGAAGCTCATTCTACAACCGAACGTTTGTGGAAGGAAACTCCTCTAGAACTAAACCATCCGTGACTATTTCGGTTCCAAGTTGTGAGGGTGAATTTCCTGCCGATGACGAGCAGTGCAATGATGGTAAGTAGCCACATGCAAAATTTTAAACAAACTCCTCAGAACACAATTCATTATACAAAATATCCACACATAAAGAGAAGACATCTCTTCTTAGACTTAATAGTTCGATACCGTTTATGAGTAGTTCCTAAGTTTAATAATTCCATACGTAAACCGTCAATAACTCTCGCTGGTCCTCTTTGAGCCATAACCTATCCTTTTGTATAAAATTAACAATTAATTGGTCACATACTATATACATGATTATAATGCATTACTTATATTACATTACTTTTCTCTGCTTTATATATAACTAGCGGCCCGCTCCGGCTTGGCACGGGTATAAAATATGTAGCCTATGTTATTCACTGAACAAAAGAATGAAAATCGATCCAGTAGTTTTGATTTATTCATTACTGCCCGTGGCCCGCACGCGTTAAATTTGGAGTAAGCTCAAAAATAACAGTATTTCTCCACTATTTAATTTATGTTATTATACATGTAAACCTTCCTCTTCAATCACTTTATCTGTTAAAAAAAAAACCGTAACAAAATCCTTTGCGTAGTTTTAGAGATTTAAGCATACATAGAGTTATAGGGACAGAGAAAGCAACTTTGTTTTATACTATGTAATGAATATACATATCTTATACGTATAAGAATTCTCTAAGCCAAAGTGAAAAACGTATTACAATCCGTTTCGTAGCTTAGAAGTGGCAAGAGGACACACAACAGACGCTGAGAGCGCTTTTTTTGTAGGAACGACGAATAAAACGACGCTTAACGTCTTCTGTCTACACATTTAGGTGCAAATTTGATGATTTATATAATAATTTGACCACCGATGTAAGTAACTAGTGAAGAAAGAATAAAGAGTCTGTCCGCAATACACGTTATAACCTTTCTGGTTCGATACGTGATCGTGTTAAAAGCGTAATATAACCAAACTAAATCAATAAATAAATGTCAAAATTATAGAACATCAAATTCTACAAGTGCTACGGTGGCGCCGCCGGCGGAAATGTGTCCGGTTACGTCAAGCACCGGCGGCCATTATTGACGCCTTTGCGGGACCGCTTCCGGTGTGAGCGGTCGCGTGGTAACCGCTTTCCGGAGGATTATGCTTTGTTAATACTATGACTTCGAATATATTTGGACGTTTACATTAAAGCAGCTACTTATTTCGGTATGAAAGTACCCTATGTCTTTTTCTGTACCCACTATGCAAAATTTTATAATGGTCAGTTGAATAGTAAATGCGTGAAAGCTTAAGAAACTCATAGACAAAACCTACCTCAATACAGGCGAAGACGTAAACAAAGGCTAGGTTATAATATTAGTAAGGCCTAGTATTAGCCGGCGGTTTCATCTGTATGCCCTTAAATTAGTATTTCTCAGACTAGACTCAATTTGTAGTTTCAATCACTTTTGAATCTTGTAAAATTTCGTATATATTTTTATTTACTACTTTGAATGTATGGGAAAATTAGCATATGTCATACATATATCGATAGCTGGATATCGTGAAACAAAACGGTATATTAAAAATAAGACATAATTATTGCATAATGCATCCTTAAATGCATGATTTCTTTTTTTTTTCCAAAAAAAGTTATACTGTATCTAGACTTATATTGCATTATACAGGTTTATAAAAAAAATAAGAAAACATAGTTTGTAGGTACAATTATTATTTATGTTTTCTTTTTTTTTGAGATAATAAAGTTGTCCAAAATAATGCGCAAGATAATTCATTAATCTACATGTTATATTAAATAGCAATCGGACTTATGTACTTTTTTTATTTTTGTTTGAACGCCAAGTAAAATTTTCACTACAGTTAATACTTTATTTATAAGTCGGAGACAATGTTTCATTTTTGAGACACTATGCATTTAAGTGTTAAAAAAAATGGTTATATCAAAACACATTTCTTATATAATATTCTCTATATTTCTTATTTTATATAAAAGTAAGTAGCCACTTATATCGTTACACCCTTTCATCTATATAATAACTCATCAAAATAAATCAGTATTCCGATCCACCCCACTATTGTGTCACACAGAAAGATAATAGTGCTGTCCGTCATAGCAAAACATCGATAAAAATGATTCATAAAGCAATCTCTGTTATCGATTACGCTCATTATTTGAATGCGTGTTATTTGCATCGATATATACGAGTATATATTTGTGCGATTGGGTTTGTGTTACATATTTTACTAGTACTTGTAGCTTTGATCAAATTATATAGATATGCTGAATTAAATAATGCAATGTGAAGAAACATATCTAATAACTAATAAAAAAGTGCATAAAGTTCTCGATGATCTGTAATGAACTTAGATTTGGTATGAGATATCATGTTCGTCGTTACTTCGGTACCATCTCATCCTTCAACTATAATGATGACGGCTGAGGTGACAGCTACCATAGAAGAGATCCTTAAGTAGTACAGGTATACTGCTATCGGTAGAGGCTATAGTTTCGTACCACTGTTAATCGAATTTCTGTAACCGTGGCTTCTATGAGCGCACGGCGTTTTTAAGAAAATGTCGAGAAGTCTGATCAATATTTGTCATAATTATAGGTTTGCTCGAAATCTCGGGCAGCTTATGAATATATCCATGGCACATTACGATGTTACCATTCATTTGGGAACGTTTATTTCTGCCGGCAAATAATATGGTATCCATTACACAATATACAAAAAATATAGTAGGTATCGTACTGATATACTCTGTTAATATTAAAAACGAAACGTTTGTTACGCATTCGCGCCGTAACTACGGAATTGATCATCATAAAGTTATGTATACGCGTTGTCAGGGATGCTTATCTTCCAAGAAAAATGTGTTGTCCCGAGGGATAGATTAAATCTAAATTAATACGAGCGAAGAAAAACATTGTAAACATTGACACAAATGCGGGCATCTGCTAGTGCACTATAGCCCGTATTTTCATTTAATTAATTAGTATACCTACAATTTGTAATCATTATTTTAACTGTCATAAATATAATTAACCAATGAATATTCAACCATTTTATTGATATTATATTACATTACAAAAAAAAAGTTTAAATAACACTTACGTCTTCTTTCTTATTATCGTATATGAAAAATTATCGATAAATAAATATCGATATCGGTAGCTTGCCACCCCTACACAATCGCCAAGTCACGCCATGAATACAAAACTAAGTGTTATGCAGTTTACCCAACACATGAACTACCAACCCGAAGTGTAACACAAAAGTTCAATTTTGAGAACAATGTCGCAGAGTTATCCGCAACTTTCCTTATTTTACGAACAGACCTTTGTCCTGTTTGATACTCCACGATATGTTATTTAAGTCTTGGAGCATATATATATATACATATATATATATACCAGAGATTTTCCTCGGCTTTGCACGCCTTTTCTATACGGTAAATATTTTCGACTCTTTATTTTATATCTATGTAAAATTATAAATGGCTGAGTAACGGAAAAACAGAACACAAATTTAGGTATCAGAGGGACGCGAAAGAGATGGAGGCGGAGCAGGCTCTTCACGCGCGTTTCTCGTGCTAGCCACACCACTCACCACCCTCGAGTTGAAAATCTGTCGCCAAGCACCTGGTGGTGTGTTGCGGCAGCTGCACTTGAGAGCCAGTCTCTCTCTCTAGGTTAAGCGTGACCTACCATCTTAGACCACATCATCATTTAATATCAGATAAGATTGTGGTCAAAACGTTTACCTATAAAGTATAAAAAATTAATAATTAAATGAATCTCTTTAGGCATATTATAATATATAACCCACTACTGCCTATATTCGATACACGAACTACGAAATTACACATCACTTGCAAAGACTGCACATTCCCGAAAGCTGAGAACTTAAGTACATAAGTTAGGAAGCAAAGCTATATTTCAATTCAGTGATCTAGAGAGAGGTTGTGGCCTGGTAAAAACACTGTATGTTGATACGATACACCCTGATATTTGCTATGAAAGTCTTTCAATAGTCGCCTACAGGTGCACTCGAGAGACAGCTTCATTGACATATTTATTATATCATTGATTGATTCATTCTAAACTAATATTGTGGTTCAAAATTACCCAATAGATAATCAAGTTTTACCATAAAATTTTATATAACATGGCAGTGGAATTCTTCCTGATTGAGCCCATTCATCTGGAACTAACGCTTATCGTCGTTTCCCTGATTGCTTTGTTGAACAGAAACAAGCGTTTTTTTTTTATTTAGTTTTGTTCGAGAGGCTATCACTTATTAATATTTTACTGCCCTATTTTTACTTAGTAGCTGCCGTTATTCTAGTCAAATCCTTCAACAAAGAAATAAAAACTTTACCAAGAGCAAACCATACGACGATACGTTTATATAATTTATTTTTTCACGGAATCTTGTATTTACGAATCACGCTTGGCCAATTTCTATTTTACGTTGCTTGTACGTTTTATAGCTTACTAGCTGTTGCTGACAGCGAACCGTATTTAGAGCGTTTAATAATTGCATTGATAATTTTAAGTTATCTTAGAACTATACAAAATGATATGGACATGCAGTACAGTTAATACATTAGTATTAGGTATAAGGTTTTTGTTGCAAAAGAACGTTGGCAACGCTAAGAATGGACGCGGTAAAAACATATGGTTCGCGTCACATGGGTTCTAAATAGAACGTATTTCGGCACCTACCATGTCGTTGGCTCGGGGAAATTAGTACCTGCAACGTGGAAACATGTGGGCATTTGGACGTAATCCCGTATCTCGGAGAGTCTCGGTCCGGCCGATGCAGCTCACGTGTGGAATGTGCGATACACAAACGGAGCGCGTCTTTTGGTAGGGCACAGCGATGAGACGCGCTGATAAGGGACGCAGACAGACTAATAGATTACAGTTACACAACAGAGTTCAACAGAAACCGATCTAGAGATAGCTCGAGAGGGTGGTTCGAGAAAGCAGATACGCAATGATTAATCAACGAAAAGTTACAAGGAAAGTGCTACCAAATAACGATTCTACAGGCAACAAAGTCTACGAGCATCGTGTCTTCGAGTCATCGAGCCACAAACGTTAATTGTTACGTGTCGTCTATACAATAGAACGAATTTATAATATTGTGAACAAAGCCGCTTTTACATACACCTCATTTATTCGCAATATTATCTTTGGTACGTGACTTCGCTCGTGTTAATTTAGAAATGACATATCCCTCGAATAGATGAAAGGCAGTCTATGCCTTTTTAGTATTCCTGATAACGTATGTACAAAGTTACATGATGCTCGATGGAGTAGTTAAATTGTAAAAGCGTAACAAACAACCCAACTCGCATTCGCATTTGTAATATTACTAGCTGATACCTGCGACTTCGCTTGAGTTATGTATTATTTTAATAATATTTTTTTATGTACAGAGGAAAAACCATAATCACCACACCGCTTGCCCCACTTTTTAACAACAAGAAAAAACACATCGCTAAACATGTAATATATATAAAAGTTATAGTTTGTTAAAGCTTTAATGTCTCTAATTTTAAATGACGTAATCTTCATAATTCTTTTTTTAGAATAGATTCCAAGAAGTAAATCTACAAAAGAATTGTTCGATATCTATCGAGAACTCTTTTAATGATGCGCATAGAACGACAGACTTCTATAATTTTATTTATGTATAAAAAAATAACCCAAAACAAAAAAAATTGTAGAAATGAACATGTCTACTTCAATGTCTTTTATTTATTGGTTAAAACATTCGTAAATATGCGGTATATCTGTACCAGCCTGAATTATTACCACCATGGCGATAGACCCATCACAGTAACTACCTTAGTTCGTCGCGTTTTGGGATCAGGTAGTGTTACATCAAGCTACCGAAAGGACTATAAGCTGGTATGATAACAAAGTCCGGTGACATATCGTTAATCTCTTGATGGAGACTCCATGTTCATATAGTGCACTCTGCTGGCACTTTGTCGTTCTTCAATTATTATTTTTTTACTCTTTATAGGTAAACGTTTTGACCACAATCTCATCTGATATTAAATGATGATGTGGTCCAAGATAGTAAGTCACGCTTAACCTAGAGGGAAACTGGCCCTCAAGTGCAGCTGCCGGAACACACCAAACAGGTGCTTGGCGACAGATATTCAAACTTGAGGGTGGTAGCTAGCCAGACGGACTTAGAAAAAACCCTACAACCATGCTAAGGTTTCATCTTGATGTTTTCCTTCACCGAAAGCTCCGACTCAGTTGCTTTGATTCGAACCTACGTCCTTCGACGCTGTGTCCGAACACACTGCCGACTGAGCCATCATCCCTTCAATAATAATAATAATAAAAAACAAAATAATTATATTCACTGAAAACTTCAAATGATATCCATTCACGAGTAATCCTTTAGGGCTCATTTTCTAAGAATGGAATGCGAGAAACACTTAAATCTATCTTAACAACAATACATTTATCGTTTTGTGAATCTTGATACTTTACGTCACAATCGATTTAATTCCCTACAAATATTCAAAAAAACTAAAAAATCGACTAAAAATTCTCTAAAGATACAGTATTCGTCAACCTTTGTGGCCGCTTTTGTAGTGTACTGGTTAGCTATAAATACTTATATATTTTTTTTTATATTATAGGGGGCAAACGAACAGGTGGGTCACCTGATGGTAAGTGATCACCGCCGTCCATAGACACTAGCAACACCAGGGGAGTCGCAAGTGCGTTGCCGGCCTTTTAAATATGTGGGCCTCCGGCGCTCTCACTGACCGAACGAAACGCAACAGTGCAAGTACTGTTACTTCACGTCGGTTTTCTGTGAGAGGGTGGTACTACCCCGTGCGCCGGGCGAGCCGACCCATTCATGCTGAAACCAGTAATTGCTTCAGCGTAGCTCTACCACCTACAATATAATCTCGAGGGCTACGGGAGGGACAGACAAATGAACATCTAGTGTTCTGACGTACCTTTAAAATAAATCGTAATAAAATTAAAGAATATAAATATTACAGCTTTGAAATTAGCCGTATGTTCAAGCTTGCGTGTCATATAAGTCGAACAGTTTAATACAAAACTAAGCGAAAACATTATTTTAGGAATGCAAAATTGATATTGGTTTATCCTTAAGTTGTCTGGATGTTATACATATACATTTATACCGACATATATGTTGTGCGCAGCTAAATACAGAGCGGTCAGAACGTTTGGCGAAGATTGTATTTTTTTTCGAACTGACCTACACTGTTGGCTTCGTTAGGCCTCTACAGTTCCACCGGACTACATAGATTGTAGTACCAATTAAACTAACAGTAATCAATACCGCGATTGCGTAACAACCGTGAATTTTTAAAAGTTATTAACATAAATTAGGACCCTTTTACATTAATGCAGTAAACACGTTCAGTATTTATTTATACGACGCGGCAGTGCGCTGTCAGTGCGAACACTTCATTAATCTTCCGGCTGCGCAATTGGACTGGACGGCATCCAACGCGATGCACTCATGCAATTAATTTTCCATATTTACTTTATTTTACAGTTTATCAAACTTAATTATAGTTTAATATCATGTACGTCAGTAACAGACGAGCACACAGTTTGACTTAATTATGTATGAAGTTTCTGAATCTATACATTTTATATATAACCTTTTACCCGCAGCTTTGTATGCTCTTTTGTTTTTTAAAGTTGCAGTGGTCGAGTGATTTGAACGGCACAATTACGATTCTCCGTTCGTTCTTTCTTCTTTTCTGCTTTAAATTGGTAATATTTATAATTTATTATTGGTATCGCTTGACGGTGAAGGAAAGTATGAGGAAACCTAATGAATCTTACAAAAGATAACTGTACGAGGGAGGTATGTAGATATGCGGGTTTCTCTGTATTTTGGATCGTTAATATACGGTTTGGGCTTACGTGGTGATCAGGCCAGTACTTTATGTCGAAAAGAAGCATTGGAGCCAGCAGTTTACCAAATATGTAATTATTCAGTGTCTACATATTGTTAGACCCTCTCCACCAATTCGTTACAAATATACGATGGATAAATCATCGACTGTGGGAACTAAGGGCAGTGCGATTATAAGTCTGTCTCGAATCTTGTTCAATCTCAATCAATCAGATTCGAAAATCTGATGTTAGTCTTCCAGATATTTCCACCCTCCTTCTTTGTAGGATATATAAGCGCGCTACAGGTCATCCGAATATAGTTATATTCTAGTCATCGGAACGGAGATGAAAAATAAAGGAAGAAATTTAAATCTACAAAGTGGAGCCATAGCATTTTCAGGTGTTTAGCATGTCCATAGTGTAATAGTGAGACAATTTGTCTATTTACCATACCTAAGTATGGTGATATGGTTCTCTAGGTGGTAGAGCTACGCTGTGGCTATTACTGGTTTCAGCATGAATGGGTCGGCTCGCCCGGGGTAGTACCACCCTCTCACAGAAAACCGACGTGAAGTAACAGTGGTTGCACTGTTGCGTTTCGTTCGGTTAGTGAGAGCGCCGGAGGCCCACATATTTAAAAGGCCGGCAACGCACCTACGACTCCCCTGGTGTTACTAGTGTCTATGGACGACGGTGATCACTTACCATCAGGTGCCCCACCTGTTCGTTTGCCCCCTATAATACGAACAAAAAAAAAATATATCGCTTCTTATGACGATATCTTGCGACTTCCATTATTAAGGGGCGAATCGTTATTCCTGGCTTTAATCATATACCAATTCGATTACATAGATAAATTATATAATGAATACGTAATTTGAGGGGTCTTTATCTCAGTTATCCGTCCATCCATGATCATCCATCATGCGTCCCGACGTTTATATCTGAAATGAGCCGAGTACTGTTTTTTCTATACAAAACTGCCCACCGCGGTTTCTCAATACTCTCGTTTGGTGTATTCTATAAGTTTATGGCGTTCACCTTATATATTATTAGATGAAAGAAAAATATACCGTTTCTAATCCCTGGACTCTCCAAAACCATATAAGGTAAAGGTTTAAGTTCCATACAAACGAGTGTAGAACATCATGAGACATCATAGGTCAACAGACTGTTGATAGTATAAGTTTAAAAAAAACACCTGATTTATTACGAAACTTTGAAAAACAAAAAACTGTGTATGTATAAGTTACAGTTTTCTGTAAAACGTATTTTTGAATTATTCTTTTCATTTGTACGAACTTTCTTCACTAAACGATGTCGTGAAATAAAAAATGAAATAAAACTATAATCCGCCATTTTATGATCTCGGTCTTAAAAAATGATCCACGGCGTTAAGAACATCACGCGTACAGGTGTGTATGAGATTTGGTATAGTTCTAATTTATATGGAAAACCAGTATAGGAATATAAAAAAAAATGTATAACTAGGTTTTGCTCGTGGGATTAATATATCTAGCCTATTTCTCGGGAACAGTACATTTGTTTTATATGCAGGGTACCCCATGTACTAATTACCTAGCCACCCCGGCTTCACACGAGTGTACGTACTAACGAAGGAAATGAGACTGAATCTTTGCTGTACAATACAACCAAGTAATGAAATAAAATGACAACTGAATACTTATACATAAATACTTTTTATATTTATATACATATCCTTAGTGTCTTCTATATCATTTAATAACTCACTGTTTGGGGATTTTTTAATACTATTTTTTATTAGTTAGCCAGTAAATAGCCAAATAGTTGTAGCCATTTTAAAGTGATGCACGTACATACATTTAGCAATTGAGTTATACATATACAGATTTACAATAATAGTAATAATGAAATAAACCTATAAGGATCATACTGCAGCATCAAAGGCCTCTTCACGAAAGAAGATGCTGGAATAATCACTACTTCAGTAAATTATTCTTCTGTATTGTTTTCCTTTACTGTTGTCTGAAAATGCCAATAATTTAAATTAGTAGATGTACAGGAGGATGTCGGTAAAAATTTTTGGTAAGCGTCAGGGTGCAAATTTTCTATTATCGTACTAATATTCCAGTGGTCAAACCATTCAGCCACCGCGACTTCTACCACATTTATTATTAAACTTTATTATTTGTAGATAAAACATTAATAAACTTAGCCTCTAATCTTATTTCTGTCAAAAGAGGTAGACAAGTGGACAAAGCTACTTTTTGTGATAGCGTATCAGTAACACTTCAATGAAAGGATCGATTTCTGTTGCATAAACGAAACAGTTAAAATATATTATTACACTTTGTGGCCTTAAGCTTCTAACTTACACTACTTTCTAGAAAACCGGCGGAATTAATTACGTTTCAGATGGAGAGGTAATTAGTAATTAAGTACTCTCCCACGGACCTCTATACTGGGCGCCAGTTTGATTTAATTAACAGCGGACTCTTTGATATTAATGTTTTAAGGATTATTTTTATTTATGCTAATAATTAGCGGCCAACTGTTTATTCGTGGCATTATTTATATGTCCCGGACAAAATGAATAATGACAGGTCAAATCGAGTTACATAGTTAATATTAATTTAAAGTTCCCTCTTTGGCTTTGCACTTTACAGTACAACTTTTTTGAAGCGACAATGGAAGGACGTAGGTACGAATCCTTGCGACTGAGTCAGAGCTTTCGGTGAAGGAGAATATCGTGATGAAACCATAGCATGGTACTGGGTCTTTTTCTAAGTCCGCCTGGCTAACTTCCACATTCAAATTGAAAATCCGTCGCCAAGTACCTGTTGCTGTGTTCTGGCGGTTGCAATTAAGGTTTAGCGTATTTACCATTTTAGATTACATCCTCATTTAACATCAGAGGAGATTGTGATCAAATGCTAACGTATAAAAAATAAAAAATAAAAATCAATCTGTCAATTCAGGCAATATTTGTGATAATGTCACGATTGTCTTTTGTTTTCTGTATCACTCTATATATAAAGCGAAATTATTATAATCAAAATTTTGTCACTTTTCTGTACAATTTCTCAACATTCGCTTTAATACAAACCTTGTTCTGACAATGACAAATAAAACAAAAAGAATTGAACAAAGTAGATGTATTTGATTGATAGAAATGTGATTAAAAATTAGGGTGGACGTTACTCCTCACTTTCGCTTGGAATTTGAATTGTATTCAATATATATACATATATATATATACTCGTATATATATTTATTTATTTTATTTTCTTCTCATTTCATATACATTTATTTTTTATTCTCCATATAAATACCAACAGTGTTAATCAATGACGAGTTCAACCGGCGACCAACGACGCCTCTTAATTGATTTTAATTGTTTCACAGCCGGCTTCTGTTGCAGTAAGACGTAACAGCGGCCAAACAATTCCAAGCGGAATAGCGAAGTAACGTCCGTCCTAATTTTTAAAATAGATACAGCCTTTCTCGACTGATGCACTTACATACATGACTATTATATATATATATATATATATATATATATATATATATATATATATATATATATAGATTATCATTATTTTTTGTTAGTATTTTAAAAATGTATCTATTATATTTATAACTAAATTTCTCCTCGAAACACGTTAAGGCAATTTTGATAAAAATTCTACATACAAACAGGAAGTTTTAGAGGGAAACTACGGTTCATTACGCTTTTCCATAGGAACAAAGCAGGCTGAAATTTAACACAGATAACCTGAAACCACTTCTAAGACTTATAAAATAATAATTAAATCAGTCGATAATTTGTTCAAATAAAACGTGTAGTTCACAATCAATAAGAAAGCCGCCGGCACTAGTTAATATTGTATATGATCCTATAAGCTTTAGGAATCAAATTGGGAGGAGATCAATTCAGTCTTGAAGGCACTGAACCAGTAAATCTGTAATTTATGGAATAGGTCCTTTCCATAATAAAGAAAATATGGAGCAAGATTTTTTTGTAAATCAATTTATTATATGATAAAAAGTATGGATCTATCTATCCGAGAATGAATTGTTTTGAATTTAACTACACGGATACTACTTTTATGTAAAAAATCGTTCTGTGTGTGTATTCGTAATTGTTTACCTATCAAAAAGACAGTGGAGCGCTATTGTCGAAGTCTAGAAATAACGGAAATCCGAATTAAGGTCAATTTTTTACGTTAAAGCGGCCACTATAATTTGTTAGAAAGTTAGATTTATTGTAATGCTGATTTATATAGAAATTCTGTTCTAAATAATTATTTCTAGTAATTACATTTAACACGTTCATTTACTCCATTTAATATAACAAAACATATAATAAATCCTGAACAAATAAAAGACAAAAGACAAAAAAAACAGCATTTTGTTTTGTCAAAAAATATTAAATAGCCTGCAGATATTAAGCATAGACAATATTTTAACCTCTTACCATGATATTATCGTACGTAAGTTTGAAAATGTATATAAAATTCTATCGAACTTTCTCGATGGCATCTATCTCTCGTGACGTTCGACACCGAGCATCGACTTCCCCGGAGACACGGTAGGCGTGAAATAAAGTACATAACAGTGGAAAGGAAACTGTCAATCAACTATTAAAAAACCTGAAACGTTCTTCGAGGGAACGGTGGAAACAGACGGCCGGGTTATCCATCACCGCGTCCCGGGGGCCGTTCAGAAAATCTAATTTACTCTAGCAACATTATTCTTTAGCGAAAATAAAAACTGCGGAGTGGGAATCGTTCCGGGTTTTAATATAGGTATTATTTCTAAATTTTAAGTGAATTAGTTTGTATTAAACAAGTATAAATAATTACTTGTTCCGCTGTCTAACGAAAGAGACGCATCTGTTGTTCTTTTTTTGCAATATTTCGTTATATACCTATGAAATCAGAAAACAAAAGATGCTCAAATTTAATTTAAGAAAAAAATGAGACCAACCATACCCCGGTAAATACGTAAGCCACAGAATTCCTTACGCTTTTTCTTTCATTCATAATGAATATGAAGATGTATATTGTTTATATGAATTGTACATATTCGTTATCTAAGAAAAAGTGTTATACTCCCTCTACGAGACTCTCTCTCTCTGTATAATCTATAATTATTTTTTAATGTAAATAACGTAAATGTAATGTGTCACTGAATATTTTAGGAAATATTTTAATCATATTAAAGTTAGATACAGAATAATTAATTATAAATTGTATAAAAAAGTTAATTAACAAGAAAAAAACAAAACTTACAATGGAATTTCTATGCATTCAGTATTGACATCATATGATGCTTGGAACACATACACGGAAACAGTAGAAAAAGAGAAAGAGTCGCATGAAGGAAGCATAACGCTTTTATCTTACGTTTCGATTTCTACCGGCCAGCTCCTATCAGAAGTGGCGTTATGTACTTTATTTTAGAAATGAAATATATAATTTAAGTTAAATATATTAGTAATCAACTGTCTACAAACTAGATAAAGCAGAGATCTCCAAACAAGATTGTTTTCGAAACAACATACGAGTAGGTCGGCTATCTATTCAGCTATTATGTTGACGTTGGCTGAGGCCCATCGTTATAAGAGCGTCCTGAGTGCATTTTAGTGTTTAGGACACTGTGTAACCGTCGCCTCGGGGTGAGCTTGAGAGTATTGTATGGTCAAAGTTAAAGGCGTCTGTAAAATCTTACTTTCTGTTGGGACACTCAAATGAAATTTATTTGTGCTCATAAAGATCAAAATAGTATAAACTTAAAATTACAAAGAGGACTATTTTTTTTTATATTATAGGGGGCAAACGAACAAGTGGTTCACCTGATGGTAAGTGATCACCACCGTCCATAGACACTAGCAACACCAGGGGAGTCGCAAGTGCGTTGCCGGCCTTTTAAATATGTGGGCCTCCGGCGCTCTCGCTGACCGAACGAAACGCAACAGTGCAACTACTGTTACCTCACGTCGGTTTTCTGTGAGAGGGTGGTACTACCCCGGGCGAGCCGACCCATTCATGCTGAAACCAGTAATAGTTTCAGCGTAGCTCTACCACCTAGAAGACTTATTATATATAATATACACTGTGGTTGTTGTCCTCTTGTAGATTTATTCATTTTGTTTATTTTCATTATTCCGATAGAACTGTTCTCGGTCGCCCTATGGTATACTTAAAAAAATTAATGTATAAATTACATGACGATACGTTCACTTGTACCGTACCCCGAGAAATAATCCCATCGAAACTTAGTTTGGAAATTACCAGCGATTGTCTACAACGCTCTCCGCTAAAACACATCAGTACGTGTTCTAACTATATTATCTGAGTGTATTGTTCATGATTCTGGGTAGTAAATATCATGCTTTATAGGAATTGATGGAAATAAGGTTTCAGAAATAGAAACACGATAGCTAGCATATGTTGCATCGTTCTCTTTATCTCATATTAACGTGTAATTTGCATATTATATGTTTTATTTGTATACTAAATAAGTCTGGACTTTGAATAGGTAAATGACGATGTAATCTATAGGGACTTGCTCTCATACGTAGATATTTCACGATGGAGTTTCACCTTGAGAGTGGTAGTCATTACCCAGGCGGACTTAAAGCCCCATCACCATGCTATGGTTTCATTATAATATTTTCCTTCACCAAAAGCCCCAATTCAGTCGCAAAAATCCGGAACTACGTCGTTTGAAGCGGTGTTCGAACACGCTATCAACTGAGTCATTATCACTACAAAAATATACACAACAAACAAACAACTGTTCTGATTGCCGCCGGCAATTGATATTTATTTTTACAGTAATAATCAATTATTCATTTCAAAAAGCAATGTGACAAATAGATTAAGGTTGACTTTTCAATTGGCTAATGACTATTCGAGTTTTGGCTGAAGCACCAATTAGATTTATATATATAAATTTATATAACAAAAACTGTAATACTTTTTTTTTTCGAACTGACATACTCTGTTGGCGCTGTGGCCTCTACAGATTCACCGGATTACTCCTGTAACACTATAAACTTATGTTGACTGTCATATATGCTTTAATAAGTAGATAAAATAATTTGTATTATTGTTGATCAGATTTATAATACAATATCCCAACACTTCTCGAAATTTTCGAATACCAGTTTTCCTAAACTATTTAAAAATCGATTTCTCTATGCATAAATTAAATTAAGTGTTAATGTTAAAATTTAACCGAGATAGCTTCACATCGATAAATGGTAATGTGTTCGAACAAAATTAACCACGTGTACAATTCTTACCACAGATAAGGAAACACAGCTAGTATATTGCAGTATTACCATTATGAACTACTGAAAATAGGTTTTGTATGAGAATTACAAGTATTATCAGAATTAATTTTGTACTGTATCTTGTTAATATAATTGTAATTTTATGATTAAAAATTAAATCGAGCAAGCTTTTTACTGATTTTAGATTAATTTGATAGTAAAGTATTGTTATATTTATCTCACATACCGCGAACGTTAACCTTGACAAATAAAAACATTCAGTTTTATTGATACAAAATATACATTTTTTGAAAATAAACAGTTATATATGTATAAACAAGCTAAGCTAAAACAGTTCGTTACCTTCATCTCCTATGTTTGTTTGTTGTTTTTGTGTTGTCAGTAAAAACAATTTTAGAAACATTTTTCTTTTCAATTATGTACTGGCCAAAGACTTAGGTTAGACATAGGTCTCATTCGTCACACTTCACACTTTTAACGCCTAAAACCTACATTATACAATACAGTTTTAAAAAAGTCAGAGTTTTCGGTTAAACAATCGTATGTCCAAACATAAAAAAAATGAATTATGATCAAATATCAATCACTGGATAATCGCTTGCTTTTATATAACCACAAGCCGTATACACAAAAGATATCACAGCTCCTATTCAGAGCAAGCAATGATGAGTTGATATCATCTAAGAAAAATTTGGAACGACTCTAATGGTAGCACGTGTTACCAACAGGTCCCTCAAGTCAAACCCCAGCAACGCGAATACTAAGGTTTTGCGACAGAAATAGCTGTGTCGAAGTGGTGTTTACGCAGTCGATTGTACACAGATTCTATCACTTTCCAATATAGTAAACTAACAAGCTTCATCGACTTCATTCCCCTAAGTTACAGTAAAAGTATAATAATAACAAAAAATAAGTTAACGTTCTACAGTCGTGAGTTATAGTAAGATTACACAGAAACCTTCTCCACGGGAAAGCTTATATGTGCCGACTTTTGATGGTGATCTGTCAAACGATATTAAAATATACCGACTTAAGATATACTAACATCTATTTAACTGTGTATGTAATAAAAATTAGTTCGCTGGAATTTGAGACAATTTTTTTTTATCCAGGTAGTGAAGTTTTGTACATAAACTTACGATAAACCTCTTTTTATTAAACAGCACGTCGTTGAACGGAGCGCAAACGGTCCACTCTGTACGCGTGACGTCAACGTTTGTATGAAGTGCACCTGCTGATCTCCAAAGTTTGTGCCGTTTACCCAGCGACTAGGATTAATAAAGTTTAGTTATATATTATTGTGTCAGTGCTTTATGGATTAATATCCCCCGTTTGATGTATATACTTAGTTATTATATAAATCGATTTATTGCTTTTGTTTTCTATATGTGAGAATATATTCTTTTTCCGTATTCTCCATTGGATAAATAATAATAAAACGAGATGTCAGTGTGTCTGTATCAAATTGGATCGCAAATACTAAACACAATGGGTTAAACGATCACTTTTGGTTCGACGCATTTTGGAATCTTGCAATCCGGAATAAAAACAATGATTAACATTAGATTCTAGATACTTCATTGATCCACTTCTGTCTATGGATTGAACTGGATACCGTCACGTAAAGAGTTCCGTATTACTGAGTCATCGTCAATTCAACTAAATTAAAACTACACCTATATAAATACAAAGATTTCGATAATTTGTTTTAGTGCTATTTAATAGACATTTTATTCTTGTCCAAAATTATATCACAATAGCTTCGTTTAATAAAAAGTTTACAGAATTTACGATTTTTATAAGCACTACGCGTTTTCTAACCTCAGGGAAGTCGGACAAACAACGTGGTACTTGTGGTTTTTCTTATATATATATATATCACTACATAGTATAAAACAAAGTCGCTTTCTCTGTCCCTATATCCCTATGTATGCTTAAATCTTTAAAACTACGCTACGGATTTTGATGCGGTTTTTTAATAGATAGAGTGATTGAAGAGGACGGTTTATATGTATAATAACATAAATTAAATAGTGGAGATATACTGTTATTTTTGAGGTTACTCCAAATGTAACGCGTGCGGGCCACGGGCAGTAATGAATAAATCAAAACTACTGGATCGATTTAAATCATTTTTTCAGTGAATGACATAGGCTATATATTTTATAACCGTGCGAAGCCGGAGCTGGCCGCTAGTATATGTATAAAATATGCAATACAGATAATAAACACTGCAGCTAGTTGAAAATAAATATGCAATAAAAACAAGGCGGACAAAATTGTTGAAAATCTTTTAACTTCCAAAAGGGATCGTTTCTCAGGGGACTGGTTCTAGTTAGGCCCATACGTTGGCGCACAATGTCCATTACTGATCAATATGTCCGGCACACTGGGACGTGAATGTAAGTCACGTAGATGTTTCTAACAAATCGTCACGGCTACCTGACCGTGTCGGTTCACATCGCCTTATTTACTTGTACAATGCGGCTGTGCTTTTAGGCTCCTTTGTTTTTTTTTATTAGATCAGCATATTTTTAAATATTTTCTTTATACGAAATATCTACAGATCTACAGCCCATCGTCGATCGCCTCCTGACTACTTTGTGAACTCCTGTGCAACATTTTATCTCTTTCTTCTCTGTGTCTTTGTGAAATTCCACGCCTATTTCTATTACAAATCAGCAGCACACGTTCTTCTGGATTCCATCCCGAATGCAGTAGCTGACAATGCACAGCGATACATAAGGCTTTCCAACTTATTTCTCATGATTAATAACTTATTATGAATATTCTTAGCCACTCGCTGTACTAACCACGCAACATAAGATAGTCTGCAATGCTTCTTTGTTACTCCACAACACTCCGTGGTCTGTGTTTATCGGTATACTCATGAAAAACCGTGTATCCAATACGAAATCGTATCTGTAACGTTTTAGGGACTGTTCTATTCCAAACTCCTCAGGGTATGAATTTTCCAAAAATTTTTCTTTAACGTCTTTTATGTAAGACATCATACTTTTATACTAACTGGTTGAAGCCGTGCCTTGTGAGTCAGCTTTAAAAAATTTCTAGTCTATATTTAATATTAAGCCATGATGACTCAATGGCAACATGTTCAGGAACCACATCGATCGATGTAGCATGCGGAAGAGCCTTCTAATACCAGTTTGGCTAATTATTATCTTCAAGTTGTAAATCTCTCACCCAGCACTTATAGGTTTATTTCGGCATCTGCTATAAATACCAGTCTCCGTATAGACTTTACAAGTTAACATCTTAGGCCATACTCTCGTTTAATATCAAGTGAGATTGATATAATGCCTACAAAGTATACAGAAAGGTTTGAAATAATCTTGGCTTTCGAATACGTGTATTGAAACAATGTAACAAATGATGGGTTTTAACTAGATAATACAAAGAAATAGAAAACACTCTACAAGCATACAATGGTCATCATAACAATGTTTTTTGCTAGCAGACGTCTTATACTTTCTAGGTTTTAGTATTTGACCACATCACCTGATGTGACCTAAGATGGTACCACGATAAACTTGGAAAAGGACTGACTTTCAAGTGCAGCTGACGGAATCCACCTAAGCGTGCTTGGTAACTTAAGGTTATAGAACAGCCCTTACAATTATAAAAGTGTGACATCATTACAACTTTAATAACCTACATTGATTCTGTAGTACAGTAACTGTCCCGTACTAAACGTAGCACAATTCACAACTCGCGAGTCTAAGAAGCGGTCGCTATCGTCCCCAGAGGGCGGCACTTGGGCCCTCTCTAACAACACCTCTAGAATATAGAGGAGGCTCATTTATGTAACCTTTCGACATATTAAGGGACGTTCTATGAGATTATCGCAGCATTTTCTAATGTATATACCTACTGTTAGTTAGTAATACTTGATATTTGCGTTTGAAGAATGTGAAATTTTATTATAAGCGTATTAACCATCCGCAATTTTGGTCGCGATAAATCTATATTAATAAGAATCAATTGTCGAATGTAATAGTAGTCGTATTTCTTCAGAATGGGTGCGTCTTCTTGGATATTTATTTTTATAATATTATCAACACAAGGTTTGTATGAAAGAAAATTTTTGAGAAGGACATATATTATTAAATTAAAATGTAAATATGTCTTATCTAGGACAAGCTGTAATATGTCACGGGATGAAAGATCTACATTCAAATCAAATCAAAAATATTTTATTTAGTTTAGGTCCTGAGAAAGCGCTTATGAATGTCAAAATTACCACGAGACCATTAGCAGATTACCAGAGAATCACCTCCCTATGAAACCTCCAGGATGACAGACACGAGAGTGTCTGTTACCGCATAACGAGCTACCGTGACGGAAAAGCGTGATATTCGCAGCTTTTGCTAGAAGTACGGGTAGAGCAAGACATCTATCCTTGAGATGAGGGTCCCCAATTTAACATCCACGGGTGATACAAACGCGTGACCAGGGTAACGGAGTGAGCTCGCTAGATCCCGCTACCTTCGTTCATATAAGCCTACAGAGGCAGAGGGGCTTTAGTCGTTAGGAGTCCGCTATAACCCTCCCTCTGTCCCCTGGTAGTGTGAGGGTAACCGACGCAGGATTTTCCCTATGTTAAAAAATGTTATGGGAAGAGACTAGCGTCTCAGGTACAAGCCTGGATTCAGGTTCTAGGAACCTTGATGTCTTGCAATACTTTATATGTCGTAAGATAGAATCATCTCTATCATAGTATATCTTGTTCAATAAATATATTTATTATGATATATCGTTCTTCACATATATAAAGAAATAATTTTTCGATATAACTTCACCAAAAACTTCGGTATAAACAAGAGTCCATTATAAATCATTCTTAGTAGAGTTACAAGATAAATTTATGATAATGTTTTTATCACTAGTCATTTTTTTCCTCACACAGTAACGGTTAAGTGATATGGAATTTGGACATTCAGTTTGAGAGTTCATTTTTCATTGTATCTACTATTTATGACCGACACGTAATAACTGGTATATTTTTTATATATTAACCCTATTGTAATTTCAACTATTTCTAAGAATCGATTAAAGGAAATTGGAAAATGTTTTCTCTTATTTTATATCCTTTATAGGTTTAGTCTTTGACCACAATCTCACCTGATATTCAATAACGATGTAGTTCGAGATGGTAATCGAACTAAATCAAAAAGGGCTCTCAAGTGCAATTACCGGAGGGCACTTATAGGTTTCTGACGACAGATTTCCAAATTTAGAGTGAGAACTAGACACTTGGACTTAAAAAAAACCTACATGCTATTGTTTCTTTAGGATGTTTCGATGAACAATGATACGATGGGTGAAGCAGTGATGAGGTACTTGTATCTCTGATCTGCAGGGGATGGAATCATAAGTGTGACTAGGTCCCGTTAAAGAAGTCTTAGCCTGCTCCTCAGAATCGTCAGGTCGTAGTGCAGAGCCAGATCCTAGAGGTGACTCTGCGGATGTAGGCTGGAGAACCGGTACACTTCTGGGTGTCGGTATCCAGTACTGGGCCTGGAGGCATACCCAGGCAGACAGCGCCCTCGCCTGGCTAGCTACCTCACTCAAGTCGAAAATCTGTTGTCAAATACGTATAAATGAGTTCCGGCAGCTGCACTTAAGAGGCAGTCCATCCTCGAGGTTTACCGTATTGACCTGACCATCTTGGACCACATTACCATTTAATAACAAGTGGGTTTGTGGTCAACAATAAAAACCTATACATTGTAAAAAAAGAAAACATGGCTGGTATACAATTTGAATTTATAATTTATTATATTTGGTCAATTGTCAAAATCAAAAATACTTTATTCAGTTTAGACCTTGAGAAGGCGCTTATAAACATCAAAGTTACCACCGGTTCGGACAAACAACCCAGTCATCGAGAAGAACCGGCAAGAAACTCGATCTGGTTTATCTTTTCATTTAACATATTATAACTCATATTTTTAAGAATATGTTTATAGTTATAAACAAAGGTAATTACATTCGGTTTTGGTGAATGCACAGAGAGGGACGTCATTTGCAGACGTCACCATCGTTCACACAGTGATCCACCCTGTAATAACCTTTAGATATTAAAACCCGCTTGACATGGTGCTGGAACTAGTATCCGGCAAATCAGAAATGGGCTTTCGAATTTTGTTTTAAAACCTAACACTATTACCTAAAAAACTAGTTACCGGTCCTAGTGAGCCTAAAACATGAAATGACCAATTTGTTATTATTTCTTGTATTTAGATTATGTCGGTCCTTTACAAAATTTAGGCTGTCTAAGTTTTTGCGGACGTACATTAGATTTACAAGTATGTATTGGAGGGCAGAGTTAGGATACCGAACTTCTGGAACTTAGCCTTTAATGATTCGCGAGGCCCCATGGCATAAATTGCTCGAACTGCCCGTTTTTTGTAGTAAAAATATGATGTTGTCACAATCCTTTTAAAAAATACGTAGTCAGGGAGTCCAACATAACAACGCCAATATTATTGGTTATAGACATAAAACATGTATTATATATATGTATATAGGTAAGAGTATTCCACTAAAACACTGGTTTACCTTTGAAGTATAATACTACAAAGAGTTTGCAAAAATATTCCACTGTTTATTCTAGCATCGTTTCATTCGCATAAACCTGTGCCAGATATAAACTGCGATACTTTACTAATGGTTCTCGAACGAATTTTTTGCTTGTTCGAACTGAAGTCGAGATTAAAGTTTTTGATAATCGTTTAGTGTGTCCTTTACAGTGAGTACAGAACGGCGTGTATTTGAATGTAATGAGTAAAACTTTTAATGAAGTAACAATATCACCGCGATTAAGCAGCTCGACATCTAACCCTCTTTCGAGATGTATACCAAAATCAATCTTCTAAGCATAGTCGCCTGTAATTAGCAAATGTCGGTGTGTATGTATATTGCACACTTTTTAATACTTGCTTGTATTTGAGCATTTAACGTGTATTAATATATGTGAAAAGTACGTGTACTTACTGTACACTGTATGCGGCTGCGTATTACAGCTTTTTAGTAAGAATTCAGCGTGGTGTGTTATTATTTAACAGTGTTTGTGAGTATTTTTATATCTTGCTTATTGAAACTGAAAATATGAGACTTGAGCAATAAATTATGTAACATATATTAAATAAAATATAAACTAGCTTTTAAAATTCAACAAAATACTTTCATTTTTAAACAAATAAACTTTGTAATTATCCTACCCTTGTTAACTATATTCATTTCATTCTTTTGTCGATTTACTGAAGTTTCACTTCTGTCGTGTGTGAATCGCACACACACTTTTTTTTATTATTACTTGTGGCGAATATACCTACAGAGACTTACTTCAGATACTACAGATATTCATCATATAATCATCCATCATACAATCAACATTTGACAGTAAAATCATTTTATATTTCATTGATTAATAAAATTTGTTTTTTTTTTTTTTATGTTATAGGGGGCAAACGAACAGGTGGGTCACCTGATGGTAAGTGATCACCGCCGTCCATAGACACTAGCAACATCAGGGGAGTTGCAAGTGCGTTGCCGGCCTTATAAATATGTGGGCCTCCGGCGCTCTCACTGACCGAACGAAACGCAACAGTGCAACCACTGTTACTTCACGTCGGTTTTCTGTGAGAGGGTGGTACTACCCCGGGCGAGCCGACCCATTCATGCTGAAACCAGTAATAGCTTCAGCGTAGCTCTACCACCTTCTAATATTTAATAGAAGTATATATTATAAGAAGTATTATTATAAGAAGAATAATATATTTAATAATACCACTCGAAAGAAGATAGTAATAATTTGAAAGTGAAAGAAAATCGAATACAAGTAGTGACGTTCGTAAAATCGAAATACGACATTATTTGGTTAGAATTGTCGAGTTATCCCTCCTGTGGATCGTCTATAACACGTCAAACTTAATAAGAAACGCGTCTAGTATGGTTTCGTATTCATAACGCAGACCTTTGTATATTGGACAACATAACAGGCTCACGTGTTGGGCGGGATATTGGATTCGAATTTGACATTGTGTTTTGTTTTGCCTTCATATTTATTTTGGACTAACATCTGCTGCCGGCTGCGTTGGCATTATTAAAGTTTATATCGGTCAACCATGCAGAGATTAGTTGCAGTTTGAAAAAGTTTTTGTTTTGAACTTTTGTTTTAAGTGAATGCTTTTTATTTTTATTTTCAGATATCTCATGCTTAGCGTGACTTGCCATCTTAGACTACGTTATGATTTAACATCAGATGAGATTGTGGTCAAGCGCTAACCTATACAGTATAAAAAAGAAATAAGTTGTTTTTATACAAGTTCCTCAACTTACGCGACGCCGGGGAGCAAACAGTTTTTCTAATATGTGTATTGTGGTTGATATTTATGTAGAAAATACAGTTCTTTTGAGGTTCAATTACGGGAAAACTATTAAGCGTATGGGCATAGGGTTATGACCATTCGATAAGGAATTTTTCGTAGATGATTCTTGGCAATTTATATTTTAGATGCAATTTCTTAATGCCCAACGAAGCGGGAAATCAGCTATTCTATATACGTATATAATAGGCTAAGATAAATCAGGTGAGTACCTTTTTTGCTCTGTCTCTCGACTGGTTTACATTATTCCTTTTTTGTTTACAAGCTTCTGACGAATTGTAGAAGCAATAAAAAAAATGAAAATAGTTTTTCTACGCCATAAAGAAGTTCAAGCTTTAATTGGCAAAACTCTATACATCATAATTCAACCTTCTTATGTTGATAATATGAACAAAATCAAAAATGAGTACAGATAACAATATCTATATATTACTATATGAAGATAAAACTTTGTACCTCTTATTATGGTCGAACATCAACCACTAGTATATATAAAACTATAAACTCTTGTATATGTATATATGTGCATATAAATTTATATATGTTATATAAAAGCTAGCTTTTCCTTGCGGCTCCGTTCGTCTTAACATAGATTTGATCTATCCATCGGGAATAGTAATTTTTTTAAGAATGAAAAATATGTATCCCCTATATCCATTTTTGTACTTTTAACAACGGGCATGCAAAATTTCATGTTGTTCGGTAGAATAAGTAAAGCGTGAAAGCGTAACAAACACACTAACTCACTTTCATATTTATAATATTAATTAAGATCAGTTTTATTGTTATCGAGTTTTATACTGTAATTAACGCGAACGAAGTCGCGAGCTTTTCCTAGTATAATACAAATAACTATAGAAGAAAACAACAAACAGTCAGGTCACGTATCTCTTAATTAAAAAACTATAGTTACTGGCGAACGAAGGTCATGTTTTTAGAACTTTTTTTCCTAAATTACCAACCGTTAGGAATAAAGGCAGCTATTCACTCGGGAACATGTTGGGTGACGTGTTGGTGACTTAATATATTTATATTAACGCCTAAGTTAATTAATGACCTTATGATTGAAGGACTTTGACAGTTTCTTGATGGCGAACACAAAAGATACTCAGCTGAAATGGTACTGACGTAACAATGGCAAAATGACCAAAATACCCCTTGGGCTCTTGCTTTGTAATTTCACAAATTGATTTTAGTTAACTGATCATTCCGACTAAGTCGAAAGAGCAACACTCAAAGTCAAGGTTGGGACACATCGTATAACTTTATGCCACATATTTCTCTTGCCACCAAGCCTGTTAAGTTTCAGGGCTCTGTAAACCAACAGGATTTAGTTCGAAAAAGGGAACGACCGTAGAAAAAGGAAAGCATTGAAACAGGCGAAGACAATTAGCGTCTTACTTTTTATGTAGCTCAGTAGAAGCCCGGGGTGATGGTATATAGTTAAAATTGATTTCAAACTGATGAATCTCGTATTCATATGGAATCGTGTCATGCCGAAAATGTTCAAACTTTTTCTGTATTCGATACAATGCATTTATGTGTAAATAGTACGCTGGAAGATTCGTTTTTGTTTTTGCGAAGCTGTCGAATCGTGGTTATTCATTTTTATGAGCAATAACTTTGAATTATTTACCTTTAGTTCTTTTTTAAATTAAACTATTTCAATATATTACATAGTGTATAAAGATTGCTAGATATTTTTTCACGTTTTATTACAAACATTAATCAAATAAACAATAGAAACTGATCAGATACAATGTTAATAACCTGCATCTATAATTATGATGATACTTTTGTTTAATTATAGTTAGATTAACGCATTGCATGTCGTGTTTAACATTTTTAGTTCACGTTGTCATGTAAAAGCAGTCTTTGTGATTTAAATCTATGATAGTGCCGATAATTTTTAGTGAATTCTATTATCAACAATTGTCTACTGCATAGTAATAATTAATATTTAATAGTTTATGTAAAATATGGTGATATATTGGAAGTCATTTTTTATCCATTTGATTCACTTTTAAACTCATAGCTTTTTCCACACATATATCTAATGTAATAAAATATATAGAAGAACTTCTAAAGACGATATTGTTCATGAATCATGAGAGTTCAGTGGTTTTCGACTTTAAGCACACTAACAGACAGACAGAGAGAACTTGCAGTTTATAATAGGTATGAGGGTTTTAGATTTGTTATGTTTCATAATAGCATAAATCTCATCGTTTTTTAGTTCAAATAATTTCGTTATGCAAACTTGTTGGACGGTGAATGGTGAACTTAATGTAATTACTTAATTGTTTACGAGTTCGGAAGCTTTCAGACTAGAATTGTGATTGTATCAATTATTTTAATGGTCAATAAATAAAAAGCCAAGTCTTTAACTCAATTTTGTAATTTTGAAACTGAGCTGGAAGAATTGATGTATAACTCTGATTTAGAGTTTCGCTTTTGCGCGTAGTATTTTGGTAGCATAATAAGTGTTAAATTCATCCCTTCCTGATGAAATATAAATATTGAGCATAGCCATTTACACGCCTAACTCAACAAATAAAAAAATATATCCTGAGCAATAATTTTATACTTCACGTGAGTGAAATCGCAGGTAAAGCTAGTTTATATATATTTTAGAATTTCCTAGTATTTTTTATTAAAACAGTAACAAGTAAATATGCATAGAATCAGCGCGACAAGGAGACATAAATATGTTGTTTACTAGAAATAATATTCAAAGCAATAACTGACACAATGTATTTAGATGTATGCTTAAATCTTTAAAACTACGCAATGGATACTGATGCGGTTTTTTTAATAGATAGAGTGATTGAAGAGGAAGGTTTATATGTATAATAACATAAATTAAATAATGGAGAAATACTGTTATTTTTGACTTCTTCACTTCAAATTTAACGCGTGCGGTCCACGGGCAGTAATGATTAAATCAAAACTACTGGATCGATTTTAATCATTGTTTCAGTGAATGACATAGGCTATATATTTTATACCCGTGCGAAGTCGGACCGGGCCGCTAGTAATGGATAAATGCAAAAAATAACAAATTTTGACATTTTTACATACAACATTTCAATATCTAACAACTAACGCAAGCAAAACTCTGCGTACAAAAGCTAAATATATAAAAGGCTACACATGTGCGCTGTACTTAATTTTCTGTATTAATTTCTATTTGAGTGTCTTTATTTACCTAATTATATTTTGAAATATTTTGCAACCATAAGTATTCCAATGTGACAAAATAGTATAAACCAAACAATCTATATTTGCCAATAGAGTCAACGCTAAAGAATTACATCAGTCGCCGCCACTATGCATGAACTTTGTTGCGTTTTTTTTTGCTCGGTGAATATATCTCTTTGTAATGTAAATATCACTAAGTTTTACTGTTGATAAATGAACATTTAATCCTTGTCCTTCCATCAAAACCGTTCACAAAGTTAGAGAAAAGAAAACGAATAATATTAATCTTAAATTATTCCTCTCGGTAAAAGCATAATATGGGGAATCGCATGAAATTTTTTCATCATTTCCCAATTCTTAATACTCAACAAGCTCGTACAAAAGCAATAGCGGTCGCCTTAAATTGATTCGACACAAATAAATATCCAATTTGAATGAACAAACTGAATGAAATAAAAACTGGCGAATGCGCATTTATCAAAAGCCCGTGCGGGAGTGACGTTGCGAGATACGATATATACAAGGATTAAAAATACTAGAACCGTCAATTTTTTCATTTCATTTTATTCTTAGTTCTTTAAAGTTTCCCTTGATCATTCTTGTCACATACACATCCTTACTTATTAGGAATGTTTTAAAGTGAAACTTATTTACATCGCCTCGAATTGTTTCATCCATCTATCGCATGTCGCCTTACAGATGGCCGTGGAGTGGGGGTAAAGTGAAATGCGCTCGGCAGCGCAACCAAGCCCAATATCGCTGCACCAATGGCACAATTCAATATGATTTAAATAAATATTGTGATCAGTTTTTAAAATGTTATGATGCGAAAAAAAGTTTCACAGTATTTTTAATTAAGAAAATGAAATACAGAATGGGTCATATCCATCATTTTTTTGTTGTAGATGTTAATGCATTGAATTAACTATAGTATATTATCCGAGCATTATCGTACGTTATTTCTATTTGTGAATTTTATTGCAAAGATATGATAAAAATGATAAAGCACGCTCAGATCTGTTCTAGCAGTTTTACATCTTTACAATCACGGAACGTGATCGCCGGGTTACGGGGTGTAATCCATCACGATCGGAACAGTGTAAACACTCCACGAACTGAAAGGTATGGCGGCGGCGGCGGCGGCTCTGAGATTTCTATACAATTATGGACTTAGACGTGTTCTTTATGTTTACGCGTCAGGTGGTTTATATTATATTTACTATGTATGCTACTGTTCGATTTGTTTTCGTTTTTTTAAGTGTATCAAAATTATTTTAACCAAAGCATTATCTACTTGTAACGTTATCTATCGGCGGGTATTAGAAATACGTTTTGTGATCTTGTGTTACTTCAAATATATTATTAGGTAGCGCATATACTAATATTTTTTACTTAATTTGATTAATGTAATAGTTTAGTTATTTTTTTTATTTTTAGTGCCTTCTTTTTTTATATATATAGGGGGCAAACGAACAGATGGGTCAGCTGATGGTAAGTGATCACCGCCGTCCATAGACACTAGCAACACCAGGGGAGTCGCAAGTGCGTTGCCGGACCTTTTAAATATGTGGGCCTCCGGCGCTCTCACTGACCGAACGAAACGCAACAGTGCAACCACTGTTACTTGAAATTGAAGTCGGTTTATTTTTTTCTATAAAAGTAATATTATTTACTGCAATGATGTGGGCTGAAGAGATCATTAAGTTAGTTGATTCCTTCAGGTAGAGAGTTTTGCTCAACAGCGGTAGGCATACGTACAGGCTTACATTACGTAGCATTTCTACATAAAGTTATATAGGTATTTCATGTGATATAAATTGTTAAAGCCGCCAAATTTAATATTTTTGTCCGGAGCAAATAATATCAAAATGTCGACGTCAATTTCAAGAGAAACCCAAATATTAACGAACAAACTCAAATATTAATATTAAGGATCGCTTGCCACCAGAAAAGAGAAAATACACCGGCCGGGAGATTGTACCATAGCTTCACGGTACGGCAAACGGTAAGGCATTGCGAATTTTTTAGTTCGCGCTCTGATGGAGTTTACCATAAAACTGTGGCTTTGAAGCCAAGCGTGATTGGCTCTGTTAAGAAAAGGAGAGAAAGGGATTAATTTTTTCATGGGTTACGATAGCAGGAAGCTACTACTGTAATTCACCGCCAGGTGACACTATATCATATACCATTTGATGAATCGTCATAAGAATTGGTTGGTATACATAGATGTTTGGAACAATAATAACAAACACGTCAGGAGTCGCGGGTACATGTAGTAGCATATACGTTAACGTAAAACTAGAACTTAACTGTACTCCGAGAATAAAGATAATTCGCTCAAGATAATCCACTATAATTAACGAAAAAATTATTATTCATTGTATAAGTAATTTCTTATCTACCTTCATTAGTCCGGTTATCCGTCATCTACCGTAATCCGGATAAAATAAACGCAGACCTATCCTCATCGTTCACCGATGGATCCAGCGAAATAATAACGAAATGGTGGATTAATATATATTTTATAGATGCGTATAAAAATCCCTTCATTTATATTTAGATGACGGAATAATTACATAATCTGTACTGATTTTTTGTTTATTGTAATTATCCATGTTTCGCTTCCGTACAGTACTGACTTGACATTCGAGTACAAAACATAATTTTTTAGTGTGCTAATAGCTGCCTTAACTCGATACGCTCTTTACCTCGTGAAAACTTTCGCACGAGAAAGAGTACGCATGTAAAGAAAAACAATGAAAACAATTGTATATTTGCAAATATGCTTTACCATGTTTAATCCTGCACACTCTAATCACGCATGAAAGAGCGTGTTGTATCGGGTCCATAATTATCCTCCAGTGAAGTGTTTGTCTGAACACTTCAGTATTCATGTATATGGGTGCTATAATTTAGGCAACTTTTAATGCTATAGTTTTGAAAATCTAAAACGGCTATTAATATTATTACACCCTGTATGCTAACTCCCTGTTAAAAATAAACAACGGCTGAATCATCGACCGTGGGAACCAAAACAATGAGTTTTTAAAATAGCTCGCCTCTAATTTTGTCGCATCGTTTAATGAGTCACCCTTTCAGACTTTTTCATCCTTCTTTACTGAAAGATACAATAAGCGTCCTACGGTGTGACCGAGTGGAGTTCTATCGTGGACGTTGGAAGCGAAGAGGAAGTGAAACAGAAGGAAGAAATCTACATGCGAATTGCGACTACAGAATTATGAGGCGTAAGTGTAACTGTACTATAATTATTTGATAATGAGCCTATTTTATTTTTGTATGTATGGGCACAAAATAGATTTTTTCTAAGTCAAGCTAATAGTACTTAACATGAGCTGCAAACGAGCCGTTTCCTTTCTGACCATAGTCATCATCTTCGACTAAATATATACTTAACAAAATCATACGACAGTCGAATAAAATAGCCCAAAAGTGAAAAGAAAATCTGACTGGAATTTAACCAGTAACATAATAATCCTCAAAGCTTTATAAGAAAAGGAACCAAATAAATTACAGTTTAGTGGTTGGGTTAAGTCGAATGAACCGTTTAAAAAAAAAACAAACTCATCCATTATCTAGAATCAGGGTCCCGGCCGGATTCCGTTTGGGGATCCGAAAGCCTTCGATTTTGCTCTTTGAATGCGATACGAAATACATCAGCCGCGTAATCCAATTACCAATGTCGTTACTTATTTAGGGTTGATACTCAACGAATAACCCTTGTTATATCATCGTATTTTTTTTTGTCTAGTATAAGTAAGCTGTTGTACAAAATAAAGCGATATACTGAAGCCTTGATAGCTCTGTGGTTAGCGTATTCGGACACCGCATCAATCGACATAGGTGTGAATTCTTGCGAAAAAGCCGGAGCTTTCGGTGATGGAAAACTTCGTGATGAAACCATAGCGTGATGGTAAGGTTTTTTCTATACTCGTCTGGCTAAGTAATGTTCCTTATGTTGAAAATCTTTCACAAAGCACCTATTGGTGTGATCCGGCAGCTGCACTTGAGAAATAGTACCTCAAGGTTTAAAGTTTTCATCATCTTGACCATATCGTCATGTACCATGAGGTGAGATTGTGGTCAAATGTTAAAATCACTAAATCAGATAATAAAAAAAATACAAACACTTCTGAGTCAACGTCTAATCTGAAAACACTAATAACGAAATTAATTACAAATATCTGTGTTGAATACATATAACCAATATGAATTTTTTTCTTCATGAATTTTTAAACGAAAACGTATGGATGGATTATTGTTACTCTTTCGCACATAAACTACTCAACGGATGTTGATAAAACTTTACATTAATGCATCTTATACATCAGAATAACACATAGGCTGTTCTAACTAATAATATAAATGTAGATACACAAAAGGACTTAGGATACCTTTCATCCAAAAGGAATGTACTGTCCCCAAGGGATAAAATAAGTAATATGTAAAGAACATACGTATTAGCGCAAGCGAAGCTACGAGCAAAATCTACTATAATTTATAAATACATTATATTGAATGGACTAAAATATAGCGATAAGTGTCGAGTAAATTAGAGAACTACCACGAGAAAGCCAATTGAGAGCTATTTCAGTATAAAATGTTACGAGTTACATGAATATAATGTATGGTTTTATCAAGATACTAACGTAGACGAAGTCCCGGGCCTCTGATAGTATTATATAAATGGAACTTTTAAATTGGAATAATTTTATTACATAACTATGTTCATTATACATGGGAATGTCATATCAGTGTGTGATAGCAAGTGGTTTGAAATCTTAACTAACAAACGTAAGTGGCCTAGTTTCAGCTGCAGCCAGGGGAATCATATACAGTAATGTTTGGTATTTATAACATTTAATCCATCGACCGGTGGAATATCAATTCGACGTCCAATTAACGTATACCAATGGTTTTTTCGGAATTAGCGTTCATTTACTAATTTAAATTGGTAGCACTTTTATTCAAATTTGAAACTGGGAATGTTTTGTAGTACCACATTGTGGGAAAAATAGAGAACAGTGGATTTCTCGGAGTCTGAAATCACTAATACGTCGTGGACTAGCGTGATGATTATTCCTATACCTTCCAGCGGGAAGAGGCTTATGACCTTCCGTTAGGTATCTTACAGGACGAGGAAAGATAACACTATAGCTATGCCACTGCCGTACACAAGAAGGAAGAGTGCATTTACCGATTTTTGCAATGGCGAATTTAATATACATGTTATTCGGAACCTAGAACAAAAGGTGCACCTATTAATATATTTTTGTTTACCTGAGAGCTTCTCTTCTCTAATCACACCTACGAGATTAGTTAAACTTTAATAAAGGTAGACTTTTTCAACTTTTCTCTGATTTGTAATTTGATTAAATGCGCCCCGATTTCTTACAGTAGCAAACCCTGATCGCTTACGAAGTATTCGGGTTATATCCCTTTGGAGTAATTTATACCATACATTTCTCAACATTGCAAGTCGTCAATAAATGCCCAGTACTGGGATGTCAAATTTTATCAAATATAGTCAAAATTATAGCATTTTCTTAAAATATAGTTATAAATTTGATCGGGAAAAAATAATCGTAAGTGACAGCCCTAAACGTAAGTCGAAATTCAACATTACATGATTTTTCGTCAACTCTCAAATAACCTTTGATCATTACCGCCGGATTTATTTTATTTCTGGAATTACCTGTCTAGTTGGGCTAAAGTGAAGCAATGACGGCTTAGGGGCAAGGCACTTGAACTCTTGATTCCAATCCTACAATCTTAACCTGTTAGGTAAACCCTGATATGGTGGCATTTATTTGGCTATTTCTAACTATCGTCCTAAATACTTTGTCAGGCACCTACCAATGACTTAGAGACATTTGCCAAATTTCAAATATTCTCTCACACAGACACATAATATTTTGTTTCGTTACAATATCGAAGTTAAACTGTTAATTGATAAAACAGTAAACGCAGAATGATTTCTAGTTGTGAAGTATAACAGATGATTTCTTTGCTGATTTATCAACGAATAGCGTCGTTGAAATTTTGTCAGTATTTTCATGAAACTATTACATCGAATTAAATCTGTTGTCGTTCTTTTTATTTAATGTCCAAATATATTAAATGTGTTCGAATCATTTTGTAACACATTTGTGTAAATCTTTCTGAGTTATTTTCAACCGACACGTAATTTAATAGGGGTGTTACGAAGAGTGTTAGGATCGAATCGAAATATTCGATTGGGATCGACTACGAATTATCCTTGAAAACGAATATTCGCAAACCCTTAATAATTAATGTTACAAACTGTTTATTATTATTTCACTCGTAATGTTATAAGCAAATTAAAGTAAATAATTAAATTAGATTATGAAGGAAAGACATGAATAAGCTTGCAAACGAGCCGAGAGAGAAAGAATAAGAAATATGTGAGTGTGAAGCTGCATAATTCTGAACGATTGGAAATCGGGTTCGGTAAAGGAGAAGTTTTAAAATATGAAGACGGATATATGTGAAGACCTACAAAGGAGGTATGAATTATGTACAGAATTATATGTGTTGGGTTTACGGTGGCCAAATTGAAACTCTCCAAAGTTTCCAAAACCTTGTCGACTGTATTTCATGATAACAAGTATATACAAGTTATGATTAATGACTCATACCGTCCAACAATTTAGAACGGTTCATCTTATACTAACTTCTGCTCGCGGCTTCTCTTTGTAGACTTGAAGTACCCCTCAGGAACAGTACATTTTTTCTGGAAAATCGATACCTTATGCCCTTTTCTATGCTCTTGACAACGTGTGTACAAAGTTTTATAATAATCGAGTGAGTAGTCAAAGCGTGAAAGCGTAACAAATAGACACACTTACTAAAACTAGTATATTGTGAGCGACCTAATATCTTCCTTTAACCTATATACATTTAAAATGAATGCATATTAAATAAGAATGTTCTGCATTACAAGAGACAGAGACAGATATACGTGACTCACATTATAAATTGCAAATGTGAATTTGTCTGTTTGTTACGCTTTCGCGCTTTAAATACTCGACTGATTGTCATAAAATTTAGCATACACGTTAAAAATGGTACAAAAAACAACACAGAGTACCTTTTATCTTGAAAAAGTACTGTTCCCGAAGAAGGGATGAGATCTACATTAGATCTAGTGTATATATAAAATATTTGAATACTGAAAATATAAATTGAAATTAGCTTTCAGTGTAACCGTAACTTTAATCATGAGAGTGTAAAGGTCGAGCACGTAGGTAACGCTATCGATTGAAAGTTACGAATATAATTTAACTTGTTAGAGATTAATCGATGTTCAATCTAGCTAATCGGTTTTCGATATTGCTCCGATATTAATTGCGTATCAGTGATCAGGTGTCGACTTTAATATGTATTTAGCAAATGTCACTTCGGAGTCTATTATTAGTTTTTCGTATGCCGTTTGTGATATAACTTTAATACACCATTGTATTTAATGTTTTTTTTATTGTAGAGCAATACATAGTACTGTTAATAAAGACCTGTACCTGATGGTAACCAAAGGCATCATTGTTACCCTTATCCCTCCTAAGTTGAGTCGGCACGACATGTTTTCCACTCTCCGCTGTCAGATGTCATCTCAATATTCAACACCTTTATACACCTTTTAATATACCGTTTTTCGGTCTTCCTCTACTCCTATATCCGTTCAACTTCATACTCAATACTTTTCTAGTTACACATCTTTCATCTCTCCTCATATCAAGGTCGTAGCTTACCGATACTTTACTCCTCGAATTGTTTGTTACTTGTGCTATTTTCAAAACTCTTATGATATACTCATTCTTAATTTTATCTATTATGCTTAAACCATAGATGCATTAGTAACAACAGCGCAATCCAAAAATAATGGTAGCCGTTAAGAGATCTGAAATTCATCGTCCGTTGTAATAGCACATACCGGGCTGTGAGCCTCTCTACACTATATGTTGACTGAACCCAACACATGCATTTAAAACAGAGACACTGTAACGGGTTTGCTTCGATGCTATCTGGTATAGGCACTCTACCGCCTCATTTAACTGCTGGATATATCCGAGACATTACGTACCACGACACAACAAGCCATGATAGGTTTTACAAATGGTGTGTGGTTTGTGGGTGGTCAAAATAAAACTACTGTTCGTCTTCTTCATTTGTTTGGAAAATAATATTAGCATAGAAATTTTTACTACTATAATTGTTGTTTTCTTCATTTAAATTTGACTTAGTAAAATAATTATTTTGTATTTTCCCTTCCTTTTTCATTGCTATTTTTTTATATTAGTATGAATAATATATAAGCTCTGTCTTCATCTAGAAAACCTTAATTTTAGGTATACTTAAAGATATGACGTAAAATCGATTTTTCAGCTTGAATCTAGTTTTGTAAACCAATAACGAAAAAAAGAGATATTAGGTATATACTATATTAACACCCTATAATAGAATGGTCAAAAATGACATACTAGTGAGTTTGCCTTTCCCCTTTTCCCCGGTCGACTTCTATATAACACGATCCTAATTACGAAATAATATAAAAAAATCCTCTCGCGAAACGTCGACTTCGTAGATGAAGAACTTAATAAAATCCCTGGGAACGAATAATACGTACAGGAGACGGACGGCTCCGAGTAAATTTTGACATCCGACATTATAAAACTCAAAAGGAAAACGGCCGGATCCGTTACCGTTCTGGCGGGGGAGAAAGGGGAACTGCTGGCATTTCTTTTTCTATTTCAGCGGAAACCAAAGTGTTGGAAATTTCACCGAATTAATTTGAAAGAGAGAAAATATAGGAAGTTCCCGTGATATCTGACGGAAGTTCTATACCGGGAAGTGATTTTTGATGAATACTCAGGGTACATTTCAGATAGATACGCTTGAAATGGATAAAAATGACGGTACGAACTATATATATATTTATAACGGCGAGAGATCAGGGAATTCATTCCCAATCGTAAATGTCATGCCAACCTGCAAGTTGCTGGAAGTATACTAACCAACACGGCAAACTTAAAATAGACACTTGTCGCGTCTTTACTGTATGCATTGAGCGGTCGATTCAAGTACAAATCTTCATAGTTCACTTAGCTACTGCATATACTAACCAATTCCAAATGCAATACACTTAAACGTCAAGTCTATAAATATCGAATACTACCAGCCAACAAATACATATACACTAAAGAACAAAGACTTCTCCTCCCCTAAGAAATTTCCCAAACTTGGTGTGACTCGGCTGTTCCTTACAAATTTTTTTTATGTATCTTTTATAAAGGAATCATTATTGAAAATGATTATACATTTTTTTTTTAATTCTCTTTATAAAAAAAAATGGTGAATATTTCAGAATTGTGTCAGAGAACTAATTGTAAGGATGCTGTCTATAATTTATTATGTTACTTGGATCTCCTTTAAATAATGTAACCTTTTGTGTTTATCTTTCTTACACAGTGTTTATAGTAGCAACCGTACTCGATTTTGTCTGCGCTAATCCTTACTAATATTATTAATGCAAATGTCAGTTTGTTTGTTATGCTTTTACACTTCAAGTACTAAACCGATCGTCATGAAATTTTATAATAGCGTTATCATAACAGTAACTAAATTACGAGGAAAACTAATTACAGGAAAATTATAGAAATTACAAGTATTACAAAAGACAATGTCTCTCGGTTCTTTAGTGTGCTTATAATTCGGAAATTGGCGAATCGATTTCATGATTCTCTTTTAGATCATTCGTTTATTTTCATGTCACTGTTAATTACTATTAAACACTAGAATTTGCTCGTGGTTTCGCTCGTTTTAACGTAGATTTGATCTGTCCCTTGGGAACAGTAGATTTCTTTGGATAATAGTTGTTACCCTATGTCCTATGTTTACACAATGTCACGATAATCGATGATAGATCTATAGACGATAATTTATAATATACATTATAAATAAAAACACGATAATATAATATATATAACTTATATATTGAATTCACAGTGACCGCTTGGACTTGACGGACCGAAACATTAATCTAATGCAGTTAAATAATTCAGTTTTCGTAATTAAATATTTTATTAACCTTTACACTATCCGATGTAATTTAATTGGTACGGTAATAAATATTGGGGGTACCAAATGGCTCTACAACAAATATTGAAATATAAAATAAAACATATGCTATGCATATTTTTCTATTTCACGCTGACAAAACCACGCGCATGTTTAGTGACATCTATAAGACATAAATCTACAAACAGAATTGTCGAAATTTGAATATTTACAAAGACAATACCACCCCACCCATTATCTTGGAAACTGGATAGTTCTTATATACACCGAACTCTGAACAAAAACGTGTAACATTAAATATTTATCTATAGACGTACATCAATTTGTGTGGTAAAACTCATTCGAATTGTAACATGAATGCGTAGCTTGTTAGTACTATTTCTAAAGCTTATACGGTACAAGGTGGGAGCGTAAGCGTTTTAATGCATTTAGAAGCCGAAGCGTTAACATTTCAATGTATTTAGAGATCAGATTGATATTGTTATAACGCGTTTAGAGGCTGGAGTATTAATGTGTTGATGTGTTTAAAGACAGGAGTTTTTGTGTTTTAACACATTTAGAGACAGATAGGTTAACGTTTTAATGCATCTAGAAACCGAAGCGTTAACGTTTTGATGGGTTTAGAAACAAGAACGATTTAATGCATTTAGAAGCTGAAACGTTAATGTTTTAATGAGTTTAAAATGCCTGAGTGTTCATGTTTTAACGCGTTTAGAGGCTAAAGCGTTAACATTTTAATGCGTGTAAAAAATGGAACGTTAGCGTTTTAAACTTATAGCTTTTTTGTGTAAATTCGATGCACAATAACACGATAATATTAATACATACAATTATTTTTATACTATCTTTTGCCAGCAACTTCGCTCACATCAATATAGCTTTGACTAATAATTCCGAAATAGTTCTAGCTTATGGATTAAAATTGCACTATATCATTTTTATACCCCTAACAACATGTATGCAAAACTTTAAGATGTTTGATTAAGTAGCTAAGGGGTGAAAGCTTAACAAACAAACTCATTCTCCTATTTATTATATTAGTGAGGATTGATGGCTCTTTATGTTAGTTGATTCCTCCCAGCAAAAAGTTTTGCCCATTCAGTGGTACACACACATTACTGGCAATACATACAGCTATATCATAGATATATATGACTTTTATTTATATTATAGGGGGCAAACGAAGAGGTGGATCACCTGATGGTAAGTGATCACCGCCGTCCATAGACACTAGCAACACCAGGGCAGTCGCAAGTGCGTTACCGGCCTTTTAATATATGTGGGCCTCTATATAACTAAGGTAATATATGACTAGTCAACTAGCATGAATTTTTAATTTCTAGGTCATAGAATTTGTATGCAAGGCAACTGATTCAAACGAAGTTTGTGTAACTTTGGCGCCCTTACAGTACTTGCTAGTAATTAGCTAAGTACCTTAAGAATTCTCTCCAAAGCCCGGTGAAGCTGTTAAAACCAACAAAGTTTGTCTGTTTGAAATTAAAAAACAGCGGGGACAATTCTCCTTAAACCGTTCACATTTATAGAATTGCCGTGTGGATTCCAGCTAAAGATAATTAAGATGACACCACCCTTTTTAAATCGCCCTTGGTAGTACCAACATTAATGTCCTGACACTTCTTAATCAGGTGAAATACAGAATTAGTGACTAAGTTCATGCAAATAGGTCGATATGTGTATATTGATATTTTGAAAAGCAAATATAATCGCTACCTCTCATAACTCATATCCCGTGTCAAACCCAAGCGTGTTGCCACATTAAAACGCTCCGAAGTAATTGTTTTCCACTCGCCAGTTCGTTACTAATTCGATACAACCAAGTTTTAAGTTATTCCGTCGACTGTACATAGTTTGAGAAACTCTTGTTTCGCCTCGAGTACCGCCGGTGGCAAGTTTTTATTAGAGACACATTCTGGGCCGAAGAAACCAATCTGTTTAACTTTTCAATCTTCGACGCTTGTTTGTAGCGCTCATGTATTTTGTATCGGATATTTCAACGACCACTGGTTTGATATTGAATGTTATATTAATTCTTAGTTCTGAATCCAGAGTCATGGTACAAGATTTCTATATTCAATCAACTAACATTAACAAAAATGGGTAGGTTACAATACAACATTTTGTGTACAAAACATATGAAGCACGGCTGTTACGTAGAGAGCTGAATACGCGACTAAGACGCACGGCATGGTACTTTGTTGACATAGGCATTCATAGTTCGGTCTTGTTCAATTATCGGTTGACAACCATCCCACCTTCGGCCTCAACGCTCTTCCCCGCGTCACTCTGTATCTCTATTACTTTGGTCGTGCTTAGCATACTATCTAACTTAACTGTGGATGGGCATTGCTCTACTGATCATAGCGTTTTTGATTGTTTATATCCTTATTTAATAAATGATATAAAATGTCACCAACAATTCCAATGTGACTATCATAAAATAATAGTATGGATGACAAGAAAAAATCTTTTTTCATGCTCCAGGCTTTCTCTATACATTTTTGAAGTAATAACTTCTTATGGGAGGGTAAATCGCTTCATTACGTAACACGTTACGGTGGTAGTCAGTCTGGCTTCCCTTTCTCTCACGCATATGGAAGCAGTAGGTGTACATATTCAAGAATTGTAACTAAGAATAAATTAATCAATATAAGATTTTATTAATAAATAACCCTTCCTTACATTATCATATTAATTATTATATATAAAATTTAAGTAATAAACTAAGCTTTTTTCAAGTTAAACAATTTCAATATTAAATAGTTCAACTTAGATTAGTTTAAGTTATCACTTCTGTCGGGCGTCCCGAGACACACACGTTTTTTTTTTGCATTCTACTACAAGAATATTTCGAAATTAAGGATTTCTCACGATGTTTTCCTTCACCATCAGTTGATAGTGTTACAATTTGAAATTAGTAAATATACGAAAGTTACTTAACTTCGTTTGAAGGCTTTGAACCTGAGGAATCGAATCGGTATTCAGTCTATCATAAGACTTTTGTTTTAATAGTACACATAATCTTATTGACTGAGAATTATTGTTTGAAGGATCTAGAAGAAATATGTCGATAAAAACGCCGTTTCTATGGTACAATTTTTCTATGATAATAAAAAAAGGTGAAATCAAAGAAGCATTAAAAGCTTTTATATAGCCCCGGAAGTATTACCTACAGCTACGGAAATGTCTCTGGAACGGGAACGTCTCGTTTCTGTCTCATTTCCGTCAGAAGTAATGAGTTTACAACGGTTTTTTTTTTTTTCTTTGATAGAATTTTGAAAAAGGGTGTTAGGGATTGTTATTCGACTCGGTTGTGACCCACCACGGTAATAATCTCGTTACAGTAACTTCCTTAATTTGTAGTATTTTTTGACACGATCTAGTGTACGATGGTATACCCAGCTGCGAATAAATAGCCTTGCAGCCATCGTAACAGCGATGCCTGAAATGGATAGCCGATTAGTGACGACCATTGTTTTTAGATTGTATCTCGCTTACCTACAGGTTTAGTGTTGTTGCTTTGCCATACATTTATAAACAGAAAACACTATGTTTATTAATCATTTATATTTTTTTGATTATAGAAACGAGAAAGCTTGTGTAGATGCATGGATGCTTATTACTCTCTCAGACAAAAACTACAAAACAGATTATTATAAATGTTAGAGTTATGTTGCTTATGTATTGGAATAATACATAGGTTATAACTAATAAAGGTTTTTGTTTAAATTGGTCAAACTATAATTATAAGTGTCGAGTAAGTTTGAAAAATCCTGCCATCTGAGATCTATCTTGATGCGCGCTGCATTAACTGTTAGAATTACATAAAGATAACCTATAGTGTTCATCCTCACTAACATTATAAATGCGAATGAGAGTTTGTCTGTCTGTTACGCTTACACGTTTTACCTACTCAACTAATCATCGTGAAAAAGTATGCACAAACTTTGTTAAAAATATAGAAAAGGACATAAAGTAGATACGTATGATCCAGAAGAAAAGAACAGTCACCAAAGGATAATTCAAATTTACATTACACAAGCAAAGCCACGAGCAAAAACTAGTTATTTATAAAGATACGAAACGCAGACCAAGTCGCGTGCGACTGCTAGTAGTCATAATGTGTAAGAGATACAATTTTAAAAAGACTGAAGCGTGAACGAGCACTCCTAATTTTGACCGCGCGGAATTTTCACTGTTTATCAAAACATGAATATTCCATTATATAGTTGAATTAACATATAAAACTTGAGGTACACGCAATGCGGGGAAAATTCCACGCAGTAATAAATTCGTTTAAACACGACAAGCTAGCGAAAAAAAATTGTGACAACCACGAGCAGAGATGCAATGCACATGACGAGTTAAGTGCATTCGAAGAACCTATGAAATATTCAACCGGCCTTAATATAAATAAGCTCGGTTGAAAGATAAACTACGAAATAGCCTCGGCAGGTTAATGGAATACACGTAATCGTACGGATAGCGGCCATCACGCATCATGTGGAAAACCTATCGTGACTCGCTGCGACGGAGAGACGATATTAGTCTCAGATTGGATGCACTATCAATTTAGGAAAAGCTAGAAGTGTACATCCAAGCAATTTTTGAAAAATCGCAAACAGTTTTGCAAATCAATTACAAAAAATGTGTAGTACACCATTTTCAAACGAGCTTTGAAAACATTGTAAGTCTTTTGCTACTTACCTAAAAATATTATCACGGCAGCTTTATTTAATACTAGCGGCCCGCTCCGGCTTCGCACGGGTATAAAATATATAGCCTATGTCATTCACTGAAAAAATGATTAAAATCGATCCAGTAGTTTTGATTTATTCATTACTGCCCGTGGCCCGCACGCGTTACATTTGGAGTAACCTCAAAAATAACAGTATTTCTCCACTATTTAATTTATGTTATTATACGTATAAACCTTCCTCTTCAATCACTCTATCTATTAAAAAAACTGCATCAAAATCCGTAGCGTAGTTTTAAAGATTTAAACATACATAGGGATATAGAGACAGAGAAAGTGACTTTGTTATATACTATGTAGTGATAATGTAATTATAATTAAAGAAAACTACGATATTTATGTGTGTGTTTTCTTATTGTGAAGATGTGAGAAGGCGAATAAAATATATTGTCAAAATAATAATCGACGGAGGCGAAATCTCGGGTATCGGGTATTTTGAAATTATTACAAAAGATTTTCGAACAGTTTAAGAAGAACACGTTGCAAGTATTTGATAGCAATTTTCTTAAATACGGGATTTTTCTTATAAAATATATCTCTAGAACGGATTCCATTACGAAAAAAGCGAATGTCCTTGCATACATGAAAACAAACTGGACACTATTTTACCCACTGGCTCTCTGCCAACCACCCCAGGTCGTGAACTTGACGTTATGTCCAGAAGGATTTATATTTCCCGAATAAATCATTACGCACTAAGAAAATATTTCGACGTACGTATGAAACTAACGATTTGTCGTGTATTTGCTTGTTTTTCATGTGAAGATCTAAAATTGAATATTTGTCATATTCGTCATATTTGTTTTGAACGCCATCTATCCTCACGTTCAAGGTACTATTAACTGTACATGTTTAAAAACTATTATATTTTGTATGTTACCAGTCAATTATTTTTACCACAGTATATATTCATATTCTTCTATGATTTTTTTTTCTCTTAATTCTATATTATATGTAATTTTATCTGCTTTTACTCAATCAATTAGCAAACATAAATAAATACTTCGAAGGTACCAGTAGCGTCAGAGTCTACGAGGACTCCTACTGTGACTCATTTTTTATCAATACTATAGATTATACTATATTATATTCCTAGACTCATAATGCACTAGTGAAAAGCTATTGTTTAGCTATTTTCGGCTAGACACAGCAGCGGCTACTTGTAAAACATTAAGTAACAAACAAGAAGCATTTAAAAACGAGGTAATTGGAAGAATGGACACGCAAAAATCATTAAAAGACATTACTCAACGAAGTTTAATATCAACATGGATGTAGAACCACAACGCGGTCCCTGAATACAACTACAAAACTAAAAATGGCGCATCCCATCTGATTAGACTATCTATGACAATTGAAAGGACCTCCACTAGGGGCGAGCGTTTATTACTTTCCTTTGTTAGCCATTGCTGTGTTTTTCTGAAAAATTAAAATAGAATATACAATAAATATTCTAGAAATAATAACACAATATATCATCACCATCTTATCCTTGTCTCGGTTAATTCTCGTCTGTCAGATTTATCTCAGTATTCATACCTTTTATAGGTATATAATTCTTCACACAATTCTCTTAGATCTTCCTCTACTCCTATATCTATAACACTTTTCTGTCTCTTTGAATTCCATTCACCCACACCATGCTAATTATTCATATACTCCTCAACTTCTATGTTACTGATACTATTTTCATACTTCCCCTGATATACTAATTCTTAATCTCACCAATTCCAATTACTCCATACATCCATTTTAAAATTCGCATCTCCGCCATGTAATTAATTTTCTTTCAAAGCGAGGCACTCGGGTCCATATATCGTGACATCTTCTATAATAAATTGTATAGAACTTGGCCACGAGCGACCCTAGATATGTTTCGCCAATTCATTCAACTTGCATTTAACCTTCTCCTCACCTACTGGTCATACTGGTCACCATTTTATTTTTATCAATGAACCGAGGTATCAAAATTTGAATCAGAGTGGCCAGAGTATACCATTTAAGGTTATATGAGGAAAAGTGTATTGAGCACTGATTATACATCTTGATTTTCTAACGATGCTGTTACCCATATAATTTTCTTTAGGATGGGATTTTAAGAAAATAAATCCAAAGTTCAAAATCAAAAATATCTTATTACAGTACTAAGAAGGTACTTAAAAAAACCTTTGAACCAAATACACTGTATTATTAAAAAATACTAGCGGTTAGAAATCCACCCTAGTTATCGTAAAGAGCCGGCAAGAAACTCGATCGCGTTCCTGCATTATTTAATATTTATTATGGTTCAAATTATACAAGTGGTCATTCCCAGACGTCAGTATAACAATCCGTTTTGGATGAGAACAGCCAGGAAACATAATGCAGTTAAACTACACTAAAAATGGAAATAATATATGAGCGACCCCCGTGCTCTTAGTATCCAATACTTCTTTTTCAATATAACTGACAATCACCATTAATGGATCATAATTCATAATTGCCAGACTATAAGTTTAAGTGCCATGTTAAGCGGGGTTTGGTGTCAAAGAGCTATTATAGAGTGGATTAATATGTGAACGATAGGTGATGTCTGGAATTGACTCCTCTCTGTGCATCCACTAACATCGATTGTAATGTATAATGAATTTTAAATGTATAAGTATATGTTAAAAAGATAAACCCGATCGAGTTTCTTGCCGATTTTTCTCGATGACTGGGATGTATTCCGAACCGGTGGTAGTTTTGACGTTCATAAGCGCCTTCTTAGGGTCGAAATTGAATAAAGTATTTTAGATTTGATTTGATTGATTTTGATAATAATTAGTATTAGTGGTTTCGTTGATCGTCAATATCATTGGATTTTTATTTAGTTAATAAGAATTCTTCTACACAGATACAATTTCATGTACGAAAAATTCACTTCACGTCCCCAAAGAGAAACTTGCAATAGTTTATGATTAAATGCGTAGTAAACTTAAGTAAGTAAGTAACTACTATTCATGGGTGGTCCGAGAGAATATTTTATGTTTCTATTCGAATAGTACTATACAAAACGTACATAATTTTTTACATTAACTAAAAGTACGAGCTTTGGTGCTTATTTTTGAAAATGTTGGTAGGTTAAAACGATAAACAAATAATAACAAAACTTTATCGCTACTGTGTAACCCCTTCTTTATAAGATTTTAACGTTTGGCGACAATTTAACCTGATGTTAAAGGACGATGTGGTCGAAGATGGTAAGCAGGCAAAACCTTTAGGAGACTAGCTCTCAAATGCAGCTGCCGGGACACAGACATAGATGCTTGGCTATAGATTTTCAACTTGAAGGTGGCAACTAGCCCTAGCCCTAGCAAAAAGCCCTGCCACCAACCAGGCTATAGTTTCATCACGATGTTTTCCTTCACCGAAAATTCCGGTTTATTCGCAAAGAGTCAAACTTACGTCGGTCGATGCTGTATCCGAACACGCTAACTAATGAAGAATCATTGTTTTTATCATTGCAAGCATTCTGCCTGAATAGTAACAAAATAGACGGACAACAAGACATTTTGACTTTTGCATTTTTCAACCACGTCATATTACGTCAAATCAGTCTGTATTTTATTATTACATTACACATGAATATCAGTTAATTTATATGGCTGTTCTTTATGCTATGCTTCATTTAATTCAAGAGACTTAGAAGATGTCATAAACTGGATGAGCCAGTACATGATTTAACTGTGGGGACAGTATTGCCAACTTATTTGCATGCATTTCTATTTCGGTTGGTTAGATATAAGCAGTAATGATATCTTAAAACCACGTAGACGACATGTCTGTTTGCTACTTCATAACGTAAAAAAACCGAGGCACAGTCAAAGTCCGTGCGCTGGATTATCTATGAAAACTTTGGAATAAAACCATAACAAGTGTTCAGCCACGTTATGGCTTTGTGCCGTTTTTCAATATTTTTTTTCGGTCCTCTCGTATCTCTTGCTTTTGCTGAGCACTATACTTTTCAGGATTTTTAAATTCACTTTGATACTAGCCATTCTCTGACTTACCTATACTATAATTTCGCGTATATTTACGATTCATATGAGACGACATCTTTTTTTTTTTGCAATATATAAATTTGATTTCGATTTTCACAGGTAATTTGAGCAATATATTTATTATTTCACTTTGAGCCTTAGTAGTACTTATCAAGTTCTTTACAGCGACACTCGAATCAATGTTCTACCTAAACGCATTCTCACGCTACACTAATTTATAATTTTAGACAACATTAATTCATAGCAATCACTCGCAGTCAGACACTAGGCTTATGACGTTACGAGCAAAACATATATAAAAAAATACGTACAGATATACTCTATCCATTGTCACCACGACAGCTGTTACCGCATTATTAGTCTTATAGGAATTAGCTATTGATATCTGACAGTATTTTCTAACACAACCTATTTACACGGTCATTATTTTATAATTGATTATTTGCTTAGATGACCCTTTAGTATCATTTGTAGGTCGTGTCTTATGCCAGAAGTATATATGTACTGGTGTGCTCCTATACTACTGCATTGCGTTGGATGACTTAATGTACTGCGTAACGTTGAGTAATATTTCATTTGCAGAATTCAAATACATTTTTCTGTATATTTTTCCGGGATACGAGCGCGTCTGATTTACATACCGCTATCCGAGATAACTCAGAGTCTGAGTGGCTTGTCCGGGATTAACTCATTTGGTATAATACTAAAGGGATGTAGCTGGATTTTAATAATTAAAACATGTGTCTCGAACATTTTTACACAATATACTAAACAAAAAAAAAGAAGATGTTATCGTCACATACACACATAGTCGACTACCTTACACACGGTATAAAACCTAATAACATAGTACGGATACGCTTAGGCGTTATGCGAAGCGGATCTGCGACCCAATCTGCATTCGACTAGGTTGCTTGGGTTGTCTCGTTGCTTGTCACATTTCGGAACAATGGTGACTTTTTTTAAGCGATCGGAGGCAAACGAATAGAACGGTTACCTGATGGTAAGTAATCACCGCCGCCCATAGACACCTGCGACACATTTTTTTGTTATATAGAAACCTTAGAATTTTTAAATAACCATTAGCCAAATAAGCACAGTCGTTCTAAAGTAATGAGCGTACATACACACATTCGGAAATTTAATTTTATTTATATAGATTTTATAGTTTCTTGCATAATATACACATACAGATTTACATATAACCGATACTATTTCGAAAACAATACTTTATATGAGGCCAATTTCTTTCAATTATTTTTTACAAATAGAATCAATTTGTTAAATCAGTTATGTTCCACCAGTTATAGTATACTAGCAGCCCGCTCCGGCTTCGCACGGGTATAACATATATAGCCTATGTCATTCACTGAAAAAATTATTGAAAATCGATCCAGTAGTTTAATTTATTCATTACTGCCCGTGGCCCGCACGCGTTAAATTTGGAGTAACCTCAAAAATAACAGTATTTCTCCACTATTTAATTTATTTTATTATGCATATAAACCTTCCTCTTCAATCACTCGTGTCTATTAAAAAAACCGCATCAAAATCCGTTGCGTAGTTTTAAAGATTTAAGCATACATAGGGCTATAGGGACAGAGAATGCGACTTTATTTTATACTATGTAGTGATCAGACACACATATATATATATATATATATATGGTATTGTATTCATAAGAACTTGTAATCTACGAAGAATTGAATTGGTAACCTCTTGACAGAACAGTAAGGACTATTAAGAAGGCGTCAAGTCACAGTCTCCTTTCAATTGATAGTGACATACAAAAAAATACATATCGAGAGCCCACGATAATATTATGTGACATATCTATTGTCTGTGCACATTTCTAACTCTATATGAATTGGTCATCGACCTACATAGCACACGGAGAACAGCTACATAGAAACGTTACGCAAAATAATACCAGTGCCAGACTTCAACGAAAGTATCGTATATTTAACAGAGCTCAGGACTGCGTTTAAAAGATAAATATAACTCCTTAGATAGCTTATAATACCTTTTGTAATATACATATATACTCATGTAAATTTGAAGAGTCTGTTAATTGTCTGATTTTCGCAATGGCGGTATCTATTCTAACGAAATTGCTACTAATAAACAGAAAAGGTTTGGTACTATTATGCTGGCTAATTACCATCATGCTGTTTGTTCTTTAGATGCTATGAAGTAACGAAGAGAAGTAGTAGAGGCAAGTTATAATATGTGAAAAGTTTATAGAAGTTGAATACTTAATTGAGATAAAAATACATAGTACTCATAAACAGTACGGCTTTTCTCAAAGGATCAAACCTACAGGCCCTAGCTATTTTTTTTTAATAAATAACAAATTTAACCCCCCATACAATAGTATTGTTTCTGTAATATTTTAATCTAGCATACACCCGGGAATTCGTACGCGTTAATTATAACATTTAAACTAATAAGTCTATGTCACTTAGGGGTAATGAAGAGTTTTTATAGTTTCAGAATCTTAAGAATTGCAGTAGTAGTTCTGCAGGCTCTAGAAATAAACATCACTGTAATGATTGTTACGACCGATTTTAGCAATGGCTACCACTTTGACCCGTAGTCTGAGAAATGGTGCTGGTGCACGCAAAGATGGCTTACATTGCCTATCTTCGCAGCAAAACTCCGTGCACACTGCGGGCACGTGAGTACGCCGTTCTCATAATGATTAATATACCCAAGGGACAAAAGATGTACGTCAGTCGATCTGATCTTGTGCTTACTTTTTTATGCATTTATACTTAGATTTTATTGTTGCATCATGATCCATTCGAAGATAATATCGAATGAAATAAATAAGAACACAAGAAATAGTCAAAAAATACGGTCGGTATATTACTGGCAAGACACGGTAAAATACACTACTATTTTTACAAAATTTCTAACTGTCGAATGATTGTCATACAAAATTTATTACGTCACGAGAGTTTGACGCTGGGAGTATAAAGGGAGGCATCTTTATGGCATACTGAAGAGCTAACTTGTGCTAAGTTGGTTCTACCATTTTTACCGAAACTACTGAACTGAACTACCGAAACGAAGCACTAAACATTCCAAAGAAATGGTAATTGAATTTACTTATTTGGTTAGATGCCTTTTTACTAGCTTGCGATATACTACCATTAAGGTTTGTAATCTATGCTGTTAATCCATTGATAATATACATATAAAAATTCTTTCCAAAGTTGATGTTAACATCATAGGAATGAGTTAGCTGATTTATTTATTTTGTGGCTGCGCCTGTCGCTGCGGAGTGAATTAATAAGTTTTCGTTGATTGAAAACTGCACGGTCCAGTGCTCCAACGCTTTAGGGTACCGTTTGTTTCGACGAAAATCCATTTTGCTTTCGCATAATCGTCGAAATATCATATAAAAAAAATTACGCCCAGATTTCGTTCTAATAAAACGCCATATCTATTCCAAATATTATGTACTTAATGGAAAACTAAAAAAATTGTAGAAATAATCGATCTTTAAGTATAACTAGAATAGGTTTCAAGTTTTTTTTAGTTAACTAAAAGAAAGTTATCGCAAATAGTTCTAGGCTACTTGTTTTTTTAATTCGTTTTGTGTCACGAAAAGTGTTGAGGGTAAACACTTTGCCGGGTAAAATGTTGAAAACACAGTTTCTCGTTCCAAGTTAAGCAACTTTTTAAAATGTCCTATAAAGCGAGTGGGAATCAGATTATAATAATATATAATAGATTTTCTTATTATAATTGAGCAAGGACGACTCGTAATTAGCGACATAACGTTATACCCGATCGAATACTATATTAATTACATTTATCTGCGGAACCAATTCTATTACTCTATGTGTATAATAATTTTTCGAACTATTTCACAAGTAACAAACAATATTTGATGCATATTTTTGCAAAGGCTGGTGAAGCCTATAGTAGAACGAAATTTTTGAGAGAAAATGCATCGAAAAACCTGTAACAGTGAGAAATCGATTTTTTGTGTGCCATATATTTTTAATTCTGTTTTGAAAGACTAACAGATACGTGGAATATAATGCAAATAGTTATGAATGTTTAAGGGTCATATGTTGGATATCTAATCGCAACAAATAACGTTTGATTTTATTTGCGCAACGTGTATCTGAAAAAGTTACACAAGAAACTAGTAATAGAAAGGACGAAATATTAGTCCATAAAGTAAGAAAAATTAATTAAAACGCGTCCTGGGTTGGCGGTTGAACCCGACGTTGGCTGACGGTTGAACCCGACGTTGATGGATGGTTGAACTCGATATTTGCGTATAGTTGAACCTATCGTCAGTTCATACTATTTGTATACAACAATATAATATAAAAATTATAATTAATTAAAATATGTTTCCGATTGACATGTAACGACCACAAACGATTACAAGTGTTTCACTCCGTCACGGAACATGTTCAGATCAATGTTGAATCATCCAGTGTGAGCGGGTAGGTGTGTACATGACTGCACGATATAGTAATATATGTCTCGCTGGCATAGGTATTCAGAATTCACCCCCCCCTTCCCCAGCACTATTAATTCATTGTCTCTTACTATCTCATCGACTATTTCTATGGTAATTACTCTGCTCCTGATGGCATGGCACCTCAGACACCTACAAAAAAGTGGTTATAAAATGTAAAAGCATTTTTTTAGATCTGACTGACAGTTCCACAAGGAAGCCTATTCAAAGTAATAAAAAAATGAGTTTATGATTGTTTTTAATGTATGATATAAAAAACTAAGAAATATGAACGTCTAGTGACGTGTGCCACGTTCATCTTTAAAAATGTATATAAAACTAGCTTTGCGCATGTTTATGTATATTTGACTTAGTCCTCGGGAACAATAGGCATATTTTTTTTTTTGATGAAACAAACTCTATGTCCTTTTCTGTACCGTTGACAACGTGTATGCATAATTTCATGGTAATCTGTTCAGTAGTGAAAACTTAAGAAACAAACAAACCTACTTTCAAACTTTTAATATTAGTAATGATTTTATACAAACTATTCCAATGTCACGATAAAAAATCAGCTACATTTAAATCAGATTTATATTTACTAAAGCACTGAAACGAATAATGAATCTATTCATTGCAATACAAAACAAGAAAAGAACTTAATTATGCTCTATCGCAACAAACTTATTTAAACCGGCGCCATTGTTAAAAATTAATTCATTCACCCGTTCATTCATTCATACAGTCGTTCTTTTAGTTCGTACGCTTTAAAGCGAGCGGCTTTATTGGCCGAGATACGATACGGACGATATACTTTTATTTTCTGTTATTTAAACGAACGTTTTTGTGAACCGGACACTTTCGTGTCCTGTGGCGTTGTTATTTTTACATTACGGCAGTTCGGGATTAGGATAAACAGGTGTTAAACAATCCTGAAATTTAGTTATCGTTTATACTTTCACATATTTTTACTACAATATACGAATTTTTTGTAGGTTCAGGCTCTCTCAATTCTAATGGTAGCTAGAGTTTAAATGGTAAAATTTTTGTATTGTATTAAAAAACTTTGGAAGAAATTTCTTGAGTCCGATTGTATAAATTAGTACCCACTTAATTCCAATTGTCACCTGGTTTTGAAACCTAAAAATCCTTACGATACGATTCAGCAATCAAAAGGAAAACGAGAAGAACAACACTTTAACATTTTTCTTCTTCTTCTTCTTTATTTTTTGGCTCCGTCACGGTTTGTGTACTAGCCAGCGTCAAGTAACAAGATTTTGCCAAGTAAGTGTCTTGCGATAATTATAATGTTCTAACAAGATGGTGGTTTCCTTGTTAGAACTTTCTATGGAGTTTTGGTGGCATCTCAGTATGCATGTTCCGTGGTATTATTTCCCATCCACTTCACTTGTGCATAATAACCGAACTGTATTACGTAAAACACCACCAATATTACAAAATATAGAGTCTAATAACACAAGATTATGAATAAAATATAAAAAACACTACATGACAGACTAAGATCCCGCCAAAAACTCTTTAACATTTTTATTATCTATAATTAATTGACAGACTGTCATGCTGACGTTTTTAAAATCGTGTTACAATCCATAAACAATATTTCGCCACTTAATTTAAAAGCCTTGACCAACTCCTATCTTGACATTTGAAGAGTCTCGTTGTGCAGCGCTGATGAATCATATTAGCGAGCCAACAATTCATGGATTCGATCTTCATACATTATTGATTTTATGTGACAAAAATAATTATCAGTTCTGAGTATTGGTGTTGAATACCTATGCATGTATATAAATCAGTAGCTTACTTAGCATAATACAAGTTATACTTAGTATGGAATAAAAATAGATATATGTGGAGACTCACATATTTTAATCTACTAGCTTATTCCCGTTTTATTTTCACCCGCTTCGTTAGGTATTAAAAAAATAGCAGAAGGTAAATCTAACTCAAAAACTAGGTTATCTAGAACGATTTACGAAAAAATTCCACAGCACATGGATATAGTCCTACTGCCGATATGTTGTTCAGTAGTTCTATTTTATATCTACATATATACATATTCTTATGTAACATGTCCAAATATATGGACGCGTTGTAGACACTATCGCGTAGAAAAGTATGTTGTGTTGTGTGTGTGTTTTTAAGGCACATATTATCACTAATAGTCTATAACTTACAGTTAAAATAGAAGTGATTGTTATTTGTACCGGTTAATTTTCTAAATAGTTCGACAGAGTCTGACGGGCCTTTCACTAATAGATAGGTGATTTCTCAGAGTGTTAAATGAGGTTGATATATCGTAAGTCTTAAGCAGTATTAATAGAATTTCCCAAAGTTTAGTAAAAATTGCTAAATAGAGGAGAAATAGTAATTACAAAATTACATCCAAAAAACTAAAAGACGGACAACAATTATTAATCTAAATTAAATACCTATCGTCTGTACTATAACAAATCGTGAACACAACTAGTTTAATAATAATAGACCTTAGGGGGCGTCCATAAATTACGTGAGGTGTTTAAGGGGGGGAGGGGGTCGAGTCAAATCTCACGCAATTTTTTTTCTGATTGAAACAAAAAAAAAATTATACTATTTTGGTCCATTTAATCCAGATTGTACTTAAGTATCCAATGGCTTAGAGTGGCTAGATCAGAACAAAGTTGAAGGAGCAGATGATTTTACTGAAAATCATATGGGCATGTTGGTTCCAATAGTCTCTCTTGAGGCCGTGCATGATTCACCATGGACTGAATTAGAGTAGATATTCTTTTTTTAATCACAGTAGTTACGATTTAAGTATTCTATTGTTAAATTTTTATTACACTTATAATTAAACTCTCAGCAGTATTGATTACTAGTCTTAACTAGTCGTGAATAAAAGCACGAAGCAAATTTGTTTTTTTCTTTTTACAATAACAATCCAACGCGTTTACGTAAGAAACTCACATTTTGAAAAATCTCACGTGAGATTGGGGGATGGGGGAGGGGGTTGAACAAAATCTCACGACATCTCACCTGGGGAGGGAGGGAGGGGCAAAAATTTAAAAAAACACCTCACGTAATTTATGGACGCCTCCTTATTATACATTACAAGACATACATTTCACGTATGTTAAATTCACAGATGAACGAGAGAAATATTAACCTGTATAAAAATAATCAAATAGTATGAAAGAATATTAAAAGATATCCGGAACTGCTGTAGTATCTTAAAGTCACCAACACCTAAAAATCACGAAAGATGAAAGAAAAAACAGATAATGTCAAATTCATCCTGATTAACCCAAAGCTGACAAGATGTGATGAAGATAGAAAAAAAGAATTTACAAAGAATCCTTGGAAAAAAAAGTTTGACCCGTAAAAACTTTACGGCTGTCGCATTTACGCGCAGTGAATTTTCATGGGGAAAGTGATTTAGGAAATCTAGGTCCGAATAACTCATTAGATAAGATAATAAAACTGGTTATACCGGGGAATATTACATTTATAACCTGTCTTTGTTCGTTACGAGGTAGTCGTATAATCAAGCTTTATATCGCAGGGGTGTAGGTGGGAAGGAGAATATGAATTATTGCTGAGAAATTTTTTACTTTTATTAAAAGGTCTTAAAGCAGATATTTTATCTTGGACAGCACTCCATCCCTTATCAATAAATTTTAAAATTAAAGTTACAAATTTACAAGTAATAATTTATACTATTAATATGAAACTCATGAGTACCTTTGTTTGTTTTAACGCCCTATTCTCTGAATTTATCAATTATTAAATATCATGCTATAGGAGCGAAGTAATTAACACATAAACTGTAGGACAGAAAACAAGCTAATCAAGAACGAATTCAAAGTGCTAGAGGGCGTTATGATAGAACGCTAAAGAAACCGCAAGATCTAATTCTTAAATCAATACATACATATTATAAAACGAAGTCGACCACCGCGTCTGTCTGTCTGTCTGGATGTTCGCGATAAACTTAAAAACTACTGAACGGATTGTAATGCGGTCTTCACCAGCACATAGAGTAAGTCACGGGGAAGGTTTAAGTATATAATTTGTCAAGGTTTTTTTTACTGGTTGAAATATAATGATAAATATTGAAAGACTCGGAAAAAGTCAAACCGCCTTAAGCGTTCATGCACATAAGTATATATTACTTTATTATCAGGGCAGGACAACGTCCGCCGTGCCTGCTAGTAAGTCATAAATTTGTACATACATTTGAAATTCAGGTGTCTTTTTATCTGGTCTAACGAAGCGGCAGTGCTGGAGCAGCTCTTCCCGAAAGACTGTGGTTAGAAAAACGCAGTCCTTTTGCAATGGCTAATACATATCTATAGCCTCCCGACTACGTTTACATCAGGTTGAAGTCATGAGGTTTTAAGAAATTAAATAAATAAATAAACAGAATTGTTCTACGTGTCACCAACTAACTGTCCCTTTGAATGCAACCCTCACGACAACTTTCATCTCTAGACGTGTACTCGTAAAAAGCAATTTGTATCTGAAAGATCTCTTCTATTTATCTAATTGGATGAAAATATACTTTAAACTGTCCAGATATAGTACAATTTCGAATTAACACCATACACGATATGTGACGTTTGCTGGGGCAAGCATGAAAACCGGTAAAAGCTTGAAAACTATGTCGCTTACCAACGCGGCAACGTTAAAACTATAGAAAATGTTAGAACTTTGTCCTGGTTTTATTTTGACGTATATGCCTATACTAATATAGTCTTAAACGTCGTGATATTATTATGTCATCATCATCTAATTTAAATACAGCGTGGTGGCTAATTGATGATGAATGGCTCTTGTAATTTGTAGTTTTCAAAGGCTTCTTGAAGCCAACCGAAGGGCCACAAGTTCGGTCGGGGCGCATGAATGAATTTCATACAAAGAGCATAATCTGTTTCTATTCTTAAATATCTATAAAATATATCTTCTTAAGTACTTACTCTTTCACACAAAACCTACCTACTCAATGGATTTTGTTATAATCACAGTTTATATATAAAAATAATACATAGGACTTCAGTTTCAGTTCAATCAAAGAATTGTTGAAACTGGCCAAAATACAATACATAGGATCAAGTTAAATGATGATGTGGTGTAAGATGGTAAGTCACGATTAACCTAGAAGGAGAGTGGCTCTCAAGTGCAGCTGCCGAAACACATCAACAGATGCTTGGCGACAGATTTTCAACTTGAGGGTGGTAGCTAGCCAGACGGACTTCGAAAAAGCCCTACCACCATGCTATGGTTTCATCACGATGTTTTCCTTCACCGAAAACTCCGACTCAGTTGCTTGGATTCGAACCTACGTCCTTCGACGCTGTGTCCTGAACACACTACCAACTGAGCCATCATCGCTCCTCAACTTCTCTGTCACTGGTGCTATTTTCAAACTTCCTCTGATATACTCATTCTGGTTACACAATACACCCATATTAATATTCGCATCTCTGGGACATATAATCTTTTCTCGTCCATTTCTTTCGTAGCCCAGCAGTCGGATCCATGTAATACATAACAGAATGAAACATGTACCTATACTCTTATAATATGATATAACATATGTTGAATATTTAATCAAATCCGTACGTCAACGTAACATACGTCAGTCTATCATCGAATAATCGTAATATCGGAATGTGAATAGAGTATTATTATACTCGTACAAAAGAAGCGAACTCCCCTTCGAATTTCACATTGTAGCCCAGTTATTGCAAGTATTGATTCACAGAGAAGTCACAGATGTCGCCCCTTATCCTTATGTCAAGGGGAAAGTCTTAACCGAATCAATTTTCACAATATTCATCTTCCTACTTAATCAAGGACGACTAACAAAAGCCTCGGATTAGTTACAACTACACTGGTAAATCTTACAATGCTTTAGGGATCATAAAATAGACTACTAAAATGGTGAAACATATAAAAATATTACAAGGCAACGGTTCCAGTTACAAGAGTTCAATCCCTAAGGCAATGGTTCTCAAACTTTTTTACTTAGTGACTTACTAACATACTCTTTCCAAATCCGCTACCTACATCCTTACTTACATACTGTTAAGGCCTATATTATAAATATGTGCGGACTGCAAGCAACCCTCACTCCGCACGCCTCCACTCGCATCGACATATGATCGCACACCGCGATCTCTGTACGAGCCGACTCAATCCGGCTACCCGCACGTTAAGCATCGTCCTCGTGTGCTTACAAGCGCTACGCACTTTTACTCGAGTCGTGTCAATTGTTGACGTCTGTTACCACAGACACTAAATCTTTCTCTGCATTATGCGTTGTTATTATTATATATTACATCTATAGTATAACCAGTGAAGCTCTTAAAACTATCCAAGCATCAACCACGGATTCACATGCAAAGTTTTTGATAATAAACTGTGACATTTTCTAAATATTGCGACACGCTAGATAGGTGTTTGCGGCCTGACACCTCAATGTGTCGCGACACGATGCTTGAGAAACGCTGTCCTAAGGCATTTTTTGGTACTTGCCTCAACTTTTTAGCCTTTGAACACATTATCACTTGATATTAAATGACAATGTCATCAAAGATATGTAAAACACGTTAAAACTTAGAGAATACAGGAAATTTCAAGTGCAGTTGAAATACACTTATAGGTGCTTGGGCGACAGATTTTGAATTTGAGGAATTGTAATTAGCACCAGAAGAAACTCAACCCCAATACTATGATTTTATCAGAATGTTTTCTTTATTCGAAACTTTTCAAGATTCGAATATTAGATGCGTATAGTAAATAGCCTAATTATATAAATGAGAAAAAAATAACAAAACTGAATTGGATTTACCTTTACTAGACAGTCTTCACCTGCTCCCATAATGTGTTACGCCAACAAGAAATCTTTTAGTGAATTCAGTTCAGTTACTTAACTGTACTCTCTCAATACACTTTTGATAATTGATATGTTAAATTATGTTCGCAAAAACTTAAATAAACTAGATTTTGTAAAAGAGCCGACATGATTTTAATACTACAATTAAACACAAATTAGCCAACCCATGTTTTAGTTTGAATAAGTAATAAAGGTGTTTTAGGTAATAGTGTTAGGTTTTACAATAAGGTCCCAAAGCACATTACCAATTTACCGGTCAGTAAGTTCAAGCGCCATGTCACGACGGGTTTTGATCTCATGAGGCTACCATTATAGGGTGGATCATTACTTAAACGATAGTGATGTCTCTCTGTACATCCTATATACAAATACGACCGTGAAGAATTACTTATATAGTTGTAATAAAAAAATATACAAATAAAGATAAACGAATTTGTTGCTGGTTTTTCTCGATGATTTTATTGTTTTCGGAACCGGTAGTAAAGTTTTGAAGATCATAAGCGCTTTCTCAGAGCCTGAGTTATATCAATCAATACTTTTGAATTGTAAAATACACGGAGCTGTGTAATCTTTTTATTTTTTATTGTAATACTGTATACATGATGGCAAGTGTAGTACAATTGATTACTGGACATCCATCGGCTGATCACCTAAGTGTGTCACATGGCGGTTGTTACGTCTGGTATGTGGATGTGGCGATCAAACGTTCTGCAACTGATAAAAACTAATACCAGACCAAATTTTATTTAATTTCGTATTTCACTTTCAAATATATTCTACAAAAAAAATATATCATATGGAAATATTCTATATCCAAACGGCATGAACATTTTTACGTTGACTGATGTGTATATTTAACCCGATTCACTGTAGACTTCGATTGAAATAACCGTCTGTATGTCTATTATGTTGTGCGCTAACAAAAACAGTGTTCAGTTTCATACGCTGTACAGAGGCTACGTAATAAGAGATAAAAGGAAAATTCGGTTTTACTGTATAATTCACATTCACATCAGTGAAAAAGCAAGGACAAAATATACCACCATATTATATCGCACAGATTTTTCACACAGTGGTTTTCATTCTCATACAGGTTTAAACACACTCTCATTTGATGTTGTGCCACTTCCGGAACACAGCTATGGATGGTTGGAGACAAATCTTCAGCCTAAGTGTCGTAGACAAGCCAGGCATATCAGAATAAGCCCTACAACTAAATTTGAAAGGACGTCGATTAATGCGGTGGCCGAATACACTACCAATGAGTGAGCCATCATCATCGTCATCAGCATGTAAAGATTCAACGCAGGGCCTTAGACCTCGTCGCGAAAGAAAGTATGACCATAATCACCACGCCAGCCCACAACGTATTGGCGGTTTCAAGCTCTCCGAAATACGCAGTTCTATATTTCCCCATATACGTGGTACTACAAGGTTCAGGTTTCCTCACGATACTTTCCTTTACTGTCAGTCGATAGTATTAATTGAAATCAGTTAATGTACGTGAATTCTGAAAAATTATTTGGTACATTCGAATTGTAACCTGCCAACATCGGATTTATATTCCATCGGTCAAACCTACGGGACCACCACGACTTCGTTCCATCATCGCTTCGGTACATACCTTTTTTGCATCTGTCTTTAGACCTGAAGATTGAAGTCAAAGTGCTAACAATACACGAACTTACTTAAAGACAGCAAGTGAGTAATACATGGAACATTCTATTACTACCTATATTATAAACGAGAAACTTTGTGAGGATTGATGGGTGTTTGTTACTCTTTTAAGGGAAAACTACTTATCAGATTTTACAGTACTTTACAGTAACATAGCTTATACGTCAGATTAACACATAGACTACAATTTACATAGATATTTTAGAAATTAACCAAAATGTAACCTTAAGTGTCAAGTAAGATGGAAAAAATCTTGCCATCTCAGAGCTAATTTGACGAGCCCTCTTTCGTCCAGAAAAAATGTCCTGTTTCCGAATCAAATCAAATCTAAATCGATGCAAGCGAATCCGCTAGCAAAATCTAGTCAATTATAGAGATACATACTTAGAAGAAGCCGCGCATGGCTGCTAGTGCTTAACATTTCCGAAGTTATTCAAGTGGAAGTTCCTTACGAACATGAACAATTTTTCGGATTGTCTAACAATCAACTGGGTAAGATGAAGCGAAAAATAAAAAAACTCTTATAACATTGACGTAAATGGTTTCCACTCCAATACAATCGATCATTAGATCCGCAACGCTATATAACGATTCCCAGACATATATAAGACATTTGCGACTTATTTATATGACGGATTGATTCGCAACAATACCTGCGTATTCAGAAGAGAGAATTACAAAGCTTTCACCCATTTGACGGCATTAACGCTGTGAAATTCTGAAATTGTATAGATGTTCGCTTTGTGAGAACTCCGTGACGACGTGACCGATGAAGCCCTGTTTCCGTTCCTCCGTATCGCTTCATCAACGCGTTCGCATATTCGATATTATTGGGTTTGCTTTGAAACTGTTATTTACTTTTCACCGTTATTTTGATACTGTAAAAATAACAATGAAAAATCACAGTGATTTATGTTTCCTAAAATTAAAATGGCATGAAGCATGATTGTTATTAGATGTTTACTGTAGTATATAATATGTGTAGTCCTGTGGCCAATCATGAAAGATTGCTAAACCCGAGGGCTGAGATAAAACATCTCATACACCGGCACGTAATTTCGAGCATATCTTTATATGAACATATAATATGAAGAAGATGCTTACATAATAGCATCTTACACAGATTCTAATACTTTAATGTATATTATAGTATTTGCTTGTTACAATATGTCGTACACTTTGGTAAATACACTTCCCGGAACGCACTTATAAGTTTAATGAACCTAACACGCGAAATAACGGTTATTTTAAAAATATATCTTTCAGTAGCTGCTACCTGCGACTTTGTTCTCGTGATAATAGTTTCTTTTTAACTACGAACAACTCTATCAATTTACGAGTAATTCAGTTACTCAAAATGTGGATAATTTCAAAGTATAATCGGCATAAAAATAGATATTCCACTTTATGTCCGCCGTCCGGAAATTTGCCAATGGGGAATAAGTTTTATTTACATCTAGTACGAAGTAATTAATGGTATGAGGATAAACATTGTTTAGTTACTAGCTTTTATCGGTGGTCTCACTCGCGTTAATGTAGAAATCACTTATGTTTTGGGAGCAGTGTTTTTTTTTTCTGGATGAAAAGTACGCTATGTGCTTGTCTGTAGTACCCCTGAAAACATCTATGTAAAAGTTTATAATGATCGGTTGAGTGGTTAAAGCGTGAATGTGTAACAAACTGATATAAATTTTTGTAATATTAGTGAGGGTACTCCGAATTCGTAGATTCCATATGACTCCCTTTCACTCATAGTTGTTGAAGTTACAACAGTAGACTTCATTAATTAAATATTAACTGTTTTAATTTGTTTAAGCAGCCTATCGAGATTTATTGAATAGGCACAGACACCGTTAGTTCTATAAATAGATATCTGTGTAAAGCGGGGTTTATCGTAAAATTTCAGGCCGGTAATTAAATGTTACAGACAAAATTGTGGTCTTCCGAGCCAGGTGCTAGCGGAAATTACTTGATTTCCTAATTTACTTTGTTTGATATTTTCTACATAAAATGTAATTAATTTGTAAGTATATAATTAAAAACTAATTATGATGCATTGTTATCACATTATTTCGTATCCTGCTATTTCGTTTGCCTAGCGTCGTTTATAACCTTTACTATAATATTTATGTACAGAGGAAAAAAGCACCAGACCTAAGCTTCTCTAAGATGTGAAAATAAACATAGCTCAACGGACTACGCTTATAAAAATATCTTATACTAGATGAGCCGGTGAACTTCGTATCACTAACATGTGTTTGTGTAAAATGTGGGCCAAACTTAATACAACATTTTATTTACATTATAAAAGTATATATTAAAGGCCGGCAACGCACTTGTGGCTCCTCTGGTGTTGCTAGTGTCTATGGACGGAGGTGATCAATTACCATCAGGTGACCCACCTGTTCGTTTGCCCCTATAATATGAAAATTAAAAAAAAATGCGTGTTGCATTTAGTTATGTACTTCATCAATTTAAAGCTTTCTCATGTATTATTAATATTTCTGAAACAGAACTGTTTTGTATTCCAACAAAACAGACCAAAGAGATCGCGGACCTCATACTACAGCTATCAAACAGACAAATTTCTGAACGCGCCTATAAATATTTGACAAACGAATGACAATTTTGTATTTTTTAAAATGACAGAGGACATAAATGTTTCATAGCTAGGAACATTTTGCATTTGAAAATGAAATAGTATTTTTTTGTATTTATCTTTACTTATTATTTATATTTAAGCATTCCCTGAACTTCTACAAATATTTCAAGATCAAAATTAGCCAAATCGGTCCCGCCATTCTCGACTTTAAATGAGACAAACGAATAGCAATTCATTTTTTTTTAAATATAGATTATAATACTATGTTTTTTTCTTCACTTTATCTTGGGACTAGGATTCATAAAGAATATGTCACTCCCATCGTAACCCAAAGTTAGTATATTCGCAAAACTGTTTTTTTTTTCGGACTGACTACACTGTTGACCTGGCAAGGCCTCTACAGTTTCACCGGACTACAAAACTGTCTTAAAACTAAAACCATACTTAAATAGAATTTTAGCCTCTATACTTGCAGGAGCAGCCAAGATTCCATGGAAGAAGATCCATGACATAAAGATTTAATTCATTTATAACAGCTTTTCATTCAGTATTATTCCGGTCATATTCTATCAAAAAGTGTTGGAAATCTTTAGTCGAATCCATACTTCTCACAATTTGTTGATACAGCTTTTCTCATAAGAGAGTCAAATTTGTTGAGAGGTAAAGATTCTACTCTGTTAGGAATATTATGATTGATTTAAATCACATTACTTTGTTGTATTATATTTATTTAATTTGATTTAAGTACTCTGGATTATCTTCTGATAGATTACTTCTATTTAATTTTGTCATTCCTGCTTAGCTCCTATGGAAAAGGGTAATGATTAGTCGTCGGGGTAATACACAAGAAAATTCTTCTATTTCTCTATGAAAATCACGTCAAAATCGGTATAGCCATTTCGGCGATTAGCCCGGATAAACAAAATGCACTTCAATTTCAATTAATATAAAGTTTATCCATTGTTAGAAACCTTATGACGCGTTCCATTACACTCAGTTATATGACTAATACAAATAAACGTTCAATAATGAACGATTAATTTACTAGCCTATTACGAAAAAGATAACTTACACACATAATATCAATTGGAGTCTCATAGAGCACTATTACAATGTTTCCGGTGAAAAACGCGGCCGGAAACAGTTGCCGCGGACGTTTCCCGCGGCGACAGGAAACTCGCGTGTCCGCGATAATAGCGGTTTCCGGTAACCGGGTGCAAATCATTAATGGACGGATTGTTCTACATTTTTCTTGCTATTTTTTTAATAAAATATGTGTATATATATGACATTATGTGTTACTGTGGGTAAATACACTAAATATCCACTTCCGTAATAATATGTCACATTATTTGAATCATTAATGTCATATTATATGAATTATATTAATATTATGAACAAGGTTTGTGAGGATTTTGTTACTGTTTTACGAAAAAACTATCGAATTAGTATATTATAATTTAACATTGCCTTTAACAGCATATAATTCCTAAGAATATCTTAAAAGATATCATAAATTTAAAACTACGTACAACAAAAGATATGTCTGATTAATGAGGGCGTTACTTTGCGGGGAAATTCATCATTGACTATTAGGATGGACGTTACTTTGTACTTCCGCCTGAAGTTGATTGGCCGCTGCTAAGTCTCACAGCAACGACTATTGTACTAATATTGCACTAATGCCCTGTATTTGCAGCGAGACATAGCAGCGGCCAATCAGCCTCCGTGAGCGGGGGGTGAAGATTCGATCCCGCACACTCGTCGCGATTTTTTTTGTAACAGCTCGAGCCTAGGTAGTCCCTCGGTGTGGAGCCCTCGAGTATGTTACTCGCGCGAATACAGTGGTTCACACATGTTCTACACTTACACGATCACCCCACACTCTTGCACACCTAGGCACTCAGTGGTGGGCTGTTTTTTTGCCCTTTTCGGACTGAAATAGGTCACATAACACAGTAGTCAGATACCAAATACACATATACATTCGTGAAACATGCATGGTCACACATGCATTTTTCACGAATTGATATATGTGTATTGTATGGATAGATAGCTTAGCTAGCTTAGTTAGGTCGGGAATCCGGCGACAGCTCAAGCCGAGGTGCACCGAGTGCCCTTGAGATGTTTCGCCTAAAAAACAATCGGGTGAGTGCCCTAAGCGCTCCCCTTAGTAGTCCGGTGAAACTATGAAGGCATAATAAGCCGGCAGTGTAGGTCAGTTCGAAAAAAAAAAAAAAAAAGCGGCCAATCAACTCCAGGCGGAAGTTCAGTGTAACGTTCACCCTAATATTTAAGAGACATGTCGTTTTTGTACCGAGACTTAGAAAGCTCATCAAAAATCGCTTGGACATTTACAACGCTATAATGCTATACGCTAACGCGAGTGAAACCGGAACAAGTCGCTTGTTATGTTTATGTCTCTATTAAAGTCGATCAAACTAATAATAGTGCTATAGGTCGTTACGTAAACTAATCTCCAATTCGAAACTCACGTACTAGATTATGGGTTTAAGTTTCCAGGTAAATCATAAAGGCCGATACAGTAATAAAGGCTAAATAACTACCACTCTAAGTTGATAAAGATTTATTCAGCAGGATATCAAACCGTAAGGCAGCTCCAAATCTAGTTTAGTTCAATAACCGACACGCTTGTATAAAGAGCTCGTTGTCACAGATTAAGTAAAACAGATATGTAATTCTTTATCATAGCCAAGATCTTTATGTTACTCCCAAAATTAAAATGAATCTAATGGCACCTAATAAGTGAAATTCCGTGTAACTCTTTAAAACATATATCGTTCTAAAGAGATGACAGAAACTATTTTTAAAGAACTCTCGCGTTAGGGATCCAACTGTGTGTCGCAATAAACATTATAAACATACAATCAATAGACACAAAGTAAATTCAAGCCAAAATACTAATTCGTGGAGAACACAAGTAAGCGGAGACCGCTTAAACAAATACGCCATGTGTGCATAAACCCCTTCTGCTTAGGTATGGCAAAACGAGGATAACTAATAAAACAAAAAAAAATCTACAAAATCCCAAACTATAATACACTAGTGTTTTTAAATACTTTACAGGTACTTTAGTGTTTGACCATAATCTCACCTGATATTAAATGACGATACGGTCTAAGCTAGTTGACACGTTGAATCTAGAGACGAGACTGGCTCCTAAGTACAGCAGCCGGAACATACCTATAGGTGCTTAGTGATAGATTTTCAAACTTAAGGTTGATAGCTAGCAAGACTGGCTTAGATAATTACTACGATATGGTTTCATCACGATGTTATTCCTTCACCGAAAGCTCCAGCTGATTCACAAGCATTTTAACCTGCATCAATCAACGAGGTGTTCGAATCCGCTAACCACTATCTATTACACTTCAAGTCAATTTGGCGACTATTTGTCAAGTACAACTGCTGTTTTCCGACTTGTTTCTGTGGTGACACGAGAACCTGAAGACTCTTTGTCTAGTAGTAACAAGAGCAATGTCTAATAGTAGCAATCCATCGCTGGTCATCGTTATTGCAAGCCTCCCCACTACTTGGTATACGTTAGCTTATCTCGAAATCGATAAATAAAACAAGGGTCCCTTGAAGATTTCATTACCAGATCATCATGAACCAATCTAGTACCGTTCCCTACCACCCGAATTAATTAATGTATGTACATTAGCTTGCCCTGAAATGCGTTCAAAAAAAAATTCTTTAATCAATTTAAGCCCTAAGAAAGCACAATTTAAGAACGTCAAAATTACCAGCGGTTCGGAAAACAGCTCAGTCATCGAGAAGAACCAGCAAGAAACTCGATCGGGTTTACCTTTTTAATATATATAAATGTTTATTTAAAATACATTACACGTTACAATCGTTTTTAGAGGGTGCACAGAGAGTAGTCGATTCCAGACGTCACCATCGTTCACATATTGATCCACTCTATAATAGCTCTTTGACACCAAAATCCGCTTGAGATGGCGCTTAAACTTATAGTCCAGCAAATCGGTAATATGCTTAGGAACTTTGTTATAAAACCTAACCTAACTAATCGAATCTAACTTTTACTGGTTTTACTGAGTTGGAAACAAGGGACGACCAGTTTGTCACAGTTTCTAGTATTTAGATCATCCCCGCCTTTTACAAAATCCTGCTTTTCAAAGTTGTTACATTGAATTATCAAGAATGTATTGAGATGGTAGAGTTAAGATACCGAATTCTTGATACTTAGTCTTTAATTATTCGCGAGGATCCATGTGTATTGCTCGAACTGCCCGTTTTTGTAATAAATATATGGATGGTCGTTACGGTGAAACGTGTCCTAATACAGTAGATAACTTTCATATTATGTCGTCGATAATTAATCAGTTTTATAATTCGATAAAGTAAGTTCTTTATTATCAATAACTAAAATAGCAGTAAAATTAATGGCAAACAAAATACTCTGACACAATTTCATGGGAATCAATGGCAAGTTAATTAAAGCAGTGCTATGATGGGTGACTGGCACTTGGATTATAGTCGCGATTCAGTAAAACACCATGCCCTACCATCCGATTGGCTATTACTCGACCAGTCCACGTGGAATACCAGCATTCCGCTCAATTCCGGCTATAATGACCTAATTGAAAAAAAAACATGCGTATAATGAATTTCGCCACATCTGTATCTGTATTTACTCTATGCCCTTCAACCGTTTTTGGGGTAAATATTGCAAATCGATAGCCCTTATCATGAGAGGGGTGTTATTGAATTACTCGAGGTGCCCGGAGGCGGTTCGGCCCTTGTGACCTCTATATTTCTTATCTTTTCTTTTTAATTTTGCACTTTGACCTTTTTACATATTTATGAAACGTTTGACGATGATGTTTTTTATCTTATCTCTGGTAAATTACCGCTACTCGTTAACTGATAGCTTAACTATAGAGCTAAATGATGAGAGTATTGGTGCATGAAGATAAAAAAGAACATTGCATGACAGTAAAGCATTTTTCTTACCTGGTTTGTTACCAAGCTTAAGTTTAAAATTTATAAAGTAATTTAAACGATGTATTTCATTATCACCCGATGAAAACGATGCGAAAACGATATAAAATATGTTGTAGGGAAGAAATAGCCATCGGAAGCTAAATATAAAAACAGTTGGAGGGTAGTAGTATGATGAACGCATGCACTCGCATGAGGGGCGCGTGCTTTAATTTTGCACAATTGTTCTTAAATTATTTCATAGTAAATAAACTAAAAAAACATGTAATTTGTTAATTTCTAAAGCATGAAATAAACGGGTCTTTTATTTTATGTATTTATTATTTCGTTATCTAAACTGCAGAGCCAAAATCAAAAAAATCTGTTCTCAAAACTTTGACCACTTACATACTTAACTGGTGATACTAGACACTAAAGTAATGTATACCGAATCTTTCATTGTATCATAAGAAAGTAAAGGCAATGTTGAATGTCAAATGCAATCAAAAACAGCAGGTGACTTCTAAGAGATCTCCCATTTATTTTTAAGATAAAAAGCATATTGCTAAATATTGATTTGCTTTAAATTGTTCCATGTAGGACATTTCACGCGAAGCGAACAATATAAACAGCGAAATTGTGGAATTCGTTCACATTCAGCCTAATTAGAATTCTAGTAAGTATGAATGTGAACACACGATTTTTTTTTTCTAATAAGTTTATTTCCCAAGTAATATGCTTCTAAAGAATAGTCATATTTGAAAGTCGTTATTTCTGAAATGTTTTTTTTTCGAATTGAAACAAAAATCATTTAAAGGCTAAAATGAAGCTTGAAGAATATATTGTTATTTAAGTACAAAATTGTAAATGACCATTTTGAAACAAAATGTTACTAACGTGAACGATATAGCTTAAATTACACTTATGATACAATAAAAATTTTGCAACTGTATTAGGTTTAGGCGGTAAGTCGACTAATGTATATACATGTCGCACTGAGTTGATGTCTGACGCATACTTAGGTCGATTGAGCTGCCAGATATTGCTTAAGATAGAGCGATATTACCATGTACCTAATCATCCTGTTTAAGCATACGCTAGCTCTAAAAATGATTTAGGCTAGATTTTATTGAAATAAATAGTAATCTAAATATATATGTATACATCCCAAGAGTATGTAATTAGAAGCAGTATTAGTATAGCATTATGTTCAATTAGGCTGAATATGAAAGAATTTCAGAACCTAACTTTTTTCATTACCCGCTTCATGTGAAATGCGTCACGTGTCGATCGATTGACTGGTCTCATCAAAATGAATGCAAAGGACACATTGTAATCCTAACATTTTGTAAATATAAAATAATATCGATATTCGTCACACTCGTAACTTTGAGCGTGTTTGAAAGGATTTTTTTATTGTTGCGTATGCACTGCGACATCGTATCGTGCATTCAAAGGCACTACAGAAACGTTACATGTGTCTACTATATTCGTACCAGCTTTAGTTAATCAACTTGTATGCTAGCCTGCAAGACTCAACACACAGATTGATCACGAAGCGAGACATACTAACAGAGTCACTGTGACTCTAAGTTTTCAAAATGTCCACCCATGTACACAGTATTCAGATCTATTAAATCCTGTATTGTAAAAGATTTAATTACTGTGTATTGTAAAAGAATTGTGTAATATATACGAAGAGCAATTCAGAAATAGCGGTTGAAAAAAGAAACCTCATTGAAAATACCTATAGAGTAAGGAACGTTTACTGGTAAACGATCATCAAATAAAATCAAATTCCTAAAGTGGATAGGTACGGAATACCGAAACAATTGATTTGAAACGCAATTGCGGTCCGGAGGTACAAAGGGGAGCGTATCGCGTTCGAGCAAGACGGCATACGCACGAGCGAGAGGGAAAACAATAATTTTTCCCACATCATTTAATACGGGAGCCTTTCGCAATCGCTCCTCCAGCTTTCGCGAAAATACATTAAGCCTCGTCCGCCTATCAGACAGTTGCGTGATAAGTGTGAATCATATCGATAATATCGTACGAATAATCCGAATTGATGTATTGTGTACAGTATATTGTCTGTTAGTGGGTAAGTTGCAAGATTTATACCGAATTTTGATATGGTATTTTTGTCATTTTTTTTACATATAAATAAGCAAAGGCGAAATAGTTCAGGACCCTTTTCTGCTATGTTTATTCATATTTTTAACGACTACTATGTAACACTACGTCTACTTCTATTACTTGTGTACTTGATGAATAATTGTGGGTTATTTTTATAAGGTTGTATCACTAGGTACTTAACCCTTATAACTCGTTTAAGAATTTTGAATTACATCTATTAAATCTTATTATTACTGAATAGTCCCTACAGAAAAGCGTAATAGTTTGAAGCCCAAATTTTACCACGAATAGTATCTGCCAGTAAAAAAAATTTGATAAATTCAATCAACCGACACATTAATTTTAGCAAATAGATCTTGTGGTAGACCAGCTAGTACATTAAAATAAAACATAAAACAATTGGAATCAAAAATATACTTTGTTTATAATTTTTCTTTATAAACAATGCTATTCGTTTACTTCCCCTATCCTGTGCATGCGTACTACACCGCTTTACCTATTTTACACATCGTTGAACGCGTAGTGCTTATAAAAATCGCAGTATCCTAAATGTGTCTGTCCAGACATTTTTTTTTGAGATAAGGACCATGTGGCTAGGAAGTAAAACAAAAAGAAATATCGAAATCTATCAAATAGTTTTTGCTTAACGCGTTCACAACGGCGTACCTTTAATGCTTTATTTATATTGAAGATTATAGAAGAAATATAATATATTATAGTCATAGCTAAATATTAGTACAAAATATCTCATGTGTTTAATGGAAACTTATTAACGAATACTGACTCAAAATATACAATAAGTAAATAATGACTTCCCACACTATCATAGCCTTATAAGAAACTGAAACTTAAACGAGAAGTCGTTAATGAATACGGCGAATAAAAATAATCAAAATTACGCGTCGGTGTAACACAATCCCACATTAAAATGTAAAATCTCAAGGAAGCTCAGCAAAGATTTAATTTCCTAAAGGCAGATACCCGATGGTTCTGGTTCCTTAGATCGAATTTATCCTGAGGACATATACATTGAACAACCCACTCCTTTTGTGTTCCCGAATACGAATATATTTAATCAAGTAACGGCTTTAAGGAATCGCCTTTAATGTTGATATAACTTCACGAAGAACTTCGTGACTTCGTGCAGCTTATAAAGAAGTGCCCGGGATGTATACGACCATAATTAGATATAATAGATCATATAATCTGTTTGTGATATTAAAATCAGGCCATGTGTTTACTTTGGGTCGTACTAAAGAAAAGTAGAATCTTTTCTGTTTAGAAATATCGTTAAATTTATAATTAACACTTTTTCTTTTTATTAATTACAAATGCTCAACTGAATAATTCGTTAATAATCTTCTTACCCTTATCTCACCTAAGTAGGGTCGGCATAACATGTCCCCCCTCCCCACTCACCCTGTCAGATGACATCTCAGTATTCACACTTTTTATACACATATCATTTTTCACACAATCCATCCACACCTTTTTCGGTCTTCCTCTACTCATACATAAATATTTTTTTATTTACATGATTTTCATCTCTCCTCGTGACATGCCCGTATAATGCTAACCTACTTTTATTTTTGTTTAAGAGAAATAAAAAAAAAATTAAATTACTTTTTGTTCTTAAAAAGATAATAAAGAAAAATTGCTTCAGTATAAAAAAAAATGCACAGGGAGCATGATATCAATTGTTTTGAATTTTAATCGCTAGCTAGATTCAACTACTCATTTAACAATGTAAAATGCACCGTATGCCTTTCACATTAAAGTTTTTTGTTGTTTGTCCCTTGATCGCATTTTACGCTTATAATCCCTATAATTTTTAGAATTCGGTTTGTACAATAGAAAATGCAGAATTGAATCATTTTGCCTTTGTTTAATAACTATTCAAACAGATATATATGTAACTATTACAAAGCTTAAGAGATTATTTGTTTGTTTGAACGCGTTAATCTCGGGAACTACCACTCAGGTTAGAATTTTTTTTTTAATATTTTATTCTCGGTTTGTTGATAAAGATTATAGGTTATATAACGTCAGGCTATCATCCTTAAGAATGGAGCAATTAGCATACAAATTATAACTCAGAAAGAGCGACAAACGAAAATGAAAGCGTGTGCCAAGCGCGCCGAGGAACTAACACTATTTTTAATAACTCTATTGAATAAAAATGCTACATACTAAAATATAATTCCTATATTAATTTTAATTAAAACAACAAAAAACAAATAGATTTTCACTTAAAGACAACCACCAACCAAGTCAAAGAGAAAAATCATGCAACACATATAATTATTTAATTCCTCATATCTAGAGACTTCGGTTAAACGAATAAATTTAATCTTAAAATATTTAACTTAACGAAAGAGGTATTCTTTTAGCAAAGATTTTTTTACTAAATAATAAAAAAAAAGGTTAAATACGCCGAGCGTTTTTAATAGATACTTAGCCGACATAGGGCTTTGTAAGACACTACTTTGAAATTCTGACCTGACGTCTAATTAATGCAATGAAGCTCATTCCCGGAGCTGTGCTGTGCGGATAACCTCTCAAAGTGGAATATTCAAGTTTTATAGTTAATTCTTTCGCAGGACTCTGCTTTCCCCTTAAGGCGAGTCTATAAGCCGCATACTTGTTCGCATACCTCGTTTTATTACACTGACACGCGAGTCATAAGCTTTTAGCGGAGCGACAAGCGAACGCGTTTTAATTGCAAAAATAATATTCAAAAAAGTAAATGGAGAGCAATGTAGATATTTTTCAAATGTAATAGGTTTTTTTTATGTATTTAAAGTTTTTCAGAAAATATGTTCATATATCTGATTTTCATTATTTCTGAAGTGCAGTGCAATTACTCTTTTCATATCTCTACTCTGTAACATATAAAGATCACACAGACAATTACGATTTTATCTTTCGCTAGCTACGCTCGAGGCTCCGCACGCATTTATAACGTATAAATTATGTCTACCTGACATATCGTTTTTACTATGACTCCTTAAATAATTACTGGTATTTACCAGTAATTAAAGGTAGTATTTACCACAGCTTATATCAACTGAAAAATTACACTTCCCATGTAGAAAGTGTCAGTTAAATCGGTCAAGTCAGTTTTGTGTTACATATGTACAAAAATGTCTATAATTTCATATTCCTGATTAGAATTCTCTATAGTAGACGTATAGCATAAAATAAATGAAAAATACATTTACAGGACAAAATTAAGCATTAAGAGGTATGTAAAATGCGCACTTGTTGCAAAAGCAGAAAAAATGTACAACCGTCATAATTCCTGAGTAATTACGGAATTAATATGACCAAACATAGAAAAACACAGAGATAACCTTGTAACTCGGGAAATTATCAGTGATCAATCAAGAAAACTTTCGTCTAATCCAATTATTAGTTGAACGTAATAATCAAGTAACTTTCACATCATTTGTACTAACTTTTACAGCTAACATTATTTGGAGATAAAATAGAGGAATCCTTGTATCTTGTACTTGTAATTTGATATCTATACTTAATCTAGCCGCCTGCTCCGGTTTCGCACGCCTTGTATAAACCATAAAATGAAATGGAAACTGAACAACTGAATGTCAATCTGTCAATATTTGTGAAGATCTTCCTATCGTCTTTTGTCTCACTTACTCATTTTTATATAGAGATTTATTAATTCAAAATCATGTATTTTACGTAAGATTTTTCAAAGGTATTCTTTTATACAAGGTTTGTCCTAACAATTACAAACGTAATAAAAAATAATTACCCAAATAGATGCAGATGTTCTGAAGTGAAGCGATTATATACAATTTGACAAATTATTTATATTTATATAGATTTGTATATAGTTGTTAATATAATGTATTTCATTAACATATTCCCAGCAGATCATATTGTCATTTATAAACAATATTACAAATGTAGTCGTTAAGCGAAGGAGACATCGCCTAGTCTACCCAAGGTTTCAACCTTCCGAGCCATTTGAACCATACAATTTAGTTGATAGCTAGCCCCGTAAATTCCATTTACATTAACCCAAATAAAACAGATTTTGTCGTAATTCTAGATTTACTGTTAGGAAGAGATATTATTGCATCTTCTTTCATTATCTACTATTCAATATGGCAACTATACTTGACAAAGATAAAAAACAAGAAGACAATGCAATCTCAGAAAGGAGACAGGCTGTTAATAATACAATCTTCTGGCCGGATTATCCTTCATTATGTGAAAAGCTCACGTGTGCTATGAAACAATTGGAAATCAACTGTTTACACCAGAAATATATATGGTAATAATGCTTCCATCATTGAAGTCGGAAAATACTCTATCATACTGACATTCTACGCTAGCTTTATTCATTAGATCCATAAACTTTGTAAAAGTATAACCTTTTGTTTTACTACCTGAAGATATTGATATCGGAATTGGACACTACATTAAAATTGTAAACAGATCTTTCAAATAATACAGAATAAAGTCGTTTTTCATGTCTATCTACGTGTTCCCTTAATTCTTCTAAACGACATAACTAATATAGATAGGGTTTTCAGTATTCTTTCGGAAGGTGTATGTATATAGTATAACATATAAAAAGTAGAGAAAAGTACGTTTATTTAATTAAGTAGTTTTATTACAATGAAGTCACAAGAAGAAGTGTGCGGGCGTTTACATTGCAACCACTGACTAAATGTCATGAAATACAGCAAAATAATGTACCACAGAATTGTACATCTTAAAGGTACCTTCCAAAAAATATGTGATAGTACATGTCTATTTCCTAAGGACAAGTCACAGAGTAGCCATTTTTATCTTTTTCATGCTAGTAAAATATAATTGATTCGTGACGCTATTTTATCACTATACTGTTAATTCTTATCGAATGAAGTAATTTATATAATAATATAGCTTACTTTTGTTGAGTATACCAAGATCTCACGATAGGCCAAAAAAACGCTGGCTGAATGTTGCGAGAGCCGATATGCAAGACAACAACCTCGCACAGAAGGATGCCGAAGACGGGTAAAGTGGAAAAAGCTAAGTCGGAAAGCGGACTCTGGCACTAAACCGGGAAAACGCTAGGAAGAAGAAGAAGACTTTTGTTGAGTATTGAATGTAGATACAAATTATCTTTTACAATACATCATTTCAACGGAATACCTTAAAAGATATCGCAGATTGGAAAATAGAGCAAAAAAAAATGTTTGTTTGAACATATTTACGAAGATTTTGATGGACTGTAAATATTAAAGCACCAAAAAATTGAACTAAATCTTTACTCCACTTACACCTACACATAGCCGGAGTGGGTTGCTATTTTGATTATAAAAGGTATTTGGTCATATCTATTATAATAATAAAATCGCTCAAGTGTTTCAATTGAGACACGACATTACAAATAAAAGTCAGCGTACATTCTTAACATGCTTCGCCTTAAACGACCTATAATATTCCATGCTCTGTGACTACGTGAAACGGGTTGTTGCACTCGCGTAAGACTGTTCGGTTCCCGTGTGACGCACAGAAATTTATGACTCGCATTACTTTTATTAAATGAAATGGAATACGTGAAGTGACTTCAACTGAAATATTATTTATAACTAGTTTTTATATTCAGCTTCACTCGCGTTAATGAAGATTTAACCTTTCCCTAGGAAACAATACTTTTTCAGGATGAATGATACCCCAGACACGGTATATTCAAATTTTCATGATAATCACTTCTGTGGTTAAGATGTGAAAGTGTAACAAACAAACAAAATATGTGCTTTATAATATTTATTAGGATGATAGATATTTTTTTTATTATTCGTGTAATAGCATTTCACCACATTCTTACCTGATTTTACCTGTGGTGATCAATGTAACACGTTAAGGCAGAAGCAAAAATTAGATAGGAGCTTTTTAAAAAGTTTTCAACCTATGTAGGCATTTAACTGAAAATATTCGGAAACGCATTTTAAAAACTAAGCACAATATTTATTTTAAACATTGGCACGGCCATATTGGACCTTGACTGCTCTGCCAAGCGTCTTTCACTTTACCCCTACTCAGCGGCCAGCTGTAATGTGACATGCGATAGATAGACGAAAAATTTTCAGGCGATGTAAATAAAAAGTAACTTTAAAAATCAATTGCCAAATGTATGCAAGCGCATCATTTCAGAACGGCTTATGTACGTATCTATTCTTGTCTTGCTGTGTTTGTAATTTTCAAAGCAATATTTGTAGGAGAAAATCTTTGAATAATTATGTGGAAAAGTGAAACATTTTGAGTACAAAAATATCTATAAAAAGGAGGAGTGAATGAGTGAGACAGAAGATGGTATAGAGATCTTTAAAAATATTGACAGAGTTGACATTCAGTTGCCATTACATATTCTCAGTGTAAAGCGAAAGTTTTGGCTCCATTTTCTTCTTTTATACACTCGTGTGAGTCTGGAGTGGGTAGCTAGTCTATATATATAATTGAATATTGTTACTTATGTTTAAAATGAATTAGCTCCAACACCGTGTTATTGGCCACCATGGAAGTATTTTTTTCATATGGCAATATTTTACGCTATCCGTTTTCATGTGGCAATATTTTACGCTATCCGTTTTCATGTGGCAATATTTTACGCTATCCGTTTTCATGTGGCAATATTTTACGCTATCCGTTTTCATGTGGCAATATTTTACGCTATCCGTTTTCATGTGGCAATATTTTACGCTATCCGTTTTCATGTGGCAATATTTTACGCTATCCGTTTTCATGTGGCAATATTTTACGCTATCCGTTTTCATGTGGCAATATTTTACGCTATCCGTTTTCATTCTACTAAACTACATTCACTTATCTAATGTTCGACCGATCATCAAGAGTATTGGTATTATATTTGAAAGCGTGGAATATTTACACAGTATCCATTTTGTTATAACATATATAGATATATTCTCATATCAATATACAATTTTCTGTCATTCAAAACCGAGCGTCGCTATGGGATTTTTCAAACCGCATTTCCTATCCACCCACGATACTTTTAGATTTCTCGTAATATTGCAACCCGCCTAAATACCGTACAACTTATAATACATTACTCTGGCAACACTGTTAATGATATTTCTTTTATATTCTTACATGACTTGAACACATATTTACTGCAACAAGTATTGTAAAATGTCTCAAAAAATTAAGTTCTTGATAAAAATATTGAATATATTTCAGCGTTGCCTAATGTATCCCTTTCATTTACAAGAAGTCTGTACAAAATATAATTAAAAAGGTTATCTGTAATGCATGCTTCACGATTATCCTATGTTTCGCGTAATTACCTTTGCTTCGGGTAATTACCCCATTTTCGAGGTAACCCCGATTTACGAGCCTATACATAACGATCCTGTTGGATGGAAACTTTTTTATTAGTTCTGACGTGTTGATAGATGGGTCTCAGCTTTGTTTAGGGTTGGATGTCTATACTTTTTTATAAATTACTTCTACTTCAACTCATATGGGGGAAATTAATTTACTTCCATCACCTGCTTCACATGTTTACGAACTAAACTTGTTTTATTATTTTATCATTCTTAATCTTCTAAGACATTCGTATTCGAGTGCGCTGAAGTTGCCATATTTACTGTGGAAATCCCTGATGTGCTCACGGTGAATATTTCGGTTGTTGTTGAATACTGATCTTCTCTATATTTGAATGACTACATTTTACTACTAGATAATGTCCGTAACTTTTTTATTTCATAGGAAACTACGTGTTTTATCAAACTCATTGTAGCGTACCTTTTATTTTGTAAATTGTAATCTTTTACTAATTTTTACTGTACCCTTTTTAATTTGAATATTACTGCTTAGTCACTATGAAAAAGTTCTATTGTATTTATATAAGATAATACTCGGAAAAGTTCTTTATTTACTAATAGGTCTACTTCTGTAGGTGGTAGAGCTACGCTGAAGATATTACTGGTTTCAGCATAAATGGGCCGGCTCGCCCGGGGTAGTACCACCCTCTCACAGAAAACCGACTTGAAGTAACAGTGCTCGCACTATTGCGTTTCGTTCGGCCAGTGAGAGCGCCGTAGGCCCACATATTTAAAAGGCCGGCAACGCACTTGCAACTCCCCTGGTGTTGCTAGTGTCTATGGACGGCGGTGATCACTTACCATCAGGTGACCCACCTGTTCGTTTGACCCCTATAATATAAAAATAATAATAATAATAGAAAGCTCGTCAAATCTATGCAGCTGTTTTAGTAATTAACTTAGAAAAACAACACACCCTTTAATTAAGTTAATTTGTATATATATATATAAATATATATCAAAGACCCCGTTTGAGATCTCGTACATGAAAAAGTATTTTGATTTAGTTTCAAATAGGTAATAAGGTGTGGGCATATGCTAGTGATATATACGCCTGTAGACGGCATACTATACGACTTTCGGAAACCGACATGCCTGATATCGACGTTCTATATGATTTTATTTGTACATTTCCCACTCCCAATTCTACTACATTTAAATAACGATTTTTTTAGCATTTGATCACAACCTGACCTGATGTTAAATGACGGTGAGGTCTAAGATGGTAAACACGTTGAAACTTGATGAGAGGCTGGCTTTCAACTGTAGGTAACAGAACACACCAGCATGTTCTTGGTGACAGATTTTTCAATGTAAAACTAGTAATTACTATAATTCCTACCATCCTGATATTCTGGTATCACGATGTCTTCCTTCACATAAAGCTCCAACTCAATTGCAAGGATTCGAGGATTCGCTTTCAACTAAGCCATCGTCGCTTACGGTTTCTTCATGATGTTTTCTTTCACCGTCAACCAGTACCGTTACTCGTTATATTTTAGTTAATGTATGTACAATCCTCGTCAGTCTTTTTGTTCGCTTTGAATATAGCCGTAAGTTTGAGTTTGTGCGTAATACAGTCAAGAGTTTAATACAAAACTATTTTAAAATATTAATATAGAGATCTAAAATTGTGTTTTATTTAAAAATAGTTTGCCTTGAAATTATACATATATTATAATACCTAGATATGTGTTCTGCACAAATTCATTCAGAGCATTAAAAATATAGACAAAGACTGTATAAGATTTTCAGAATGTATAATAGAATGATATATGACCAGACTTGAACACGTGGAAACATCTGACTAAGCAAAAAAAAAATACGGTTAAACATTATAGAAATTAAAGAAATAAATTTAAATATAGCTTATTATGAAAGTTTGTCTGCGATAACAAAAGGCGATATTTCACATTTAGTGCCTAAGAAATAATTTGAATTTTGCAAAGCTATAAATTTTACGATACAATAGAGTTCGACCGTTTCCGCGTTCCATAGATCTGTTAACGCAGATAGCTAACTTTATGTAAACGTAGTTGCTGAAACTTAGACTTATAAAATGGTGATTCCAACGATAGGCTTCATTAGAAAGTTCAAGGTAACCGAAAGAGCAATAGAGAGGGCTACGTTCGAAATTTCCCTGCATGATCGAATCAGGAATAGGAAGTTTCAAAGAAAAATCGAAGTCATTGTGACGATCTTTGGAGGAAGTTTATGTACGGCAGTGCATGTTTTTTCTCTAAATAGATAGATAGAAGTCACTTTAGCCGTCAGGATTGTGAACGGTAAAAATGTAAGTTTAACCCCTCGGTACATTTTTTAAGACCCAGATCTCAAAATAGCGGGTTATGTATTATTATTTTTTAATTTCACAAGATCGTACATTGTAAATTTCATAATTTAGTAAAAAAAGTTCGTACAAATGAAAAAATACATTTTACGTGAAAGCTATAATTTTACAATACATAAATAGTTATTTTTCAAAGCTTTCTAATAAATCAGGTATTTTTTTAAGCTTATGCTGCCGATAATCTGGTTACATACGCCTCATGAGGTCTACATTCGTTTGTATGGAACTAAAAAATTTCATGGTTTTGGACAATCTAGGGATGAATATAATTTTACCGTTCATATTGAAAGTTTTATTCATAATTTTCATAGATTCATTTTAATGATTTGTAACAATATTTACAGTCTGTATTCAAAATTACATTAAAATCGGTAAAGCGTTCAAATATTGATTTTATATAAATGGAGAAATAGCATATTTCTGATTAACAAAATGCCATTATATCGGTCAAGCTATTTTGAGTACAATTTTGACATACACACAATCAGATAAACATTTTTTTTAATTTTACATTCCTGATCAGTATCTCTGCATCGTCACCTCAGAATGAAGTCAATGAATCGATGCTGATGGCAGTGAACAATTGTCCACTAATGTTTCGTTTAGAAACGCAATCCTATATATATACAGACGGAAGCACATATTTATTAATATGGATTTCAAAATAGCTAAAAGATAGATGCGATTTATATTTAGCTAGAATATAAATTAATCCATACTTATGTCCGTGACCTTCATTAATATTAATACTAAATTTAGAAATGTCTAGACCTTGTCTGAACTAAGTTAATCCGTAACTTATCTAAGCACTCTTGAACTTAGACTAGGCATTTGTAGGCAGGGTTGGAAATTTAGTATAAAATATTGTATCATGCAATATTAAAAATGTAATATTATACAGAATTGACAGTCGGGCGTTTTTCAAAGTAAACGAACTCTTCAAAATGTGATTGTCATTGCCAGTATCTTTTTTATTAAGGTCACTAGATATATGTCCTTTAAGCCGTCACTTGAGTTTACAGAACAATGTAGCAAAAATTTTTTATTTATAGTTTCTATTTGATATTAATTTCCATGTGTATTTGATAAAAATAAGTAAACATAAATGTGTAACGGGGACACTGCAATTTGTGTATGTGGTTCAAATAATAAACACAACACATTCAGCATATTATGTAGAGACATAGAATTTTTAATAAAATAAAACGGACCGTAAAACTAGTGACACTTTTAAATAATAAGTTATTTAGTGAAATATTGAAATGTAAAATCTCTTTTTGATTCACAGGTATAATCTCTGTTACGATTAAAGCGATTCTAGTGATACCTGATAGGTTAAAATCGATTAAGCCGCACAGGTTACATAGCGTGAGAAAGATATACACATGACGTGATATAGACATGCATTTACTAAGAAAAACGTAGCTCTCATTGTATGCAGTTGAGTAAAAGCGAATAAATACACTTGGATAAGAAAGCAATTGAATTTCAAGTGTAGGAAATAATGATAACTTCTTGAAGATAGACAGTCAACTTGAGGATTCGCAATAAGTTGATCTACTGGCAGTTCAAGCCAATTACAATATTGAAACTTTAGTATCCATGAACTCTCTCACTGAATTTTCCGTTATTAATTATAAGAACTAGCTGTGACTCGTGGCTTAACTTGTGTTTAATTTTTGCCAGACCTTTTCTTATGCAGAACCAAACATTTCTCAATCATTATCATTTCATTCTCTCTTGTAGTACTTTTTGATTTAAAATTTTCATGGTAATTGGTCTGTTCCTAAAGGTCTAAGCATGATGTTAAGATTGGTCTATAAAGGGCAAAAATATTTTTTCAAATCTAACTGGTAATTATAGATATTAACGAGTTCAAACGAACAATAACTCGACCTTTGTAACTAGAGTATAGATTAGCCAACATATATTTTAGACTCAGTGTGACCAATAAAAGCTTTTTAAGTAACCGTGTTAGGTTTTATAATAAGATCCTGATGTATAATACCGGCTTTTCAGAAAATTACTTCAAAGCACCATGTCTAGATAGTTTTAATGTCAGTAGGTTATTATACAGTGCTGTGTGTCGATGTCTCTTTGTATATTCGCTGAAGTTGATGATAAGCAACTTTCACAAAAAAGAAACTATTGAAAAAATAGTTGGAATAAGATGCTCATGTTTCTCTCCTAATTTTGTTCGGGTATTCATAAAAGCAATATGTTTAGTATAAGCTGACAACCCTGATCGTAACAGATGTAGGTGACGTAGGAACGACGCGGTGCGGTCCGAGCTTGGGTCCATGACTTAGGGGTGCTTAGGGGTGCCAGTAAGATATATTGAAAACGAAATTAATTAATACATATATCAAATTTTATACTTATGACATCCAAACGAAAATGTAGTGAACGCGATTACGTCTTCTTTTAAATGCTATAAAATTATTTCTTGAAATATTGATTATTATTAAGTCTTGGTGGTCGAGTGGTTTCACCGGTGGAATGTCCATACGATGTCCGCAGGTTAGAACTCCGGCATGTACCAACGAATTTTGCGGAATTCGCGTGCATTTACCATTTTCAAATGGTAACACTGTCGCCTGATGGTGAGAAAAAATATTGTGAGGAAACCTGAACCTGTGAAATGTTCTTATCATACCACCGAATGGGGGAAAATATAGAACTGTATATATCTAAAATATAAAAATCACTAATACGTCGTGCGCTGGCTTGGTGATTATACCTACTTTTGGAAAGAAGCTTACGGCCCTTTAGTCTATAGGGTGATATGATGACCCTATAAATAAACAAGTTTGTAAGAATGGATGTTTGTTACTCTTTCATACTAAAACTATAGAACATATAATATATATATAACATAACTATAACATAAAACTAGATGTGCTAATGAATATAATTCAACTTCTATTAACTACAATTGACATATAAAAACTGGAAATCTTGTTCCACGTTCGCATATCACTCAACGTTCCTTATAAAAGTAAGGCAGAATATAAGAAGAATATATTAAAGGCAAATGAATTAATGAATGAATATTTTATTGCATACATTTTCTCTTTCATACGTTAACGACCTTAATGCTGCAAGGCATTTTCTTTCAGTCAATAAGCGGAGTTGTAAAAAAAGGTTATGCTATAGGTAGTTCAAATATAAATGCAAGTATACTATTTCGTTAAGGGATTTCGTGGATTCAATCCTTAGCTCCGTCTCAATTGTTGTATAAAGTGCCACCATAAGGAAAAGGGATGCATCTAACTAAAACGCTATCTAAAGAAAAATCTAAAAAACAGTTTTTGTAGCCTGCCTCTTTAACGAAGTACGTCTAACTTTTTTTGGTTGACTTTAATTTGAAAACAAAGGCTCAGTTAAAGTCAGGTCGGCAACAGTCAACTTCTGGAAATCAACTAACGAAGCGCCATCTTTAGCCTTATTTGCAAACTGTATTAAGTTGAGTAGAAATCTAAGACTTTATATATATATATTTTGGCCAAAACCGATTTTCATGAAATAAAGCTCATATTACCCCGAGCTGTGCTCAATGTACTTGTGAAAATACCATAAAAATTTGCTTCATAGGTTAAGAAGTCAGCGTAACCAAACAGACAAATAGAGAGACAATTTTTTTGTTCTTTTTTTTAACAGGCTTTTGTATATGATATTACACTACATTGTTAATTATTTTCGGTATACAAACATGACAGTCTTATAGATCTATTATAGTATAAAAGAAATAATACAACCTCTAATAGTTAATCAACCATAACTTTTGACAGAAACTTCGAGAATTAAATCGCTACTAAGCCAACGTTCGCATTGTCCTTCGCCGGCGGTTGTCGGCAATTTTGGCAAACTGTATATTACTACTTAAAATAACTATGGTTACTTTACCTAGTATAAAAAATGAGTCCCTAAAGACGCATCTAAAGTTCTATACCAGTGGAATTCCTTTACGATCTTTTTTTTTATCGTAAAATCATTCATTGGCAGAATATTAAGATCGTTTATCGCTTTAGGATGGGAACCCAATTATTCTTGTTTGGCCATACTATAAGCGATATTATTCGCGGACGTTATTAGCAGAGCAAGTAATTAAAATCTATTTAATTAAATATATGAGGAATTAGATCCTATAATACTATAATAATACACTCGTGTTATTTGGATGCTAGTGCTAGGCTACGAGAGAAACAAAAGAGAAAAGATTACATGTAGCGAATGTTGAGATGGATGTGTGGTGTAACTAAAATGGAAAATTTTGAATGAGTGTGTCAGAGAAGGTTTGAAAATAGCACTAGTGACAGAGATATTGTGGAGTAATAGGTTAGATTAGTACGTAGTAGGCATATTTTGTCAAGAGATGAAAGTCATGTAACTAGAAAAGTTTTGAGTATGAAGATGGACGGTATAGTAGTAAGGGAAGGCCAAAAAAGCTATGGATGTATTGTGTGAAAAATGATATGTGTATAAAAGGTATGAATACAGAGATGATATCTGATAGAGGAGAATGGAAAAGAAAAACACGTTGTGCCGACAAAACTTAGGTGGGATAAGGGTAAGAAGATGATATTAAATACTTAAAGAAAAATCTTTATGAGAGGGATAAACACGCCGGTTAAACGAAGGTATATGAAATTTGGCATAGTTAAAATTCTTATGGAGGAGTGAAGGAAACTATTTATTTACAATATCAATGAATGTAAAACGCATAGCATATGCAATAATTATATGTACATTCTTCGACATAATAAACAGAAAAACCTGCAAAGTTAAAAAGAAATTGCTGTCGAATTTCGACCACTGGACGACCACTCATTTTAATAAATATGAATGAGATTTGGAACTGATTACAGCTAGAGTCAAAACTATGGACAGATTTATGAGTCACCGGCAGTCGTCGCTACCATACAGTCCTGTAAAAATGTTAAGAGCTTCATATAAGTGGTTAACTAAAAGCGAATAACTTTTAACAGACTTATCACTAAACGCATTACTATAGGGATAGTAGTCGGTGCATGAATGTCGCGACACAATTGAAAAAACCTTTTTTGTACAAATTTAACGCATACTACTTTAACGATATTTTTGGTCATCTTCTCTCTTCTATCAATAAATTTACATATTTTTGGGGAAGCAAAATAAAGAAACAAATAGTATCTTGTAGATCTGATAAGGAAAGTGTTAGGATGAGATATGAAATGAACATTATCCAGAGATGACGATTATTACCGAGTCCTTATATATGAAGTAGTACATAGTAAAATCGAAATATTTTGACAAACTGCAAAAATCATAATTTTTGTAGGCATCTCGATCACAATTGATTCTAAAAACGAAATTTTTCATATTTTTCCTTTTATTATAAATACATTTTAAATAACTTAACTGAGTATTTAAAATTAAAAAAGAAATTCAAATCTTAAGCAAATGGCAAAATATTAATGTAAATTTATTTTTAATTCAGACTAAAATGCATATATGTATAGATTAGCTGTAAATAAGAATTATATGAATGTTCCTTTTAGCTTTTAATTCACTTTGAGATCTGAGATTTGAGATATCTATTCATAAAGCGATTACAAACAATTATATTGAAATTTCGTCACAACGACTTTCGGGTCAGATAGTTGATAATAATTACTTCATTAGCAGAAGATTTCGTGGCCATACCTGGTTGCTCGGACTTTAATTTTAACTTTAAACTTTTATAGGCCGTGACCTGGCTACTGATTGTAATCAACACGGAAAGAAAATTAATACATTCCTATATCTTCACACCACTCCCTGTATAGGGATAAGCTGACAGTCAAATTTATTATATTCGTCACACGTATATAATCCTCGTATATAATCGTCACACGAAATGGTTTTTTTTTTTCTAGTCGCCAAAATGTCGTTAGTCAAGAAAAATAATAATGAAAAATTACATAACAGCGGCATCTAGTGATATATGCCATAACAAAAACAATAAATTCCTTCGAAATACATATATAGAAGAAGTAAAACCGTGGTAAAAACTATGAAAAAGACACCAAAACAGTATGTACCGGACATTGCCGTGCAGCATTAATACAATTTTGAAAATTCTATCATCTCTTATAACATTATACAAGGGAAAATTGCGAATCGTGACTGATGTTTTAATCTTGAGATTATTCGATGGTAAGGTTTTAAATCTCCCTCGGTGTTTTATTTGAGCTCATTTTGTGTAATGGGTCTCCTCCGGTAATAAAGCTTTTGGGTACGGTCTGCTTGCATGAATTTCTGTGTCCAAAAATGAGATTTAATCCTTCCTCGCTGATTATATTTACTACGAGATATACTGAAGGATGATACTTTTAAATTTTCATATAACTGCTTATACCAATTAGATTATTAACTATTGTCTGCTTACGATGTAGAATACTGTAAAGAAATCTATATACATTTAATAAAACTATAGAAACAAAGTCGCTTTTCACGTCGACCTAGTGTGTTCCCTCAGATCTTCCAAATTACGCAACTGATTCCAATACAGTTTTGATTGCCATTTAGAGGTCTATCTATATAAAGTCAATATAATTTAATACAGTAAGTAGTAAGAATATTTTTCGAGCTTACATTGTTATTGTTAACGATGGCTTAACTTTACAAGACACATAATAATAATGTGCTATAATATTTTACATTTGAAAAATGCCTACAAAAAAGTTCACGATAGTGTCCGTCTATCTCCTGAGAATAACTCATTTTAATCATTTATATCTAGTACACGTTATTAAAAATATAATTGCTTGTTAATGAGACGTTATTTTGATTAATATAGTATTAATCCTAATACAATTAAATATTTATTTATATTGGGCATTGAATGTAGACCAAAACTCTCTTTTACATTATAGCATTTAAATTAATATTTTAGAAGTTATAAGCTTTTAACACTATAGTGGACGGTAAGTATGAAAGCGGTAAAACTGTGTTCTAAATCGTGTAGGTACGGTACATTAGTACGTAGCACTATGCGAAGTCCGGACGGATTGCTACTAATTTATATTGCATAGGAATATATAAGGAAATTTCCTCTGTAATAAAAACGCCAAAGGGGCAAACAGAGAAAATAAAAATGAAATGACAGAAGCGCGCTTTAAATAAAAAAGTCCGAGATAAGTATTCCTACACAATTATTCCCAGTAAACAATTATATCTTTTACCTTTTTTATATATAAAAAATAAATAAAAATCAAATGTTAATTTTAAATTTGTCATACTATATTTCAAGGTTTAGATTTGATACCTATGATTATTTATATAAAATTAGTGTAATGACAATTTTTATTTTAAAATAGCGGAGTGAAGCGAGTTATGCCATCGCAACGTATAATAATTGGTGACCAAGAATGGATATGGATCCCGTGTTCACAGTTCCACGGTGCGGCAGTTGCACTAGGAATCGAGTCAGCAATTTCAGTGGAAACGTTCGGTAACCCGATTCCCCCGTTCCCACATTGCTTTTGTATGAATTATTCGACCGGATTCATAATATTCGTGAGTGTAAGCCTAGCATCGGCAGCAATCACATATTATTAGGTTTAGGTTCTTTTGTAATTTAATTAAGTTTAAAGTCATTTAGATACTTTATAGCTCTGACCTTTTAAGTTTAGTGAATTATGCTTATACTCAACATTATCAAACATCGTACTGAAATAATTATATTGTATCTTGTTCATATATCTAGTAATTGTGTTTACTCAAAACTATGAACATTGGAACTTTCCTATTTTAGTTCTTTACTTATTTTTTCATTGAACAAATAAGCATTTCTGTGAGTTATGAAGGTCCAAAAAACCAAATTACTCTAACTTAATTTATTTTAAACTACAAAATAAAACTAATAAGGTATGAGTGCTACCGATGTTAGGTTGACTACTGACAAATTCCAATTCGGTTTAACAATTCATACCAAAACAATGTGAGAACGGAAGGAACTAGGTTGCCGAACGTTTCCACTGACATTGCTGACTCGATGCCTCGTGCACCGAGCGTATCGTGGGACTTAAACCATGGTCAGCACTTATGGTGTGTTGCGATGGCGTAAAACGTGAGTCAACTCAATGCTATGTTTTTGTAACGAAATCTCTAGCATCACTATTTTTCGTTTACGCTTATTCAATTTATATACCAGATTACAGCAAAGAAAATTATTAAAATTACAATGTTCTGATCATTACTTCAATATTTTTTAGAATAATCTTACGTTGAGGATAAAAGATTTTTGAATGACTGCGTTCTGAACTGGTTTTAGTAAGATATAGTTAAAGATATAGACAATTCTAGAATCTGTCTCTTACAATAATTGAATAGACTAAACCTTACCTTGCACTGCGGGAATTGTTCTGGAGGTCTGCTGACCCGCCAGCCTAGTAGAGGCGGGATGCAAACCAGAGCACTCATTAACCAAACGGCTGCTATCATGAGCGCAGCACGCGCTGGAGTCCTCTTTTTTAAATAGTCCACAGCCTGAAAGAAGAGACAAAGTAAAGTAAAATTGTTTTTTTTTTACATACATAATAATACAACGTGAAAAATAAAATAATAGTGTTTTTGCTGAATGTGTTGACCAATCAATTGTTTTTTGATACAAATAATATAGCAAAAGTTACCAACTATAATTTTGATTGCGCCTAAATAGTTTAGCCTTTGAAATACCTCCTAGACAAATTTAGGCTTGAAACGAAAGAGTAGAACCTTCATAGTGGCAGTCGATAGAGTTGTATAGAATACGTGATAAATTGCATTTCTGAATATATACTTATTTTCTGTTATTGTTGTTATTGTAACTTACTATAATGTTTTTTATTCCCTCTAAGACACTTATTAATAGTTTTATAGAGTAATGGCTATTTGGTCAGAACGTTATTCTCTAAACGACGGGTCCGGTTCCATTAGCCTGATATGGAATTGTTCCCTATGATTTATGACGGCGCATTCTGACAGCTGTCGTGTACACACTCCTTACAACATAGATTTACAATATACTAGAAACGGTTGGGCAATTAAGCGTAGTAGGATTTTTTATATACTAAGTTTTAACTTATAACCGTAATTCACCTGATATTAATCGACTTTGTAATCTAGGATAACCCTACTCCAAATTTAGAGATTGTCTGTCTTTGTACAACTATAAAACACACTATAGATTCTTGGAGCCAAATTATTAATTTGAGAATGATAGTTAGTCAGGCTGACATTAGAATAAGCTCTGCTACTGTGCTATAATTTTGTTACGATATTTTTCTTTAGTAAAAGCTCAGGCTTATTGATAGGATTGTAAGTTACATCGGTCGGCGTAATGTCCGAACACGCCGCCACTAGTGGGGCTTTATTCCCTTTGAAATAATTCCTCTTTCCTCCCTGAACTTTCACATTCTTTTAAAATGATATCTGTAATGGTGACCCTTGATGCAGGGACATGGCAAATGACACAAATTTTTGGGTGTAACATATCAGCCGTTAGATTTAACTGCGCGTAACTGTTATTATAAATCGCCGCTTTACGAGTGGGAGGGGCTGTTTACGTAAAATTTTATGGAATGACAGACGTACTTTTTGTTTCAAAATGCAAAATTTAGTTTATTTATAGTTGTAAAGAGTGTTAACAAGTCAAATAAAATTTATTGAATTCAGGTGCCAACGCATTTATTTATAAATGTTATAATAATGTGACCGCCTCGAAATAATTTACTAATTGAGAAGAGCTGACGATAAACGATTTATTTCAATTTTTAATCATAAAAGTGCATATCATTTTAAAAATTGATTACGATTATTTCAGTAGATTTACAGAGAGTGAGAGAGAGAGTATGATATAAACGAATTTTATTAATAGCCATATAATTTGCTTGATTCAAAATTAAGCATTTGGTACAATTTTTGAAAACACAAGAGATATAACCATAACCTTCAAATCATAAATGCGAATATCAGTGTCTCTGTTTCGTTTTCAGGTCAAAACTACTTAAGCAATTATAAAATTATACATACACAGTTTGAAGGGTGTAGAAAAGGATATAAGGTAACGTTTTACCCAGAAAAATATATAACTGTCGAGGGATAAATCAGATTTACATTAATACGAGCAAAGCTGCGAGCAAAAGCGGGTTAATAAGTATTTTTATAAAGATATACTACAATCTTTTCTAAACAGCATCAAAATTTATTGTGGTTAAAACTACACTGAATCTAAAAAGGATACTTTTTCTAAAGAGTATATTATATGTAAAGAGTACAGTGGCGAGACAATAATACGATACTGGGACGAGGGAGCTGGATGAATGAGTAGGTGTTTATACGTATTTTGCTTGTTTGACTAGTTAGTTTAGTTTCGACAGTTACAGATCCAAAATCCTAGAGAATTTAGGGTACTTTTAAAAATGATTGTAGAACGTTTTATGACATTGTTGGAGTACATAACTCTACAAATTGCATACACAAATGTTACAGGATGTTCATACGTGTTGAGCGGGATAGTGAGATGCTGCGGTGGCGGAATAATGAAGCGGACTACGGCCTAGTAAACAAATCGAGATTCTAGTGACCCTTTCGGCACTCTGTTCGGCCTAGGACTCGGCCGAAGACTCGTCAAAATGTTCATATGTACCGAGTACTCGGCCGAGGGCACTGTCTCACCACTATACTCGTTACGTATAATAGACCTATAACGTTCAATATTCAGAAAATTATGACGACAGGTTTCTAATTTCAATCCGAGGATGATAGTTAAACAAGCGATGAGTAGAAGACATATTACTATCATGCTATGATTATCCGTTCACCTAAGATACATCGTAGGCCCCTGTTATTATCGCTGTACTGCGTACAAACTCTCTATCTACCATAACACCATTGCGAAGAAATAAACTATTATTTTGGAATTAAGCTATTGAGATTATACTACTCGCGTTCGCGAATTCGCACGCGTTGCCTATAACTATACTATACAAATTTGTTGTTTTCTTAATTGTTGACTCCCATGACGATTGATTGAATCGTAGAGAGGTTTATTTGTTGCAGTGGCGTGGTATATAATCTTCTTAACGATAAAAAAAATTAAGTGTGCTAATTTGGAAAATTATCGGTTAAAGAGCATTCAAGTTTACGAGTCTCAGTTTGAGTAACATCCATTTATATATATTAGAGGTCATCCAGTGATCGAAATTTGATTTACCTTCATGTGGTATAGAGATATTTTTATTTGTACTGTGTTGTTTATGGGTATAATAGACTGACGCTTGTTTGCAGTTTACTCGTGTAAATGAAGATTTAACTTCTTCCTCGGGATTGTAAATTTTTATGATTAAATGGTATCCTATATGCTTTTCTGCTGCCCTAACAGCGTGTATACAAAATCTCATAACAATCCGTTGAGTAATTAAGGCGTGAAGCGTAAGAAACAGACATTTGCATTTTAATATCAATTAAGACTGTTTAGCATTGAAGATGTAAGGACTGTGGAGTACAACGAACAGAGATTTATTAATAAAGGTTTCGACTCATGAATGGTATGAAAAAACTATTCCCATATTAGTTTTATTGGTAATACCAGAGTTCGAGTATAGCTACTAAATACCAAAAAAATCGTTTGAGAAAAAGAGAAAGATATATTAGTTTATTCTGATGTCGTATCTAGTAAATGTTTTTTTTTTTGTATATCCATATTATAATACATTACCGTTCATTTTATTATAACATCGGTTCCGAACACCGTGACCTCAGTTGTCTTATTTCGGCCACGACAAGGAGCAAACACTTCAACTCTTCATATAAATTGATGGAGATAGCCCCATACATCGTTATAGTTATCTGTTTACCGGTGGACCTGTACGATTTAACTGTACAAACGATGTTTTATACTTGTATGGTAATCAGGCAACTGTTTTCGAGTTATTATTTATTTAGTGACCAAAGCCGCTTCAATTGCGCAGGTACATTGTCTCACTGAGCGTGTTCTACCGTCTGTATCATGACGAGTGTTCGGAAGAGCTATTCGATTGAATCCCTTCCTCTCCTTTCCACAACAATCCACGGGCGTCGGGCTTCAGAGCCACATTTTTACGGAAATTCTATCTGGACAAGAACCAATAAGTTCGCAACGTCTCATCTTTGCCGTAACGTGAAGTTGTGGAACACCTACGACATGGGATCCTTCAAGGGTAACGTCAAGAGACATTTACGCAGGCCGGCATGACAGCGACGACTGGTGATGGGTTAGTTGTGTCTCGGTGGTCGTAATGATTTAACCTCCCTCAATAGTTTCAGAGATTAATATGCTCAAATGGATAAACTCTTGATCTTTATGAGATTTCTATAAATTAGGGCATAATATATAACTCCAGTATGGATGAGTTCTTATGGAGAATGTGAGTGCTCTGTGAACCACTCGACTCTAACAAGCTTCAACGTAAACATATAACCATATTTATATGCTTATTGGCGTTTTGAATTTATTAGTAAAATTCAAACAGATAATCATAAGATTCAAATATTCAACGCAACGGGTCTATCGGTCTCAAGAAATGTTTACGTTTGGTCGTAATGCAGAACATTACCGATTTGAATTGCGAAATACGAATACCATGATTCAACGGAGTCTCGAGACAGTGACCTAGTTTAAAATGTTATGACGTCAGCTTTAAATACATGCTATTATTATGAATGGGGAAAAGAGTTTGTTCGTTTATTATGCTTTGAGATCTTAACTACTGAACCGATTATAGCGAAATCTTGCATACATGCTGTCAGGGGTATAAAAAAGGACAATGGGGATCTTTTATCTCGAAAAATGTACCGTTCCCAATGCATAGATGAAATCCACATCAACGTGACCGAAAACGTAAACAAAAACTCGATTCTTTAATAATTTATATCACTATTATAAAGAGAATAGATTTTATTTTTGTGTGTTAAACTCAAAAATATTTTACAAAACTATTCACACGTAGAAAGCTATCATAGCTAATAACATGAGCTGTGTCGTCATAGGCACAGAAAAGTCTGTTCCCGTGGAACAAGTTAAAACTACATAAAGGCGAGCAATGCCGCGAGCAATAGCTAGTAGTTGTATAAATGATAACTGCTACTAAACTATAACCATCCCTATTTCACTAATATGCTGCATGTTTGGTAATTACTACATGGAAGAGATATTTTACTCTGGAACAGTAATTCTATAAGAGAAGGACACAAACACACACACTTCATGATAATAATTATTAATATACCCAAGCGATGGTTTGGTTTATATCGTGTGAGGACACAGCGTCGAAAGACGTAGGTTCGAATCCTAACAACTGAGTTTGAGCTTTCGGTGAAGGAATAAATTTGTGATGAAACCATAGCACGGTGATAGGGATTTTTTAACGTCCTCCTGGCTAGCTATCACCCTCAAGTTGAACACCTTTCGCCTAGCTTCTGTTGGAATGTTCCGGCAGTTGCACTTTAGAACCAGCCTCGCTCTAGATTTAGTGTGTCTAGCATCTTAGACCACATCATCATTTAACATCAGATGAGATTGTGGCCAAACGCTAACCTATAAAGTATTTAAAAATATATATATAATATTCAATATCACACCATAACAGTCTTTTTTTATTTTGTATAAGTGTGTATGCACTTGTTACGTCATCGCGACATATCATAATTGCTGACCAAGGGTCTCACGGTGCGACAGGTGCACGATGCATCGAGTGATCAATTTCAGTGGAGACCTTCGGCGACTCGATTCCTCCGCACTGTAACTCTGTACATTATATTTCTATAAATGATTGGACCAGATGGTCATTTGTCAGTGTTAGCTTAGCATCGGTAGCATTAACATATTACTAGTTTTAGACTCTTTTGTAAGTTAAAGTAAATTAAGTTTAAAGTTTTTTTTTATCCTCCGGCTCTGACTTTCATAATTCGTTGTTGGATTTCTTAGTAAATAAACAAACAACATTTTCTTTAAAAATGTAAAAACATGGACACCCTATTCGCGACCGATCACTCATCAAGAACTTAACAGATCAAAACGCTTGCTGCTTCACATACGTTATAAGTTAAACGTTAAAGCGATTTGGTATTATTACGGTTCTAATTAAAATTTTAAAATTATATATATTATAAACCGATATTAAGAATTAATAGTGATAATCACAGATTTAGACTATAAGTTTAAGTGCCATGTTAAGCGGGTTTTGGTGTCAAAGGGCTATTATAAACTGGATCAATATGTGACCGATGGTGATTTCTGGAATTGACTCCGCTCTGGGCATCCACTAAAATCGATTGTAATGTATAATGTTTTTTAAATATATAAGTATATGTTAAAAAGATAAACCCGATCGAGTTGCTTGCCGGTTCTTCTCGATGACTGGGATGTATTCCGAACCTTGAATTCCGAAAATTGAATAAAGTATTTTTGATTTGATATGATTTGACCAAAAGATATTTATAAAACTTAACTAACATCATTAAAAAGGCAAAAGTGAATTTTTTTGCTTATTGTTTACCCTTTCACATCTTAACTACTTAACCAATCGTCATAAACCTTTACAAACACGTTGCACGTTGTCAGAGATATAGGAAAGGACATAGGATACCTATTATCTAGAAAAAAATATTGTTCCCGAGGGATCAAATATCAAATAATCAAATCTACATTAAGGCGATTAAAGCCGCGAGAATAATTTGGATATCAATATACAACTTTCAAAAGTAAGTGTATTGTTGATGAACAAAATCCGTCTGAAAAAGCACTAAAATTATAACATTTACAACAACTAAGAAATATTTAAGTAAAAAAGAACTGGTAAATACAAAAATTAAAAATCTATCCCTTCTTTTTTATTTCATTGACAGATGTCACACGGACATATTACATTATACGTAACTCCCATAACTAAGACTTATTCTAATGATATCTCATTTATTAAAATTCATTAAACGGTTTTGTGATACAGAATGTGGCAATAAAATAAAGATACATCTACTAGAAAAACGATACCGTCCTTTTTTATGGTTTGGTAGAAGAATCTGGTATCAATTTAATTGAATTTGAAAAATACAAACAGATTCTCGCGGAACTGTTTGACTATTCCATAAAGGAAATAGTTTATATTCTCGTCGACCACGTTTGTTTGCCATTTCGTTGTAGTCGAATTGATACAAACTTTATTTCGAATCGGTATTTATTCGATAGTTTTTGCTGTTGACCCATTTCCTCTTATAATTTAGTTAAAAATAATTTCTTAATCTTGTATAGCATTGTTTTTTACTGAAATATATAAATACTTTTAATAATATAAATGAGAAAGTTTATATGTATGAATTGATATTTATTATTCCTTCAAGTAAAAACTACTCAACGGATTATGACGAAACATTACAGTAATATAGCTTATACGTCGGAAAAAATAATAATTACATTGGCTAAAATGTAACGATAGGTATCAAATAAGTTTGAAAAGTCCTGCATCAGAGAGCTATCTCGATGAGGACTGCATAAACCGTGGAACGAAAATATTTTATACATAGCATATGTAAAAGAAAGAACATAGACAAAGTCGCAAACGACTACTGGTGCTTAATGATTAATAATATAATTAGTATTAGAAGATACAGTAATACTTTTAATAGAAACGTGTGCTAAAGAGTCAAATTGTATGTATAACATTTCTAAACCGTTATGTTGTATTCAGACTGAAATGTTTTGTCTGAAACTTAAGACTTTAAATTTTACTGCAACTCTTTTCAACGCAATGTTTTGGATACACAAAATAGATGTTCAGTTAATGAAAAAAATCAATGCTACCAACTGAAAGGTATGAAGAGTATATTTCAAGTAAATGTTTACAAAATAAAACCGATTTCAAATCATTTACTCTAAAACAATGAGCCAGAAAATGTTTAGAGACCTTAAGTCTTAATCTGTCAACATCACAATCACTACAAATTTCCTATTCGATTTTCAAGAGTTCTCTGGTACTTTTTCCAAATCCAAGGTTCAGTAGTAATGAACTTAAAATAGGATCCCCTTGAAAATGTCTCCTTTGCAATAAAAAAGGATTTTTCGAAGCTGGTTTAAAAATTATCCTCCTTGTGATAAAAATAATATTCCAACTCAAACTTTAAACAAAAATGAGAACTTCCTCCTTCTTTAAATCTGTTAAAAAAGTGCAAAATCAAGTAATGAAAACAATATTTAATTCTAAATTTAGAGTATTACAGTGCAAATTCCGATACAGTAATACCGTTCGTTATCTGATTAGCGTCAAAACTCTCATAACTTATACCACACGACATAAATCTAAATTTGGCGAGAGTGCACGTTTCAGTGCTCATAAACGATGATATATAGATCGTAAAGGATCTGTCTTAATATCGCAAAAGTTTAGTGCAAATGTTTGAAATGAGAATCGCTCCAGTTAACTGACTGTTAGAATTAATACTTGCAGGATGAACGCATCCCGTGAATAGCGTCATCTGTATTCTTTATTAGGTACACCTTAGACACTATATTTTTGTATTTTGTACATTTGAGTACATACTATTTCATATACGAGAAGCTTTGTGAGGATCGGTGAATGTTTGTTACTCTTGCATCCTAAAACTACTTAACTAATTTTGATGATACTGTAATTTACAATTTAATTTATAATGTATATTAATGTATAACTGAAGAAAAAAGTTATATTTAGCTGTATATCGATATATTTCTATAAGAATACTAACGAAAAAGGACAGGAAAAGGAAAAAAAATGCCAGTGAACCTCTGGAATCAGATTTTTGGGAACAAAATCATCATGGTCATTTGAATCCTTACCATCTATTATCGGAGAGTCAAATATCCGCCTTTGGCATCAATAAGAAGTTTGGAAGTTTAAGTTATAGTGGTACTACAAAATAATTCGAAGGAGGGTTGAGATAAGGAGCGCGTCGCCGATCATAAAAATTAAGCCAAATCAAAAATCACAACATGACAAACATGTTATGCCGACCCTACTTAGGTGGGATTAGGGTAAAGAGGTGATGATGAACATAGCTTATACATCATAATAAGACATAGGATATTGTTAAAATTGACCAGAATATAAGGATAAATGTTTAGTAAGTTGGAAAAATCCTGTCATGTGAGAATTGTTTCGGCCTGCGCTGCATAAGACGATGGACTAGCAAGAAGATAATTTATGACATCGTAAAAGTTATAATTATAACTAATACTATAAATGCGAAAGTGAGTGTGTTTGTTTCGTGTCTGAACTACGCAATCGACCATTATGAAATTCTGCATTCACGCTGCCAAGAGTACAAAAAGGGCATAAGATTGCTTTCATCTAGAAATAAACTAGTATTTCCAAGGGTTAGATCAAAATATCTACATCAATCTAACTGATACTGATTGTTCCAATCTGAATAGTTAGACTTAATTTATTTTTAATCTCTGTTAAAGTAATTTGTTTATGCATTCATTGTAATCATTATGACAAGACGACAATTATCTCAATAGACTAACAAAGATCGGTAAACTAGTGACACCTTAAATAGCCTTATATCTAAAAACAACAAGTAAAATCTAAATTGATTGAAATTGAAATTTTTTTTTATTGGAATCAGAAAAACAACTTATACAATTTTAAAAATGACCGTTATCAGCTGCATTAGTGAAACTGTGTCGCAGCCAATAGCGCCCACCTCCAGAGCAACAATTGCGTTCCTCAAAAATAATAATAAAGATAAATAAAAAAGTAAATATTTTTGAAAATTTGTGTGAAGTGAGGAAAGGGTTAAATGTTAGTAGTGTTAGGTGTGTTGTGTGTGCGTGAATGTGAGTGTGCTCGTGTGTGTGCTGTTTGTTTTTAATATTCAATTTTGACAGGACAATAGAGGGAAAATATTTATTAGACACGATGAAAGTCAGTGAATACCATCCAGATGAAATATCTTCTAGGTTTTGACAACTTTTTCAGTTTCCTCATAGTTTAGTTTAAGGAGCCAATTTCTTACCCGCTTTTTACATTCTCTGTAAGTGAGGGGGAAAATATTAAGTTGTTTGTTAAGCCTATTGTACAGAACTGGACTCAGAAAATAAAATTGTTTTCTAGTTACAGCGAGAGTAGAGAAGACTTCAACGCATACTCTGTCAATTCTGCGTTTATGTTTATATGTTGTTGGATCAAAATTAAGGCCTGAGTGTTGACGTAGAATAGCATGTAGAAGAAAGGATTGTCTAACTGTGGGAATATTCCATATACTATATAATTCACTAGTTGAGAATCGCACCGATTTGTATGCCATGACTTTTAATACAGCTCTCTGAGCCCTCTCTAGTCGAAGAAATAAGCACTTCCCTGCTCCACCCCAAGCCGCTATGCAATAAGTTAAAATTGAGTGGGTAAGGGCATAATATACCGTTTTCAAAATATCGTAGTCCGCAGAGGCTCTTAAGTTCTTAAAAACAAATATTAGTTTCCTAACCCTACATATAAGTGCTCCTACATGCTTATCCCATGACAAAGTGCTATCAATCCAAACACCAAGATATTTGATGGTATGTAAACGTTCAATGATGGGACAGTTACATGACAAACTAGGTAATGAGGAGCACTTATGGGCAGTCAGAATATATGGTCCAATAGGCTGAGACGTAATTCTAGGTGCAAATGTAATAAACTTGGTTTTGTTTACGTTTAATGTTAATATATTTTCAGCCAACCATTTCATTACTACCTGTAAAGCAAATTCAGCATGGGAACGAGCTTCAGTCCAATTAGCGCCACTTATAATTATTACTGTGTCGTCAGCATAAGTTATAATTTTTGCGTTATTAATCGAGAGCTTACAAAGATTATTAATATAGATTAAAAATAAAGTAGGACCTAAAACACTACCTTGAGGGACACCATATGTTAGACTTTCTTCATTACTCATATAGTTACCAATTTTGACGATCTGGGTACGGTCACTTAGATAACTTTTAAAAATATCATTAGCCTGTCCCCTTATACCAATCTGTTCAAGTTTGCTCAACAGGGCAGGAATAGAGATAGTGTCAAATGCCTTGGATAGGTCTAGAAATATTGCGATTGTTCTGAGTCCATTACTGAGATTGTTGGCCACAACTTCAGTTAATGACAAAACTGCATCTTCAGTACATTTACCAGCACAAAAGCCATATTGATTTTCAGCTATGATTTTGTGTGCATTCAGATAATTGACGAGTCTATTATTCAAAATTTTTTCTAATAATTTAGACAAGATTGATAATACAGAAATAGGTCTATAATTATTGACATTATTTCTGTCTCCACTCTTGTAGATAGGATGTACTAGTGCTTTTTTAAAAACTATCGGGAATACACCAGACGAAATGCAGAGGTTAAATACGTGACAGATCAAAGGAATAAGAACATGTCTACACGTTTTTATTAATACTGTGGGTATGCCATCCCACCCAGCAGCACAACCTGTTTTTAGTTTAAGAATAAGAAGCTCAATCTCCTCATAAGTTGTTAAAAATATAGCCATAGAAGAAGGAAAACTTTTTGTAAGTGGGTCTATCTCTATTCTTTCGCTACGTGTGGATACCAGCTTGGATGCTAGATTTGAACCTACACTAGCAAAAAACTTATTAACAGCGTTTGTACCATACCCAGATTCAGGATTAGGTGATAATAGTTCGCTAGCTATGTTTTTAACAGTATCCAGATTAGTTATTTTTTTAACGAGATTCCAGGTAGCTTTGGGATTTCGACGATATTTTTCAAACTCGCTACGTTCGTATTCGCGTTTAATATTTTTGAGCAATCTGTTACAAAAAGATCTGTAACGTACATATGTTATCTTAATAGAAAGGTTATTGGGGTTTCTTTTTGTTTTCCGATAGAGATTGTCTCGATTACGTATGCAGCGTAAAAGACCAGGAGTGATCCAGGGTTTTATTATACGTTTTCTACTTGGGACCTTAATAAACTGAGTGTTGGCTGTCACTACATTTGAAATAGTAGTGACAAGTACCGTGGCAGCGTGATCAGCATCAATGGAGTCAATGACTACAGAGAAATCTGTATTTTCAAGGTCAGTGATACAAGCCAGAAAATTGATTCGTTGTCGGAATGGTGGCGATTTCGGAACTGGGATTTTAAGTTTAAGAAGTAAAATTACAGGAGTGTGGTCTGTTATTGCACAATCAAGAATCAAAGTTACTGCACATTTATTACTAGTGATCATGACATGATCTAGGCAGCTACCACCACGCGTGGGATACACGTGTGCTGGTAAGATTCCATGGGAGGCAATTGTATTGAGGTATAAGTCAGAACGAACATCATTGTTGTCTGAGGCGATATTTATATTTATATCACCAACAATAACGACATTCTTAAGAGATTTAAGTGAAGAAATTGTGACCTCTAAACTGTCGATGAAGTTATCAATATTCCGATAAGAAGGGGAACGATACAGTGCGATAATTGCTACATCTGAGGAAATTCTTATAACTAAACAATTTGCATCATGAAAAGCAGGCAATTCAACGGTAAAGGTTATGTCTTGTCTAATAAATGCAACAATGCCATCATTTTGATTACGCCAGTCGGTTTTAAACGATACATAACCTGGAATAATAGGAATATTATAACATTTGCTTAGCCAACACTCAGATAATATAATTATATCAAAATGTAAATTAATTCTATGTAATAATATAAGCAAGTTATTAAAATTAACAGTATTACCTATGCTTCTAATGTTCAGGTGAAAAACTTTCACGGAGTCACTATCGTCAAATGTGTATGAAGTACATTGTTCTGGAGTACATATATAGGATTTAGAAACTGTTAATTGATCAATATCATCTTGTACTGCACTGCTGTCATCCATAGTTAGAATTAGCAATTAAACAATTGATCGAAATATTTAAAGTAGTCCAATAATACAAAAAAATGAGCGATATTATGAAGGTTAAGCTACGTAGAACTCTAGTAAGTAAAAAGATAAATAACTCCTCAATTTCCCCAAAATTAATCTGATATTGATGACAGGATGTGGGTGAATAAAAAATAATAAGTGCGTGTATTTGTGAGTGTGTATGATGTGTTAAATGTCGAGTGTACATACATAATAATATCCTAAAATAACATAATTTCACTATAGGTATCTTTAAAATAAAATTACACATATTAATCCTTTTTGGTTCACTAAGAAATATATAAATAACACTAAAGGAGAGAGAAGTGCTACTAAGTAGTCATTTCCTCTCCCTGATTTTTTTGAAGTCTAATTCATCTTTAATATGATATAGTGAAGTTCCCTCTTTTTCTCGTAAATATATTTTTCCATTTGATACCCAGCAGTAGTCATATCCGTTAGTTTTGGCAAAATCCCTCGCTAGGTAAAATAATCTTTTCATTTTAGAAGATAAATTTTCGGATATAAAAACAGGTTTCATTGGTCCCTTGATGTGTAGATTTTCCGTCGTTAAACGCTTATTCTCCTTAATATATTTCTTATAACTGCGTATAATTTTTTCTTTTAACAAGTTTGTGGTGAAATCTACTATGATAGTCTTATTATTTAAATCTTTACCACCGATACGGAAAATGTCTTTCACCTCAGAGTGTTGAATAGGAACGTCAATAGTGGCAGCTGTTTTTATGACGGTATCCAGTAAACATTTTTTAGTTTCCGTCTTGTTAGTAGGGATATTTCTTATTTCCAGACAAGTCGATCTCGTGTACCGTTCTAGTTTTTCTAGTCTTTCCTCCAACAAATGAAGTAATAAATCACTTTTATTGCGCTCTACCTCCAACTGATCAATCTGTGTTTTTAATGAATCATAACTTTGTGATAAAAACGTTATAGAAGACTGTATTTCATTCGTTTGATTTCTTATCACTTCAACACTTTCGTAAATTTTTTCTATTCTTTCATTCTGCTCTTCCTTAAACTCTAGTATCATACTTTTAATTTCTTCCATAAATACTGATAGCTCTTTAGCGCCGATCTCCTTTCTCGCCTCAGTGCCTTTACGTTTACCACGGGTAGTAACATTGGCGTGTTCGGCATCGGGTATAGTGGATTTTATCATGTCTTTTATGTTCAACTCCATTGAAGTATGTTGTGAGAGGGTAGGTGCTGAGGTAGAGGGTGGCGACCGGTTAATCGGCATACCTAGGTACGTACCAGGTACCAGGAGTAGTATATTAACGAAGAGGTTTTTTCTTTATAAAAATAACAGGTCAACTATTTTGGACGCTTATCGGTAATTTAGTACAAAACTGCTTTCCGTCCACTACAACAAGATCCACATAAGATATATTCGTTGACAGAATGTCATTTCTTTTATGCAGATTGCGTAAGTAACAAGTGCGTAGTAACAGCAAATGTTTCGATCGTGCAAATTATAATGTCTTTTTTATTTCTCTATGACGGCAAGAGTGAATGAGATAACGATACACTCACTGGGTTTATGGGCGTAGTTGCAAATTCGCCGAGCTTCGGTTAATCTCCTCGAACTCATGCACTCCTAATTTATTGGTTAATTTTATGCAGTTTGTATATTATTTAAAATAATGATTAAAAACTTTCTCGGAACTAAACTTAACACGTCTGACCAGTACAGTGGAGTTTTTAATCAAAAATGTTTATAATCAAAAAATAGGAAATCCAGTTAAACAGGAATTATCCAAAATTAAAGGAGAATTTTAACGAAACCGTATGTAATCGAATTTGTAAAATACACCCATTAATAGCAGAAGCATTACGATAAGAGAAGTAATAGCTGACATTAATTTGTTCTCTCATTTCATATTCGTTCCAGGTTTAACTTTTCAAAGTGACAAACTTTACAAATACTAAGGAACGCTTTCTGTTACAGTTTGAATTCCCTAAAGTGTCACTAAACCTAAAACATCTCAGAAAGTTGGTGTAATTTCTTTGTTTTTTTTTAAGGCAATAAAATTTGAATACTTAAGTAAAAGAATATAAAAAATAGCAAATTAACAAATGGCAGGACAATAATATTGGCCACAGCACAACACCTGTACAGAAATGCTGGTTGGTATGAAAGATGTTGAGAAAAAAAAATAGGCGAAAAACAATTGCAGAATGTGTGTAAGTAAGTGCATCACTTCAAAACGTCTGAACCTATTTGGCTAATTTTTTTCTTGTTGTTTGAACGAAAATGTTTGAAAAATCGAACGAAAATTTGAATAATTTGAGTCAAAAAATCTCGATATAAAAAAGTAAGTGAGTAAGAGTAAGGAGATCTTCACAAATATTAATAGAATTGGCAGATTGACGTAGGGAAGATGTCGTCATATTTTATTCGCAATACAACTCTGTGAACCCGAGACGAATAGCTGGTTAGTTATATATAATAAACATATAAATAAATTGAATATATTTTATAACCAGTTATCATAGCGGTTTTTCACGCGTAGGTAAATCATTATTTTCGCGACTCCTTATTTGATGTTATTAAATGATATTTTATGATTTCTAAAAGTTTTACTGGTCCTCTTTATAGTCCAACCGTTCTAAAATGACGTATACTGTTCCTGTACAAAGTTTCATTAAGATCGGTTGGGAATTAACGTCGCGTGTTTACCATCTTGGACTATATCGCCATTTAACATCAGAAGGGAGATGTGGACAAACACCAAAACCTATAAATATATTAAAAGATACAATACAGACCAGTCGTGTTATATGGTGGATCCGAGTGCTGGGATACGAAAGAGACGGATGAGAAAAGATTACACGTGGCAGAAATGCGAATGTTAAGATGGATGTGTGGTGAAACAAGAATGGATAAGATTAAGAATGAGTATATCAGAGGAAGTTTGAAAATAGCACCAGTGACAGAGAAGTTGAGGAGTAATAGGTTAGGATGGTACGGGCATCGGCGGCACTCGGCCGATTGCTCCCCAACATAGGGGGGCCGGGTGCCGGGTGCCGTCGACTCTTTATGGGAGTCGTGCGGGCGATGGCCGCCTACGGGGCACCAGTCTGGGCTGATGCCCTCGGTGCCGCCAATGTGCGCGTGCTGCGTAGTGCGCAGCGCACGGTGGCACTGAGGGCAATCCGGGCGTACCGAACGGTGTCCTCAGCGGCGGCCTTCACGCTCGCCGGCTCCCTGCCTTGGGAGCTGGAGGCGGGAGTTCTCGCCGCCGTGTATGAATTCACGGCGGCGAGGAAGCGTAGTGGGGAGCCTCCGGCTCCCAAGGAGATCGAGGCAAAACGGAGGGCGATGAGGGAGGAGGCGACGGGAAGGTGGATGCAGGACCTGGCGGACGCGCGTTTCGGGACGTTCACCGTCCACGCCGTCCGCCCGGTCCTGCGGGAGTGGTTGGGGAGGAGTTGGGGCTCCCTGACGTTCCGACTGGTGCAGGTACTCACCGGCCATGGCTGTTTTGGGTGGTACCTGCACCAGATCGCTCGCAGGGAGCCGACCGCCGCCTGTCATGAGTGCGGCGCTGACCTAGACACCGCGCAGCACACTCTGTCTGAGTGTGCTGCGTGGGAGGGAGAGCGCCGCACTCTGACGGCGGTGGTGGGAGCAGATTTGTCGCTGCCGAGCGTGGTTCTGTCCATGCTCGGCAGCGAACAGGCGTGGCGAGCTGTGGCCTCCTTTTGCGAGGAGGTCATCTCGCCAAAGGAGGACAGGCGGGAGGAGGCGGCGCTTTGCCCAACTCCTCCCGCCACCGTAGCTGGACCTGAGGGGATGTAGTCGGGGGACTCATCCTCTCATTGCACAGGTCCGGCGGACGAGGGGAGGCAGCTGGTGTGTACCCAGTCTGCCTCTCTATAGGTAGGAGCCCGGCGGCCACCTTCCGCCGGGCGGACCGTTGGGGCGGCTATTCAAGGTGATTAGCGAGCACGATCCCTTGCCGCCCCAACAACACGGTCTGTCGGTACACCGTGGGGTTTTAGTCCGTGCGAGTCGGACATAACCCACCCTCTCCCCCGGGAGGGTGGGTATCCATAATGGATTTCCCCACGTAAAAAAAAAAAAAAAAAAAAACACGATGGTACGGGCATATTACGAGACGAGATGCAAGTCATATAACAAGAAAAGTTTTGAGTTTAAAAGTGGACGGATATAGAGGTAGAGGAAGACCGAAAAAGGTGTGAATACTGAGATGACAGGGGAGAGTGGCAAAGGGAAAACATGTTGTGCCGACCCTACTTAAGTGGGACAAGGGTAAGACGATGATGATGATGGCAATAAGTCAGAAGTCCATTTCTTTTTTTTACCATATCTAAAAATACAATGAACAATTTTTCTATCCAATCATCTGAACAAGGATATAAACTTCTAGTAAGAATAATTTCTAAAAGTGAATCGTGTTTGAGCTAAATGCAGATAACTAACTATACAGACAAAAAATAACATTAAATTCGTGATAAGCGGCTTTTAAAATACGTGACTATCACAAAACTTGGAAAAAATATACGGACCAAACTAAAGATTAATTAATATAGATAAGAGATAAATTTGGAAATGATATCGAGAAAACTTTTAATAGTCTGAATAGCCTGTTTAACTTTGCTTAAACTAAACTTTGCTCTTCAAATCATACCTTGGACTGAATGCAACAATGTAGAATGTAGAATAACTTGATATTTATGGTCAAGTTTATTCTTCTCTGGCATTTTGCCCAGCACTTTTAATGCAAAATTTACACAAAAATGTAACTTAGTGCTGATCTAAAGATACTCTTCAGTTTCTCAGGACTATTAAAAAATCCAATGGTTTATCCATTCAACCCAAATATATTTACTGTTAGACCCAGATTTCCTCTAAAGATTTTTTTTTGAACTGACCTACACTGTTAGCGTCGTAAGACCTCTACAGTTCCACCGGACTACTAAGGGGAGCGCTTAAGGCACTCACGCGATTTGTTTAGGCGATCAGCGCAAGGGCACTCGGTACGCCTCGGTTTATACTGTCGCCGGGTATCCTCTAAAATTATCATACAACCGTTTCATAATTGCTGGCATCCATCAATGCCGCAACCTTCACCAGCTCATAGTATGTTTGTCGGTTCGACCGACGTAAGTTTAAATCATCCAATTATTAGCTGGAGCCTTTGATGAAGAAAAGCTTGGCGATTAAACCCTAGGATGATGGTTAGGTTTTTTATCGTCTACTTAACTATCACACTCTAATAAAAATCTGGCAGTTTAAATCCCAGTCCTTGTTTAAGTTTAGCATGTGTACCATCTCAGGTCATATCATCATTTTTCTTTCCCCTTTAATTTGTCTATATATCATATAACTATGTACGATGAAACCGATACTTAAGGAGTAAATCTGCTTATAAACGCATTTTCGGGTCGATCCTAAACTCATATCAAGTCTCTAATAAAACTATATATTACAGGTGAAACTGGCTTAGGTATTTGAAATGTTATTCAAACTCTATACACTGTTTCTAAATTGATGTCACTCTTATTTATTTCAGTGGAATCCTTTTCACCTTACACTCGCAAATAGGTCATGTTTGTCGCACGTCGTACGTGACAACGTCTAGATCTTGTTTCATATTTCGTTGGTGTATTTTCATAGTCCCGTACGTACGTACGTAAACAATATAATTTTATATCTATCTATATCATTCGATCTGTATATACGTCTATATATGTATCTTATTTCCAAATATTGTGATACATAGCTATTCTATCATAGATGAATCATAGATTTGTAAATATTCGTCAGTCTGTCTGTTTGTTTTGAGTATTACATCTAAAATTTTGTAAACGAGACCTCATTGTCTTTTGATAGGCTTAAAAATTATGAATTATTATTTTAGAAGTGATATATATACAGTGCTAAAATACAACATTTTTTATTATTTTTAACCAATTTTCCTGACATTTTGTATATAATACTACATTCCAGAAAAAAAGATAGTGTGCACTTATGTACACGCGTTAGAAATTATACTTCTTTGGCGTAACAAGATAAAAATATTTTCAAAATTTTTATCCTTCGCCTTATTCTACGTTTGTAGAAAAAACGACATTAACAATAGAAAAACGGTATTTAATTCATACATTTTTTTTTTAAATAAAATGTAGACTATAGATAACTTCGGGGTGTCGGTTTTTCGTGACGGTGTGCGCGCGCATTGTAAAAATTACTCTCATCATTTTTCCCTAACGCGCCAAAAGAAGTATAACTTCAATTAATAGCAGATAATATACTTCACGTAGTTATTTCTAAGTGAGTAATTTGAATTGTTTATGATCGACGATTATTATATACTAGCAGCTGCCCTCGACTTCTTCTTTGTTTGTATCTTACAAATTATGTAGTATCTTGGTTAATTCTGACATGGCTGAATTCTATCAAGTTATTTGATACATCGGTATATTTTATATTTTATTTGGCAATTTGGTCAATATCTTTGCAAATTGTAGCCTATGTTTCATTAATAAGCAATGATGCTGTAAAGTTTTAATAATATTCGTATAGTAGTTTTTGCGTGAAAGACTAACTAAAAAATTCATTCATCTTAGCAAACTTTCTCGTTTGTAACATTAACAAGATTGTCCTCTATACCATCTGATGCTAAGTGACTCTTTGCGAAGCTATTAATAGACTAAGAAATTGAGATTAGTAAGTAACAAGTCATGCATAGATTAACTTCTAGTCGTTTCTCCACCGCAATCATACAATGTAACCTGTCATAGAGATTGAATTAACAGCTTTTGAAAGCTTGTTTTTCTTTAAATAATTCATCCAAAGAATGTCTGAAATTTGTAATGATTCTAATTATACATTATTGTAACCTTAATCCAAGATTTGGGGGGATTATAAGAATTGTATCTAGAGAAAATGAATTAGGCCCAGTCTAGGAATTACTAGCTATCGACGATCCTCAGTGTCGTAAGCACGTTGAAATTTGAATAATAATAGATATAATTTTAAGTTGTAAGTTTAATAACAAACTTTTGGTAAAAGTTTATTAAAATTATTTTTTGGTCCTAACTTAATTCGTTCCGAATAGAAATTATGTCACACAGTAATGGTATTCCTGAAAACGGTCCTATTTTTAATTAAGTTGTCATTACTATTGTTGATTTTATATCAATATAAGTAGTGATATCCATAAGTCTAAGACTAATAGAATACTATGTGATGTATGTAGATTTTCAGACATTGCATATATTAATACAAATTTTATTAGTAAGTGACTGGTGCTAAAGAAAAAGTGGTAAGAATCTTTAAAGCTTCACATTTTTTAAGCATTTGCTCTACTGTTATCCATATTTAGTGGGACAAGAAGGTAATCTAGATTACTCAACCTTTGGAATACGTCGTGGGTTGTATGAGGATTAGATCCTTACATTCTCTCAGTTTATTTGGTGATTTCATAATATAGGAAGAAAATTATATCAAAGACTACTGTATCGATTTCCAACAATATTTCTATATCCTCAGATCACTTGAGAACGTTGAGAGGCATCAAAGACCGGCGAGCAATTCGCACCGCTCAAGATATTTGTTTAAAGGTCCTCTTGTAAGCGTATCGCTTGGACGCGTTTGAACCAAAGTTCGTTCCTTTACTATCTTGCCTTTTATGCTTATATCTACAAACTGAAATAATGGATAAATATGGTTTTTAATTACCATTGCGGGAATACATAGTGAATAGTTAGATTATATATTCTTTTACTACTTCTATACATAACTGATTAGCTGACCGTAACGCTTAAAATGATTCGCTTGCGTGCTAACTTCGAAGGTAAACACATCGACCATAACATGCTCCGCGAATAGGTGAAGCACATGTAATTGATTGTGGTCGATGCAAGTGTCATCTGTCGGGAATATTAATTTTACATTTTTTGTTCTTTATAAATTCACTTGTAATTTCTCGTGGTTTCCCAAGCATTTTATTCGCAGTATATATACAGACAAGTCTAGTAATTCGACGGCCTTTTCTTTATAGTTTCAGTTACTAGGTTTTCACTATTCTATTATTTTTATTACTAGTTTCAGATTTAACTTTCTGAGATACACATCAAAGAAATCAAATCAAATATTTTCCGTTGCAAATAGATATAATTGTAAATAGATATGACAGCTGCCAATCAGTTCCAGAGGAAGTGGCGAAGAAATATTAAATATATGCAATATAAAAGCAGTACTCATTCTATGCAATACAATAACTGAAGTTAGCATAAAATTTGTAGAAGCCTGGATTCTATAACTCGCTGTGAAACTAAATACACAACGGTTTATCCAACGAAGCTAAGCAAAACAAATCGCTGTTTCATCACAAGCAAATTCTATCATGTTCTGAGCCACAATATTATCGACATAAGTACAGCCATTACTCAGAAGTACACTCACAGAAACAAAACTATCGATAAGTGTTACTAAAGGGTCCACGTAACTAAGATACTCCACTCAGAACACTCGATAACTCAGCGAACCGTAAACAAAGGCGCCCTAAAGTTGGGAAAGTCAGCCGAGTGTGATTGCGCCGAAAGAAACTTCGTTTCCCCCCTTCTCCGCGTCTTTCCCCCGACTTGGAATGAGATGGTTACCGTCAGGTAGTTTGGTATTTATTAAACGGACACTGTTTCACATTGTTTGTTCGCGGGGGTGACCTCTATAGAGATCACATTCTGCTTATACTTTGAATCGATATCATAATGGTATACTCGTATAACTTATTTATTATTAATTGACGAAAGACTCATTTGTGTAATTAGTAATCTAGATTTATATGTAATTAAAATACCGATCCATTGATCTCCATTACATCAGAGCTACTAAACGTATCGGTATAGAACTATGAGCATTCAATGCAGAATTTTTCGTAGATGGTATCAGGCTGCTTATTTTTTGGATTCGATTGACCACTTAATATTTTAAGGCTTAACAAAGCGGTGGGAAACAACTAGTTTATTTATATATAGTATATATACGGCCACGTTACATTCCAACTGAGGAGACCGTAAGGATAGAACGCCTGTGAAAAGAGGACACATATCTTGCGAGATATTTTCGTTTCCTTCAGTTCCATTTAGCATTTGTATAGGCCCCCTAATACTTTTCGCGTTCTTCAGAGTGAGTGTTAGTTTTATAATATCGTGGTGGCAGGATTTAACAATTACATAGACTTGGATAGTGAAAAAAAAAGTTGTAGTGGTCGAGTGGTTTGACCAGTGGAAGTGTAAACTCGATGACCGCAGATTCGAACCTCCGTATGTGACGCCAATGTTTTCTTTGGAGTTCGCACACATTTACTAATTTAAATTAGTAATACTGTCGACTGACGGCGAAAGTAAGCATTGTGAGAAAACCTGAACCTTAGAAATGTTCCTGTAGTACCACCGTATCTGGGGAATTATAGAACTGTAGGTTTCTCGAAGATTGAAATGGCCAATACGTCGTGGGCTGGCTTGGTGATTATGCCCATACCTTCTTTCGGGAAGAAGTTTATGATTCTGTAATGGGTCTCTTACAAGTTGTTATGATGGACCGTGGCCATTATATATTAGTTGTGACACCCGTCATAGTGGCACACTTAGGATTATCGCGGTCCGAGACCAGCTGAGATATATCCAGTACCCATTTGAGTGATATGCTATCTATACCAGACTTGATCGCTACCAACATATATATTACACATGAAGACAAACTCTTGACAATGGTTATCTTTCAATTTCTTGTGTTAGATCTGTCAGTGTACATACAGATTGAAGAAGAGTATGACAGCAACGACTGTCTTTAGATTATAGGTATCGCTGTAGTCCTCACTTTTGGATTACACTGTTCTTACTCGATGGTAGTTGTAACTTTGAAGCGCTAAAATAATTAAAAGAAACATAAGTGAACCTTGTTACTGATACATTCTTTGACCGTTTGAATTGATAATAGTTAAATGAAGTTAGCTTATTTACACAAATAAATTATTTACACAAATAATTAATTCAAGTGCCCACTTGTAATAACAAAATAACAACTTTTTTTCTAAACCTATATAAAAATATATACTTCACATACAAACTTCAGAACCAATTTTTAAAATTCTTGCCGGTCTACCTGTTTGTTCTGGTTAATCTCTGAAACAGAGAAACCTATTTGGACGGGATTTTCACTTGCAGATAGCTGATGTTATAAGAACTAGCATAGACTACTTTTATTATAGAAAAAAAAAGTTCCCCACAAATATAAAGAAGCAATGTCCAGTAGTACCACGGGCGCACCTTTCAACTGAACAATATTAAATTCCATGCGGGTGAAGTCGCGGGTAACAGCTAGTGGGCTTACATTTTCATGTCGTATTTTTTATTGGTTAATCATAAACATGCGTTATACGAGATTGTATCTTACAAAATTGTCGGCAGTTTACGGTAAGTGAATTAGAAATAATAACATTAACTAGGAATTTTATGGTATCACAAAAACTCTCTGGGTAAATCTAATACGACGGCTATTATTTTTTTTTAATGGGAATCAACACCGTATAATAAAGCAGTAAGTATGTGAGGGTGAATGTGCATATTATATGACAATATACAGTACACATTAAGTAGTGACCGAATTTTGTTGAAACCAAATAGTAATTTAGCTCATACATCAGAATATAGTTTCTTGTAACTTGGAAGAAATCCTGCCATCAAAGAGCTATCTCGTCGTCTACATAAATCGTTACAATTATATGAAGATATGTTATCATTTATAAATGCAGACGAAATTGCGGGCGGTAGTTACTCTTCAATAATGAGGATCGGTTGTTGGCACATTACAGAATATTACGCATCAGCTTAAAACGGATAGAAATTATTAATAAATTATTAATACCTTTAGTTTCCAGCTACCGATACATTGTTAAATTGGCTGTCGCAAAAATAAACCGTTAAAATAATGGTAGGGAAACACTCTCGGATAAATCGATATCGATAAAATAAAACGTTAAATTCGACGGTGCGCTGGAAGTAGTCGTAGTCGGTGGTATCGATAAAACTTCGACTTGCTTGAATATCAAACGCTGAGAAAGCGTCAAATAAATTTCAATCGACGCGAATAAAAACGGAGCAATACGATACGCCAGCGGTTAGGTTGGGGATGTACTGAACCGATGAGTATTTTATTTCACAGTTATACTAGGCGATGTGATGCAACGATCGTGTTGTTATTTATATCCTTCATAGATTTCACGTGTCAGGTTTGACCACTCGCCTAATGTTAAATGGCGATGTTGCCGAGCTGGTAAACACCCTAAAGCTAAAGGACGACTGGCTCTCAAGTACAACTGCCGCAAAACTCCTCCAGAAAAAGAATTACCACCATGCTACAGTTTCGTCCGGATGTTTTCCTTCACCAATAGCGTCGGCTCATTCGTAAGGATTGACGCGGTGTCCAAATAAGGTAAGTATTGAGCCACCTTCGCTTCAAAACACCTGTCATAGTGGCAAGGTTAGACGAGTCACGGCAAGCTGTACATATTCACTTCGACTTGCTTTTGCTTTGTCACGTTTCGGTATTATCCATGGTATATCCAGCTGCTAAGGAGCTTGCAGGTCGGATAACAGCGGCGGCTGCTGATAGATTGTGTATATCTCGACGGTCACCACTATTTTAACACGTTTTTATTAGTTTCACTTATATGTTTGTTTGTATGTATGTTTGTAACTGACTCTTTAGTCTCGATTTTGCCCTACTTTGAGCCATCAGATTTGAAAGAAACTTGGCACTCATGTCAAGCAAAGCGAACTAAACAGCGAAAAATAATTCGTAATATAGGTATAATATTACTGATGAGAAAATAATTATTAGTAACGCTTATATTATATACTTAAGCTAAGAGTTATTTTTTAATTTTAGTTTGATTATCTCTAAAAGTGTCTTTTTTTAGATTTTATTTTAACCATAATTTAAATTACTTATATAAGTTTGTATATATGTCAAACTCGGTGTGTAGTTTTGAAATGGCATAAAACGGCAAATACATCTATATACAAATAGATGAAGATAAACAGTTTTGTACCTTTTCCTCCCCTGCTTGTCGACCGATTTTCTTATTTTTTGAATGAATTATAGAAATATACCGTTTTTGTTTTCTATACTGTTGACGAGTTCATCATACTTGACGTTCCTTATGTATACAATAGTCGATACAGTTTTTACAATTTACAAAGAAATAAAAACATACACATGCAGATAATAATATTTACATAACCCGTCAAGGTAAAACATTTTAGTTCTTATTACTGGAAGAATACTAGTATTTTTAATTATACCTGACAATAAAGCATCACTGCAAGAAATATACTAAAATATTCTGCATCTAATGAAAAGGTTCATAATACGGGAATAGATTTCGATGACTGTTATTAATTATCTCATATTGTACATTATTTACGTTAGCTAATTTTATGTTAACAAAGAAATGGGGCACTTGTTCCCGAGTAACCTGATCACGACAAATACGATACATAGTAGGAGACTCATTTAAGTGGCTCACGTATCGAGAACCGTCAGGTTTATTCAAGCGAGTTTAGTTACAGTATTTGTTGACCGACAACGGTATTTGACAACGGTCGACTTTCTTAGAATACTGATCTTACCGATTTTATATTCTTCTGGATTACTTTTTGCATTTATTGACTACCCGCGTGTTCGTTTGCGTTATTTAATATCTTAGCTAAACTAATATATATTACGTCTATAGGGAAAAATATAAGCAAACATAAATAAATCATACCGCTTGCCCCACTTATCGAAGACAAGAAAACACACGTCGCTGAACGCGTACTGCTTATAAAAATAATGGTTTCTTAAAACGTTAATAATTTTAAAATAATTGAAGCTATCGTGATAACTGTTTGATTTAAAGATATCGTACAAATCTCTAAGAAGTAAAAATTAAAAAATTACTCGAAATCTATATAGTATTGTTGAGTGTTGAGCGCGAACTGTTAGGCCATAAATTTATTTATATATGACCTATATAAATTATGTATTGTTTACTAGAGGGCTCCGAAGACAGACATTATTTTGCCGGTAATCTAGATAAGTCATGAAAATAAAACAAATGAAATGAGAAAACGTTGTCAACGGTATAGTAAAGGCATAGCGTACCCATTATCCTAAGAAAAGATCTGTTCCCGAGGGACAATTTAAATATACAATAACGCATGCGAAGCCACAAGCAAAAGGTAATACATAATTATTTAAATTGTCAAAATCGACGTATTTAAATGAAAACTATATATAGAAATGCAAAAAAAAAATAATAGTATTCAAACATTGAAAAAGAAGATTTAAAAAAATAATAATTATCGCGTTGACAATGCACAGTTGCCCAGCAAGATCGCAAATACAAAGGCGCATGATTAATAACCATTATCACCGTAAATCATTATGTGGAATCGCTTTTCGGCTCCAACCAACGTATTTCGTGACATACACTTTGAATAATTTATAGGCACGCTTTAATGTAGGAAATGTCATTGATTGCTGTCGTCATTGTGGTCACTGTAGACCTCGAAAATAGGGGTTTAAAAAAAAGAGTGTGTGTGTGTACTTATGTACACACGTTGGAAGTTATACTTCTTTGGTATAACAAAATAAAAATCTTTTCAATAATTTTATCTATCGCCTTATTCTACATTTGTGGAAAAAACGACACTAACAATAGAAAAAAGGTATTTAATACATACATACTTTTTTTGTATAAAATGTTAACTATAGCTAACTTCAGGGTGTCGGTTTTCGTGACGGTGTGCACGCGCATCGTAAAAATTTACTCTCATCGTTTTTCCCTAACGCGCCAAAAGAAGTATAACTTCAAAAATTTAAATTTTTTACATTAATTAGATATGCGCTCGTTGTGCCGCATGTTTCATTCCGACGGTAGATTTCCCTCGCGGTCGGCGCCTACTCGTTGCCTATTTGCTTACGTACAAACATACCTAACCGTTGGTTTTCTATTCATTTAATGAACTTTTACTTTTATTAAATGGCTTTTATGAAATTTTCCTTATATTTATTTATTTTTTATTTAAAATGCAACAGGCTGTGACTTTGTCTTCCTTAAATTACAGTATCAAAGTTATCAGTACAACCTAGCACCATCTAGATATCTCGCAGCATGATGTTGTATGACGATATAGTGTTAACTTAGAGGGAGACTGGTTCACAAGTTTATCTATAGGAACACACCTATAGGTGTTTGGCGATAAAATTTCAACTCGAGGGTGGTAGCTAACCACGCGGACTTAGAAAAAGACCTATGCTACAGTTTCATCACAAGGAAACTTCACGGAGAGATCCAGCACATGACATGTTTTAGTCATCCTTAACAGTACTCCAGTCTTGTCCAATAATGATCACAAATCGATTAATACTCTTGGGGCCTTAGATCGTTTCTTTTTCCATTTCCTACCAACAGTCTTCATTCTTGGGGATCTTTTCAGCAATTAACAAATGGATAAATATTATAAAGCGTCTTGTATTATTAAGTATTTAGTATTGTTCTAATAAAATGGTGTCAATCATATTACCTGATATTATTCCTAATTTACTTCATCTGTACTTAATAACCAAGTTATATTATGTGTATGCTAGGACTTTTTCTTAAGTCCTAGCTACCACTCTTCAGTTAAAAATCTGTCACCAGGCACTTATGGGTGTGTTCCGGCAGCTATACTTAAGACTCCCTCCCTTTAGGTTCAACATGTTTTACTATATTGATTCACACTGTGATTTAACATCAGGTGTGATTTGCAAATATTAAAAAAGAATGTAGGTGCTACCGATATTCAGATAATACAAGTGCGTACAGTTAGAGTATGTCAAATATCATATGTGATAGCCATCTATACCTACTGTGTGATAAAACCGGCACATCGACTCTTTCAACTTATCATGTTTCGAAATAGCCTATACAGCCGCAGACTCACAGATGGATGATATAACGACGAGAGGCAAAAAGGTGTAGTTTTTTTTATGGTCACATCTTTATCAACGCATATAATGCAGTCACTGCGTCGTAATTTGATTAAAAAAGGGTATGTATGTTTATGACCACACAAATGAAGCGAAAACTTCTTTATAAAAAGTACAAAAGCCAAAGTCACGCGGTGTTGCCCCTTCCAAGTTCTGACCGCGCCCGGCATTGCTTAATTTCGGCGATCAGACGAGAACCGGTGTCTTCAACACTCTACCTGACACAATGTTTATCCCTACCACTTTTCATCAAGCAAAAACTTTGCGGATCAGAATTTCAAAGACCTCGCATAAGAACGTTCCCGCTATTACTCTCATTTAATCTCGTTATGAGTTCTTTAAAACGATAAATTACAGAATCAATCTAACTCTTTATACTAGATTAGATTTTGCTACCGGCTGCGCTTGTATTTATGTAGATTTTAAAAATAAAATACAACGTATTTCTATATTTAAAATTGGTCCAGTATTTTTTATTTTTTTTGAGTTTATCCATTACAATAAAAATGTTACAATTTTGGTGTTCCCGCATAGATGCTGCCATGTTGGAAAAATCTATAAATATAAATAACAGATTTTTCTTACATAATTCAAATTAAGTTTACTTTAAAAAGTTACAAATCAAGATTTAAATTATCTAAAAACTCATGCAAAGCCGTTAAGGCTCTGAGAGAGAATGTTTCGTATACAACCCTGTATAATATTTTACGCAGAATTTTGAAACAACAACGAACAAAATTAATAAAACACATTAAAATATGCCACGTAAATCATTCGCCGGTAAAAGCGTTCCTAATTAGGGGATTAAATGAAATTTATTGCAAAAACTAAACATATCCTTATTAGGGGTTTTCTCGAAATCTTGTTCTCGGTTTTACAAGCCTTTTACTAAGAATTTTATTAAAGACTAGCTGTTCTCAGGCTTACAGAGATTTTACTAAGAATTTAAGTAAAGACTAGCTGTTCTCAGCTTTACAAGGTTTTTCTAAGACTTTTATTAAAGACTAAGTGGCTTCAGTTTTACAAGCCTTTTACTAAAAAATTTATTAAAGGGTAGCTGTTCTCAGTTTTACAGGACTTTTACTAAGAATTTTATTAAAGACTAGCTGATCACAGCTTTACAAGGTTTTTCTAAGAGTTTTATTAAATACTAGCTATTCACAGTTTTACAAGGCTTTTACTAAGAATTTTATTAAAGACTAACTGTTCTCAGTTTTATAAGACTTTTTTTAAGAATTAATTATTAAGAACTAGCTGTTACCCGCGACAAAGGCGACTGAGGCGCGTGTGATTAGAGAAAGAAGCATTATCTTCAGCTAAAATGAAGTGAACTAGTGAACTTGACAACCGATTCAAACATTGACATTAACAATAACGTTAACCGGCCAACATGGAGCAGTAATAGTTAACGTTAAATCGTGACGTCATTTTAACCATTGTCATTTGGTGCAACCTATTTTTTGCCTAACAATAACTTTAACCAAATTTTTAACTTTAACATTAACTGGTGCAACTCAGCCTAAGACATATACCCGCAAGATACAACGTCTGAAAATCAACAAATCAAAAGCGATCTTTTGACATTTCTACGAACTGTACTAAGCTGAGCCGACACTAAGAATATTTACAAGTTAAGATTTATTTTTGCGTCATCCAATTTTGATGAATTAAAGCTTGTTTCTTGTTCAAAGCAAAGCTTTAGTAATTTGTGTAAACCCCATCAAAATTTGTCAGTTAATTTTGAATAATACCGATTTCAAACAGACAGACACGCGAACAAGTATTTTTACAATAATTTTTGTATTACGTGCAATCAATTTGTGGTAAATATTTACAATGTACAGATATGATAGTTTTCGGCTTCGCTCGCGTTAGTGTAGATATGAACGGTACCCTATGTCCTTTTCTGTTCCTCTGAAAATGTGTATGCAAAATTTCACGATGAAGCTCAACTGAGTGGTTAAAATGTGAAATCGGGACAAACAAACACACTTTCGTATTTAAAATATTAGATAGGACAACTTGGGACTTAATTATACATAAAAATATTATAATTTCCACTGAGTTTTCTCAGATATGTTGCAATTACTTAGTAAGCTTGAATACAGTTTTATATATAAATAAATTGACAACAACATGTCTACTAAAAAACCAACAAAGAAATGGTCAAATGTTCCAGGTAATAAGATATTTTGATGAAGTTAAAAAAAGGATAGATATATACTAATTTACGCGCATTAGAACGAGACATTTTAATTAATGCTCCTAGTATTAACATAAGGCTTTATTATATCGATTTCAATTCCATACCTTTTTTCTATTACAAAGAGTATTATTACTAGCAAGTCAATTTTTGACAGCTCATCTAGTTTGTTACGAAAAAGTTTTTATTTTTTTATTCATAAACTTAGGTTGTTCGGCCCTATATTATATAATATGTGTGACATTTTGCGTAACACTGTTTTGCCTATTGTACACGAGTGAATTGGGTTAGAAACAATAACATAGAACATGAATTTTGAGATATCACACAAAACTCTTTGAATAGTTTTATAACTAGGGCGCCGCCATTTTGTTTAGAGTAATGAAATCACTCGAAGTAGCTGAATCTGTGATTTATTTTACACATTTAGATAATGGACTTCAATAAAAAGGATCGGTTACCACAGTGCAAAAAAAAAAAAAAATCAAGTAAACTCCGACTTTAATATCTAAACTACTATTATAAAGAGAAAAGATTTAATAATTTTGTTTAAAAGGGATAAACTAGAAAAGAACTTAACCGATTCTTTTACATCTATAAAAAAACTACATTATCAGCGAGTAATTATATTATCTTCATTAGATTAATGCGAGCAAACCCGTGAGCAATTATTAATATTTTAATACATTACTGGAATAGATTACGATTTGGTATACTTCGAGCCAAATTCTTTGACCGCTTTGAATATAGACGCTAAGAACACAAATGTATATATAAATACGTATTAATAAAATATATGTATATAACATCGAGACAACTTAAAGATAAGTAAAGGCCACTTTTAGATTCCTATAATAACATTTTAACTCTTGTTTTGTATTAAACTCTAGACGATATTATTTGTAAGCCCGAACTTACGCTTATATTCAGAGCGGACACAAAGATTAACAAGGAACGATATATTGACATATTAAATGTTTGCAATACGTTGTCCAATAAAATTTATCATATTTATTATGGTTAAAATTCGAACTTGTACAATTTATTAATGAAGGAACAAATAAAGTACTCTAACCAATGAACGCTATCTAAATGACGGATACTCTCAACCGCGCCACGTGTATAGAAATGTTACGTATAGAGAAGATAGTGAAGCAGTTTGCATAATATATCTCTAGCCAAAATATTATAGTATATATGGCGCCAGTATGACGACTTTTCTGATAAGAGGAGGATATACCGCGCGTCGACTGAAAACCAACTTAGTAAATAAGTGTGTTTAGACATACCAGGAAAATGTTACATAAAAGAGAAAACGCGCTGTAACCAATAAACTTTATAGCTCAAGATTACTTTAATCGCACATCGAATATCTATATGTACACATGTAGACATGATACATTACGATAGATACTCCAGATTTTCTTCAAAAAGTACCTTGTAGTGTCCCACGCATAGGCAGCCGCTTAATCACTACATAGTACAAAACAAAGTCACTTTCTCTCTGTCCCTATATCCGTAAGTATGCTTAAATCTTTAAAACTACGCAACGGATTTTGATGCGGGTTTTTTTAATAGATAGTGTGATTGAAGAGGAAGGTTTATATATAATAACATAAATTAAATAGTGGAGAAATACTGTTATTTTTGAGATTACTCCAAATGTAACGCGTGCGGGCCACGGGCAATAATGAATAAATCAAAACTACTGGATCGATTTTAATCATTTTTTCAGTGAATGATATAGGCTATATATTTTATACCCGTGCGAAGCCGGAGCGGGCCGCTAGTTAATCGATAAACTTTTAATTTACCACTAGCAATAACTAAAATAGGCCTACAATGCCCTTTATAGCACATGCTTTCTTTTTGTAATAGTTTATGTTTTAAATTCGATATTTTCTTTTGTGTCTCTTTGGGCTCAACTAGAAGAAGACTATTTATTTACATTTTTAATTTATTTTAATTAACCTTTTTTTTAGTTTTAATACTGTAAAAGACCTTCTTATTGTCTTATTTTGTGCATGTCGTGTTTACATTTAACAGGGTTCATGTCGATTTCTGATCATAGAACTCAGTTATGTGAACCATAAATAAATAAATATTAGTAGCCATCCACGACTTTCGATTTATGCGCACCACAAATACATAGTTTTGGATCCGATTTTTTTTTATTTCACTTCCTAGGTACTTAGTCCTTATTAAAAAAAAAAAACACGTTTATTATAAAGTTATTATAGTCTAAAAAACTGCGATTTTTATAAGTAATACGCGTTCAACAATGTGTGTTTTGTTGCTTGGAGTAGTGGACAAGCGGTGGAGTGCCCATGCGCAGGAAAGGGGAAGTAAAGGTTTAAAGTGAAATTTTGTAATCAAAGCATAATTTTGCTTTCGATTTATTTTATGTTTCTTCCTCTGTACATAAAATATATTTTTATTATAATAATTAATGCAGACGAAGTCGAAGTTATCATCTAGCTATATTATATATACATATAAATAAAATTGGAGTGTCTGTTTGTAATACCAAAATAACGACTTTTTACTGATTGGATATGAACGTATACACGATACTGATAACAAAAATACAATTTTTAAAATTTTCGTCTGTCTGTCTGTCTCTCTGTATGTTCCGGGTAATCACCAAAACGGCTGGACCGATTTTGACAGAAATTTCACTGACGGATAGTTAAAATTACAGCGGGTGACATAGGCTACTTTATTTTAGACTAGCTGTCATCCGTGGCTTCGTCTGTAGTACTATCTCCAAAACGATTGGACCTATTTTCATGGGACTTTCACTGACAGATAGCTCATCTTATAAGAAGTAATTTACATTTATGAATAAAACGCATGCGGAGCTGCGGGCAACCGCTAGTAAATAACAAGACCATACATTATCTCCATGTAACTGGAGTGATTTATGCAGCGCACGCCGAGATCGCTCTCAGATGACTAGATTGTTTCAGGCTTACTTCCTACTTATTGTTATATATTGTTCAATTCTAACGATACCTTTATAAATTATACCATATAAGTAAACCCTTGAAATAATAACAAACATTCATCCATCTTAGACTTAGATGTTTCGAATATTAAATTAAGTTTGATTAAAATTCATAAACTCCGATATCGTTTGACTGGTCCTTATTAAAATTGGTATATGTTTGTGTTTTCTTTTTTTTTATGGAGAAGAAAGATTGTTATGTCTTTTTACTATAACTCGTCAGTAAGTGACGGTTTAAAACTATTCCTACGAAGGTAATTGGAAAACTCTGTAGTTTGTAGTAACAGTTCTACAGTAACTTCCATCTAGGCCGTTAAGTGAAGTTTTGCAATCGTCTCCCGAGCACTGTAATACTGTATTAAGAATAAGTCTTTTGGTAATCATTGTTGTTCTTGGATTGTACTTTGTTCCGTATTTTTATTTTATATTTTTTCTTTTATGTTAGCACAAATCATTTTTTTTTTATTTTTCTATCAATTTTACGTGACACGGAATGCATCCATTCACTTATTTCCGTGAACGCACTTTAACCGAACAAGTGCTGGCCTGTAACACACAACGAGAGTACGTTTGAATATGGCAACGTCTTGACCGCTCTGAGTGTAACTGCATTTAAAACACTTGAATAACGGTAATATCACCACGAAACCTGTACAAAACCTAGTCCCAGTGTAGACTAGTGTACCTTAATAACGAGATCACCGAGCTAAGCCACAAACTCAGCCGAGGTACCCCGAAGAAGCGGATCTCCGTGTAACGTTGAGTGGTGGATACATGTTCTCGTAATTTCATTTCCTATACATACTGCTTTTATAATCAAGCATAGCACAGTCACTTTGTCTTGCTGCAGTAAAAAAAACTGATAAAATATATCCCGTTTCATGGAGTCCATAAACCACGTGAGTGCTACTTTACTGTGGCCGGTGTTTCTTTGTTAATGCTTCCATTGTATGATCCATCACATTACATTGCAATGTTATACAATTTTTTAATCAATAAGTTATTTTGTGAACGTATTTTTGGTATGCATATTTTGGGTCAGATTAGAAAATATATCGTATGGAATTTATAGGGCTCCATTTAGTTGTTTGCGATTGTATTTCGTAGCCAATTTGAAGTGATGCGATACTGGTTTGTTGATAGTGTACGGACGTGTACGTGTGTAGTGTACGGTAGTCACAATAGCCCGTTAAATACAAAATGTCATGACTTGAAGAAACACGAAAGATGATAACTGTGCATAATGTATTTCATCTTTGCATCAATCAATGGATTATTGTAATTTTGCTTATTTATACCATTTTTAAAACGATGATAGCTCAGTTGGTTGTGTGTTCGGACACAGCGTCGAAGGATGTAGGTTCAAATCCAAGCAACTGAGTCGGAGCTTTTGGTGAAGGAAAACATCGTGATGAAACCATAGCATGGTGGTAGGGCTTTTTCTAAGTCCGTCTGGCTAGCTACTACCCTCATATTGAAAATTTGTCGCCAAGCACCTGTTGGTATGTTCCGGCAGCTGCACTTGAGAGTCAGTCTCTCTCTAGGTTACGCGTGACTTACCATCTTAGACCACATCATCATTTAATATCAGATGAGATTGTGGTCAAAATGTTTACCTATAAAGTATAAAAAAAAACACCATGCGTGTGGTAGTCGAGCATGCCTCAAATATAATGTAACTATCTCTCAAATAATGTTATTTTTCCTTTACAATTTAATGTCTTATCTTTATTTATTCAGGATCATATTTCTTCGTAGGCCTAATGGAGGCGACAAATTTATGGTAACGTCGTTTGCTGGATCATGCAGATAGTAACCTGTGCGATCATTTACTTGAGTTTATTGTCCGAAAGGTAGTGTTTTATGGGCTGAATGACCTAGCTTTGTTCGGGGAAAGTGTAACAACTTCTTTTATGTTTTTTTAAATATATATATATATACTAGCGGCCCGCTCCCGCTTCGCACGGGTATAAAATATATAGCCTATGTCATTCACTGAAAAAAATGATTAAAATCGATCCGGTAGTTTTGATTTATTCATTACTACCCGTGGCCCGCATGCGTTAAATTTGGAGTAACCTCAAAAGTAACAGTATTTTTCCACTATTTAATTTATGTTATTATACATATAAACCTTCCTCTCCAATCACTCTATCTATTAAAAAAAACCGCATCAAAATCCGTTACGTAGTTTTAAAGATTTAAGCATACGTAGGGATATAGGGACAGAGAAAGCGACTTTGTTTTATACTATGTAGTGATATATATATATATATATATATATACGGCAGCTGCACTTGAGAGCTAGTCTTTCTAGGTTTAGCGAGTTTATCATCTTAGGCCCCATCGTCATTTGACATCAGGTGAGATTGTAATCAAACAACAAAACCTGTAAAGTATAAAAAATAACACTTTTATACGAAGGTAGTCTAAGGAAATAGTGACGTATACACACATATATATATATATATATAATAGTAATAGTAATAACTATGAAATAAAGACGAAATTTGCGTTTTCTGAAATAACAAATTTTCTTTTTATTTACAACAAAATGAAATACAAAGTTTTTGACATAATTTTCATATTCTAAACAGAGTAACTTACCTGAAATAACAAAAAACAACATTTAAAGTCTTTACTTCTATTTTGGAAAACCATTCAATGTTACATGTGTTTCCAAAACAACATAACCTTTTCAATCCTTGGCATGTCATGACACCGCCATCGACTTATCCGAGATCATAGATAATAAATCCATAAAGAAATGGAACGACACTAGTGTAGTGATACTCTTTACATCTCCCACCCTCGGAGAGAACAAATCAAATTGATTGTTCAATTAGAGACAACCCTTACTGGGGATAACTTTGTAACATGGTAGAAGTTTGACTCTGCCTTCTTATGTCCAGCATCAACTTCATAGATTGAATTTGAAATCTTTCTTAGGATTTTGTATGGTCCAATCCTTAATTCATCCATTTTCTTCCTATTTAGTCGGTTTCCGTTTTCTACATATACTCTATCACCTACTTCGAATTTATGTTCTTCTCTATGAAGATCATATATTTTTTTATTATAGTTGTGAGATTTTATTGAATTTTCAAATGCTAGTTTTCTGTCTCTTTTGAGATCTTCTATTGTGCATCTTGATTTCAATTCCTGTGGCAAAATATCCATTTTTTCTCCTTCCAACAGATATTTTGGAGTAAACTTAGTAACTGTGTGTTCTGTTTCATTATATTTTTCTACACATTTTTGTGCTATAGTTGTCCATGCTGTTTTTTTTGTCCCCTTCGTTTATTTTGCACCTTATCTTATTAACTAAAGTTTGGTTTAGCCTTTCATTAAGTCCATTTGAAAATGGTGCGTCAACAGCAGTGAAAACCAGTGTTATATTTTTATTTTTCAGGAAGTCTTTAAATTCTTTTGAATTTATGCCAGGGTATTTGTCTGTTAATACCATATCAATGTTGTTGCTTTGCATCACATTTTTTATCAACTTGATAAAATCATTGGAGTTTTGATTTTTTGACGTCAAAATATAAGCATATCGTGTGAAATGATCGACCAGGAGATGTAAGTATTTTTTTGTAGACCGTGATCCTCCAAACCCTCCAATTGTATCAATTGATATAATTTCAAATGGGCGTGTTGCTGGGCCTAAGTGTGACATCAAACCAAATTTTGGATTCCTTCTTGATTTGTTTTTTATACAAATGTCACATTCATCACAAATTTTCTCAATATTTGTGATGATATTCTTTGCTGTATAGAAAGGGGTTATTTTATTTATCATCTGGGTTCTCCCAATATGGCAGTAAGTATTGTGGACATCTCTAATTAGTGTTTTGCTAAATGCTTCTGATAATATAATTTTTTTCTTTCTTTTATTCGTTTTGTAATAAATGTTATTCTCCAGTATAAACTTTGATTTTCCATCTTGTAAGTTTAGGTTTAAGTCTTGGTCCTTTTTTATATCTTCTATATTTATTAAGTTTACAACTTTTAAAAAATCTTCAGTATTGTCATGAGGTTCTAAGACTGGATTTCTGCTTAAGCAGTCTGCTTCTTGATTTGACTGTCCCGGGTTATACTTTACCTTAAAATTGTATTGGGATAAATAATATGTCAAATCACCTAGTTCCTCATCAGTTCTAGATTTGATATTTAGATTCTCCAATGGTTTATGATCTGAGTATACTATGAACTCTTTATTCATAAGCCAGTGTTGCCAATATTTTACAGCTTCCTTAATTGCCAGACATTCTAAATATATTGCCTTCTTTTTCTTTTGAGCGTCTGTCAATTTTTTTGAAAAGTAAAATACAGGTTTATTTTCTCCGTTTTCATCTTCCTGTTTTAACACAGCTCCCACTCCTTTAATACTGGCATCAGTGTAAATTTTTATTGGTTGTTCTGGGTCAAATATTTTTAGAATTGGTTTCGAGCATAGAAATTGCTTTATTTTATCAAATGACTTCTGGCATTCTTTGGTCCATATAAATTTTACATCTTTCCGTAATAAATTGTGTAGTGGTTCAAGGATAATTGCATTGTGTGGTACAAATTTATGATAAAAGTTTACTTTCCCAAGGAACTGGCGTATATTTTTCTTTGTTTCTGGAATGGGAAAGTTCCTGACAGCTGTTAAATAATCTTTAAGAGGTCTAACTGAATTATTTTCTATTATGTGTCCCAAATACTTGGCATGATTGTTTGCAAAAGTGCATTTAGAGAATTTCTGTCTAAATCCTTCTGTTTGTATTGCCTCAAGTAGCTTTGATATATGTATTATGTGTTCCTCGAAATTTTTAGAGAACACTAAGACATCATCGATGAAATTCACTGCAAAATCTGAGAGTTTATATTTTCTTATTATATTTCTCAGTATTCTTTGGAAAATAGCCGGAGCTGTCTTTAAACCAAATGGGAGGCATGTCCACTGAAAATGGCCTTCTTGCGTGACAAATGCCGTCTTATATCTATCTTGAATTTTCAACGGAATGGCCCAAAACGCTGAATTTATATCAAAAGTGGAATAATACTCACAGTTTACAGTCTTTACCATCAAGTCCTCAATCAAGGGGAAAGGCTGTGATTGAGGTATAACAATTTTGTTCAATTCCCGGAAATCTATACACAGTCTTGATCTTTTTCCATCTTCTTTCTTATATGCGAGCGTAACCGGAGCAGCAAAAGGGCTATATGATTCCTCAATTAAGTTGTTCTTCAATAGCTTTGATATTTGATTTTCAATTTCTTTTCTGTCATCGGCTGTGCATCTGTATGGGCGCTTGCAGCAATATTTATCTACTATCAAGTCTATGTGAGCTTCATAATCTCGTACCGTGCCAACGTCGTATTTGTCCTTAGCAAAGACTGGTTTGTATTTTTTTATTAATTTATCAATTTCAGTTTGTTTATATAAATCTAGGTGGTTCACTGAAATTTCAAATTCATTGAAGTCAATATGTTCATTGAAATTTACTTCACATTTGTTTATATGGTTTATTTCTTGTTTCCGTACCCCAGGGTATTGAGAAACATCTTTTTCATTTTTGTTCCCTAGTACATCAGAACTTTCGACATTCCTTAATTGTTTAATAAAGTTTTTATTTTTGTTATCTTCTTCATTGTTGACTTTATAATTTTTTTTTTTGTGGATTACATTGTATTATATTCAACTCTTCATTTTGTGTTAATTTAAATTTTTTTATACAATCCAAACCAATGAGAAAATCATAATGAAAATTCTCATTTTCTATAACAAAAATATTCATTTCACTTTCAATGTTGTATATTTTTATTTTCAATGTTACCATACCTTTTGTTTTCTTTTCACCATTAATAGTTTTCAAGTTAGCTGTTTGTTTATTAAGTGTGTCTTCTTTTTTTTCATGTAATTTCAATAATTTTGCATTAATTAACGACACATTCGAACCAGAATCATAAATTGCAGTAACTTTTAATGTGTCATTTAATAATAACTTTACTTTTATTAATGGTGGTACTTCTAGTTTTTTGGATTCTCCTTATTTAATTCAATTTCTAATTCAGAGTTATTCACACTTTTCATAACTGATTTCTGATTTTTCACATTAAACCAGCAGGTTTCCTCAGGATGAAAGCGTTTCCCTTTTTTCTCAGTGATACAAATTTGGCATGGTTTTTTTTCTTCATTTCTTTTTGTTTTTATGTCAGCGTATGTGTAGTTTTTTTTTTCATATTTGTTCCTCCCAACAAGATGTTCTAATTTTCCTATCTCATTATAGAGATCTTCGGTTTCTTGTAACGTCTCTCGGTCAATTTTATCACTTAGATAGTTTGGCAGGCCTGCGGCTATAAGATCTATAAGAGTACCAGTATCAATCGTCTTTCTAACCTCTAATAACAATTTTTCTTTTTTCAAAGCATACTCAAGCAAAGAACCCGTTTGATATTTAAAACCAAGAGCATATCTGATCGGCGACCAACCTTTGTTTCCAAACGTTTCACAGAAATTTTTTTCCCATTTACTCCACTCTGATTCTACTGTAAATTTCATTAACATACAACTGTACCAATTCACACTTGAATATTCTAGAAATTGTTTTAATATTTCAATTTTTTTTCTGTCTTCATCAATATGAAAACGTTCACATTCTTTGTTGAAATCTTTAATCCATTGGTGAGCATTTGCATTTCTACCAGTAAATTTTTCAATCACAAAATCTTTTGAAATTTTCCCTAAATTTTGAGTTTCAGATTTTTTTTGTTTTTCTTCGAGTAATTTCTCTAATAATTTCTCCAATGTTCCATTTGAGCTTGTAGGTAAAGATTTTTGATCATTGATGTTTTCCATAATCTCTTCAAGGTAAAAATCATTAAACTGTATATTTTGTTCTCCATCTAGATATGTCTTTGATATTTCATCAGTTAAAGTTATCCATATTTTCCTTGTCTGATGTCTTTTATTCAATGTTTTTCTTATCTTGGCATAGTTAGATGTATTTGTTATTAATTGATGTAAACTTGCAGGTTGATATTCGCCCGGTATGGCAAAAGTTTGACCATCAGGTGTTCCAATTGAGGTTATGCAAATAATGTTTGATTTTCCATCTGATGCTGTTTTCACACAGAAATCAAATCTTAACTTCTCCATACTTCATGAAATATTTGCAGAAAATGTTGTTTTATAATAGTAATAGTAATAACTATGAAATAAAGACGAAATTTGCGTTTTCTGAAATAACAAATTTTCTTTTTATTTACAACAAAATGAAATACAAAGTTTTTGACATAATTTTCATATTCTAAACAGAGTAACTTACCTGAAATAACAAAAAACAACATTTAAAGTCTTTACTTCTATTTTGGAAAATCTATTCCCTTTTATTTATACAGGAAACCATTCAATGTTACATGTGTTTCCAAAACAACATAACCTTTTCAATCCTTGGCATGTCATGACACCGCCATCGACTTATCCGAGATCATAGATAATAAATCCATAAAGAAATGGAACGACACTAGTGTAGTGATACTCTTTACATATATATATATATATATATATATATATATTGCAGCTACCGGAACACATCAACAGGTGCTTAGCGACAAATTTTCAACTTGACTAGCTATCTAGATGAGCTCAGGAACAGCCCTACTTATACGCTATTGTTCCATCACGATATTTTCCTTCAAGGAATGCTCCGGCTGTTTCACCTACCTACAACGATGGACGTGGTGTCTGTATACACAGACACTTCTCCTCTGTTATTATACGTCTATCTGCATAAATTACAGATGCATTAAAACCAAGAGTGAATAAAAACGAAATCAAGTCTTAATTATAACGTACCCAACCGTCTGTAATCTTTGCGTAACTTTAATTGGGAAGACAGGCTTTGAGGTCCGCCTTTTAAGGTAATTATCTAAAATGGAGGTCACCTACTTGATTCTTAGCAAGGATAAACGGGATATTTGCAAGATATTATTACTTCGAAACTGGTTTGAAGCGATGATAGCTCAGTAGCGCCGGTTCGAATCCTTGTGAATGAGCCGGAGCTTTCCTTGAAGGAAAATGTCATGATGAAACCACAGCACTAAGGCTATTCCTAAGCTAACTTGGCTATCTACCACCCTCGAGTTGATAATCTGTTGCCAAGCACTTATCGGTGAGTTCCAGCAGCTGTAATTAAGTCTGAGTTCCTCTTTAGGTTTACTGTCTTTACTATCTAGGATTACATCGTCATGTGACATCAGGTGAGATCGTGATGAAACTCTAAAACCTAAGATATATTAAAAAAAAAAAAACAATGAAACTGTGTTGTAAAGACACATGACAAAAGTAAAACACTTGTATTACGGGGAGCAATTTTAATCAAGGAATACAACATAAAACCAATGTCACGCGGTGTTCCCAGGAGAGTAGCCATCCAAGTACTGGCCGTGTGTGACTTTGCTTAACTTCGGTGATCGGACGAGAACCGGTGTTGTCAATACTCTACCTGACACAGTGTTTACCCCCACCACTTTCCGTCGCACAAAAAGGTTGCGGATCCGAATTTCAAAGCCCTTCTATAGGGATATTCACTTCAAAATAAAACCAATTTAATATTGCCCGCTAAGGAACAAAAAGCAAATTCATTGAAAATCATTGCTTGACTATTGAAACGCTATGCGTTACGAGAATTACCTCGAATATTTTTCCTCACATCATTCTCACCTCTTATTCGACACTTATTAAATCTAGTTCCAATTAAATATTTAATAGAAAATATTGTATGTATTCGTTTGAACATATTAATCTCTGAAATTACCAGACAAGTTTGAAAAATCCGTTTCACATTTTACGGGTCAACGATGCTCGTAAATTCAATGCCTAATTTAGTGAACCTGTTCTCATTGCTTGCTTATTTGACACCCGACTGATGAAATATTCATATGAAGCCCGACGTGTATAAAAAACAATATCTACACAAATAAAACACGCATATGACAAGCAAGCAGCCAACACCACGATTCTATTCGAATCTTCGAACATATAGGCATCTCATCACTCACTCGTCGGAGTCGCCTCCATAGAGTACATTAATTGTATAATAAAGGTGTCACACAGTTTTTTTATATGCGCCTCTAGCGATATGGGTTAGACCTAATCCTCGCGTTGTATAGATCTATATATCTATGTATGTATGTACGTATAGAACGTTATTGCGTAGTTTATTTTTTTCTCAAATTTCTAAAATGAACTGTATTTATTACACAAGTAAATGTTTACTTAAAAACAAAGGAGTAAAAAATCAATACAAACAAACTATTTAAACTTTATTACAAGATATATACTTATTTAAAAAAAGTAGTGTGCACTTATGTACACGCGTTAGAAGTTTTACTTTTTGGCGTAACAGGATAAAAAAATTTCAAAATTTTTATCTTTCGCCTTATTCTACATTTGTAGAAAAACGACACTAACAATAGAAAAAAAGGTATTTAATACATACATAATTTTTTTGAATAAAATGTTGACTATAGCTAACTTCAGGGTGTCGGTTTTTCGTGACGGGGTGCAATACACTTATTACGTCTAGTCGCCAAAATGTTGTTAGTTGAAGAAAACAACAAAAATTAAATAACAGCGCCCTCTAGTTATATAATTCATAACAAATTACTTCGAAATAGATCGCTTGGTTATGAATCAATAATAATTGACATACGGTACTTTATAAAATCAAAGAAACGGTGAGTCATGAGTCATACATGAGTATTCTCTTAGTAGTTTGTGCATGAGTCGTAGTCCAGTGAAGCTGTAAAGGTCCGCCAGGCCAATAGCGTAGTCAGTTCAGAAAAAATGCTGACCCGCTTCTCTATATTCACATAATATAAAAATATGAATACATTTGACTCGTTTTATTAATAAATTCGTTAACAATTTCATTTACTTATTAAGTGTGAGATCCTACAGCGAATTCTCAAAATTTCTAAATCCGATTAAACTTAAACGGTTTCGCCTTCGCCCCATAATATAAGCCGTGATGATAAGTAGATATTCTCAACTGGTAAGACAGCAATATCGGAACGTGCCTCCGGGAATCGAAGTGGCTCACGTACCTCGTCTAATCCGTGTTTGTTTCACCGAAGCTGAAATTATAAAGTTTATATTGTACGCGAATGGAAGTTTGAGGAAACATGGCGCCCTGGAGATTCTCATTGTTTTTATTTAAGAAATATATTTAATTATACGCTTTCATACAGCTTTTCGGATAATTATAACAGTTCGTTTATTTTATATGGAATGGTAATTACAAATCTGAAATATAATTTAGGCACTGTGACTTATTTTTTAATTATATAAATTCTCTGTGTGTACAAAATTTAATTACATTCGGGAATGATTTTTTATGAAAATTATTTATTATTTTAAGATTTTCTTCAGTATTTAGATCATGTTTATACTTTGCATGATAGTACTGACGATGAAAATGATAAGAACTTTACATTAAGATCATGTAATGGCAATTGAATAACTGACCCTTCAACTCATAATTCTGTCAATATATGTTGAAGATTTCCCCCACTGTCTTTTATCTCACTCACTAATTGAATTTTTATATGGAAATCTCTATTTATATGGACTTGACTGATTTTGATGATGTTTCTTTAAACTAATAGTGTCGTCTGGGTGACTCTTCGCTATAATTCGCCTCATTAACGTCTAGATCCTTTTAAAATATTTCGACATGCATTTTTTTCCCATATAAAAACGTATATAGATTCTCCCAGTTTTTCAGTCTTCCAGAACTTCTGAACAATTTTTTATCCCAGAATTTATTATACTCAAGAGTTTCATGTGTGCCGTGGTAACGACCGTTTACCGGGTCTGCTAGTTTAATTAAAAGTTAAAGCATCTGTTGTTCTTCTTGGAGATAATATCAGAAAAGTTTAAGGATATTTTGATTACAATAATACTGTCAATGTCAACTTTTTAGAGGTGGTAGAGCTACGCTGAAACTATTACTGGTTTCAGAATGAATGGGTCGGCTCGCCCGGGGTAGTACCACCCTCTTACAGAAAGCCTACGTGAAGTAACAGTGGTTGCACTGTTGCGTTTCGTTCGGTCAGTGAGAGCGCCGGAGGTCCACATATATTAAAAGGGCGGCAACGCACTTGCGACTCCCCTGGTGTTGCTAGTGTCTATGGACGGCGGTGATCACTTACCATCAGGTGGCCCACCTATTCGTTTGCCCCCTATAATATAAAAAAAAAAACTTTTTAGAATATTTATTACGCCTATCACCTTACGTTTTGCTCTCTTTAACTTTGTATACCTTAGCGTTTTACACAAATCTCAATTAATATTATATGTTGATGAGGTATAGATTGTAAGCATGCTGGAGGAAGACTGACTCTCAAGCGCAGCTGCCAAAATATACCTCTAAAAGTGCTTAGGGACAAATTTTCAATTCGAGGATGATATTTACCAAGACGGACTTAGAAAATGCCCAACCACCGTGCTATAATTTCATAGCGATATTTTTCTCTACCAAAAGTTCGGGCTCTATACAGGCATGCAAACCTGTAGGTTTGACACACACCGACAATACCACTGAGACATATTATTACTTCAGTAATTCAAAACGCAATAATGTGCCTTATAACTGTTCTTACCTATGTATAAAATAGATGGCCTTTTCCGTCGTCAGAAATAGGTGTCTTTGCAAAATAGTCAGGAACACTGAAATTCCATATTTCATGCTGAGTCCACAGATTTCGCAATTTTTAAAACACCGATATAAAGTTTCAGCGGAAGTAGCAACAATAAATTATATTCTACGAGCGTAGTTCTGAATAATTCAATTTTAGTATATCTGTATTTTTGTTTTAATCTATATACATATATAAATAACACTGGAGTGTCTCCTTGTTTGTCTGAGTTAATCTTCGAAATAGCTGAGCCAATTTTCATAAGACTTTTACTGAGAGATCAGAAAAGAGAAAGAAGACATCTTTTTTTTTTATTTTATTCACGTGGGGAAATCTCTTATGGATATCCATCCTTCCGGGGGAGAGAATGGGTTATGTCTGACTCGCACGGACTAAAACCCCACGGTGTACCGGCCACCGCTTTAAGTTGGGGCGGCATGGGATCAATGGCCAAAAGCGCTCTGATTTTGAATATATCTATCGGGGTAAAGACGTCGTTTTTATGATTTATTCGGTCAACCCACTAATATAATATCAACAATAATAAATTAGCCTTAAACAGTATATACAATAATGCAAAACTCAATACAGTTAACAATTATCCATAGATGTGAACAATCCAACATTCCAAGCGAGAATGCTCTGTGCCTTTTATTCCCCGAATCGACTACACTTTTGGATTGACAAGCCTCTACAGTTTCACCGAACTACAGCTCAGTGCTTTTTTTTTCGAACTGACTACACTGATGACCTGGCAAGGCCTCTAGAGTTTCACCGGACTACAGCTAAGTGCCTGGTCGTCGGCTGGCGTTTAAAGCATCCAGCCAAAGCAGATAGCCAATAATAAAGATGCTTATTATTAGCCAATAGTATTTCAAAATAGGTCAGCCATTAAGACGGGTTAAGAGTACGGGCGCAGGTTATAGACAGCCAGCTATAATATTTAAGATAGGAAAACCAAAGTTTGTGTACCAATAAAAATTCAATCTCATAACACGAACATAATCTAAAACAGTAATCTCCCTTCCCAGTTATCCTGGGAAAGAACAGGTGTGAAGTAATAATACAGGATTAGTTTCTCATTTCCTAGATATATGTTCATGCAAACAAGAGTTAATACTCACATGTCAGGCAAAACTCAATCTAGGGAAAACTGTGTGCAGAATTATAAGCCCGTACCATTTGCACTTATTCCATATTAATCGAGAAAGTTGTGAGATTTTTATTGTTTTAGTCGATTAGACAGAATAGAATCAATGTTTTATGAGTGTATGTATGTATTTCTGCATATTTGTCTGTTTATTTGGTACGACGCTCTGAAACATAAACGGCTCGTTTATGTCACGTATAGAATTTAACGTATGAGGTGTTTTTAAATTCGTCTTAATTGCGAGAGTGATATTATTGCATGAAGCTATAAATTCTATGAATCTCAAAAGAAGTATTTTAAGTACTAAAAATCAACTAAATAAGCAACTCGTATATTAGTATAATTAATAAAAAAAAGTTTATAGCGTTTGTATTTAGAATTTTTTGTTCGGCATTTAATTTTTATTTTTTTATTGAAATATCTACTTGTTCGTGGAAATATCGAAACATCTTGAATACCACCCTCATATTCCGCATATTCGAATAATTATATTGTTTAAGATACTAGGTATCTTAGTAAACTATTTATTGCATATTATTATAGTATGTGTTATATAATAGACAAACAAACGTGAATCTCACCAAAGACATCGAAAACCAATGGTTAGGGTAAAACAAACTTATTTCACACTACGTAAAGGCGTCCAACGAAAACTTAACAACAGACATGCCGTAGCATTGTCATATTGAATTTAAGTTTGTCCACCGCCGAAGGCTCGATGTCGCATATCTAACGAACTGAGATCATCACAGATCAAATAATACAGATAGGACAGTTTATAATGAATAGTATTTTCTCATAATAAATGTTAACACACATTTCTACATTTGATTAAGACCTGTTATACGTAAAGTAGTTTACATCATAGGTGAGCAAAATTAATATTTCGCCACTAATTTGATAATCTTTAGGATTTCAAACGCTTCCCGCTCTTGCATTCCTTGCGACAACTTTACAGTTATTATTTTTTAACTACACGTGTCAGCGGCTTCTTTCACATCTATTATTAAAAAATTGCAAGAATTATTTACTGCAATTAGTATTTTATTGTAATATATATTTAAGTGATAACAAATAGGATAACATCTAAATACTTTGCATGATTTAATATCTCATCTAATCAATTCATATAGCGATTACTTGCATAGTATATATACACTACAGCGCCATATAGTGGCGAATTATAGCAAAATTAATAAATAGCGTTCAATTATTCTGTATTGAAACAACTACACAGACCATCAGACATAACGACTGGTAGAAAGTTACAGAAGTTCGTTGGTATGGTTGGATTTGAAAAAATAATTCTAGATAAATATCACGGTGCACGGGTACATAATATTGGAGTTTTACAACTGGACATATTGGTTCCAAACGCTCCGCAAGATACAACTACGTGTTAAAGCGATATATATGTACAATGTCCTGATCAGATGCGAGGTATAATTTTACAAGTTACCAGCGACTTACTCCGTCTATAAAATGTACTATTTATGTGACATCATACGAGTCCAAGCGATTTGACACTTTGATATCTACACTTCATCAGCTAAAGGATCTTCTTTAAATGTCATTACAATAACAGCTTTTTACTGTAATTTAACGATTTTTTTTCGGAAAATTCATTTTAAAAACTAAACACAATATTTATTTAAATCATTGTATCGTTTTGAATTGCGCTACGGACGTCGCCATATTGGTCCTTGGCTGCTCAGCCGAGTACCTTTCACTTTCACGCGGCGGCCGGCTGTAATGCGACATGCGATAGATGGACGAAAAAAGTTTGAGGCGATATACAATTAAAAAAAAAACTCACATTCGAATTTATTATATTAGTTAGGATATTTATGTGGATAAATCGTATTAAAAATTGTCAAAACACATTGTCGTCTCCCGTAATTGTACATATTAATTCAATGTTCCAGGTAAAATCCTGTTGTAGTATACACGCCGAAACAACTCGTAGTTCTAGAAGTTTTAAGTGCAAAGTGTATATATATATATATATATGCAACGTGCAAAAACAGTTCGCTCGCTTTACTTCACCTAGCGGGCAGTTTTAAATGTTCGTGCATCCGTTTTAACACACTTTTATTTACCCACGTTTGTTGAACCGTCCCGTCGCTAGGGAACGATGGATTGTGAGTAATTGAAATTTCCCTACATATCGACGTATGACATTTTGTATGTTTCTGTACATTTCTCTAATTCTATGAGTATTCTTTAAAAGTCTGAAAGTGGCCGTGGTCTGGTGGTTTGACCGGTAGAATATCCTGGCATGTACCAAAGAATCTTTCGGAGTTCGTGTACATTTACTAATTTAAACTAGTAATACTATGGGCTGAAGGTGAAGGAAAACATCGTGAAGATACCTAATATTCTCGGGTGTGAGAAAAATACAGAACTGTGAATTTCTCAGAGCCTGAAATAGTCAATACATCGTGGGTTGGCGTGGTGATTACCTTACCATACCTTCCTTCGAGAAGAGGCCTATAACCCTGCAGTGGGCCTCTTACAGGCTGGTGACGATGATGATGAGTATTCTCTCTTTGTAATGTACTTAATAAACCAATAAATATTATAAACAAACTCTCTACCCTCATCTGTTTATGTGTTCTCTTTATTCTTCTAAGCTACATAACGGATTTTGATACAATTTTCACTAATATTCTGAAATTTTCTCGGGCAAAGTTTATATATGCATGTTACAGTTACAGAATGTAAAGTCAATGTATTGTGTAAAAATATCTTTAGGACGCTTTCATTGTTAACTTTAATGAAACCTTAAGATATGCATTAAAATTACATATTATGGAATTCTATTTCTTAAAAAGACCTACAGATAAGTCATTGACAGTATATATCAATCTTTTAAAAATAAACCACGGTAGCCATTTCTACCTTTTACACATTATTATAGAACGGGCTGTTTATCAGCGATTGCATCCGCATGGATTTTAGTAACAATTTTTAGTTTAGTGTAAACTTGGATGTGGGGCGCCCGCGTTATTAGACAATGCTTTTGTAGTTTATTATATAACTGCGAAACTCTTTTTTTTTATAAATCTAGTCTAAGTTACTTCTGATAACATCTATTATCGGCCAGTGAAAATCTCGTCAAAATAGCTACAACCGTATTTGAGATTATCTGGAACAAACAAAAAGACAGACAAAAATATAATAATTGGTTTTTATGTATATATTAGTATGGTATATATATATATATATATATATACAATGTATATAAATCCATTTGGTAAAATACTGTAATATTAACGTGACAAACAGACGCTTCAATTTTATTTATTTGTGTTGATATTGTTGGTAGTGTTGATATATCTAAACCTGTTTTATTCGTAGTAATAATACTCTGCTAAAGAAATATATTAGACATGACAGGCGTTTAATTTAGATTCAAATTAACATTCACAGCATATCACTTTAATGAATATAAACAGATTTAAGATCACGTGCAACAAAAACAAAATTGGGTGTGTCGCAAAGACACGCGATAGAAGTGAAAGTTTTGTATTACAGGGATACATTTTAATTTAAAAAATACAACGAAAAGCCAACGTCACGCGGTGTTACCAGGTGATCACCCATCCAAGTATTGACCGCGCCCTCCGCTGCTTTACTTCGGTGATGGGACGAGAACCAGTGTTTTCAATACTATCCAACACAGTGTTTACCTCCATCACTTTTCTTCACATATAAATGTTACCGATCAGAATTTCAAAGCCATCCTATAAGAAGTTTCACTTCAATTGTTAACGTGACATAAATGGTTCGGATAGTGCATGAGTCCAAAACACTTGGACAATTAATGATTGTATTGCTCCTGTGGAAAAGTTTTTGTGAAAAACATAACCAATATTTGTATAATTCTATTAAATGTTTCGTAAATTCTATTTCAAATTTTTATTTTCTTAGATAATATATCTTCTTATCTTGTTTGTGATAGATAGTTATAATAATTTATTCTCTGTATTATTTTCATTTGAAAATTGGTAAAGTTTAATGTATACGATATAAATAAAGAAAGAAAATATGCTCTGTCTATGAAATATTTGTTTAAATATTTTATTTCACACAAATATGATATATAACATGATGTTCGTTACTTTTCTCGCGTACAAGATGTTTTTTTTCGTTCATACGAATTACTTATTAATACAAATTAACGGCGAACTGTCTTTTGTTTTATTATAGCTTTATGTAATACTCATCTACCACAATCACCACCACCACATCGGCCTGTAAGAGACCTACTGCAGAGACATAGGCCTCTTCCCGAAGAAAGCTATGGGCATAATCATCACGCCAGCTTCACGACCTATTGGGGGTTGTAAACTCCGAGAAATTAACAGTACTATACGAGTATAAGGTTCAGCTTTCCTCACCATTCTTTTTTTCAGCGTCAGTCGATAATGTTACCAATTTTTTTTTTTATATTAATGGGGACAAACTATCAGGTGGGTCATCTGACGGTAAGTGATAACCGCCGTCCATAGACACTAGCAACACCAGGGGAGTCGCAAGTGCGTTGCCGGCCTTTTAAATATGTGGGCCTCCGGCGTTCTCACTGACTGAACGAAACGCAACAGTGCAAGCACTGTTACTTCACGTCGGCTTTCTGTGAAAGGGTGGTACTACCCCGGGCGAGCCGACCCATTCATGCTGAAACCAGTAATAGCTTCAGCGTAGCTCTACCACCTAAAGATGTTTGTATACTAAACTAGTTGCCTGCCTCGGCGTAGCACGGGTGTGTATAATCTTCCCTGTACCGTACGTTCATCTAATGAAATAAAATGTACACATGCAAAATGTACTTACATACATTCAGCAATTAATTTATATTTGTATAGAATGTGTATATAACGTATTCAACGATTTTTTATTTGTCTTCTATTCTGTATATTTATAGAAGGAGAACAAGTAGGCAGACGTTGTCTTGTCAATTTGGGACTTCATATTTTTTATATAAGATATAAATATATATGTACATCTAAAAAAAAATTATCTTAGGAACAATCTTCATAAGTATAAACAAACAAGTCTAGAAAATCGGTCAAGTCGTTCGCTATTTGAAAGATTACGAACACACACACACACCGGTAGATAAAATAATATGTGAATGTTTGTATATCTCAGGTTCATAGACGTTACCACAACTAAGTGTGTTTCAGGGAAAATATTATTATGCTATCTATTTTATTAGAACTCCCACTAGGTGGCGCTACAATACTTCAACTTCTCTACCGTTTATCCGAAGAAGATCTATAAGGGTTAAGTAGTATTGACAAATGTATCACTACATAGTATAAAACAAAGTCGCTTTCTCTGTCCCTATATCCCTATGTATGGTTAAATCTTTAAAACTACGCAACGGTTTTTGATGCGGTTTTTTTTTAATAGATAGATTGATTGAAGAGTAAGGTTTATATATAGAGTTTTATAGAGTTTTGTAGTGGTTTATATATAGAGAGTTATAGAGTGGATCAATATGTGAACGATGGTGATGTCTGGAATTGACCCCTCTCTGTGCATCCACTAAAATCGATTGTAATGTAAAATGAATTTTAATTATATAAGTATATGTTAAAAAGATAAACCCGATCGAGTTTCTTGCCGGTTCTTCTCGATGACTGGGATGTATTCCGAACCGGTGGTAGTTTTGATGTTCATAAGCGCCTTCTTAGGGCCTAAATTGAATAAAGTATTTTTGATTTTGATTTATATGTATAATAACATTAATTAAATAGTGGTGAAAAGCTGTTATTTTTGAGGTTACTCCAAATTTAACGCGTGCGGGCCACGGGCAGTTATGAATAAATCAAAACTACTGGATCGATTTTAATCATTTTTTCAGTGAATGACATAGGCTGTATATTTTATACTCGTGCGAAGCCGGAGCGGGCCGCTAGTATAAGTATAAATCGATTGCCGAATGTATGTAAGCCTATCACTTAAGAACAGCCGAATCTACTTCGCTAATATCTATATAAAAAAATTGAGTCTGTGAGACAGAAGACAGTCGGATGATCTTCAAAAATATTGACAAATAATCGTTCAGTTGTTCAGTTGTCATTTTACCTAATTACATGGTTGTATTGTAAAAGTAAGATTTTTACACAGCCGTGCGAAGCCGAAGCGAACAGTTTGGAAAAATAACAACGGTCCACAATGTATCAAACTATAGGAGTATTACATGACCAATCGAATTCCTGTCAAGACAACCTCCCATATACATTCGTAGGAAAAACAAGTGATATTTCCTATAACATTTTCCCTGTCGAGTGGACATCGTGTCTATACCGCCGGAACGTGTAAGAAAATACATCAATCATAGGAGATAAATAACTTTCATATAAGGATTTGTGTGTTTAGGTCGTGATCCGGGGACGAGATGCTGAGGATGCTATTAACTGTCATGACACTAACAAATAATTTATATATATATATATATATATATATATATATATATATATATATATATAGACCATTAACTGACGGGCGTCCTGTATGGCCAAAATTGCATTGAGTATTGCGTCCATCTGCATCGGACGTCCCATATATGGACGCAGGAGGGGAGACACATTTTATCGTGTTCGCCGCGCTCTGCTGATTCCAAATATGTTAAAATTAAAAAATAAAATTGGTCGTCGTTTTCACTCGCATGTGCCTGTAGAGTATATTTTCGTAGTTCCGTGCACTTTCGTGGGCAAAAACGCAGCGCGCACGTCGTAATTCGTAACTTTTGTAGTTGGCCGTTTCAAACGTCCTGAGAAATCGCGACGTTGCCAGATAGTGCAAAGTACACTATCGGCACACTTTAAATTTTTGTCAAGTCATTTAAGTCGATTACGTCTTATAATTGTAATGTAGGTCTATTCTTCTTTTTCATTATTCGAAATGAGAAACACTGTTCATTTCAAGGTACTTTATAAGTTCAACGGATTCAAAGGAAAAAAATACGATATACCAAAAATTATAAGAATGAATAAATTAAGTGGATCATAATAATTTTGTACCCATAAAGTATCGTTATCATTCCAAAATTATTAGGCTATTAATATTATTGGATGTTATAAATATAGAATTCTTAATTATTTCTCGAAGAAATAGATTTCTTCATGACATTTTGTACATGACAATTATTTCATTACACATTCATAGTTTATAAAATTATTAATAATACTTCTACAGATTATTAAGTACACACATATCTTACAACACATAATAAAAGTAGAAGTCTCTTAATATCAAGCATAATTCGCGATCACATATAACTCAAGGTCACGTCACTGTGCGCCCGCGCAATGTGCTCCCGCGCAGTGCCTCCCTCACCTCCCTCCCGTAGCCGCCTTCCGCAGCGCCGCTCGATATTTTTGGTTCGGGTCGGCATAATATTAAACGCGTTTATCGCGACGAGGGTTCGATGGCCTGATCACATTCCGTTGTACCTATGACATAATAATGTGACCGAACTATGAACTACGTTCTGGAACTATCACTTTATCATTTAATTAATAAATATAAGTTGTAATTTATTTGAATTGTTACAAAATTATACAGTTTCTTTACAATAATTTGAAATGTTTATATATAGGTGACAGAAAATTACTTATTCTATAAATAATGGATTCCGCTGTCAATGGTATGCAGGTGACAAAAATAATATAGGATCCGCTACAATACATAAATATTATATACAAAGCAAATTAATTTTTGGTACGTTTTGTTGTAACTTTATTTGTAGATTTAAAGTTTAATTGTAAAATAATACAGTTTTCATTATCGACTATATCATTTCTCCTTCTGTTATTACGATACAGTTAATTACTGAGATTTTAGTATATTTGTTTGACTTTTTACGAGTTAAATAAACAATGTTATAATTACATGTTAAGTAAATGATTTGTACGAAATAGCTCATTTTAATTGGTATGAAACCAACAAATAGATTTATATACATACTAGCTAGTACCCGCGACTTGTATTTCGTGTAAATGTTTTTTCTCTTTGTTACCTTCGTCGTGTCTTCATCGATTGTGATCGATTTTATAATTGTATTTTTATCTTTACCATTTTGAACTCTTAACACTTTTATTAATTTTAAGCTAGCCGTGTACAATTTAATTATAGTTGCTTATCCCCTACGGAAAGACACGATGATAAAATATATAGACAATGCATGGAAAAGTCTTTTTATTTTAAGTCTCGAAATAAGTACAGTCGATTCGAATAGTAGAGTGAACGAACAATAGATACTTTAATTTTATTTATACTAGCAACCCGTTACAATATTGCTTTTCTTTAATTTATAAATGTGTGGATAATAAGAGTAAGTGGTTGAGATCCATTTTACACATTGATAATTATATTTCGGCAAAATAAAAAAGCTTAGATATCTTTACAGATTTTTTTTTAGTATCGTGTAATATTAAAACTGTCACCTCTTATAAAACAGTCCCAGAAAGTTGTACGCTGCATTTGACAATTATTTTCATTTTTTTAATACCCAAAATAACTATAATATTGAATTATTATCGAATATTAATTATATTGGTAACTAGCTGCTACTTGCGGCACCGGGCGGTTTTTTTATGATATCAAAGAAATTTAAAATTATGAGAAGATGTACAGCTACATAAATGATCTTTCAAACACATTTGTAAGTATGACACACCACCTCCTGTAGCATTGTCATTACTATTTAACAATTTTACTCATTTCAAGTTACCTATGTTCAATTTTATTACTGTTACTTGGGTCATATGCTAAAACGTAATGATAAAGAGTATATACACAAATTTGAAAGTAGTTTAAGAGATTCCAGTAGGCAAATAATGATGATTTTAATTTTATTCATATTAACTACTCGCGACGACGCGACTCAACGTGCATCACAACTATCTAAAGGATTTTGATTCATTTTGTACACTTCGATATTTATAGTTCAATAAAATCAAAATGTCTATATACAAACAATTTTTCTGTAGCGTGAAATATTAAATCTGGATATCTTACAAGATAATATTGATAATTATATGCTGCGATTGGCAATTATGTTATAATAAATTACATACCCCACATAACTATAATATTTAACGAGATAAGAATTATCTATATTATCCGCTGGAATCACATCGAAAATACTCCATTATTTGCTAATAATACATTTAAGACGAAATGGTTACGGTGGGTTATCTTTAGGTGATAGACATACCATCGTGAACTTTCTATAAGCGCTTCTAGGTAAATAATCTTGTACTGTGTTATTTAGATATAATTCAAGAAGCTTAATCATTTAAAGATAACATAAAAGGCATGTCTATTATTTTTTATCTTTATTTTTAAATCTGAGAAAAACAATACACAAATATAAAATTAACATAAGCAACCATATTTATAAGGTATCAGTTACGATTAACTACAACAATTCGTTATGATCGGTTTAGCAACATTTGCATAGTGGTCGCGCCCCCAGTCATATATTTATATCTATTGCTCTTCTTGATTACTACAAACATTGCAGCTGATATCAAAATGCGATACTTCTAGCGTATCAATCCTCTTTCTATAAAAAAGTTGTATCACCTAATTATTTAAATTATAATAAAAAAACTGATTAAAATGATTTTTTACAAATTTTATTGTTTAAGTTTTACAAATATACTTTTAGTATTGTAATTTATAGAAAAACCACGTGTAAGTTTTATGGCGAAACCATATTGTTTTTTTTTTCATTGTAGTTAAAAGACAATATTACACTTAAAATATTTTTTTACATCTAGTGTCAAGGTCACGTCGAAAGTATCTTCACAAACTCAAAAACGCATGCCGGAACGATATTTATTTATACTCACCATCACATGCAGGTTTTAATCAACACATGTGTAGAAACCGTTGATATTAGTCTCATGAAATTATTTTAAGGTAATTACGTAATACTAACAATACGACCAATAATGCCGCGAACGTAGGGACGAGATTATTTTGTAATTTAAACCAATTAAACTTGAAGTTCGTTATAAATGACTAATTTTGAAAATGTTTGCATCGTTTCTCAATACAATTTGAACAAAGCCAATGTATGGGTAGTCTATTTATACTAACCACTGTGATATTTTTGATATTTCCTAAAGAGAAAGTTTGCAATGTATACCTGCATACGGTATATAAGTACCTCACAGAACCTCAAAACATGCTAATTAAAAAAATTTTACCCGCGTAAATATGACAAGGTGACGTAACGTTGCTCGATGACTCAATCGCGGAGTTATGGATAAAACACAGTTATATTAAGTTTTTACTCTTTTAAATATTGTATAGACGAAACACTAAAACGAAACTAGATATTAATATTTATAAATGCTTTGTGTTACATTTACATCACATTACATTGTTACAAAATTGAAATAAAATAATGTTGTCTTTCATCGTTGTATACCAATACCAATGTCATATATATTAAAATTGACGTCGTTCTGATTGAGATAAACTCTTATCAAAATATGTAAATGCATCAATATGTCTAAGCTTAGTCGTGTGTTCGGATTTGATTACCAATACAATAGTCACTTCATAAAAAAAAGATGTCTGGTAATGTTAATCAACGAAATATTTCATAATAGTTTGTAACCGTCGTTCGCGCCTAAACAGAACAAGCGCATTTTTTGTCCTGCCCACCTCCGCCGCTTTCATACCCCTTTGTGCCTAGTAATTCAACGGTGAAACAGTTGCGTTTATGACGTCATAATATAACCGAACAAATTTTTTACATTTGAGTTTTAAATTACCTAGACGTACATTACGTTAAATAATAGAATACTATTTTTTTAGAACATTAACATAATCAGTAATGGTTTTAAAAACTTTTCAAAGTATTGAATTTAAATAACATGAGGTATAAATCAGCAAGCAACTCCCGCCAAAACATTATCGCCGTGAAGCGGCCCGGCCCCGCCCTTTTCCCTTGCCAATGAGCGCTCAGGACAAGCCAACGGTTTTGTAATGGTAAAAGTTTAATCACCTCACATTCAGCTGTGCCTATTATTACGTAATGATATGACCGATCTATGCAATAGATTCTTAGACTTAGACAATCATATGTTGAAATGATGTAACAACGTTTTTTTGTTTCATGAGAACTACTCGTCTTATATGGATAATTCATGCTGTGTCCATACAGATATCATGAATACTTATTCAAAGTTTTTATTTCACGTCTTATCGAAATCTTTTCAGCAGATTCGAAAATTAGGGTGGACACATAACAGACACTTTTATTTATACGAGTATCTACACCGACATCTTATAGGTGAAATATATTAATGTGTATCACAAGTGTGAGACCGATTTAGATTTGTTTTTTACGCTTTGATAATTATAGCACAACGAGTTTAAAGAAGCTTCTTAACTATTTTTACACACATAACTTTTTTGTGTTTTCGTAATTTTAAATCTCTGTAATGGTCGAAATTCAGAGTTTACAATTCATTTATTTCGAAACTTATTTCGTAGATACCTGTTATAAAGGACACTGATAAAATATAACGTAAAAAATATAATTAACTATCTGTTAGTATTCCCGGAGTTAAAAATACGGCTAAATCAATTCCAATGAAATCACATGAGAATCTAATATCATTTTTTAATAATAACGAAGAAGAATTGTAAATAAATACAGAAATAGGTAAAGCAATATTCTAAATCTATTTAATAAACTTTTGTACAATGATATCACATCTGCATATAAGCAAACCGATGCAAGGTCATAAGCCTCTATCCAAAGGATAGTATACACGTGAGCACCCTACCAACCCACGACGTAGAGTTGTGTTAAGCATAGAGAAATTCACATTTCTTATTCATTCCATTATTCCTTTTCCTCAACATTCCTTACGTACCGATTTCCTCACAATGTTTTTTTTAACGGCAGCCAATAATGTTACGCCTGTTAAATTAAAAAGTAGTATAATCTGTACAAACATGAATAATAGTAGTTCTATTTTTTTAACTATTTTTATAATGATGATCATAAATAAAAATGCAATTTCATTCACTGTACAGAGTTTAAATTAAATTTGTACACTGGAATTATATGTCATTTCAAAAATGATAATATATAAACTGAGTACTAATATCTCGGAAATAATTGAATGAACCCATATTTTAATGAGATAAAACAACGAGTCAAAAATATTTTTTGCATAAAAAGCGCGCAAAGCCATGGGCTAATTCTAGTATATTCATATATCAAATCTAAAGAAACATTACTGAAAATATTATGAACACGCACTAAGCTCTTCGGTCAATTATTGTACTAGGAATGTTTCTTACGGCAAGACGTAATGAAAACAGTTGTGCTATTTTGTACGAATCAATTACTTAAAATTTAATTATAACATTGCCTATTTAGTACGTAAAACTATACAAATATACTGAAATCTCAATGCTTAGCTGTATCATACAAGATGCAGAAGTAATATTGTAATCGTCAGTTAAAAGTGTATTAAAATTTGGTACGTACTATACAAATAAAGGTACAACAAAGATACGAAAAATGACTTTGTTTTAAATGTTGTATTTATAGATTGAAGAAGGCCTCAAAATATTAATATATAATTATCACCTGTGGAATCCAGAATTTACTAAATTAAGTAATTCAATATCATGTATATGACATATTTCGAATAATTCTAAAGTAACTGATAAAGTGACATCAGAAACGTAGTGCACAGTTCGGCTATATTATTATGTCATTTGTTAAATGGAATGTATTCGGGTCATTGAACACTCGACTCGGTAAACGCTTATGATGTAATACCGATACCAACTGAAAATAACGATCGTTCATGTCGCGGGTGGCGACAAAGGCCGAGGGGAGCGGGGGGCGGGAGGCATTGCGCGGGAGCAGGGCAACGGACATGGTATAACGTGTTGGCGGGAAATACGTTCTTGTGCAGGGTGTTCCTTGTCGTTATGCGCTAGACATTAATACTACTCAGTTTACTTCATGTTGTTAAGATATATGTGTACTTAATTATCTCTAGGAAAGTTACTGATAATTGTAACGAAATGGTAATGAATATAATGATAATTAAATGTATGGTATAACTGTTATAAAACCAATAAATAGATTTATATATATATTGGCAAGTAGGTGGTAAGTAGATAATGGTTCTTTGTCTTTGTTACTTTTTTCGTTGCTGGATAGATTGTGAATGGTTTTTACAATTTTATTAATTGTATTTTTGTCTTGTACAGTTCAGAGAAGTTAAAAAAGGTTAAGCATTTTTACGTTTATTGTTTTTGAAGTTCATTACAAATAACTAATTTAAAAAATATTTGCATTGTTTATCAATACAATTTAAACAAAACCTACGCCTGTAGTATATACTAACAGCTGAGATATTCTCGACATTTTCCAGAGAGAAAGTTTGCAATATGTATGCCAGTATATAAGTAACTCAAAGAACCTCAAATCATGCCGATCAAAAAATTTTACCCGCGTAAACATGAGAGGGTGATGTAATGATGCTCGTTGAAGCAATCGCGGAGCTATCGATAAACACGATACCAGGCAGATGTAAATTTCTAAATCATTCAGTATCTCACAACGACATATCAGCACATTTCATATATGTAATTAGAGCCGGATATAGAGAAACATTTGATACAAATTAATTATTACATCGTAATTTAACGCTAATGCTAGTAAGGGTTATATGTTAATTACACCGTAGTATCATTATTTAATAACAATTATTGTAAACACTTCCCAATTATCCCGTCATTGGATCACGTAGTTAATTTTATATTGTACATTAAATTGTAACGATAGACGAATAGACAATGAGATTGATAAGATGTAATTTGTTAACATTCCCTTTAATTTTGTACAGGCTTAGGTCTGTTACAATTAATGATTAATTAGTAATTGTGAAAGAAATAAAAATAAGCAATTATAATGTATTTCAAACTTCATTGGTCTATGAATAGTTTGATTATTATCGAAAGTTATATTAAGTTTTTACTGTTTTAAATATTGTATAGACAAAAAACTAAAACGAAACTAGATATTAATATTTAAAAATGCCTTGTGTTACAAAGCGTAATCGAAATTAGCGAAAACACACTGAAGAAAATATTTCCAAAAATTTTTTTTTTTTAAATAATGTTGTCTTTCATTATTGTATACCAATATCAATGTCATGAATATTAAAATTGACGTCGTTCTGATTGAGATAAACTCTTATCAAAATATGTTACATGCATCAATATGTCTAAGCTTAGACGTGTGTTCGGACTTGATTACCAATACAATAGTCACTTCATAAAAGATGTCTGGTAATGTTAATCAACGAAATATTTCATAATAGTTTGTAACCGTCGTTCGCGCCTAACCAGAACAAGCGCATCTTTTGTCCTTCCCGCCTCTGCCGCTTTCATGCCCCTTGTGCCGAGTAATTCGACGGTTAATCAGTATGACGTCATAATGTAACTGAACAAATTCTTAACATTTTGAGTTTTAAATTATCTAGACGTACGTTGCGTTAAATAATAGAATACAATTTTTTAGAACATGAACATCATCAGTAATGGTTTTAAAAACTATTCAACATATTGAATTTTAATAAAATGAGGTATAATTCAGCAAGCAACTCCCGCCAAAACATTACCGCTGTGAAGCGGCCCGGCTCCGCCCCCCCTTGCCCTTGCCAGTGAGCGCTAAGGACAAGCCAACGGTTTTGTAACGGTCAAAGTTTATTCACCTCACATTCAGCTGTGCCTATTATTACGTAATGATATGACCGATCTATGCAATAGAATCTTGGACTTAGACAATCATATGTTGAAATTATGTAACAACGTTTTTTTTGTTTCATGAGAACTACTCGTCTTATATGGATAATTGTTGCTGTGCCCACACAGATATCATGAATACTTTTTCAGTTTTCATTTCAGGTCTTATTGAAATCAGTTCAGCCGATTCGAATATTAGAATGGACACATAATAGACACTTTTATTTATACGAGTATCTACAACGACATCTTACCGGTGAAATATATTAATATCTCCATCACTAGTGTATGACCGATTAAGATTTATTTTTTACGCTTTGATAATTATGGCTCAACGAGTTGAAAGAAGCTTCTTAACTATTTTTACACAGATAACTTTTTTTGTGTTTTCGTAATTTTAAATCTCTGGAATAGCAATATCACAAGAAATTATGAAAAATTCCTAATCTTTACTTCCTTATCCTTACTAACATTAAAAATGCGAAGGTGAGTTTGTTTGTATGTTATGTTTTCAAGCTTTAACGGCTCAATCGATTACCAGGAGATTTTGCACACACATTTTCAGGGTACAGAAAAGGGCATATGGTAAATTTCGTCCAGAAAAAAGTATTGTTGAAGCTGGAAGCGAAACCTAGTCGTATAACAGTTTGATAGCAAAACGGTATTGTTTTATTTCCAATATAATTAAAACAATTATTAAGCTTCAAATAACCTTTTGAATCTAATATTTGTAGACATCTATTTTTTTCTGAAAAAACTATAGCGCATATCCGTCACAATGTTTATTTGTACTGATCATCACGTACAGCAGCTCTATTCAACTACATCGTGTAGACATCGTTCACACTACCAAAGTTAAATTCTTTTAACGTTATTACGTCACCAACAAGATACATCGGTGATAAGCCATGCCTTCACGTCCGTTACCTAACTAGACCCTTTGCGCGAAATTTTATTTCAAAAATGTTCTTCTTTGTACCATATTCAAGACTTACTAAATGCCCCAGATTTGCACAGGCATAATGCACTAACGTCGCATTATAAGTAAACAACATTTATAAATTACCAAAGTCGTACAAGTTACGTAGTTACCTTCACGCAATAACTTATTTAGTAAGTTCTAATCTCTTAAAAAAACACAGATAAACACGAAATACGACTTTATTCTATAATAGTTATTTATATACTATATGCTTCATTAAAAGCAAAATTTTAGACTTAAATTTATTGAAGTAATTTCTAAATGAACTTCATTATAACGTTTACAACTTTGCTTATATGTTTGAGGACAAGTTTGTAAGTAGCGTCAAATATCTAAAAAATATTGTAGACGTTATTTCAAACTGCGAACCCTAAAAATTGAAAAAAAAAAACGATGTACGTAATTAATTATTTGCATAAAACAAAACTTAGAAAAAGTCATCTCAGAAAGTCACTCATACATTTCAGATTCTTATCCAATTACTATCCACTTACTTTGTTTATATAAGCCGAAAAAAATACATTCTCTTGACTTTTAAAGGATTTACCTTGTAACCACAATATTGCCTCATAATAAATATTAATGTGTTCAAAAGCATAAATACTTTAAACATATAGTGCGTCTGCCACACTACCTCATACAGACTTAGTAAAATATTTTCAAACTGTCTTTGTAAAGCCGTGAAGGCCTATAAGGTTAATAGGTTAGTTAGCTGGAAAAATAAAATATATTCAAACTGAAACAAGTAACTAACCAGGCGAACTTATAAAATGAACTCCCATATTGCTATAGTTTCATAAGGACATTTTTTTTCGAGTTGCTCACAGACGTGGTATTTGAATACGCGAGTGATGAGTCAGCTCCGCGTGTTTGATTATAATGACCGTTATAATTTGTTATTTCGTAAGTACCTACGGTGACGTTGTAAGCTTACTCAAATATAATGATTAAATGTATTTGCACAAAGTCTACTCTCTAATCTATTTATTGTTAGATAAAGACTTTTACTTAATATTCCCTAAACTAAAACCTTACTGTGTGTATTAATATTGATAGTGTTGTGAAACAAAACAAGTTGTGAATCAAATAAAACTTATAAATTATGTATTAATATTTGTATTTATATTTTTTTTTATTAAATTTTATGTTTTTGTCGAATAAATTTGAAAGTCTACGACAACATGTAACCTTCATATGGAAGACATTATTGCTAAAATAGTGAATCAATCATACATTTATATTTTGTACTGAATTTAAAATACACATTTTATGTTTTATCTAAATTTTTACCAAAATAATTTCGTATATCACTTTTTGTCTTCAAAGAAAATAATTTTGACTTTTGTATGGTTACATGCATTTCGAAATCAACCCGTGTATTTGTAATTAATGAAAAGCTTACCAGCTGCAATTGTTGAGTGATTCTGAATATATTATTAAATTCGAAATTCAGATTGTACAATTTATTTATTTCGAAACTTATTTTGTAGATACCTGTAATAAAGGCCACTGGTCAACTACGGCGTAAAAAAATAAATTTAACTATCTGTTAGTATTCCCGGAGTTAAAATACGAATAAATCAATTCCAATGAAGTCACATGAGAAACTAATATAATTTCTTAATAATAACGAAGAAGAATTGTAAATGAATACAGTAATAGGTAAAGCATCTACTCAATCTATTTAATAAAATTTTGTACAATGATATCACATCTGCATATAAGCGACCCGTTGCAAGGTCAAAGGCCTCTTTCCAAAGGAAGGTATGTGCGTAAGCACCCTACCAACCCACGACGTAGAGTTGTGTTAAGTATAAAGAATTTCACATTTCTTATTCGTTCCATTATTCCTTTCCTCAACATTCCCTACGTACCGATTTTCTCACGACGTTTTTCTTCAACAGCAGTCAATAATGTTACCCCTGTTAAATTAAAAAGTACTATAATCTGTATAAATATGAATAATAACAATTCTTTTTTTTTATCTATTTTTATAATGATGATCATAAATAAAAATTCAATTTCATTCACTGTACATATTTTAAATTAATTTTGTACATTGAAATTATATGTAATTTCAAAATTGATAATCTATAAATTGATTACTAATATCTCGGAAATAATTGAATGAACCCATATTTTAATGAGATAAAACAACGAGTCAAAAATATTTATTGCATAAAAAAGCAAGCGAAGCCATGGGCGATTTCTAGTATATTCATATATAAAACCTAAAGAAACATTACTGAAAATATTATGAACACGCACTAAACTTTTCGGTCAATTATTGTACTAGGAATGTTTCTTACGACAAGACGTAATGAAAACAGTTGTGCTATTTTGTACGAATCAATTACTTAAAATTTAATTATAACATTGCCTATTTAGTACGTAAAACTATGCAAATATACTGAAATCTCAGTGCTTAGCTGTATCATACAAGATGCAGGAGTAATATTGTAATCTTCAGTTAAAAGTGTATTAAAATTCGGTACGTACTATACAAATAAAGGTACAACAAAGATACGAACTATGACTTGTTTTATTTTAAATATTGTATTTATAGAGTGAAGAAGGCCTTAAATTATTATTATAATTGGCTACTGTGGAATCTAGAATTTACTAAATTAAGTAATTTAATATCATGTTTATGACATATTTCGAATAATTCTAAAGTAACTGATAAACTGACATCAGAAACGTAGTGCACAGTTCGGCTATATTATTATGTCATTTGTTAAATGGAATGTATTCGGGTCATTGAACACTCGACTCGGTAAACGCTTATGATGTAATACCGATACCAACTGAAAATAACGATCGTTCATGTTGCGGGTGGCGACAAAGGCCGAGGGGAGCAAGGGGGCGGGAGGCATTGCGCGGGAGCAGGGCAACGGACATGGTATAACGTGTTGGCGGGAAATACGTTCTTGTGCAGGGTGTTCCTTGTCGTTATGCGCTAGACATTAATACTACTCAGTTTACTTCATGTTGTTAAGATATATGTGTACTTAATTATCTCTAGGAAAGTTAGTGATAATTGGTACGAAATGGTAATGAATATAACGATAATGAAATGTATGGTATAACTGTTATAAAACCAATAAATAGATTTATATACATATTGGCTACTACCCGTGAGTTGCTATGCGTGAAAAAGTTTCTTTCTCTTTGTTACCTTCTTCGTTGCTGGATAGATTGTGAACGGTTTTTCTAATTTGTTTAATTGCATTTTTGTCTTGTACAGTTATATCTTTACGAACATTTTTTTTTGTATCCTGTAATACTAAACCTGTCCTATCTTATAAGATAATCATAGAAAATTATGCGATGCAATTGACAATAATTGGATTATTCGATAAGAATTAATCACTATATTGGTCAAAATATTGTTGCGCTAATAACCTTAATATTTTTTTATAAATATTAAGGCTATCTTTGGGTGATAGACATATACCTTCGCAAACTTTCTGTAAGCGTTTCAAGTAAACATTTTTGTTCTATGTTATTTAGATATAACTCAAGAAGCTTAATAATTAAAAGATAGCGTTAGAGATATGCCTATATTTTAATGCAAGAAAATATAACCCAGATATGAAATTTACAATAAGTAAACATATTTATAAGGTAGCAGTTACGATTAACTACAACAATTCGCTATGATCGGTTTATCAACATTTGCATATTGGTCGCGACCCCAGTCAAATATTTATCTATAGCTCTGCTTGATTACAACAAACACTGCAGCTGATACCAAACTGTCGATAATCATGACGTGACGTAACAATATAATGAGTTTATATGTGAGAATTATTAAAATTATAATAAAAAACTGATTAAAATTCAGTTTTGTATATTTAATAGTATGAGCTTTACAAATATACTATTAGTATTGAAATTTATGAAAAAAAAAAAACATATATAAGTTTTATGGTAAAACCATATTTTTTTTTCTTTCATTGTAATAAAAGATAATATTAAGCTTAAAATAATTTTTAAATCCAGTGTCAAGGTCACGTCAAAAGTTTCTGAACCAACTCAAACGTATGCCGGAACGCTATTTATTTTGTATCACCATGACATGCAAGTTTTAATCAACACGTGTGTAGAAACCGTTGATATTAGTCTCGTGAAATTATTTCACGCGCACAATACGATCAAATAATGGCGCTAACCTAGGGATGAGATTATTTTGTTCATAAACTGATTAAGCTTGAAGTTCTATAAATGACTATTTTTACCACTTTTG